>OX123181.2:106516754-107136778 GCA_944739405.2 Euclidia mi
GATGTATGAGACCTTTTTTAAATTTTCATGGCGAACTGTGGGTATAATATAATGCCTCTGCCTACCCCTTTGGGGATACAAGCGTGAGTCTATAAAAAAATAATTTGTAAAGTTTCTTGCAATACATATGTCACCACACCCAACTAGAAATAGGAAAAGAAATAATACAGGACAGCTGTATTCGATTGCTTTTATTTCGGCTCAAGATCTGAAAATTTTTGTTTTTGAGTAGAATACTTACTTATCCAGTCACGTGGCGCTACTTGCATGCTGCCACCCCCCCCGCGTCTGGCGGGCCCTGCGCGCGGGGTAACGCGCGACGGGGGGGGCCGCTCCATTCTGTTGTTGATTACTCGGTGATTTTTATGAATTTCTGCTAACATATATATATATTTAGATTCTTCATAAAGTTTCCTACAGATTGGTATATAAATATCCTTACGTAATTATACATTTTCATCATAAAACTGCTGAAAATAAAGAAGTAAAAAAAAAATGCGATTATTAACGATCGACCGATTTCCGGCCTCTCGCCAGTCAGGCACTTTTTTGACGAGGCCGATTCCCGGCCTCTCACCAGTCACGTAGTTATATTTTTTGTAAGCACCTTCTGACGTCGTGTCGTCTAATTAAAAGAAGTGCTTGCTAGCAAGAAGTATAAGTGTTTACCACCGGCCTAACCTCAAATAAATCTCATATGCCACCAACTACGACCATAGATCAATTGCATTTCCATTGCCCCCATTTACTAAGAATAATAAAGCCATCTATCGTTACACAGGTATAATTACACCGTATCTCTAACCCCTAGGTAAGCAAGAATCTCTTTCCCTATAAATTTCTCATAAAGTAACCATAATAACAAAGAATTTATGTTCACCCCATAATGCGTTTATCGAAAGTCCACTCGATTAAAGTGATCGTAAAATATGAGATTCTCGGGAGGATAATTGTCTAGACCAATTCACGACCTGCACTCGACAATGTGGCTATTCATATGTGGTTATAGATGTAACAACGTTGTAGACTAATATCAAAATGATTAATCATTGTACTATTATTATGAATGCAAAAGTTTCTGACGATGAATGGGTGGATGGATGTGTGTTTGGTACTCTTTGAAGCAAAAACTACTGAGAGGTTTTTATCGAAATTTTGCAACAATATAGGATTACACATTAGATTACCTAGTAGGTATTTTATTCGTGATAGTCGACACCTTTGCGAAAGAAGTCTCTGAAATATCTATTCATAAATATAATTAAGAAGAGTTTGGTTTTCGTGCTTGTGTGGCCAACTCTGTAGTTGGAGATATTATCCGCCCGGAGGCCTACGACATGACCTACGGACTCTTGTTTTGAGATTAGAATCGGGACCGGCAGTTTAACATACCCTCCGAACGGTAGTGTAGTGTAGTACACCCAAGTAGAGACCTGTGCAAGCGTGGCTTAACACAACCCACCAATTACTAACGGCTAGCCTAATCACCCTATAAGGAAAGAGAAACTTTATAGCTTGCTATGCACGATTGCCACTTGGCCTAATTACAAAAATAAAATGCTAGACTGTATGTGTGGTGATGGATTAAGAATACAGAATGTCACCACCCCATATCATCCCATGGGTGTCGTAAGAGCCGACAGAGGGAGCATATTATGTAGAGAACAGCACTGTAAGAGAAGGAAAACTTGATACAAACCCTATACCAACATGTTAGGCCAGCGTGGTATAGTAGGCCAATTCCTCCTTTCAAAGGAGAGGCCTAGTCCAGCAGTGGACTGATAAAGGCTTACGATGAGTATGTAAAGTCCTCTGAGGTTCAAGACTTAAAATTTTTAAAACGGAAGATGCTAAAAAAAATACGGAAAAGGTATACGGAAGCGTTTCAAACGCAACAATATCGCAGCAATATGTCACAGTACAATTGCTAAGGAACAAACGATATGACATTTAGGTATTCTTTATAGGAGACGCTAGGACGCGCGTGTCTTGATATCTATCAAGGAGTGACTGAAATATGACCTGATAATTCTCAGCACTGGGTGTGACACCTGCAAATACGGACTGGGCCTTCGGTGACAGTTTACCTATTAAATAGTACAACCTGTCAGCATCTGTCAGAGAACCATTATCGTGCACTGTAGACTTAAAACTCGCATAGAATAACGGCCAATTTCGTATATCTCCGTCAAACGACATAATCTCGATTGGCGGTAACCTCGGCTTGCGAGCCGCTGCAACGGGCTGTGCCGAATATTTACCCTCCAATTGCGATTGTATACGCTTAATAATACAACGAAGGTCCTCGAATGAGGTGTACGACTGATAATTCGGTTGTTCATCAGGATTAATAGAAAGCAATCTTGTGTTATAATCGTCTAACAACTTATGAAAATCTATTCGAATATTATCTACTGTCATACAATAACTAAGGAATGATTCCCTATTACTATCGGAAATAGCGGCGGTTTTTAAGCGCTGGTAAATGTTTTGGATACGCTCAAATAAAATATTGCGTTTTGCTTCTAAGATTGTCATTTGAAATAATTTGAAATAAATTTATTTTTGACTCCACACAGGTTACATACATAAAAAAATATATATATAAAGAACAGTCATAAGAACAAAAGAAAAAAGAAATTACATAACAATTACAGTAGAACAAACAGTAATAAAAAAAAAAACAGATAACATACTTATACAGACAGGAGAAGAAAAAAGTTGTTTAAGGTCAGGTGAGTGTGGTCAAAAAAGGACCTAATTCGGCATGTGCCAGGCGCATAGGTACCTGGCTCCGATTTTCAATTAGGCCCTAAGTGACTCACGAAAGAGATATCAGAAAATATATAGGTATAAATAGATAGGTAGATACATAATATAAAATAAATAATGTACTAATAGTAATAAATTTACGTAAATAAATACCTTATTAAAACATAATACACTTAAATAGTTATAAAGTTTTATAATAAGAGTATACGCATCATCAGTAAGTATTTAAGTAACAAAAACAGTACAGCCATAGCTACTCATAACTGAGTAATGTCTCTTACTCTTATGTGTGAATTAATGCTTCGGCGCCAGAGTGGCGCGTGAAGGCGTGTGCCGCGTGTGGTACGGGGGGGACACTTGTTTGGCCGGGACGCTAGTCCAGTGGCCGCACTACAGCCGGCGTATCTGCGCGCATATAAAATTTATCACGAGCACGCTTTCAATGATTTGATACTCAGCAAGTAAATACATACATATATAAAATAACGCAGAATATAACATTGCTTTGTGAACAAGATAATATGAGACGAAGTACTCAAGACAACTATGGTAAGTGCAGCTTAGTTCGTTATCCGGCAGAGTGTATAGCAGTACATACATACTTTGTGTGCATTTTATTTTAGATGTTGTATAATATACCTGCGTATGTATGTGCAGTTTCAGATTCACGCAGGATGCCATAAGTACCTAATTGGCTATTAGTTGTCAGGTGTAAACTTGGTGGCTGTCGATCAATGTAGTAGAATACCTCGGGAGGTGATGCACCTAGCTCACACAAGCGCGAGTACCAGACCCCAAAGGTGAGGTAAACTTTATATATATTATCTATTTCGTAAAGACGAGAGTAGGGACTTCGGGCAGTAATAGGTTATGATGTATGTTTGATTCATTTGTTACAGGTTTCTCACACTGTGTGTGTATCCACATCACAGACCAACACACGATCGACATACTTGTTTGCGTAAACTTCAAGGTCGCATGCAGCTCAAGAGCTTTTTTACAAAAACAAATAATTGATAATCATAGCGAATGTAAGTTATAATTTAAATTAATTACGACAGCGGTGCATAATCATAATAATGTCACAATTCATTAACAAAATAGGTATAATGAGTCAATAATAACTAGATAAGTCAAATAAATAAAATGTCAAAAAGAAAATAAAAATAAAACAATGATGATGAATGAATTATAATGTAATAATATGTCTAGCATACATTAATGAACTATAACGTCACTACGAATAGGCACATAAAAATGTCATGTCGGAAATATTATTAATTATTAATATATGTATAAATAAACCGTATTACGAATTGATTATTATCTAAATAATAGGAATTAATTGAAATGTCACGAACTATTATATTGAATATAGTAGTCATATATCATTATTTGGTTGTATTACATTAGTATTAATTTAAATTAAATAATACGAAATATTAATTTATGTAAGTAGGTACACGTTACAACTTTAAATCAGAGAGGCATTTAGATTAGTATCACCCATTTTTTGTTGCTCCTCCATAAGGAATTTTTTTAAGTTTATTCTGAAAGTGTATAGTGACGTAAGATTCCGCAGTGGCGGAGGGATATTGTTCCAACACTTTGAAGCAGCATAGCGAAAGCTACCTCTAAAAGCCTCTGTGCGATGCAATGTGATAGACAATTGCTTTGAGCACCTTCTGTTTAACCGCTCGCTGCTATTTGTGACCCATGTCAGTTTTTCATAAAGATATTGTGGTTGCTGCAATTTTATGACACCAAATAGTAAACAAGCCAAATGTAATTTCCTTCGGGATTTCATTTTCAAAATCATTTTTTTATTAAAGAATGGCGTCACATGACCTCTAAAAGGTACTGAAAAACAAAATCGAGCGCATGCATTCTGCACCCTTTGTATTTGCCTGTCTGTACGTGCTAAGAGTCGAGGGCCATACACGGCATCAGCATAATTTAATTTACTTAATATCAGTGACTCAACCAGCTGAATACGTAATTCTTCAGTTAGGTAAGGACGCATCTTATACAACACTCTCAACCGGTAAAAACAGTTCTGTACAGCATTACCAACATGTTTCTCAAATCGTAGTTCTGAGTCCATTATCAGTCCCAGGTTCCTGGCCTCATATACTCGCTCTAATGGACTCCCTCTAAGATGAACTTTAGATGCCGAATGCAATAATCGCAAATTGTGTTTGGTACCAAAAATGATGTATTTCGTCTTAGACGGATTTAACAATAGGCAGTTATTCTCAGACCACGCGACTAATCGTTCAAGATCGTCATTCATGTCTTGTATAGCTTTTTCATAATCAGTAACCTTAAATGACAAGTAAATTTGAACATCGTCCGCGTAAATATGGTACTTACATTTATTTATGGATTTCTTGATATCCGCACAGTAAAGGTTAAAAAGAATAGGTCCTAAAATCGAGCCTTGCGGCACACCTCTCGTCAAAGAGGCGAGTGTCGAGGTCAGAGTGGTCCCATTACTAGTATTCAACTCTACATATTGCTGTCGATTGGTTAGGTAGCTATGGAACCACATTACTGCCTTGTTGTCAAATCCGTAGTAGCGCATTTTTGATAATAATAAATTTAAATTTATGGCATCAAATGCACGGGAATAGTCCAATAGAACTAGAATTGTACACATGCCCTTATCCTGGGCAGACAAAATGTTATCAGTAACATCTAAGAGTGCCGTAGTGGTTCCCCGAAACCGTCTAAATCCGGACTGAAGTCTAGGTAAAATCTCGTGTTTTTCCAAATAATCTGTAAGCTGGCGACTCACAACCTTCTCCAAGACTTTAGACATACAGGGCAAGATACTTATTGGCCGTAAATCCCGAATAACAGTAGGGTTCGGCGTTTTAGGTAGCGGTCTTAAACTAGCTATCTTCCATACATCGGGTACCGTAGACGTTAGCATAGAGCGATTTATTATGTCCGTTATGGTTTGTAGTGTATGTGTCAAAGTCATTTTAATCATAATTAAATTAATTTTATCATATCCCTCGGCGTTTGACTTGAGACCCTGTATAATGTTATAAACTATATCTTTGTCCACAGTTACTAAACTAAATGTGGCGTCACAGAACCTATGGTATTCATGAAATGTAAGATGAGAAATACTAGTTTTTGAATTACCAGGCACAGTCAAAAAGAAAGAATTTATGGTGTCGGGATCGTTGAAATGTGAAGGAATATCAGATACCTGTGTTGGCGGTAAGACTGTCGTTTTTAAGTTTTTCCACAGAAGTTTAGGATTTTTTATCTGATTATTAATATTATGTTTATAATATGCCACTTTTTCTCGGTACAACGCGGTAGACACTGTGGACTTTAGTTGTTTATAATATATTTTACTAGTTTCCGTCTTTAGTCGCCGAAACCTAACCAACGCATCGTCCCTGTGTCTCATCATGATTCTGATCGTCTCAGTTATCCATGGGTAGGAACGACCCCTAACTATGCAAACTTTAACAGGAGCATATATATCAAACAACAAGGTCATCCATTGGTTCAATGCGCTCACCATGTCGTTCACGTTGGCCAGGTCTGATATAAGATCCCAGCGTATTTTCTCTACATCGCCACGCATAGTTTCAGTGCATATGTTTTTAAATGATCGCCTCATAAATATTTGTGGTGACAATTTCTGCTTCTTGATACTGAGTTCACAACTTACAAAGCAATGGCTATTAATCAATTTATATGGCTCAACATTAACACATCTCGTACTCAAGTCTGTATAAATCAAATCTATTAAGCTCTCACTGTCCTCGGTAAAATGGGTAGGAGACGATACTAGTTGAGTAAGACCTACGCAACCAAAGAAATCGTTAAGTTTTTTTGTTTTAGCATCATTATTAATTTGGATATTAACATTGAGGTCTCCCAGTAAAACAAAATGATCACAATGTCCCATAGCACTTAACGTCAGGCTGATTGAGTCCAGAAATACATCCAAATTCAACCATGGAGGACGGTAAGCTGTACCAATGGCAATCTTTTTTCCGAGCAGCGTGACGGTGAGCCACATCTGCTCCACGGAATCGAACCTAGGATCGCTAGTACCCGTCCACAATCGTGCGTTTATGCCGCGTTTTATATAGAATCCTACGCCACCGCCGCGACCGCCGCGAACATTCGCTGGCCTCGGAGTGTGACGGAAGCGATACCCTGATAGAACCGGCCCGCGCGCCTCCTCTCCCTGTCTCAGCCATGTCTCATTTATTGCCAAAATGTCGACAGGGTTACGCTCAACCATGGCTACAAAGTCATCGTGATTTGTACCAAGAGATCCCGCGTTCAACAAACCAACTCTTAGGTATTTATTATTAACTGCCATTACAAATACGCATTTCATTGCATCGCACCATTACCAGAAAAAGAACACCTGCGTATTTATAGTCATCTCTTTGTCTTCCGACACGCGTGACTTATTTTGTTGTGACATGCTTACGTAAGTATAAGCTAATGAGACCGAAACAAAATAAGAATATCTAAAGTACCTACCTATTATTTTACCTAAGTAGGCAACACTATAAAGCGGTGGAATTAAAAGTTGCTTGAAATATGAGATTTACAAGACAACTATGATAGTTCCAGAAATAATAATTTGGTAAGTAGGTAGCTACATAAAAGTATATTACCTACTGATGCGTGCGAAAACAACCATGTGATGGTTATGTGAATGGACTAGGAGTATAGCTAGGTGCTATAACTGCCTAGGTATATAGATATAACGAGGTTTTACGTATAAAAGGTAAATGAATCCGACTCCTATGGATAAAAAAAATGTTTCGGCGAACCGAATGTTCCTAGTCGATTTGGGAAAACTATTAATATTGTGGACTGTAGGATGGCGGTTCTTATCGACTAGGAAATGAGGAAGTGAAAAGGTGTTGTGGATAGGAGCCTCTTACCTTGCTCGGCAGTATTCTTCTTCTCAGAAGGGCAGTCTCTTGGTGTCTTCGGGAATCCTGAAGCTGCGTGAATCACTTCACATCACAAATCACTTTCACTTGCGGGCGGTTTTGTTAGGTTTTTGGTATAAGCAGTAATAATTATATATAGCGGTGCGGATTGCGGTATGCGGCGGACATGAGATCGGCGCGTCTCGAATCTTCCATTCTTTCTTCGTCGCCGTTGAGCAGGGCGGCCAATAGCGAGGCGCTTTGAGAGGGGATTCATGAAAAGGATCGCTCGGATTGGCCGAGCAGCGACGAACCATTGACGTTGACATAATTAACTAGCCATGGAAAGGATAGATGGCGCTACCACGGTGCATAGGAGCTGGGTAGCGTTTTAAATGATGATGAGTTTTAAATGACCGCTAATAAATTGATGAGATGCGCTCATTCGTTTTCAGCAGAAAATATTTAGAGTTTAAAGCAACTGATGTTAAACTATACTATACAGCTCAGAGTTTCCTTTAAATATTTACAAACGTTTTCTATTTGTACAGATGGTAAATTTGTGCTACGCCTTATATCGAGTGAAAACGAAAAAGAATAGGTATTCTTTAAAGAATTTTAGACATAATTATGCTTACGGGATATGTACTACGTATCTTTTAAGTGCTAAAATAATGTCGTATGAATATATTTCGAGTACACGATATACATCCTAAAAGCCAGATGATCAAGCTTTAAAACTTAAAGTGTCCGGTACCGCGTCTGACGCGAATTTCCAGCTGTTTATAGATAACTTCGTAACCGCGGTTAATTCTCTTAGGAACTTAAAATTGGAAGATCTTTCCGAATTTATGTTGCTTCAACTCGCTTTAAAAAAGTTTGACACTGAAGCAATTCGTGCTTTCGAGATGACGGAACGCAATAATAAAATACCTACACTAGATAGTTTTATTTCGTTCATCAAAGATCTTCTTTCTCTTAGCGTTATCCCAGTTTCAGTCTGGGGTCCGCTTTCTAGTCTAACCGGATTTGGCTGAATATTAGCTTTTCCACGGAGCGACTGCCTGTCTGACCTCCGCAACCCGAAGGGATAGCGATATTCCATGGTTTAGACTACTGTCAGTTTATTTAGAAGGTACTGACGCCCTGTAACGACTGTCAAAGATCTTCATGACAACCGGGACTGACGGCTTAACGTGCTCTCCGAGGCACGGGACAAGCGATAATTAACAATTCAATACGCACATAACTCCGAAAAGTCATTGGTGCGCGCCGTGGATTCGAACCGGATACCCTTTGCATGGCAGTCTGTTGGTATATCCACTCGGCTATCGCTGCCTCTTACCAATTTTATAACATTCCAATGTTATTAAATTGGTCTGAGACGCGCTATCGAGTAGACAAGGTACCATGTGCGGCGAACCATTAACATCATAAACGATAACTTGCGCTGTCGCTAACAGTACCGTCTTAGACGCCGTACACTGCGTTTTGGCCCTGCGTGGATCATTATAGATGCGCGAGTGCCGTCCTCGCGTGCGCGTCGCCCGCGTGATGGATGTCGTACACAACGATATTTCATTCTGAATCGTGGGAGGCGCAGTTATCGTAGCCTGCACCTGCGACGTAAGTGTGTCAAGGTTAGCGGCTTGGCTTCACAACGGACTACTTTTATCAAAGTGCAACAATGAGTGGTGTCGTTGATTACATGAACGACATCTCGTCTTACTAGAACAATGACTAGTTTTATGCTTTATACTTAAGCGATTAATGTAAGCTTTGTTGTCTTTCACGCACTTGAAACGAGCAGTCGGATTTTAAACATTAAAGGCAGGACACTTGTAGAAATGGTCGTGCACTATATTACTGCACAGACACTTCTGTGAATTAATTTTACTAGATTCCGAGCATGTTACGTAAGATTGTGGATTAGGGACCGAGTTATTATTACTATTTCGCGCTTTATTCAACCTTTGTTTGCTGCTGTTAGTGTTAGACGGGCTAGGTGAACTAAACTGCGTATTATGAAATATTCGACACTGATCTTTGATGAACGAAATAAAACTATCTAGTGTAGGTATTTTATTATTGCGTTCCGTCATCTCGAAAGCACGAATTGCTTCAGTGTCAAACTTTTTAAAGCGAGTTGAAGCAACATAAAGTCGGAAAGATCTTCCAATTTTAAGTTCCTAAGAGAATTAACCGCGGTTACGAAGTTATCTATAAACAGCTGAAAATTCACGACAGACGTGGCACCGGATAGTTTAAGATTTAAAGCTTGATCAAAGTAGGTAGACGCTAGGACGCGCGTGTCTTGATATCTATCAAGTAGTGACTGAAATATGACCTGATAATTCTCAGCACTGGGTGTGACACCTGCAAATACGGACTGGGCCTTCAGTGACACCTATTAAATAGTACAACCTGTCAGCATCTGTCAGAGAACCATTATCGTGAACTGTAGACTTAAAACTCGCATAGAATAACGGCCAATTTCGTATATCTCCGTCAAACGACATAATCTCGATTGGCGGTAACCTCGGCTTGCGAGCCGCTGCAACGGGCTGTGCCGAATATTTACCCTCCAATTGCGATTGTATACGCTTAATAATACAACGAAGGTCCTCGAATGAGGTGTACGACTGATAATTCGGTTGTTCATCAGGATTAATAGAAAGCAATCTTGTGTTATAATCGTCTAACAACTTATGAAAATCTGTTCGAATATTATCTACTGTCATACAATAACTAAGGAATGATTCCCTATTACTATCGGAAATAGCGGCGGTTTTATAGCGGCGGTTTTTAAGCGCTGGTAAATGTTTTGGATACGCTCAAATAAAATATTGCGTTTTGCTTCTAAGATTGTCATCTCTTTGTCTTCCGACACGCGTGACTTATTTTGTTGTGACATGCTTACGTAAGTATAAGCTAATAAGACCGAAACAAAATAAGAATATCTAAAGTACCTACCTATTATTTTACCTAAGTAGGCAACACTATAAAGCGGTGGAATTAAAAGTTGCTTGAAATATGAGATTTACAAGACAACTATGATAGTTCCAGAAATAATAATTTGGTAAGTAGGTAGCTACATAAAAGTATATTACCTACTGATGCGTGCGAAAACAACCATGTGATGGTTTTGTGAATGGACTAGGAGTATAGCTAGGTGCTATAACTGCCTAGGTATATAAATATAACGAGGTTTTACGTATAAAAGGTAAATGAATCCGACTCCTATGGATAAAAAAAATGTTTCGGCGAACCGAATGTTCCTAGTCGATTTGGGAAAACTATTAATATTGTGGACTGTAGGATGGCGGTTCTTATCGACTAGGAAATGAGGAAGTGAAAAGGTGTTGTGGATAGGAGCCTCTTACCTTGCTCGGCAGTATTCTTCTTCTCAGAAGGGCAGTCTCTTGGTGTCTTCGGGAATCCTGAAGCTGCTTGAATCACTTCACATCACAAATCACTTTCACTTGCGGGCGGTTTTGTTAGGTTTTTGGTATAAGCAGTAATAATTATATATAGCGGTGCGGATTGCGGTATGCGGCGGACATGAGATCGGCGCGTCTCGAATCTTCCATTCTTTCTTCGTCGCCGTTGAGCAGGGCGGCCAATAGCGAGGCGTTTTGGGAGGGGATTCATGAAAAGGATCGCTCGGATTGGCCGAGCAGCGACGAACCATTGACGTTGACATAATTAACTAGCAATGGAAAGGATAGATGGCGCTACCACGGTGCATAGGAGCTGGGTAGCGTTTTAAATGATGATGAGTTTTAAATGACCGCTAATAAATTGATGAGATGCGCTCATTCGTTTTCAGCAGAAAATATTTAGAGTTTAAAGCAACTGATGTTAAACTATAATATACAGCTCAGAGTTTCCTTTAAATATTTACAAACGTTTTCTATTTGTACAGATGGTAAATTTGTGCTACGCCTTATATCGAGTGAAAACGAAAAAGAATAGGTATTCTTTAAAGAATTTTAGACATAATTATGCTTACGGGATATGTACTACGTATCTTTTAAGGGCTAAAATAATGTCGTATGAATATATTTCGAGTACACGATATACATCCTAAAAGCTAGTTTTAAGTTATTGTTCATGATCATTAAACATCAGTAATGAAATTATCCCAAGTAAGGCTCGCCTAGCAGGGAATTTTGGCACCAACACTGATGTATGGTAGCGAATGATTCGCAGATACTTCTTGAATTACTCAACGGGTCTATCTTACTTTCGGCAGGGCTGGATAGTCGTAGTCCTGTGTGTATTTTCTAAATAAATCGCAGGGACAGACACTTGAAACAGCTGGAATCGACATCCGAACATGTTGCTTTTCACATGATCGGAAAAAATAATTTACATGTTCTATGTATGGTAATGAAAGTTGGGTATGGCAGAAGAAGCATGAAAGTAGAATCAATGCTGTGGAGATGAGAGCTTTGAGGAATATGTGTGGAGTAAGGCTGTTAGATAAAGTGAAAAACAGTGTGATACGAGAAAAGTGTGGTCTAAAAGAAGATGTAGTGACAAGAATTGAAAAAGGAATGTTGCGATGGTTTGGACATTTGGAACGGATGGATGAAAGAAAAAAATTAATACAAAAGAAGTGTATCGTGTAAGAATGAATGGAGATGTCGGTCGGGGACGCCCAAGACAGACGTACGCCGACCAAATAGGTGACAAACTAAAAAAGGGCCAAACTTAAAGTACCCATAACCGGCGAGCATGTATGATGAGGTTAATGAATGTCGAGGAAGCGAAAGAGGTGTGTTTGAACCGCAGCATTTGGCGTTCCATAGTCTCTATCATTAAAGATTAAATACCTTTAAATTCCTCTATTTATAAATAAATGTTCCTAAATAATCGCAGAGCTTAAACCACTACAACTAGGAACATTAAATTTGGAACGTAGGTTTATTTTAAGACGAAAGTACTCACAAATAAAGCATTTTTTAATATTCCACCGTGATTGAAAGTTTGTTTCAAATCCACTGATAGTGACGCTAGCAGCCTAGTAATCTGAAAGTATGGCCGACAGCAGGCTAGTACTAGTAGATTTTATAGTAAAGTTTTAGTTCTCTAAAAGTAATTTTCTCTAAATCCAGTCTGTACTCCATGATATTTATCTAAAACAGTGCTCTTACTCAACGGATTATGAGCAATAATTAGCAAAATGAGGGTGTCGTATTGTGTATTCATGATCGTAGTGCTAATTACATGAGCGACACCACTAATTGAGTTGTGGAGGTTAGTCGATGGCCACTGCAGTAAATACTGCAAGTCACATCGTTGAGAGTTAATTCAAACACGTTGGCACAGCAGTGTTTTGGGTGAGCAATGTTCTGACTAAACAAATGGACAGCACGACACTGATAACACGCTTATCTCTTTTGGTGAAAAACTCTGTCATAATAATGTTTTCTGACTCAAATGTAACTAAGGCACGAACTGGATTGATTTTATTTTCCGAGCCCCTATATTTGTGTGCTTAAAATAGTTGCGGTTGTAAAACAATCTTAATTTCTAAGGGAGAAAATTTCAAGGAAAAACGTGTCGAAAGTCGTGTTCTTCTATAGTTACCACTGGAATACCTGGCTACACAGGTAAAACAGTAGTAGCAAGAAACATGGCGGCAATAATGTCATAAATTTAATGCATCTATTAAGGTGATATCCCGCTACAATTTTCACAGTGCTTTTCTAGTTGCTTCTGGGTTTCAATACATAACAATTAAGATATTTTTTAGGTTATAAATTAATTGTCTAATGAAGGTATCATTATTTATTAGCACAAATTATTATCATGATATATTAGCACAAAGTCTGTATTCTAAGAATCTACTATTACACAAAACAAAAAGAAAATAAGATTTCTTATTCATCTAGAGAAGGGCAGTGATTGTTGTATATTATTATTGCTCTCTCATCCAATTCATATTTACCGTTTGAAGATTGTTGTTCAACCGCTATCAGACTTATGTTGCCCGGAAAAGGTGAATCGGTAAATTATTCATGACTCCACTCTTTGGAAATCACAGTTGAAGGACTTAAAATAATGAGGGTCCGATATGTGACCTCTGGGGTGTTCTCTAAGGGTACAAACGTGACCTGCAACCATTAGGGGATAGTCGTCTTTGTTACTGATATTTTTGCAATTTTTTTTTTGACTGTGATACTGTACAACCTATGCTATATGATTCTTCATTCTCAATGTAATTGTGTTATGAGAGAGATTGAATGCTTTAAACTAACATTAAATCTTGCTAAAAGCAAACGTTATGCTCAAATTCACCATGAATTAAGCTATTGCAATATTTATCTTTTTCAGTTCCGTACTGTCGCAAAAAGAAAAAAAGAAAATTATGCACTTTTCCGCTTTAATATAGTTATTTTAGTAATGAGACTGCCAAGCCATATATTTTCAAAGTGTAGTGTAACTTTTGGTAAAAATCATAATACTTCCGTGTGCCAGTGCATAGCGTATGCTTCTGCTGATCAGGGCCCAGGTTCCATTCCCGGGACGGCAAGTTTTACTGTTTTTTTTTAATTCTCAGTCGCAGCAAGGTGTCTGGCAAAATGCCCGGTGACAGCATTTCGGTTGTCTCCTATTATTACGTAGTACAAACATAAAAAAATATAACACCGCGAAATGTGGGTATAAAACTACACCTCTGCCTACCCTTTCAGGGTCACAGGCGTGAGACTATAATAATGTATAGCTTTTTACGTTGAGGGCTGTAAAGATAGTTAAAGCATGGTTCTACATAAGATCTGATTGTTTTTGACAGTGCGAGTTATATTATGGTCTTATCTCAGCTAAGTTTTACTTGAAAATTATTTTGGTAATATCATGTTTTAACTTCCTACTTTGTGTTTCTAAAACAGAGCTAATAAACCGAAACAAGTGTCTAACAAAAATATAAGGAACTCCATTAAAATATAATCTTTTTCATGTAAAATCTCATCACAGATCACATAACAAAGAAACTTTAAACCAAACTCCAACTTCTAAGATACAAAACAGAGCAATAGATATCTTGTAGGCTTTCCAAACAGGTACTCGATGGGTAAATTCGCCGTCTGTCGGTTCCTTGCACAAGCCCGTCTAATAGACATACGGTACGTGATGGGAATGTTACGTAGGCAATTGTTACGAGTTTCTTCCTTGTTCGCTTGTAAAGTAAGACGTACCGCGGTCTAATTATTGTTACCTGAATTGCGAGGTCTGTATTAGTGATTGCTTTGTTTCTTTGGAGTAAAAAGTTACAGGATTAGCATTTCAAACTCGAAATACTTGGTATAGAAATACTAGTTTTGAATGAGTAGAACTAGAAATTATTGAGATTCCCGTACGAAAAAAGTGCACCAGATTTTGATTTTATCTGACAATAATTTTAAGGACGACGAAAATACCTACTGAAATATGCACACGAGAAAGGTTGAATGACGAAATCTAAAGTTGCATAACATATTTAAATGTTCCAGTTCATTTTATACACGTATGTAGAAAAAGCAAGTTATTGATATATTAAAATTTATTCAAATCGTTTTGACAGGAACCCTATGCGCTGCAATGGGATAGAACGGGAGAAAGATTGGCATAAGTAGGCTGCACGGTGACATAATGTTGGATTTAAATACATATAATGGTAAATTTTAACAAGTAACTCATCATCATCATCATCATCAGCTTTAAACAGTCCACTGCTGGACAGGCCTCTCCTTTGAAAGGGGGAATTGGCCTACTCTACCACGCTGTCCAAACGGGTTGGTATAGGGTTTGTATCAAGTTTTCCTTCTCTTACAGTGCTGTTCTCTGCATAATATGCTGCCTCTGTCGGCTCTTATGACAAGCATGGGATGATATGGGGTAGTGACATTCCGTATTCTTAATCCGTCACCACACGGAAACTGAATTAATTTGTAGCACAGATTCAATAAGCTCTTCTTACCAAACTTCATAAACAAAGTTGCATCCAACCCATCATCTAATATTTCTTAAGACAGTAAAAAATAATAAAATAACACAAACAAAGCGAACCATTAATACATCTTACGAGATCGCATTCGGACCCACCGGGTGAGAAATCGACACCATTTGTCACAACTCCTTTGAAAATATAAATAGTGAGATCATATTCTTTAGTGGCGGCTCTTAAATGCGACGAGGAAGAAAATTTAAGTTATTTAAGTTTATAGTTGTATGAAAGGCCAATTGTGGCTTGCTTTACGTTTTAGTACACAATAGTAAGGACGTGTAGTCCATGTAATGACGGATCAAGAATAAATAGTGTCACTAACCTATTTGATTCCGTGGATGTCGTAAAAGGCGACTAAGAAAATACACGAAACAAATAATATCTTTGTGAAGAGACGGAAAACTCGACGCCAAACCTTATACTAACTCATATGGCCAACATGGTATAGTAGGCCAAATCCTTCTACTTCTAATGTGAGTCACATTGTAATTGTTACTTAAATTAGGAGAGGTCTATCTACCCTAACAGTAGACTGCGAAAGGCTGTATGATGAGTTAATAGGTACTCTCATCACCATCATCATCATATCAGCCGAAAGACCTCCACTGCTGGATATAGGCCACCCCCAAGGCTCTCCACAAGGACCGATCCCGAGCCACCCGCATCCATCCGCCTCTACTCTACATAGGTACTCTACAAACACATTAATGCCTATTTAAATACAACAAAATCAAGTAATTTATAGACTCGAATTGTAAGCCTGTGTAGAGTAGGTCTTTAAAAACATTAAATTAATAGACACAAAAAAAACCAGGCTCACAAAAAAAACTGATCATCACAGTGTTGTCTCTTCCGAGAATCGAACTCATGACACTCGGCGCAGTACTAAATTCCGAGTAGCCACTCACACCACTACTCTATCTATGCTGTCAAACCAACACGCTTATAAATTTTATTCGAATCACGCTAGTGAGTTATGATATCATATTAAAATGTTGTACAACGCTAACCCTGACTTCAATGCAGTCATATCATAAATATAATAAACTAACTACGCACCTAATTACAAATCGTTTGTTTGCATTCACTATTCCCGTCGAATGTGTAAATTAGTTTAATTGTGTAATTAGTATAATTAATGGCGTCGGCCTAGTCATTGTTGTCCAGTTAAATCTATATTTATGCCACAGGTTTTGTTTAATGCTATTGGCTTAAAAGGATTATGGTATCAATAAAAGTTTAGAAGCCAGAAGGCCAATTATCGTTCTTTATTTAACATAGACACTGTATATTGAACGAAATGCGATTAGATTTTGAATTTACTCACAATTGGTATTCTTAATGTAAATATCGTCTAATTTTTTGATATTAATTGTTCGACAGTGAAACATAGTTTGACATTTTGTTTCATTTACAATCTAGTCGAAAATTTTGCTGGAAACCATATATGACAAGTGTGACACTGACATTAGATTGAATGCATTTTGAAACAAAAGTAAATTGAATGAATTTTGAAGGACTCATGAACTTCCACTAAACAATCAGGGTCAATATACTCAAGACCAGGAAGGCAGTCAAAATATTATAATATAGTATACACGAAATAAAAGTACATTTTCTTCTACTCGTTTTCCTATCTATTTTATCAATAAAAGCTAGAAGAAATCTCAGTCGTGAGCTAAGCTCAGGTTGGCATATTAGTTTTCCATTGTGTGTTTCCATTTTTAGGAAGTAATGTGTGTACAATGAAGAAATATGAAGAACTGCAAGTACCGCGATTTGTGCCCTCATACGTATAAGTTATGAGGGCTAAAAGAAATGTTGCATTATGTAGGTATTACTGGAAGTTCTTTTGTATTAGATTAGCTCTAATGACTCTGAATGCGATAAAGGTATTAGTAAATAAATAAATTACTAAATAGTAGTTTATGAAATAAGGCCAGTGCTATTTGACATTTATTTAAAAGTTTATTAAATTATTTTTTAACATCTCTTGATAATTTCCTTCCCGAACATTTATTTTGCCTGGCATTCAAATTCAAAACTCAAATATGCTTTAACATGTTTTAAATTACCATATCTACCGAAATCAGTGGTGGTAGGTCATTACCAAAAGAGATAAAGTCGAATAGCACGTTAAATGGTATCCTTGATGCATGCATTCCCGATGCGATTGTTTAAAATGTCGACCATTTTAACATAAATCGACCACGTTCAAAAGTAATAATCGCCAGCAAATTAGCGAAACTCCAACAGACAAATGGACGCCATATTTCGTAAAGTATATCAAAACCATACATCTCTTTAATATACTTCTGGAAAGCGCTGCCAAAAGTGAAAAAGAGTGTCATTTCAGGAACATTTTATTCAAATTAGTTTTATGGTACATCAACGGTCTATGAGTAGCCATTAAATTACGTTGAAATATTTTCGTGAAGAATATGAGTTGGATACTTAATAGCATGAATAGTGCAAATGAAAATATGAAAGAGAAATATAGATGTGGTTAAACGCAATGGACCTTATCCCAAAGCATGGACTAAATGGCATAGTCCAAGGTTTAGTTTTTGGGTACACTAATGCAAAATGTTTGCATAGCATTAGTTTCTAAAGTAAGTTGGTACAAATAATGAGTTAACCCGTGAGAAGGCGCGCTATGAGCATTTTGATCTCGCATAAATTCATTTCCGTAAACAACTTTAGCTATACTGTGGCACTACAAGCTTCACAGTACCTTCCTAAAATTTCACCCCGTCTACCCTGACGCAACTGCCGCGGTGCTGAGTGCCACCACGACTGCGTCGTGATGGATTTGTGTGCGATGCATCGTGAATTTTGCTCATCGCGCGCCCGTTCGTGTAGGTATTTTTTTCCTCATAATAAAATTGATCTGATTGGTTTTTCGTAGTTATTCTGCACAGTTATTAATCATCTTAGCGGATATATTATTTAAATGTTTTATTAGTTTCTTACATTAAACAAGGTCTACAATGGATGATCGGATGCATCATGAGACCTATAATAACAAATTAGAGGATGCCTTCAGCTATGCCCGCACATTTTTTTTTTCTGACAGATCACTTGGGAGCTTCGGGAAATCCCTTATTAGTGCACCCTGTGTGCGATTCATCGTGAATTTTGCTCATCGCGCGCCCGTTCGTGTAGGTATTTTTTTCCTTATAATAAAAATGATCTGATTGGTTTTTCGTAGTTATTCTGCACAGTTATTAATTATCTTAGTGGATATATTATTTAAATGTTTTATTAGTTTCTTACATTAAACAAGGTCTACAATGGATGATCGGATGCATCATGAGACCTATAATAACAAATTAGAGGATGCCCTCAGCTATGCCGGCACATTTTTTTTTCTGACAGATCACTTGGGAGCTTCGGGAAATCCCTTATTAGTGCACCCCTATAGTCACCTAGAAACATAAATGCCAAATTTCAGCTTCTTGTGCTCCTTGTTTTGGCTGCAGCTTGTCTGTCAGTCAGTCAGTCCGTAACGCAATACTTTTATATATATTATTATACAGATAAAAGATCTCAATGAGTGTATTTTTGTATGGGCATAACTCTGTAAAATCCATAAATCAAATATAAAACAGTTAAAATTACATTTATAAAGGCATTCAATAAACATTTTCTCTTGATAATGCCATAGAAGAGTAATATGGTCGAATTTTATAGGGCTCATTAACCACCGACCACTTTGTAAAGAATTTTTTTTAAATATAATTGTTCGGTCTAATTGATACCATTCGTACAACGCAGGCCTCTAAAGCATGAACTAATAGAAAATTAAATTGCAAAATAATGTACAAAAATGTTATATTTAAAAAATTACTTACGTTTCGTTCGGGCGTTATATTATAATTCGAACTGAGCGTCCATCAACCACGACGAATGACGCAGCACCGGTGGCAGCACGAATATAATCGAGACGTGACAAGTTTAGGTCGCCATCTGGGATGGTTAGCTACCTATGATTGTGACTTTGGTCGGTTGGGATTATTTTTAGTTGCTTTTCTGATACTTAGGCCTTATTACCCGATTTGTTGATCATATCGATCGTTTGTCATGTATGGTACTCAAATACACAATACCCCGAATATAATAGTTATTAGAAATGTAGTATCAGATGTGTAATAGGAGATTTGCAAGACAGGCGAGGTAATACAACGGTTGTCGCTATTCCCCCCTGTGGGATCTCCACCTTGTCCTGGTGGGGAGGTTCAGTAGCCGTGGTTGGGTTACCCACGGTGAAGCTAAGCCAGATCTCGGGAGTGGACGCTCCGCGTGGGCATGACGGAGGCCTGCGCAGGATGCGTCCAAAGGGGCGGGTGCGAGAGACAGCTCTTCTGTCCCTCGTAGTCAGGCGCGGTCGCGGGAGGAGAGGCGTGTCGGTGTTGCGTTATCGCGCGCCCTATCTCCCGCGACCAAATGGGGGCGCACCATTTGTTGCGTTGCGGTGGGGCCGCAGAGGAAGAGGAGATGCGGTGTTGTCAGGTTGCCGTCCTCCCTATCCTCTGCGGCCGCTGAGTGTTTTGGTGGCGGAGCCCAACACCTTTATCCACCGCCAAGGGGGTTTTGTTCGGGGCCCGCCTGACCATCTGGTAGGCCATCCGTCGGGGGGTAGCGAGGAATGCTTCGGTTATACCCGACCCTCCGACACACGCGTACACGAGGAACACGGGTTGGTTTTTAGTCAGTACGTCTGACAGTCCCCTTCGCCCTTCACCCAGGGCGGAGAGACTCCATGAGGATTTTCCAACCCGATACCAATAAACAAGGGTTGTCGTTATTCACGCACTTCCTTAATAGGTCGATTAAAGTAAAACTTATATTATAACTATTCACTTAGGTCACAATGTGACGCATAAGTATGTAATTATTTTTAAATGTGCTTTGTGTAGGATTTTTTTAAACAATATTGTCAGTTATAACACCGAGTCCAGAAGTGTTTTTAAAAATACATTAATTGGCTTGCTTGTTGTTATGTAGAACATAGATTTACTAATTGGTACAAAGTGGCTGTGACATTATATGTTCCCAAGTAAACTTTTGAGGCTAAATGAATCCATAAATATTATTTTTCTCTTTAAGTAACTCTTATAACTAGTATGCCGATTGCAACTTTTATGGGTGCACCATGCATCACCCGAAACAAATCCACAAAGCAGAGTTGTTTCGAGTTCGCACTAAATGTGACGGTATACAAAAATCCCATTAGACAAAGTTTTCCATTAAAAGTTGGGACAAAAAAGCTGTTTAAGTTAAACAGATGAAGTAAATTATTACCACAGTTTGTCGAACATTCGACAATGTTCCAACAACTATGTTCGTTTTATTTCGGACAAGAAATGCGCACAGAAATTGGAGATTTCATCATACAATTCTGGAGAGCCAAAAAACTAGAGTTGTTTTCATGCAGCTGCGAATCTGAATAGTAAAGAACAATGCCCATTTTTCTTAGAGACGCCGGCCCAGATGTGGACAGTCAAAAATCGTAGTAGTTGTTATTGCATTCGATAAAAGAGTGTTAAACTAGAATTTTGAGATTGATTAGAGGTCCATCACATTCATAGATTTATTACAAGAAGTACTTTTATGTGCTCACAAAACATTAGGTGTGTACCCACTTTTATTAGGATAGTTAAAGTATTTCGTAGTTTTGCGTAGAAAGGAATGAGTTAATCATTTGGTAAGGGTAGAAATCCGAAAGAATAAGCCAGAAGTCGTAAAAGATCCAAAAACATAAAAAGCATTCACAATGTGCACGAGCAAAACAAACAAAATAAACTGAATATGACATTATTGACATTTACTTAAAGAGTCAAAAAAGTGTTGCCATTTTACAGTTTTAAATGATATTGATTAATCGATATGGATTGCGGTCATAGTTTATCTATATATTTGGTTCAAAATCGAACTTATTTGTAGTTAATCGCATACATACCTTAAAAATACACACATTTTAAATGTTTAAGGACCAAGTAGAGATTTGCTATTAACTCAAATCATTTTGAGTAGAGAAAACGTAAAATCGATAAAGAAGAAGTGATAATCGATTTAATATTATGATTTCTTTACTGGCAATTTCAGATCTATTACGTGTTGGCTATTTAGACGATAACACATCTTTTTAAACCTATTTATTGAATAAGTTTCTCGGCACACCTTTAGTAATGCCTATAAATTAAGTTATAAATAAAAAGGATTATTCAACAACTAATTGAAACTTTATTGTGCTGTTCATGAGTTCCAAACTGGGCCAGAAATGGGCATTGTTCTTTCTCTCCGGCGAAGGAGATGCAAAATCCGTACGAAATAATTAATATTTGTTTGCCAAATCTACTGAATAAACATTGCCATTTAAAGTTTTGCGTTGCATGATCCTCGATAATAATTAAAATGTGGTTTTTACTTCCATTTTGTTTTCTTGACCTCGCTAGTTCTGCATAAGTTTGTGTTTTTGTTTGCAAATGTCAACGTTTACTTGGTTTTAATTATCTGGTCGGTTACAAGGAAATAGGTATATAAGATCCAGCTTAACAAAATGACTTTGTCATTTCTTATTTCTTTTTAATGGAAAAGTAATCTTTCAGTTTCAATAAAGTTATTGTAGTGAGTTATTATAGTGTTTAGTTTGTACTGAATACCGTTAATACCGTAGTCGTCGAAACGACGTCAGAGATACAATAAAGCTGAAGCGACACCTCAACCAAATGGAAGTTTTCCACTTCTACTTAGCAGCAAAGTTACACAAACGGCGCCGAGAAAGAAACGATCATAGCTTACAGCTTTGGCCAAGAGGCCCTTTTGGAGCTCAGATTTTTACATAGAGGTGCATTTCCTATGGACGCTCTGAAGACAAATTTCCTGCGACCCAAATTGCTGCTTAGCGGTGTGGCAGTCGCGCTGCTGCAGCTGTCTCTCTCTCCTACAGTGTATCTGTACTACGAGAGCAAGAGAGACGGAGAACGACGCCAGCGCCTCCAACTACGAACTAAACTGAGGCCAGACCCCACTTGGAGTCGGCACACGAAATCCTTAAGGACTGCGGTTCTATGTATAAATCTGTATTCATTGCATTGGCCTTAGAGTAAGTAATATGAGAGGTTTTCTTAATGAGGCTCAATTTCACTGATCGTTTCTAAATGACCCGCGAACGGTTAATAAGGTTAGTGAAACATTGTCGATGATAGTTATTTCCCAAAGTATAAGAAAAATTCTCCGTATGGTGATTAATTATGAACACAAAGTATCACTACCGCATTTAATTTATGACTTGTTTAATTTATTCGATCACCGACGGCCTCGCGATCATAATATGGGATAGCAGCAAATGAATAATAAAAAGTGATATTTTTATTATAATTATTTTGTTTTTATTAAAGTCTTACGCCTGTAACCCCGAAGGGGTAGGTAGAGGTGTAAATATTACACCCACATTTCGCCAACAATTTTTAGGTCCCACGTAACAGGGGGCGAGCCTATTGCCGTTACCGGGCACATCACCAGACTCGAGGCTGATACTGAGTATTCGGAAAAACCCAGTAACACTCACTCACATAAAAAGTGATAGTCCATTTAGTCCATTAGTACTATTAATATAAAACTAAATTGAACATATTTTTATCTTAGTTTCATTATTACGTAACAATATAATAAACACCTGTTTAAAGAATATAAAAAAAATCGACTTGTATACATCATACAAGCTAACAAATGACTGCACGGTTGGCGTAGTGGTTTAAGTGGCCGCCTCGTCGCTTGACATTGCGCTGAGTGTTGTGGGTTTGATTCCCACACGAGACATCACTTTGTGTGATCCATAAATTGTTGTTTCGAGTCTCGGTGCTCTTTGTGTCCGTTGTTTGTATGTTTATTCCTAGTGCGGGAGTTTCCTTTTAAAACAAAAAAATAATATGTAAGTTTTCATCGCGTACCTACCTACGTAAGGTATAAGTACCTCTTTATTGTTCGATTTCTTATTGCTCGCGTCAGTCGCAGCCGCGGATAGACTGAGCGTGTGGTTGCACATCATTTTCTGAAATGCTGAAACAGTATCATAATTATCGTAGTCTTAGCGTTATTGTCGTTGCATCCCAGACTTACGCCTTGGAGCCGGCGGTCCATCCCGTCCGCATGCTTTGAGACAGTTTACAGAACTTAAAGGGCCATAGGTGGTATGGAAGTTTGCTGATTTGAGATGATTTTATTTTTACTAGCTCAAATCAAATTTTAGCGTATGGATTATAAAAAGCATAGTTAAGTAACACATAAATAAGGCAATTTGAAGAAGATATACTAATTCAGTCCTGACAAATTGTTATCAGTCAAATAGAAAATGTTGGTTAGCTAACAAACCTTAAAACGAAAAAACAGATCTGTAGCTCAAACCCAACCCCGGATGTTCAATATATCTTCGCCACAACATAGCTGGCTGACAAATCATTTGAAATACGGGATTTTCCAACAGGACGCCTTGTCACATTATTCATCCCATATATTTTCGGTCAGAGAGTTTTTCGAGATCGAAACGAATTGTTTTTGGAACACGCTTTATAATATTTACTAAAACAGTTTTAATTGCTATGATTTGTTTTGCGGGATCCAAATTTTTAATTTCTTTTTTCTTTTTTATGTTAATAGGCGGCAAACGAACAGACGGATTGCCTGATGGTAAGCAATGACCGCCGCCCATGGACACAAGCAACACCACAGGAGTCACAAGTGCGTTGCCACCCCTTGGGGTTGGGAAAAGGGGTAGGATGAGGAGTGGGACGAGGGAAAAGGAATAGGGGATAGGGCCTCCGGCACTCTCACTCACCGAACGAAACGCAACAGTTTAGGTACTGTTACTTCACGTCGATTTTCTGTGAGAGGGTAGTATTTCCCCGGTCGAGCCGGCCCATTCATGCTGAAGTCAGCAAGGCTCTACTACCTTCGAAAAATTGATGGATTGATTTATTTATGCGTTGGAAAATTTACCGTGAAATATGTAATAGAGTTTTTCTAAACTATAAATCGAGAGTAGATTGTGAACAATATAATTGAAATTCAAAGCGGCCGGTATTTTTTTTTTTTTGTTTGATGCGGAATAGTGTCGAATTGGTTCCATAAAAATATGATTCATGTAGGCCCAGTATTATTTTATGAGCATTTTTTATTTACTTTCACCTGCTGGCTGAAATTCCTATGAATAATAATTGTGACGGCCGGTGTTATGTCAACTTGTCATCACTACGGTCGTCAAGGACTACTGACGTCTACACGACAAACTGGCTGGTCGTCAAACATAATAATTAACAAAAAGGTTTGAAGACTATTTCATTATTTGGAAATAACAGTTTTAAGTTAGATGACGTACACACTCTGTCAAGTGTTCGCTAAATTCGCCACTAACTGGCAACAAGGCGATGGCCGTATGGATAATACATCCGCTTTACGTTCTGAAGGCGAGTGTTCAAATCCCAGTCATAACAGTCATGTGGATTTTGTATGAAATTTGGAAAATGTTTCAAGGACATGGGGTAATGCCAATTTTTTTACGGTATGCTTCAAAACAAGTGAATATAGAACAAAACTAAGGATTGAATGAAACAAGACTGACTCCATCAGGATAGTTCTTCAAAATTTTATTCTATAACTGATTCATCTGGCCATAATTAAATTGCACTTTCAGCTTTGTAATACATGCTCATAATTATGGAAATAGGAATACCAAAGAACATATTAAATATTTGAATGAGGGACTCGTTTTTATTATAAATTAGTTTTCAAGATATCAACATTTAAATATTTTGTGCCCAGATGGATCAGAATTTGTTGCGGATGAATTAGA
Organism: Euclidia mi; assembly: GCA_944739405.2. NCBI lineage: Eukaryota > Metazoa > Arthropoda > Insecta > Lepidoptera > Erebidae > Euclidia > Euclidia mi. The sequence goes on from OX123181.2 coordinate 106,542,298, forward strand.
AAAAGAAATAAAAAGCTTTATTAAGATAACCATTATATTTTAACAACTACAATAATCTGTTTTTATAAAAACAATTATCAGTGATCATATCACGGAAAAAACACTTCTGAAATTCTAAAACAGTATATATCAATTATTTTATTGTATGGCCAAGCGAGAATATTGTAAGATAACAAAAAATAAGCCTTTTGCTTAAATTTGTAATACAATCAATTCTTATAGGTACAAAAAATATTATATTTAATTGCTACATATATGATACATACATATGGTGTTATGACCATGCGAATTAGGCACAGATGAATCAAGATTTTGCCTATAATCATGTATAACACATCATACATACAGACTTTACTATTGACACTTTTCTACACCAATCTACAACTTAAAAGCGTCTCTCGAAACGCCGACTGAATTTGCAAAATAATAAAATAAATTTTATAAAATAGGCATTGTAATCAGAATGTCGAAGACGAATGAAATATTTACCTTCGTAACACCAGGATCTTAGCCATCCAGCCCCAGGTACACCTAGCTCGTCCGTAGCACGACTAGCTTCCCCCCACCACGGGAAACCAGACTCTCATAATCATTACCCAACCAAGTACAATCAAGCGTCTTTTACGCTGTATTAATCACTTCATATTTACTTATTTATAAACACATTAAGGTATTTATAACTAATACATATTATTTTTCTCAGAGGGCTATTCATTTCCTCTCGTTAATATAATAATAAAATTTATATTGATTTATGAAAGGAAAAATGCGATATCGACTATTTCATTTTGGACAATGGCAGACGGACACGACGTATAAATCAGAAGAACGAAGTTCAAATACGTTTTTTGGACTAAGTTAGACTGCAATTATTTCAAATATATAATTTGGCCAATATACGGATTAAGCTAAACTGTACAATAAATTACAGATCGTTTTGTTAGTTGGTTACAGAAATATCCCCATAGACATCGAAAGTGTTGTCTCTTACGAACTACCCATAACCAATTTGCAAGATGAATTATAGGAAAATTACAGGAGAAAGATTGGAGAGGGAACGAAAAAAAAACATACATACATGTACTCACGCCTTTTTCCCGTCGGGGTAGGCAGAGAAAATGGAATGCCACTTACTTCTATCCTTACAAACCTCACGCGCTTCCTCTACATTCATTACTCTTCTCATACATGCTCGCCGGTTCCTAAATCGGAATCCTATCAATCAGTCTCACCCCACACATACTACGCAGTGATCGCATCTCAACTGCGTTAATTCTGCTTTCATGAAAAAATATCACGTATAAAAAAAAACATGATTCGATCATGTCTTTTTTAATTTTATTGGTTAATTATAAAAATTAATTTTAATGATTTAACTGTCTCAGACGTTGCATTTCCTGTAGTGCTTTGCTGTCATGTGGTCTGATTAATAACTTAGATGGCTCTAAGTCAGTTAATGCGATACCATCTAAATTCTTCACTTGACTTAAAGCTACATATATCTGACCTTTCGCAAATTTTTTTCCCAAGATCTATCACTGCACTCTCCAATGTTGTACCTTGGAGCTTGTGAACAGTCACAGCCCAACTTAAAATTTGCGGGAACATTAACCTCTCAACATCACCGTAACCTTTATTCGCTAGAAAAGTTGCAGATGCTGGTGTGATTGATACTAGACCCTCCGCATCTTTTACTCTAGTGCCCACAGTTTGATCATGAAATTTAATGAACACTGCTTCGGGCAGTTCTCCTGCTTCTAGTTGATCACGGCGAAGGGCTGGCCCAATTATTTTTTTAATAATTCCCATTGCTCCGTTGACTAGTCCGTCTGAGACCGCCATATTCCTTCTTAACACCACCCTGGAGCCTACGCCTATTTTTATGCTGTGTAACAATCCGCCACACTTGTTTGTTATTATATTTATTTTCTAACTTTCATTTTAACCCGTAAACCTAACTTCAAAAAAAGTTGACCAAAAACGTTACGTACTTCTTAACTTAAAAGGTAAGCAAATTGTAATTTTTTGATTAAATTAAAAAAAAATACTCGCTTAGTATATATGCTTCTCATTAATATTATAAAAATTAATCTGCATGAAAATTATCAATTCTCTAGTAAATAAATAACGATTTTATTGGGGACCGAGCTTCCCCACTTGTATATATGTGTTGCTTGAAATCGCGTGTGTCGCTAAGGGTTAATATTTATCTATGACTTTCTGACGTGTCCAAAATTTGTCTTTTACATTTTTATGGAAATAATTATATTTGAGTTTGAGTTTACACTAAAAGTGTTAAATAAACATAACTACGTTAAAAAATCGACTTCAAAATCTAAAAAATCTTTCTCTTAGCGTTATCCCAGTTTCAATCTGGGGTCCACTTTCTAGTCTAACCGGATTTCACTGAATATTAGCTTTTCCACGGAGCGACTGCCTGTCTGACCTCCGCAACCCGAAGGGATAGCGATATTCCATGGTTTAGACTAGTGTCAGTTTTATTTAGAAGGTACTGACGCCCTGTAACGATTATCAAAGATCTTCATGACAACCGGGACCGACGGCTTAACGTGGTCTCCGAGGCACGGGACACGCGATAATTAACAATTCAATACGTACATAACTCCGAAAATTCATTGGTGCGCGCCGTGGATTCGAACCCGATACCCTCTGCATGGCAGGCTGTTGGTATATCCACTCGGCTATCGCCGCCAAAATATCAAAATCTAAAAAGTAAAAAATAATAAAGATTTAATATTAATTAAATACCTATTATTTATACTTATGTGCTATTTACTAATAGGCTTGAAGTCGGTGCCAAGCCTTAAAAAAATATGATATTTTAATCACTTAAATGAATACGAGCAAATTCATAATCATCATCATCAGCCTACTGTAGTCCACTGCTGGATATAGGCCTCTCCACTCACGCCACTGAGCCCGATTTTCGGCTCTTTGTGTCCAGCCGCTGCCAGCCACTTTGCGTATATCGTCATTCCACCTAGCCGGAGGGCGTCCTACACTACGTTTGCCAAGGCGCGGTCTCCACTCTAGAACACAACTACTCCAACGGTTATCGGTTCTGCGACAAATGTGACCAGCCCACTGCCACTTCAGCTTGCTAATTCTTTGAGCTATGTCGATTACCTTGATTCTCTGTCGGATCACTTCCTTACGAATTTGATCCTTCAGAAACTCCGAGCATAGCCCTCTCCATAGCTCGCTGAGCAACCTTAAATTGGTGGATTAGTCGCACCGCCAGTGTCCACATCTCGGCACCGTAAGTCATTACGGGTAAGACGCACTCGTTGAAGACCTTTGTCTTAAGGCTTTGCGGTAGTGAGGACGAAAAGACTTGATGGAGTTTTAAGGCTTGGCACCGACTTCAAACCTATTAGTAAATAGCACATAAGTATAAATAATAGGTTTTTAATTAATATTAAATCTTTATTATTTTTTACTTTTTAGATTTTGAAGTCGGTTTTTTTTAACGTAGTTATGTTTATTGTTCTTGGCGTTGAGTTATAAACGATGAATAGAGTTCAAATACCACTAAGATGGAACATTTATAGATTTTATTTTCTGTAGATCAGCAAAATGTTTCTTGTCAAAAGCAAAAGTCAAATCGATCTATTATTAGCAATAGATAAAACGAATTACCCGAATTAGAATCTGCTGTAAAGGCAAAGGAAAAACAAGAAAATATCCGCAGACTCAAAGACGATAAAGTAGAAGCCAGATCAACATGAAAAAAAGATCTATAAAAATATGTTAAAGCAATCATATCGTACAGAGGGCCTTGTATACACAAAATATTCCTTAACATTCCTCCTAGCGTTTCGTTTATATCAGACACAGGATAATAGCTGACGGTGCCGACCGATGCGAAACGAATTCCCTTTTTTTATTCGCGAATTTTATCTGTCATGTTTAGGGATGGGCAGTGATCGATAGTCTCTGAGGGACCAATATTCGATATTGTAAGCAGATTACAATATTTTTCGTTTAGAATTAAAAGCTTTTCTTTAATTAACTGGGCGTTTCGGTCAATAATCTGTTCTTCTTCACGTATTATTTATTTTGGTCCATTTTATTTACGCTTTCAGAAACCCTACTCATCTTTGCAAAACAAAAAATATCCATGATAGAATATATTACGACAGCTAAAAAGATGGAAACTAAGCATCTACTATTGCGTAGTTAGCTTTTACCAACTTTCAAGAATTATTCCTATATTTCCAATAATAAGTACAAGTAAAATTTCACTGGTCCGTGTAACAAAAGGACAAAAAATATACGCGATAAGTATTTAATGATGGTTAAAGGCGAATAATCTATAATTTACTCACAATTAGCTAATTTATAATGACACAGCCGCATAAAATAGACAGAAAGAAAGAAATGACGTCATAATGTGCTAAAGCTGTCGCGGTCCTATAAAGCAATATTAAAGTTCATGCAAATAACTTTATATGAAAACTATTGCCAGCGTTTTCATCGATATAGATGTATCCTTTTCTATTTTTTTTATTTATTGCCTCACGCCTGTATCCCCGGAGGGGTAGGTAGAGGTATTATACCCACATTTTGCCAGATTTTCGAGACATTTTGAGAATTTGGAAAAACCCAGTAACACTTTTGCCCGACCCGGGAATCGAACCTCGGACCTCCGATCTGCAGTCGCATACGCTATCCACTGGACCACGAAGGCTATCCTATTCTTATGTTCAATATAATAACAATTGGTGTCAAGTTGGCGTAGGCATCGGTTCTTCGTAATCAGATTTTCATAAACCATAAAAGTAATAAACTTAATAACTACTAGACTTTGAGTTAATTGATTAAGCAAATCCAACACAACTTAATTTTTGGTTTAACTTTTAAAACTTTGGTTTTAGATATTTAATTATTCTGTGGTATTGGATAAAAGTTAATTAATTAAACTATTAAAAGTTTTATTCTGTGAAGTATTGGTATTAATTTTATTCACTACCTAAGTAATTAATAAACTTAAATTCGATCGTGGCCGTGTACAAATAGTAGAATTACCAAAAAGAAGATATTTTAAAATAGCTTAGCCATTGCCAATGGACTATGTGACCTCAAGGTTGTGTGGTATAGATAACTCTGAAACGTATTTATGAACTTTAATATATTACAACATGGACACATCTCGTAACCAAGCTAAAATTAAAGTGATTAATAAATGCTAGCTGAAATAAACATACATGTAGGCTACGTTGGATATGTACTTGCGTTTAAGCAGCAAATTGCTTAAAACCAATCGATATAATTCAGCACACCATTAAACAACCCTTTAGTCACTTTTATCGGACGCAGACCGCAGTGATTCATGCCACGTTTTAGCGTAAATCTTACGCGCGTCAAGACTAGCTATCTCGATAACTAAGAAGCCTCTTGGGAATTTAGCACAGTAATAGCATACTGTGTAAACTTAATGGTGTCGGTGTACTGGCGAAATCTGGTTAGGCGCGTCTCTTACTCGCGCCTCTTTTACTCTAGTCTAATATGGGAGACATTAAAGAGATAGAATGCGTAGTGTTTGTTAATAGTTCAAAAACTTTTTGTAGTTATTTATGTTTTACTATATGACTGTTTTACATGCTAACCATATGACCCCTTTTCTATCATAAGAAAAGCAAAAAATAATTTACAACCCTCAGTCAAAAACTATATATTTTAAGTGATAATAAGAATTTATGACTAATTTAATAACATTGAGAAGGTATTGAAAAAGATTTAGTTGGTACTTAGGCGGTTGGAATAGCTAAGACGTGCTTCAGATTCAAGTTTAAAAACGTACCAAATAGATAACGATATTCCGATCATATTTTTCACTAAATTGCTTTACTAGATATATTTTCTTTCAGTCCAGGTCACGCTTTATCTTAATTACTTGATAGTTTCTATAAGTATCAACACTAAATAAAATATTGAAATTCCATTGACAAATCAGTCAGTGTATGTTATACTAGAGAAGAGCTACGCAAGATTTTTTTTTTTAATTTAACATTTTCTTTTTGTGATTGGGTGCATCAAACATACATGCTTAATTTTAGCTTCATTTTCCAAAAGTTAAATTATTCTTGAAAATGAGAAAAATGAAAGTTTGTTAGAATAAAATTATTAATAATGCAGGTGACACCATGAATGGCCAGACAATCAAATAAGACTAAGAGTTTAAAAGAAGCAGGTACACGGCAATTATCCCCATATTATAATAATCAGTGATTAAAAAAATAAAGGAAATGTAAGATAATTTATGGCAATACATTTAATTAAAACATTATTAGTGACGACTTTGGGAGACTGAGTGTACAGTAAGGTCGTGGATGGCAGGCTTCAGAGTTAACTCTGAATTCACACTTTGATTGGTGAAGGGCGATCCGTTGCTGGAGTATTCCACCGCGACGCGGTAAAATAAACAAGTTTTATAAAATGCTGAGGGTAGCTTTAGCTGACAGCCAAATTAATTTATTTGCTGTCTGTACTTTAAATCTCTCAATGTAATTTTATAAATTTAATTCATAAACGCAAAAAGAACGACATTAAGTACGGTATACAAAAAAATACATATTCACAAAAAATAATTAAGTGTCATCCATTCGAGTTTTTAAATGATCCTTATTAGTAACAGGCGTTCAATTGTATACTGAAATGAATACGTGGGCCCAGAAACGCATATCATAATGAGAGCAACAATTGTTGAGAGTTTTCGCGTTAACTGCCTATTGAGACTTTTTTTAATAAAAAAGTAATATAGTGTGTGGTATTTTTTAAGGTTTTGAAAGGCTTGGAGGAATAGACTTGCCGGAGCTTCAAAAGCTTCAAAGCCTGAAGGGGTACCCTTTAGCGGATGGAATTCCAGTGAGGTCATTCATGTGAGACCATACTGTGGTAGATTCATGTGATCCTGTCACTAAGGCAAGTCGAGAACACCGCGTTGGCTCGAACACCTTAAATCGTTATTAATTTAATTAAATTAAAAAACAAGTCATAATAACACCATCATGATAGCGTTATCCCAGTTAGGATTCAACAAAAAAATACTGTAAAAATGTAATCCAAACTTTTTATCAGACTTTTAAAATAATGTATAATGAAACTAAGTCTCTACTAGTCGGAAGTTTCTAGCGGCATTTGCTAAAGCAAACTAATTTGAACAAACTACACTAATAAATAATAAATAACCTCCCTCCAGCTGTGGACACTGTCGCCCGATTGTTTTCCTCGGTTGAATATGTAATCAACTGACACAGAAAAAGAGAGCACAGTGTTAACTAATACTCTGTTCCACATTTATTTTGTTAGTACTCGTAGGAGGATCGCTTAAGTATTTATTTTTTGTTTACTGGATTTGTGAATTGAAACTTCTTCTTCTTTTTCCATTTAAGAGCTAGGTAGCTCTTGTCGGTGGAGCAATTGCCATTGGCTTCGGTTTTCTGGCATTTCTTTGACCTCTTGATACGACCCGACTCCAACTTTTTCCTTTAGCTGTGTCACATAGTTACGTCTAGGCCGTCCTCTTCCTCTTCTCCCTTCTATTTTGCCTTCCAGTATTATTTTGAAGAAGTTGTTGTGTCGTATCCAGTGGCCAATCATCTTCACTCTCTGATTTTCTATTAAATTTAACAACCGTCTCTCTTCGTCAACCAATTGAAACTTGTGATTCCAAAAATCTTTGATTTGATTTGATCTACGTACTTTTAAGGAACAAAATAATTTCTAAATAAGCAGCTACGCGATTTAAATCTGTGAATGTAATCAAGTGTCAATCTGTGTACATCATACAATTTCATGAAAACGTGTCTTATTCGCGATATTTAATTAATTAAAGGCATAAATACCTCTGTTTTACCGACCAATGAGGTATAAATACCTCTGTTTTTCCATAAAATTTTATGATGTATACAAATCGCGAAAGTTTAAAATGATCAGTCTGTGTAATCAAGTGTCTAAGGTTTAAAATCATAGCTGCCTGTGCTTGTTTGCTGGTGAAACTAGTTAAATGTATTGTAGCGTATTTTTGTGTAGCCTGAATAACCGAAAGCCTTTCGAGACACATTTTGTAAGAGTAGGGGTTAGTAAATAGAGGGTTCGTAATCAGTTCGCCGCACAAAAACTTGCTCCTGATTGTCTGAATTGCGAAGAATTTCTTTTCGCAAAAATATATACCCAAATATCATAAAGTCTAGTTTTTTTAGTCCCAGGAGAAAGAAACAAAACGCTTTCGGTGTAGAAACTAAAGTATATAAAGAAACATACCCTACAAATGTCAGAAAATATTATTGAATGTCAATTGACATTCAATAATATTTTCTGACATTTTAAATATATGACATTTTATTGTTTAAATTTTATTCTTTTTACATATTGTTTGCAACATGTATTTTACTATGTATTAGCATGTAAAGTTGTGAGTATGATGTGGGCATTATTAAACATATAAACAAATAGCTGTGGCAACCTGTCTGATGGCTTAGGCTGACATACGATTGCTGTTGAATGCGGGCCATCAGTGGGCCGAGTCAGTCAAAAGCGTCAGATGATTTCCTGCATTGTACTTGCATACTAAACCCTTTTTTTGTCTGGACTTTAAATTGAAATTGAAGTGACAAAAAAAAACAATGACTCTGAGTTTGTTTCGGCCTTTCTTCTCAAGAAGTCATTTAGCTAGGAAAAGCCGGCATCTAGAATAGGGTTTTGTCATGTATAAGTGTTGTAAACAACCAAAATGCAGAAATAAATATGTCCTTATGTCAATGTATCTAGAGATAATTTGATAAAATGTCCACGACTTTGAGACCACATTTTTATATAGTAAATATATTATCAATTTGTATAAAGGTACTGATAGACAACACACAGCCAAAACGATTAAGCACGAGAATTTGGTCGGAGGACCGTAAAGAATGGATTTGACAAAATTCTCACGGTATCGGAAGAAAAGTAACTGCAGTAGTATAGTAAAAATTGCAAGCTTCTTCTTTCTTTTAGAATATGTACATGCGTAGGTTTCTTCTAGTAAAAATAAAATGAAAATTTTTCAGAACGCGTACATGCTGTACTCCACACTGCACTAAATGGCTGCGTTAGAAAAGCATTCTGATGTTATGATGAGAACAAACGACACTGGCCTAAGTGAAAGGAAAAAGGATGGTAGTCAATCAGAAAAAAAATAAAGGCATAGTGTCAAAATGTACAACATAACGATTCTTTCACTTACAAAGTATTTAAACGGAATTTGTAGGGAATGTTTCTTTATGTACTTTAGTTTCTACACCGAAAGCGTTTTGTTTCTTTCTCCTGGGACTAAAAAGACTAGACTTTATGATATTTGGGTATATATTTTTGCGAAAAGAAAGTCTTCGCAATTCAGATAATCAGGAGCAAGTTTTTATGCGGCGAACTGATTACAGAGCCCTCTATTTACTAACCCCTACTCTTACAAAATGTGTCTCGAAAGGCTTTCGGTTATTCAGGCTACACGAAAATACGCTACAATACATTTAACTAGTTTCACCAGCAAACAAGCACAGGCAGCTATGATTTTAAACCTTAGACACTTGATTACACAGATTGATCGATTTAAAACTTTCGCGGTTTGTATACATCATAAAATTTTATGGAAAAACAGAGGTATTTATACCTTATCGGTCGGTAAAACAGAGGTATTTATGCCTTTAATTAATTAAATATCACGAATAAGACACGTTTTCATGAAATTGTATGATGTACACAGATTGACAATTGATTACATTCACAGATTTAAATCGCGTAGCTGCTTCTTTAGAAATTATTTTGTTCCTTAAAAGTACGTAGATCAAATCAAATCAAAGATTTTTGGAATCACAAGTTTCCATTGGTTGACGAAGAGAGACGGTTGTTAAATTTAATAGAAAATCAGCGAGTGAAGATGATTGGCCACTTGATACGACACAACAACTTCTTCAAAATAATACTGGAAGGCAAAATAGAAGGGTGAAGAGGAAGAGGACGGCCTAGACGTGCCTATGTGACACAGCTAAAGGAAAAAGTTGGAGTTGGGTCATCATGGAAAAAGAAGAAGAAGTTTCAATTCACAAATCCAGTAAACAAGAAATAAATAGTAAATCGATCCTCCTACGAGTACTAACAAAATAAATGTGGAACAGAGAATTAGTTAACACTGTACTCTCTTTTTCTGTGACAGTTGATTACATATTCAACTGAGGAAAACAAACGGGCGGCGTTTTCCACAGCTGGAGGTTATTTATTAGCGTAGAACGCAACACTTTTACACAAATTAGTTTGTTTTAGCAAGTGCCGCTAGAAACTTCCGAATAGTAGAGACTTGGTTTCATTATACATTATTTTGAAACTGATAAAAAGTTTGGATTACATTTTTACAGTATTTTTTTGTTGAATCCTAACTGGGATAACGCTATCATGATGGTGTTATTATGAGTTGTTTGCTTTTTTTAGACTAGATTATAAAAGAATTGCTCGTTTGAAGGTATTATTATTTTAGGTAGGTATATCTCTTACGAAGGTATATCTCTCGTATATCTATGGTAATAACCAATATAATGCACACATATTTGCATAAATTCTCAAGCATCCTGAAACTAACCTCTCAAAATAACATTCCTCAACCTCCTACATAATATAGATATAGTCCAATCAACATTGACAAAAATAAGTCATTTCCTAGCCATATTTCGCATAGAGCTGAAAATTGGCAGATACGTTAAATACATAATTATAAAATAAACTGTCTTTTGCCCGCGGCTTCGCTCGCGTTAAGAAGTTTTATTATTAATTAGGTATATTTTTTGCAACTTTACTTTTGTTTAGCGCGTGTAAAAAATTAGGGCCTACAAAACTTCTTTGTACACAATATTCTTAACTAATCTGTCATTAGGCACTAAAACTATCAAGCTATTGGGTGAACTTACTCGTGAGCAAGCAACATAAAACTGTCCATGAGAGAAACAATGTTCTCTCAAGTCAATACCCGCAAATTTGAGAGTTTGCCTCTGAGACTTATTTAATGTCATGGCAAAGCAGGCTTTTAGGGGAAACTGTAATCGTTTAAATTCGACCGGGATATTATTCGGTATTAATGGGATTCGTGGTATAAATACAGTTTCCTCTTTCGCACACCCAGTTAATATAGTGGCTTCCACTATATTGCGATGTAACGCTTTCACTTGCAGTCTCGTACCGTTACAAAGTTTTGGTGGTTTTAAATTTCGCAACAACATAATTGGACTGCCCACACGCAGAATAAGCTTATGATAAGGCAAACCTGGCGGTTTCAATGAATTTAAAAATTCTAGAGGGTAATTAGTAGCGTCATCTGTATTAACCACAGTATCAATCGAAGTATAGACCTTTTCTTCGCCCTCAAACGATATGAGCAGGATATCGTTGATAGCTGCTGCTTGATCGTTCTTTGGAGTAAGTATGGCACGCTCACATTACCATTCAATAGGCTTGTCATGTATATGAATAATAATAATAATAATTTATTTGCAGACATTGAAGTCCATAGAATTAAATTTTACACATTGAAATCATTACATAATTAATAATAACAGAAATAACATTATTTAAAAAATATCTGAAATTACATAAAAAATAACTCAATAAAAACACATAAAAAATCATAAATAGGCATAATAATAATAATAACATAATAGGCATAAAAAATAATAAATAAAAATTCACGTACAGCTATCTAGAGCCGACCTGTGTGTGCAGTCTCACCCATCGACCAAGCATCGGGCAGTCCCACCGGTTACTCAATGCCTTCAACATGCCGTGGGTGCTGATATCTGTTCTGTGCCGGAGAGAAGCGCATCGTTTTCGAATAATGGCATAAAAATCATCTACTCTCGCATCGGCAAACATACCCGAAGCGCTACAATACCGCGGCAGCCCCACAAGCATCCTGAAGGCATTGTTATACTGTACGCGCAGGGCGCTGTATGCCTTCTGCGTATACTTGACCCATAGGCTGCAGGTGTAAAAAGTCTGACAGTAGGCTCGAAAGAGCGTCATTTTGACGTCGTAAGAACACCGTGCAAACCTACGGGCCAGCATATTACTTCGAACAGACAGCGCCCTACGCTCTCTCTCAATATCTAAATCGTCGCACAGATCCTCGGTGACCCAGTGGCCCAGATACTTAAATTTTGATACTTGCTTCAAGGGTGTACCTGCTAGTGAGATGCATGGAACATGTAAGTATCTTCTGGCACCACCATTGAAAACAAGTACCTCACTCTTAGTAACATTATACCTAAGCCCATGAGTCACCGCATAGTTCTCACAGACCTTCAGCAAACGTCTTAATGCACTGATTGATGGGCTCAGCAAGACCATATCGTCTGCATAGCTAATGTTGTTCATAGCAACTCCGTCAATATGACATCCGACTCCAGTATTGCTGAGCTCAACAATCAGTTGGTTTATATATAAATTGAAAAGGCGAGGGGAGGTGATTCCCCCCTGCCTCACCCCACATTCCAATCTATATTCTTTGGATATAGTCCCTGCCCACCTAACATTGTTTATTTGGTTCTCATACCAGAATTTTAGCAATGACGTGACCTCAAAATCTACTTTTTTCACGTTCCTTAGCTTATCCCAAAGCTGGTCATAGGGCACAAGGTCGAATGCCTTGGACAGATCTAAGAAGCACGCATTAACTGTCGTTTTCCTATCAGTATATCAGTATATAATATAATGTCTGGATAACCTTTAGACAGTAATTCTTATTCGTTCCATTAGGTACTGATAGTTCAAACTAATACATTTACATCCTCCATCATCCCTTATTTTATCCCCATGGGGGTTGAATATATCAAAATCCTATTTAAGTGGACGTCTTCATAATAGTAGCTCCAATCTTTAATTTCAGTTCAATCAGTCAAAAATCTAAGAAGATTTATACAAACTTTCATCCCCTATTTTATCCCCTTGGGGGTAGAATTTATCAAAATCCTTTCTTAGTGAATGCCTATGTCATAACATCTACCTGCATGCCAAATTTCAGCCCGAACCCTCCAGTGGTTTGGGCTGTGCGTTGATAGATCCCTATGTCAGTCGGTCAGTCACTTTTGAGTTTTATATATATTTAGATGTCAAAAATCGCCTTCGATCGTAGGATAATAAATAAAAACAATTGCAGAACTACTTCTGCAATTGTTTTTATCCTAGGTCAAATTTAATATTCAATATTAAAGATTTTCCTTTTCCTCAAAAATTGACAATTTTATCGTCAGACAAAGATGTAGATACAATTTAATGCGCACATAACTTCGAAAAGTCAGTGGTGCGCGCCGTGGATTCGAACCCAATATGCTCTGCATAGCAGTCCGTTGGTATCTCCACTAGGCTACTGCTGCTTGTGACCTATTCCACTTTGATCATTAGCAATATTACCATTCTTTCAATCGATAGCGGAAATGTGTGCATATTATGTAAAATATGAACTTTGTGATTGTTATAACCGCGATATCTCAGGTATGGTAAAATGTACGAGAAAAGGATCAGGACCTCTTTTTGTAGAGAATTGTATGATCTACATCTTTGTGTGACCTATTTTTACGATAAAATTTACCATTTTCGAGAAAAAGTAAAAATCCTTAATTTTGTACGTTTGACCTTGGATGACAAAAATTACCGAAAAAGGATCGAAGAGGATTTTTGACATTTTATTTATAATTATGTATTTAATCAGCTCTGTGCGAATTATTTAGAATTATTAATGATTTTAGTTACTTATTTGTAAAATGCTATTTCCTTACTGGGACAAATTCCTATGTTAAACTTTTAATACCGATTACTATTAAAAGTATACTATACTATTAGGTGAAAATCAAATTATGCAAAATTAGCATCAGAAATAAAAGCGCGACAACAAAGGCGCGCGGCCGCTCAAACCAATAATTAACTTATGCTTAACTTATATTGAACATTCAGCATAGGTATTGTCTATCCGTCTAAAGATTAATAAGCTTAGGCTACGGAATTTATCTGATATGAGCTATGATTGCTTGCAGCAATAGTGATATTAATTACACGTTGTCATTTCCTTTACTTTGTCTTTACATGCCTGACGTGTTTATTGCATTAGTAATGTCTCGATAGTCCTCCCTTAGGAGCCTCCTTATCACGTTAGAATTGTATAATACCAGGATTTCCCCGTGGCTCTGTCTGCGTGATATAGCATCTGTGGAGGAACTACAAAACGTCGCAGCACTCGTGGCCAATAGAATACGAGCCGGCACTCGGAACCGCTCGGCTAACTTCGGGTTACGCCTGCGACGTTCGGTTTTGCGTGACTCCCGGTCGCCACTCCGTTTTTTGCCACCGTGCGACGCACACTCCGCGCTAGCCTATTTAATATTCCCCGCTACTCGTCGCTCGTAATTCTATTATATGTAATTTTTATTGTTTCTTATTGTATCGCTTTTTCTCGTCTATATTTGTTCTGTAACTTCCTTTCGTGCTACAATCTATCTCTTGATGCTTGTGTTAACTTCTACTCTTCTGTGACTGTGTTATAAATTCAAACGTTCGAACAGTATAACGTTTTTTTCCTAGTGACTTTGTGTGTTCTACTTGAATGCCCTATAGACTATTACAACCACAAATCTAAACCTTCCTCAGGAATCATTAGCCCTTTCAATTGGCGAAAACCGAACAAAAATCGGACAGACGGGACGCCCCTTCGCGTCCTGTCTGGACTTTATTTTATACACTATACCAAATTACACTAACCAATATTGGTCAAAATTTTCGCCTAAAACGCCTCGGTTTAAAATATGTAAAGCCCTTCTTGTCTATTTTAAAAGTTCGAAATCTAAGGCTACTCTGATGTTATATTCAGTTCTTGTTTGAAATAAGGCCCCACGGATATTTTCTGTGTACCTACATTTCTTGTCAATGCTTTACATACCAATACGAAAAGCTTCACCAATTTGTCTATTCTCCAGCTTTAATATTTTAGTAAAATATTCGTGAAATATATAACAGTATTCAAGATCAATAAGGTCTTAAATACTGTGATATGTTTCAAATCAATAGGACCATTAAATAATAGTAACTTATTCCTATATATTCTTCACATATATTTTTATTAGTGTCATATCCCCATTCTCGTAGTTTCTACACTAGCAACACTTAAACAAAAGATGTATGATGTTGCTTGCCATATTGCTGGTGATAAACGCGATACGACAGATGCACATAAACTAACTAAAAATGAATAATAATAATATCTCAGGACTTTTCTTACACGATACTCCAAAGCCAAAAAGAACGTAACTCTTACTATGGCAACGCAATAACTGATGTGCTCGTCACTCAAAGATTTGTCCTGGGTGGAAATCGAACCCACGATCTCCGACTTGGCAAGCTGGGTTGCTGACCACTAGAAAAACAAGCTAGTCAATTTAATTTGTTGTAAATACTTTAGTATTATCAAAATAAAATGCACCTGAATGACCGAGCTTAGCTCGGTATTTTTTGGTATATTGTGTAAAATCGTTGGAGCCGCTTCCGATATTCCGATTATTGATGCACATTTACCTCATATTATATTAGTGCGATATGAAAATTTATTTGACGCAGATATGTTTGCACCATTTTTGTTTTTGTGAGTGTAATATTTAATGTTGCACACCAGTGACGCATCTTTGGGACACAGTCATTTGTTATTTTGTTATATATCTATTTTGTTTGAGTTAGTAGGCTTTGTACTCACTTATAAGTCATATCTCAATAGCAAACTTATTTTTTCTAAATCAAAATTGCCATATCCATCTAATTGTTTGCTTACTACTCCGCACCCAATACATTGCGGAATATTCGTCCGGAGTCATCCAAGCTCTTCTTACTACATTATTGTACAGTATATTATAGTTATTTACTATTTATTAAATATCGTATCAAACTAACATCAATAAGATTGATTTGCTTTGTTTTCCCATGTAGTTATGGCATTTATCCAATAAATATATGCTTGATTGCATAATATTTCATAATTTGGTGGGATGCGCCAAAGTTCACCTAAATTTTTTACTCCGATAATTGGAAATCTAACATTGTACAAATGTTCTTCCTAACATTTTTCATCCTAACAATCACAATTCCTAACTACTCTGTCTCTAATGTTCATAATTCCGAAGCATTCAGCTTCATAATGTCAGTAGCAATAAACATCTATTATACTTTTATTTGTTTTCCTATATTTTCTCAACATATTCATATTTTACACTATTATTCAAAGTCATATTTTTTTTGTTTGGATTTCTTTTTATTCATAATAATGAGTATGATATACATTAACTTTGCGTAACTTTATTTTCACATAACATGTATAACATATAAGAATAAAAGTACCTACCATGGTACAAATACACAGTAGTACAATGATCGAGTTCCAGAAATGAATCGGTCTTATTCATAATTATTGGTTCAGGTTAGGTTAGAACTGCGACCACAACGCACTAGCCGAGCGAGCGAATCGAGCGTGCCGCGGCAGCGGCCGGCGAAGTGCCAGAACCAAATCGTCCTATACTTATTGGTTTAGGTACGATTAAAACTGCGGTATAAACTCCCAGGCCATAAACATAACAGTAAATGAGTCGTGTTAGTTTTATGAATTTCGGTTGGAGTGTAGCCTTGGTACGGCGCGAGGACTTAGAAAAATTTAGCCAAAAGAGTGTTATTTTTGGAAATCGTTTATATTCTCGATTCTATCATATAAAACACCATCATATAAGGCTGGAAGTGTCTTGGTAAAATTGTCATATAATTTTTAATACACTTGGTAAATGTCTCTTTCTGAGTATCAGTAAAAATATTATGGTACTTATTTATGTTTAGGGATAAAAGCGTTATGATAAAAAACAGTAGGAGTTTAAATGTATTTACATTAATGATATTATAAATTACAATGTTCGGAAACATGAGTGTTATGAACATCGCCGGTTGCACTAAAAATAGTTTGAATGAAAACTTTAGGATGAAAAATTTTAGGAAGAGTGATCATTCGGATCACAAATCATTAGGAAGAACAATTTCCGGTAAAGAACTTTAGGTGAGCCAATATGGACTCTAATTTGGTGGTATACCGTCGATCTATTGGTTTTGTCGTAGTCATGCGAAAAGTATAAAATATCATATTTATATAGGCATGTAGAAATTATGCATTATCTGATATAGGAGCATGTATATCTTTTGTCAATTTGCTGTTTGTTGCAGCTGTGTAATCAATATTTAGTGGATAAAATGTCGTTGGATCTTATGGTCATATATAGTTGTATTAAATAAAACTAGGCAGGTACCTCAATTTCAAAATAGACGATGTAGTTAATTGAGTAATGGAACATTGATCACAAAACAAAATGATAGTAACTATCATTTTGTTTACATACGTACATATTTTGGAAACAATTATTTTAGGGCATTTAAGATTCACTTTAGTTACTCAGATGCAATGTAATGATTGCAAACAATTTCATCATTACATTTGGAAAGTAAAAGAATCGTCACCCTACCACAAATGTAGTTCGCTATAACGACTGAAAAGTAACGATTGTATAAACTAAGAATTATATCTAACTAGAGGATGCCCGCGGTTACTCCCGCGTTATTTAAGGCTACTGCTCCGCGCTCGTTGCTTGTAGCGTGATTTGATATAGCCTATAGCCTTCCTCGATAAATGGGCTATCTAACAGTGAAAGAATTTTTCAAATCGGATCAGTAGTTCCTGAGATTAGCGCGTTCAACCAAACAAACAAACTCTTCAACTTTATATATATTAGTATAAGATTTAGTTTAAACTACTAGTGAGTCATAGACATGGAAATATCATCATAATCATCGTCGTCATCAGCCTTTAACAGTCCACTGCTGGACTAGGCCTCTCCTTTGAAAGGAGGAATTGGGCTACTATACCACGCTGGCCAAACGGGTTGGTATAGGGTTTGTATCATGTTTTCCTTCTTTAAGATTTACAGTGCTGTTCTCTGCATAATATGCTCCCTCTGTCGGCTCTTACGACACCCATGGGATGATGTGGGGTGGTGACAATACGTATTCTTAATCTGTCACCACCCGAAAAATATAGGGGGGATAGACGTGGAAATATAGGTGGGATTAAAGTAAATAAAAATAAAATGAACATTACTCTGCCCACAAAAATCTTTGTATATTATATCGTGTAATTTTAATTTCACTTAAAGCTGAAACTATGATTAATAAATTAGTTCACTCAAATAGCAACGAGTCATTATATTTTCACAAATACAGAGCTCATTAACTTAGCAAATGTATCAAAGAAAATAAGTATGCAAAGTAAAGCTTTAATTTGAAGACTCATAAATTGAATTGCTACAAAGAAAATCCTGTATCTGAAAATGACATGGATAAATAATTTATGAAGTAAATTAGGTAAATATTTTCGCCTTTTCGAGGTTCGAATTGGATTGCTATTTGGAGAGGAAGACAGTGAATAAATTTTCAAATGGCGGCTTATTTTTGTCCTGTTGAGTGGGCTCGAGGCAAAATATAGTAAAACAATTGTGAGTGCTTGTTAATGTGCTTGGGGATATAATGTTTACGGGGAAAGTCAAATGCACTGGTAAATAGCAAGAGAAATACCCGAATGTTGCAAAAAATTATCGTACCTAGTTGATTTTGTGACACATCTCTACTAGAATGTTGGAAACCAGAAATGTAAGGCTTGGTGGTTTTGTTATGTTGTGTTTTATCTTGTGGTTTACAATTGCTTCAATACCCAGTTTCAAATAAGACAGGCGTAATGTTTAGATATATTAGATAGACCTCGGTACCGAAATATTTAAAAATAAATGTCCGCCGTCCGTAGTTGAGTATTTTTATGCAGACCAAGACTTGAACAATGACTGATAACCGGTTTTATGTTTATTAATAACAAGACGTCACCAGTGGCTTCGCCCGCGTCAATTATACATATAAACCTTCCTCTTGAATCATTCTATCTATTAAAAAAAAGGCATTAAAATCCGTTGCGCAGTTTTTATGATTTAAGCCAGAGTTAGGGACAGACAGACAGAAGACAGACTTTGTTTTATACTATGTAGTGATAATAAGATGCCTTTCGATGACTAGGCTAGTTCAAAAATGTTAGATTTTTCTGTCCTCAAAATGAAGTTAAGTTTAATGTCGTTCTGCAACGAAACCAATTAAAGACTGCTATATTCCTCTCTATCGACTGTGATAAAATGGCTTCCGCATCAAACTGTGCCAAATCATTTAAATGATAAGCTCTGTTAAAATTGGGTTGAATGCACAAAGAAACCTATCATAGCAGCTGTGATGAGTGAAACTAACTTAGCTTTTAGTAACTTTGTAAGCATGGAAATAAGTTTGATAATAACTTAACAATATTAAATTACTGAATTGATTCAATAGAAACTTGACATTGGAGTTCTGCTGAAGTTTAAGTAATACTGGAATTAGATAAGGCTGTTAGATTGATTAAATAAGGACGCGGAATTTCTTCAATTGGCGCTTTACTGATACTTTTAGTGGTATAACTTTAACCGGTAGAGTAATGGTCACAAAACGTAGACCTAGTCCTGATTTTCTATGCCTGTGATAGATAATTCTGATTATTGTGCATATATGTGTCTATAAAATGTTAAAACAATTATATTTTAAGTATAAAATGTATTATGAATTAGTTTTGTAATAAAACATTGTATTTCAATCTGCACGTGGCGACGAATCGTCATATCCCCACTTGGTGAGTTGTTTGTTCGACAAACAACTCACCAAGCTTGTTTTAGAGCGACACTCGGTTGTCTTCCGGCAGTCGAAGTGTGAATATGAGACGAACAAGTGTTGCCAATTCTAAATAGACAAATTGGTTTGACGTTTTGGCATTTGGCACTGTCAAACGGGTAAATAGATTATAAAGTGTGAACAGACTCTGTTCAGTTCCGCCCCGGCAACGGCTAACTAAGGTACGATATAATTCTAACTTTTATATTATTGTGTTGTTCCTAATAATTTGTTTCACAATTCTTTATTGCTATTGTGGTGTTATTTAGAGTATTGTCAATATAGAAAATGTATAGTTAATGTAATATAGCGTAGCAATTATCTATATATTAAAAGAATTTGTGTTTTATAATACGAGTCGGCCAGCCCGTTCTACGCAACCGATTCGCATGATTCTTTTTTTATATGAAAGCTCTCGCTGCATGGATTTGTCATCAAACATTAGAAATTACCTAAGTTGCACATTCATGAAGTTATATGCAAAAACAGTTTTCTCCCATACATTTTTTACGTTTTCGTAGCCGTAGTCAATGACTTTCTGCTTCTATATATCTGGTTCTCATTGAGGTAGGCGTTTTGTTATAGGCCTAAAACACGCGCTGAAAAGAGCTCTTTCATTTGATGGTATGCTCATTTAAATTGGGTAAGTTTGAAGGAAGATAGGTGTGGACATTGAACTTATTTTTCAATATTTTCCAATAAATTTCTTCAGATTCCATTGCTTTCTCTCTACATGGACGGTTCTAAATTCAAAAATATTTTAATGGCATCTAATAAGTTCCTTGTGGTAACTGCCAGGAAGAAACGTTATGCCTCCTTAAGCTCACCTTGCCTTACTTTCATACGGTTGTGAGTGTGGTGGTGTGTAAAATTATACCCGATGTTGGTCAAATTATCACTATAGTGAATTATCGCTGATGGCAGGTAATATTCCCCGAATGTTACCAGTTAACCCTTAATGTTGGGTGAACTGATCTCTGATGTTGAGTAATTTTCCTTACGTTTTATGTTAGGAAAATTTTTGTGTTTTTAAATTACCGACTTTCTTCGGGCATCCATTTTTTTTTATGTGGAACATATTACAGCGGTTCATAGTACTATTGTCACATAATTATAATATTACAAGTGGTAGTTATGGTAGAAATTGTAGCTTTGGTAAGAATAGTAGTTTTAAGAGAAAAGGTAGTACTTTTGACAGCACCGGCAGTTTTGGTAGAAATGGTAGTTTTGAAAAAATGGTAGATATGATAGTGTTAGTACGAATAGTAGTTTTGGTACAAATAGTAGTTTTGATAGGAATAGTATTTTCGTTAGGAATAGTCGTTTTGGTAGAAATTGTATTTTTGGCATATATTTACTGTAGTTTTGGTAGCAAGGTTACTTACGATTGCTACCAAATCAGCCATTCCTACCAAAACTACAATTTCGACCAAAATTATAAACGTCATTATTACATTTCTAAATTATGATGGATTAATCACACCCATACACAAAACGAAATAAATAGTGCTTCTCACAGAAATATTTACTTAGCTGGATAACAAATATAACCTATTTTCTTACTTATAAAAAAGTTGTTCATCTATATTTTTAATTTTGATGATTTTGATAGTAAAATATTGACAGATAAAGAAAAAAGTGAAGTTAGCGTAAGTTAGTAACTTAAGTTTCTGATTTAATAACGTATTTTTTGTGAGTAGTTGTGTTTTCAATTATAATTATGGTTCTTGGAAGGAAATTGAAAAATGCTCATAGAAAGTTTGAACAAAGAATCTTGGTCAATGACGTGCCTGTTGGAGATTTGGTACCGGATGGTCCTCCTACTGCTAAAAAATACGGGTGGAAACGGGTTCAGATTTGATTAATGCTACCATCAACAATTTTCAAGTGATTTCCATTCTTTGTGACGGAAATTGCTTATTCCGCGCAATTTCTTATTGTTTATATGGAAGTGAGAATAAACATTATGAAATTCGTTTGGCCACTGCAATGTACTCACCATACCTATATGTACCTAAGAGCTTTTTTATAATATTAAAATATGCTGTGGAGCAGCACGGGTCCTCTAGTATAATTGATATTGTGGGTGGTTTCGTCAGTTGTGAGATGTTAAAGTTCAGATCTTGGGGTATTATATGCTGAGATACAAGTCGTGTCTATTACATACATCGTGTAGTGAATATTTCAGGGGTAAATATTGAATACACCTATAGTTAATATATCTGTGGTGAATATTAGTAAACGAATTATGATAATCTATTGTATTAAGTTTACTTTGAAATATTGAACTACCCACAACCTTGCTATCCGATATTATAATATGTATTGATTGTACCGCTTTTATAAACGATAATTACAACTATTAAAAGAATGGCCAAGAGTTTTCTTGGCCACGTTCTTTCTCTTGGTTCTATGCCCTTGTTTTGCGAACGTGGCGCTAAATATAAATGTAGAATCAGAACTTGAGATTTTAAAATATACTCTTGTGACAAGCTGAATAAATGAAAGTAAGATTTGATAGTTGTATCTTTTATTTGACAACACCTGACAAATAGAACTATAATAATACATATAGGCTGTATACTTTGTATCTATACATATATATTATGCTCACTCTATCATCAGGGGTGGGATTGTGTCCACCTCACATTACTAATACATCCAATTCTAAGTTCCAGAGTATCCTGGTCGAAATCCCAAGACGCTGACTAAAGGACATCATGACCGTTCTGCTGACGACGGAGCACGACGTGTCCGCGGCGCCGCGCATTGGCAATGGTGCTGGAAACAGGCTAGTGGATATGTTCTGTTGGGTGAGCTGATTTTGCAATATGAAAGACTGATTGAAAAGACTGAGAATGGTTGACGAACGTTCAACAAGTAAATAAGTATTATGTAAAAGGATTGTAATACTATTTCATAACAAGTATATAATTACCTCCATAAGAAGTATATTTACTGCAAAGTATTGTGAACTTTATTATCGCTAATCGAAAGTTGGCTATTTATACCCTATCCTATATGGGATGTTGGAAACTATAACATGAACAAAATGCTAACCAATCCATTGCCTTGATTTATAAAATAATTTGCATATTTATATTATATGTGAGATTAGGTTTTGAAGCATAGATGTATTTGAAATATAAAATTCTATTCTATCCAATTCTATAAATCTCTTAAAAGTGATAAAGTTATGTGTGTCTATTATCTGGTGCCCATACAAAATGTTTCTGCTGAGTTGGGAGTACATAGCGCTGTACGAACCACAAATTTAAAGTAGGTATATCACTGTATACAATACAGTGAAAAGAACCTAAAATTATATTTAATTCTTAGAAATATGATACAGATTAATCTTTGTTTAATCCCATTAACCCGGCAGGCGATTGACCTGAGAAAATAAGTTTGAGTCTTATTACAAAAAAAAAACCTGGATAAAAATCTTAGCTGTAAACCGTTAGTCAGAGATTAAATGTCAAACTATGGCGTAAATTGATCCCTATTACTAAAACTGGTTTTCTTGCTATCGAACTGTAATGATTTCATTTCTACTAAATAAGTAATGTACTTAAAGCGGAATGAAGTAATGAGATGGTTGCTTAAACTATGGGATAAGTTTGTTTTTGTGGCTAAACTGTGTTGTGCAATGGGACCGTGTATAGTTGCTCCACTGAGTGTTCTTAAAGTGTATACACCGGTTCGCTACATTCGAACACTGTACCATTCTTTATAATTTATTTAACTGTTGATGATTAAATTTATGCAAAGCTTATAGGGTTCTTGGAAAACTAGTAGAACAGGTGTTAATAATTAATAAATGATGTGTTTACTCAAGTTTTCTAGTAACTTTTAGATTAAAAACATATTTTATTTATATTGTTCAGTATATGTATAGTCGGTAAATAATTATGTCAATAGACGAATGGTAGATCTTTATATCCGTAATTTTCTTATGTTCAAAATTTCATTATTTTGCGACATGTAGTTATTCCGTATTTAAATACCTACTCTCGTTACTCAAAGCTATACATATTTAGCCCAATGTTGTGAAATCCTATTCGATTATTTATTAAAAAAAAGCTGAACTACCTAAGAAATTTTCTTTTGAAATAACAATTGGTTATGATTCTTTGGAGTATCTCCTTTCGTATCATATTTTCTTTGGTAATTCGTGGATGATGCAGTAAGTTGCAATATTGATATTATGATGTACTTATAATTTATTAATATAGTAAAGTATAATATTATTTTACAGTTCTTACATGTAATATTTAAGCTACATATACATATAGTGGTTGTTTGTCACCCTTTGTGGAAGAAATGGATAAATATGGACAGGCCGACCTATTCATAAAGGATTAATTTCCTAAACCATTACACACACCGGGATTATCTTAGATATACTATAGATGTAACGATGACTTTTAGATATCTGCTGTAGATGTTTAGAGTTTCAATTGTTATAATAACTATGTTATAATAATTACTTGAAAAAGGTACATAGGTAAAAAAAAATGGTTGCCTTGTTGTAATATTGAATACTTTATTTTTCACTTAACACGGATGTAATTTTAAGGATGGCCGAACTGGCTCTTTCATTTGTTTGATTCTTCACTGGTAGGACTTCTATCAACCCGAATATGATACTTGATTCAGATGAGATAATACAAAATTATTGTTTTGATTCCTTACTGCTGATTTACCATTTGAACATGAACATCTTAAAATGATTGCCGATCACGTTGCTAGAACATTGATACTGATTGAAAATGACTGGACTCGGATCAACTAGAACAAGGTCTAAAATTTTCCTGAATATATTTATTCAATTTTTTTTACAACTTCATAGTGATTAACGTTGACTTTAAATTGTTTTAACTACCTAATACTATACGTCTAAATTTGAAAATAGTTCTATCATACAACCAAATTGGATATCATACTGAACCAATGTATTATTATTTTATGTTTAGAAAATATATTATTTTTAATAATGTGTGTACACATATAAAAATATTATGCTTATTATGAATTGAAAGATTGAAACCTCATCTGGATCTAACTTATATTTATTATAATATTTTAATTGCGATAATTTGAAACAAATATATTCGAATTGCCATAATTTGTAACAAATAAAGTAAATCAAGCCGCTCGCCAACCGATTGCTTGGTACTGGTTTATCCCACGGGCAGCGGGTGGACGGAATCAGTGCGTCTAGGTGGTCGGGATATAAAATGGAGCCGCTGGTCGACCGGCCACTTGGTACTGGTTTATCCCACCGGCAGCGGGTGGACGGAATCAGTGCGTCTAGGTGGTCGGGATATAAAATGGAGCCGCTGGTCGACCGGCCACTTGGTACTGGTTTATCCCACCGGCAGCGGGTGGACGGAATCAGTGCGTCTAGGTGGTCGGGATATAAAATGGAGCCGCTGGTCGACCGGCCACTTGGTACTGGTTTATCCCACCGGCAGCTGGTGGACGGAATTAGTGCGTCTGGGTGGTCGGGATATAAAATAAAGCCGCTGGTCGACCGTTTACTTGGTGCTAGTCTATCCCACCGGCAGCGGGTGGACGGGATTAGCATGTCTAGGTAAACGGGATATTTTTTTTTTATGCTTGGTATAAGCTTAACTTATGAACAGAGAATGAATGATGTTTTAAGTGAGTTTCAAATTGTCGCAACAACTATGATTTAATTACTTGTTTAATTGCATAAGTACTTTGAGAACAAAGTACATGTCAGTATGGCCGTGATAGATAATTCTGATTATTGTGCATATATGTGTCTATAAAATGTTAAAACAATTATATTTTAAGTATAAAAAGTATTATGAATTAGTTTTGTAATAAAACATTGTATTTCAATCTGCACGTGGCGAAGAAACGTCATATCCCCACTTGGTGAGTTGTTTGTTCACTAGTATAAAAGTCAGATCGCTACGGAGCGACACTCGGTTGTCTTCCGGCAGTCGAAGTGTGAACATGAGACGAACAAGTGTTGCCAATTTTAAATAGACAAATTGGTTTGACGTTTTAGCATTTGGCACTGTCAAACGGGTAAATAGAGTATAAAGTGTGAACAGGCTCTGTTCAGTTCCGCCCCGGCAACGGCTAACTAAGGTACGATATAATTCTAACTTTTATATTATTGTGTTGTTCCTAATAATGTGTTTCACAATTCTTTATTGCTATTGTGGTGTTATTTAGAGTATTGTCAATATAGAAAATGTATAGTTAATGTAATATAGCGTAGCAATTATATAATTGATATTGTGGGTGGTTTCGTCAGTTGTGAGATGTTAAAGTTCAGATCTTGGGGTATTATATGCTGAGATACAAGTCGTGTCTATTATATACATCATGTAGTGAATATTTCAGGGGTAAATATTGAATACACCTATAGTTAATATATCTGTGGTGAATATTAGTAAACGA
Organism: Euclidia mi; assembly: GCA_944739405.2. NCBI lineage: Eukaryota > Metazoa > Arthropoda > Insecta > Lepidoptera > Erebidae > Euclidia > Euclidia mi. The sequence continues at coordinate 106,568,584 of OX123181.2, forward strand.
ATTATGATAATCTATTGTATTAAGTTTACTTTGAAATATTGAACTACCCACAACCTTGCTATCCGATATTATAATATGTATTGATTGTACCGCTTTTATAAACGATAATTACAACTATTAAAAGAATGGCCAAGAGTTTTCTTGGCCACGTTCTTTCTCTTGGTTCTATGCCCTTGTTTTGCGAACGTGGCGCTAAATGTAAATGTAGAATCAGAACTTGAGATTTTAAAATATATTCTTATGACAAGCTGAATAAATGAAAGTAAGATTTGATAGTTGTATCTTTTATTTGACAACACCTGACAAATCGAACTATAATAATACATATAGGTGTGTATACTTTGTATCTATACATATATATTATGCTCACTCTATCACCTGCATGGAGCCGAAGAGGGATATTCTCACTCTCTTTTGACATACTGTCTCCATTTTCTTATCCCCTATTTTCTATACCTATAGAAAAGAAAGAGGTAACAACAACATGGTCTTAATGTATGGATCATTGTTTTGGAGTTCGACGCATACAGACGTGTTCATCAAAAATTTAGTGAATTAAAATAAAGTGACCTAGTTTTAGTAATATAGCGTACTATGCACATTCTCGTTACAGTGATGACTTAATAAAACGGACAAAGTATTAGTGTTTGTATACACGTGTATGTATATAAATAAAAAAAAATGGATAGCAGCCCCTTTAACAGGAGTAGTAAAACGTGCCGCTCTCCGTCACCGATGTCGTCGCAGAAGCCCAGGGGTAAGCAAACTGAAAAGATGAAAGTCGTTTCGACACCCGATATGCACAATTGGTTGGACCTTATTGACCAGTATTTAAATGAGATCTGTTTCATTGCATCAGACGGAAAACTTAACACAGACCAAAAAATTAAAATAAATTCCTTGTGCCGTAAGGTGACACAGCAAACTGCCCACATGTCTGTTCACTACCAGTCCTTAAAACAAAAAGCAATTCAGACGCATTTCTCCCTCCAAGCACTAGCCGAAAAAGAAACATTAAGCAACAGCTTGAGTGACAAAGTTTATTTGAAACAAATATATTCGAATTGCCACAATTTGTAACAAATAAAGTAAATCAAGCCGCTCGCCAACCGATTGCTTGGTACTGGTTTATCCCACGGGCAGCGGGTGGACGGAATCAGTACCTGGAGGTAATCGGGATAGAAAATGAAGCCGCTGATCGACCGGCCACTTCACCGGTACAGCAGTCTACCATAAAACAAACTACGCCTAGCACATCTTTTGCGGACATGGTCAAGAAGGGTACCAATAACTTTATTCGCCCAAGCACTTTGAGTTCCGTTGCGATTTATCCTAGCAATAGTTCTAAGACGAGAGATGAGACCAAAAACTTAGTTCAAAATATAATATGTCCTGAGGAATTGAACTTAAAAGTACGAGGCGTTCGCAAAACAAGAAATGGCGGTGTGATAATCAGCACTGAGTCCATGCAAGACAGAGTAAAACTGAAGGAAACGGTTCAGCTTGCTTCAAAAGCCCTTACTGTTGATGAACCACAGAAGCGCAAGCCTCGCATTATAGTTTTAGGTGTGCTTTCTACCATGGATGAGAGTGAGGTCTTTAAATGCATCTACGAGCAATATGTGGTTGAAAAAATTCCGTCTTTGACACGAGAAGTATTTATGACCTCTACAAGACTGAGTCACAAGTCAGGGCAGAGAAATGCGGCTACGTGCAACTATATCATCGAGCTACCCGCAAACATACGTAAAGCCCTTATTACGCAGGACAGAGTATGTATAAACTGGACCTTCTGCCCTGTGAGAGACTAAACTTTCGTCACAAGATGTCTCAAGTGTCAGCAGTATGGGCATGCATCTAAAACGTGCAAATCTACGTCATCTACTTGTGGGCACTGCGGAGAAGAGGGTCATTCAATCAAGATCTGCACGAAGAAAGCAGATTCTCCCAAATGTGGAACATGCCTGCGCTTTAAGAAGCCTCATGAACACAAAACTGGAGACGCCGAATGCCCAGCTAAAAAAGCAGCCGAACACAGGTACATTAACTCCATAGATTATGTTGGCGCCTAAGAGCGCCACTCACTTAATTGTTTATAAGGACTTTGACTATAAGATTTTCCAAGAATATAGACAGCTTTGATGTTTTCCTAAGTAGGCTAGACTTTGCATGCGACATACTAGTGCTTACGGAGTGCTCGATATTAAATCGACATACCAACTTACCTGAAATTCAGGGATACAATACATAATATCACACTATAATAAACCACAATCAGAATGATGGAAATGTTGTCTATGCCAAATCCCCGTTAAAAGTGACAATCGAACAACCAACTCTACAGGATTGTAATTGCTTAGTGATTAAAATTGGCTCCAACACGGCAATTATTGCTATGTATAGATCGCCAGCGCAGAGAAATTTAGATGTATTCCAAACTTCCCTTAATAACACACTTCAGGCTCTGTGCTCTATCCAAAATTTAATACTAACAGGCGATATAAATGTTAATATTGGATCTGAATTTCATGATACAGGTACCCAAGACTATCTTAATATCTGCGCATAACATGGTCTACTACCCGCTCACACACAGCCTACACATAATAGTGGTTCATGTATCGATCATATGTTTGTAAAATCTATTCATCAATTTAATACGCTTGTTACCAATTCGACTATCACTGATCATCACGCTGTCCTACTCACCATAAATTTAACAATGCCTAAGCAAATTCGTCCCCGGACAAATCCTAAGCTAAACATAAACAAACTTGAATGTGATTTATGCAATATTGACTTTAGTATAGTTTATAATACTGTCGACCCAAATGAGTCACTATCGTATTTTATGAAATTTGTCCAGCAAGTCATTTTAAATAACACAACAGAAGTAACAATTAATAAGAAAAACTACAACATAAAGCCATGTATTACACCCGGGCTTATTAGATGCATAAGAAACAGAGATAAACTACACCAAAAGACTAAGAAATACCCTAATAACTTAATTCTTCAATTAACTTACAAGAGATACAGAAATTTCTGCAATAATCTCCTCAAAAAAAATTTAATCTAATTACGATAAAGAAAAATTAAATAGGGCTGGTAAAAACACTAAACTTATCTGGGAACATATAAAAGACGTCACTTATAGCTCAAAACAACATATATCACATTCGAGTTTATTATTAACAAATACCTCACCGCTTTCTTCTGCCAATGACGTCAATGAATACTTTGTTAACGTGGGCAAAAACTTGGCTGAAATTTAAACTAACCAAAGTGGCTACCAGACTGCACCGTTGCAGAAATCGAGTAGTTATGCGTCTGTTGGACACTGACGAACACGAAATAGAGAGAATAATTACAGGATTAAAGGACAACAGTGCTGTTGGCTGGAATAGTATAAGTAATAAGATTCTTAAATGTTTTATGCACATTTTTATACCCCCTCTAACGTACATTTTCCAAACATGCCTATCCAAGGGTACCTTTCCTAAATGCCTCAAAAAGGCAGTAGTTATTCCGATTTATAAATCTGGAGAAAACAACCTAATTATTAATCATAGACCTATATCATTACTTCCCGCACTATCAAAAATACTTGAAAAGATTATTAATAGCCGATTAGTTAACTTCCTCGAAAAGACACACTATCTCTCTTCTTCCCAATTCGGCTTCCGAGCAAAATTATCAACGTCTGACGCCGTGCATAGCCTGACTGACTTTATTACACAGGAACTTGGAAAAGGCAACTACACCTTAGGGATCTTTCCTGACCTAGCCAAAGCATTCGATATTGTATGTATTTCTTCACTTCTACACAAATTGGAGTCCCTTGGTGTAAGAGGAACGCAGCTTAAACTGTTTGCGGAGTACTTAAATGATCGGCATCAGTGTGTTAAGATAGATAATATTACGAGCAATTATCAAAAAAACACTAAATTTGGTTTGCCCCGAGGAAGTATTTTGGGCCCCACACTGTTCCTAATTTATATTAACGACTTGTGTAACATTCAGTTAGATCACGCAAATTAATATCATACGCTGACGATACGGCACTTGTTTTTATCGCCTCAACTGTCAATGAACTTTATGAAAAAGCGTAATCAGGCTTTAATGTAGTAAACAACTGGCTGCATTGTAACTTACTCACATTAAATGCGGACAAAACAAAATATATTCATTTTGTCATGCGCAAGAGTAAACAAATTGTTACTCAACCTCACCTATACGCACACGAATGCACAACTCCATCTGGGAACACTGTATGTAACTGTCCTACTATCCTCCGTATTAACAACATAAAATATCTCGGGATTACAATTGATGAAACACTTTCCTTCCGTGAACATATAACAAACTTAGTCAATCGTGTCCGGAAATTAATTTATGTATTTAAAAAACTAAGGACATTTGCGGACTCAAAATTAATCACACAAGTGTATCTGGCCCTATGTCAATCTATAATCCAATATTGTATAACTTCTTGGGGTGGTGCTCTGAAAACAATCTTATTGCCCCTTGAGCGAGCACAGAGAACGATCTTAAAAGTAGCACACTCTCGCCCTTTTCTCTTTCCCACACCCCAATTATATAAATCTTGTCATGTGTTAACTGTTCGTCAACTCTTCATCATGCACATAGTTTTAAAACAACATGCCATGCTTACCTATAATACACACAATACTAACAAGAGGCGGCAAGATATAGTCTGCATTTCACACCCGACTTCAAAATTTACTTTTACAAATAGATTTTCACATTTATGGGACCATATTTATATAACAAATTAAATAGAGTCATAAGTTTATATACCTCAAACTATTATAATTGTAAAAAACACTCTGTAATTATTTACAAGACATGCCATATGAACAGATAGAAGAGTTACTTGCAATATTAAAATAGAACTAAGAACATAACTGTGTACAACTATTATTATTTTAGCTTTAGTTATTTTAATGTAGGTTTACCATATAATATAGTTTTACTTGATCGCCTGAAGCACAGGTTTTTAACCTAGTACAGGCAAATATGTATTCATCCTTTAAATGTACTTATAAGACCTGAATTGTAAATGTTTTGCACTATTTTGGAAATCAATTTATTGGTGGGTTTCCATAGGATATTATTTTCACATTTATGGGTCTATTATTATGGTTATAATTATTATCACCTTTATTTTACATTTCTCTCATAAAATATTAACACATTTTTAAGTATATGATATATAAAAAATACATTTAAAAATATAATAATATCTAATGGAAACCCACCAATTATTATTATCACCTTTATTTTACATTTCTCTCATAAAATATTAACACATTTTTAAATATATGATATATAAAAAATACATTTAAAAATATAATAATATCCTATGGAAACCCACCAGTATCGGGAACAGGCTCCAAGCTACTGGTTAGGGCTCGAGAGAAAGAAACCTCCTCACTATGCGTGCCGTGTCCAGCAGAACTGCCTTCTGTATCAGGCCCCTGACCCAAGGTTGCAACGCGAGCCTCCTAAGATGTTGGGCGAGGCTCTTAGAAATTAAACCGTTCACTGTAACGATTATCGGCACAATAATTGCTGAATCAACATCCCACATGTCAACAATCTCGTGAGCCAAGTCCAGATATTTTATCTGCTTATCCTTCTCAGCCTTCACGAGATTGCCATCATGAGGGATGGCAACATCAACAATTATTGCGCGGCGCTCGATCTATCAACACAATATCAGGTTTGTTGGCAACAACAGTCCTGTCTGTGATGATAGATCGATCCCAGTACAACGTGATATGACCATTATCCAGGACAGGCTCCGCCACATACCTGTAGTACGGCACCTCACGATCTACAAGCCTGTATTTCAGAGCAAGTTGCTGGTGAATGACCCTGGCTACTTGGTTATGCCTGTGCAAGTACTCACTGTTAGCAAGACGAGAACAACCGGAAATGATGTGCCTGAGGGATTCACCAGGCTGGTGACACGCATGGCAAATATCAGTAGTGCCATCCCTCAGGATATATTTCCGGTAGTTATTCGTCTTGATCACTTATTATTATTATTATAATACTTTGACTCTTCTATCAACTATAAGAAATTTAACAGATAATATAATGTACTGTACTTCTAATTGACACTGATCATCTGAACGCCTATTTAAACTGTAACCAGCGTTGCGTTGTAATTGCTGGTTAATCTAAGATCTCATACATGCAAATATTGCCAAAACATGGCTGTTTATAGAATATAAATACCTGGTTTATAATACCTAAATCAAAACATACCAGAAGAATAAGCAAAAAGGACCAACAAATCTTACAATCAAAAAGCTAAAAAGGTACTCGTTAAAATAATTTTCTCATTAATAATTTCGTTTCAAGTTTAACTTCTGTATTTTTAACTAGAACATACAAATAGGAAGTAACACTCGCGATGATTAAAGGCCGTCCCTTTGAGATATCCTTGCTGAATTATATGAAAAATAACTGTGTAAATTTTCAAAGTCAAACAAAAATACAAGGGCATTTCTGAACGGGCGATATTTTGTGTTTTAGCGACGTTTTAACTTAAATTTTAAAGTTAAGACTGTGTTTTCGTAGTTTAGTGGAGAGCCATACCAGTATGAGAATGAGAATTCCAGTATGTAGAAAGGTTACAGCAATTATTTCCCCTCTAGAGTGATAATATGGTTGGTAGCAAAGATTTTAAATGGTTAAGCATTTTAACGTCAGCCTATTTGAATCAGGAGAAGCATCACTTACCTACTACTAGCCAAATTCTACTTGCCAAATTTTATTGACAGAAATACTGCATTCTTGAAACAAATATTGCATGAGACAGGTGCATAAATGAATAAAGTTTTATATATAATACGAGTATAATATAAATTGTAGCTTTAACAACACGAGTTAACGAGGCAAAAATCTCTTGATCTTCTCATCGTTCGTGAATTTTCTACCAAATTATCCAATATATTTTGACTAGTTTTTTATCATGACCATCGATTGTAATATCCCTGATCTCAATATCATAAAGAAATACTTCATCATTAATTATAATGTGCACGTGGGATTGGGAGGTCTCGGGTTCGATTCCCGGGTCGGGCAAAGTGTTATTGGGTTTTTCCACTAAGAAATTCTGAGTAGCAGCACGGAGTCTGGTAATGTGCCCGGTACGGCAATAGGTTCGCCCCCTATTACGTGGGACCTAAAAATTCATGGCGAAATGTGGGAGTAATATTACACCTCTGCCTACCCCTTCGGGGATACAGGCGTGAATCTATAATAATAATAATACAAAATATAGTATGTCTATGTTTTGTTATCATTAATTTAAAGTTTTCTAGAAATTGACTCCTGGATTCAAATACTGGAACCAAAACACCCCAATTACTTGTCAGCTTTATGCAAATACTGGCTAATCTGTTTCGGTGCCTTAACAAATCCGATAAATTCAGGGGTTGGCTACTTAACCCGACAGATTGAGACCATTGTGTGATTATACTCCACAAGATATTATTTAAATTGCTCCCTTAAGAGTGGCTTCTGGAAAATTTGAATTTGCCAGTCAATATTGAAGTCAAGTTGGGTTGTCAAAATTTTACAGCGCACACAAATGTTACGGGCGACATTAAGTTTTCTTGAGTGGTTTCGTTATTGTGTATAAAATTATTCGTTATAAGGTATGGAAAACATCTCTTGAAATTAATCAAAGTAATAGTTTGGTGTCGTTTTTGGGTAGTTTATTGAAGCAAAATTTCTATACAATAATGTGCAGGTTGTTATCTCATAGTTCATACGTAAGCATACATTTTTAATTTTAGATTTCGGGTGGTCATTGGTAATTTGGTATCCGCGGGCGGGATCTACTTGGTGATTATGAAATAAAGGTCATATTTGTAAATTCGAATTTAAAAATATAAACAAAGGGCAGCAAACAAAGGCATTATTATGCAGGTTTCAAACGTTACATTTTATTTTCGATGTCATTGACTCATTTTATTGTTGACCAGACTTCACCTGTTGAAAACCTTTCCTGTAGCACACCCAACATTCCTAATGAAAATACATGCCAAAACTCAGCTTTTTACGCACAGTAGTTTCGGCTATGCGTTGTCTGTTAGACGGTCAGTAACACAAGAATTTTCTATTTATTGATGATATTATGCATTGCACGAAAATTTCACCTGCGGATTACATTTCAGCAAAGCATATTTTACCTATTAAGTTTCTAATTTTTTAGCATTATTTCATTATCTTGTAGTAAAAGGTCGTTCAGCTAAAAACATAGGAACAATTACATTAAATATAATTGGGCTGGATATACGTGCTACTGCCAAAGTTCAAACATATTGCTGCTTTATTATTTTTAGCAAAAATAACGTTACCTTCAACGTTGCCGTAGGCAATGCGTAGGAGTTCTGGCACAGAATACAACAATAACGAAAGCTCTATTCAATAGACTCTATATAGAATCACGCCTGTATGCCCGAAGGGGTCGGCAGAGTTGTAATACTCACACCTAAATTTCGCCATGTTATGAATTTGTAGGTCCCACGTAATAGGGGGCTAGCTTATTGCCGTTGTCGGGCACTTTGCCAGACTCCGTGCTGCTACGGAGAATTCCGAGAAATTCAGTAACACTTTTGCCTGACCCGCGAGTCGTACCCGTGACACCTTGATCAACATACGTATACGCTCCCTACTCCTTCTAAGATATGCAAGTGTATATTTACACTTCATTCTGAAGTTTGTCTCCGCAAAGTGCCACTCGGTATGATATCTTCACCTTTGTACACGAGTTGCTGTTGAACGGATATTAGCTCTCGTTCAAGATATCTCGCGCAGACATTGGTTTGATGGCGAGAGGTTGATGACCTGAACTTAGTTGTTCGTAAGATTTTACGACGAGAAACGATTGGATATGCGGATAGTTGACGTAAACATTGAAGATGATTGGAATATAAATTGAATTTGTTTTGATGGTGCTAATATTCGAAATAATGTTTCAAATATTAGCACCATCAAATCAAACAGCTAGTGTTGTAATACAAGCAGTTATGGAAAATTATTTACAGTAGTGAAAACTAAATATTTGTGCAGTGCGTTTCTTTTATAACGTAGGGATTAATTATATAACATTAATTAATTTTATATGCCTCTCTCCATAAATGGGGTAAATAACCTTTAGCTACACGAGCTATTTCAAGCCACAAATATACACTCGTGGGGGAGCTAGGTCCCATAAACTTTAGCTACACACGCTATTTCAAGCCACAAATATACACTCGTTTGGGAGCTAGGTCCCATAACCATTAGCTACACACGCTATTTCAAGCCACAAATATACACTCGTGGGGAGCAATGTTCCCAATAAATTCGTTATTTATTTAATAGAGAATGAATGATTTTAATAAGGATTTATTTTTATATAATTAATGAGAATTATATAAACAATATGAGAACGTGTCTTTTTTAAGTTTAATCCAAAAATTTCCATTTGCTGACGTTTTAAATAAATAAGTAACTTTTTTGGTCACAATTTTTTTAAGTTAGGTTTACAGGTAAAAATAAAAGTTAAAAAAAAATCAAACTAGTCCTTTTTTCAGACATATAACCAAAATTAAAAACAAGAATAATATTTTTAATAATTTATATACCATGTAAAATCACATAGGTTTATTTATTGATCAATTGCATAGGTATATATTGCAGGCATATCCATTATTTTTGTATAAAAAGGTCTCCTTATTTCCACCTAAATCGAACTCTGTTTCAAAGAAAAGACTTTAAATCTATTAAAGATTTTTCCAACAAAATTTAGCTCAAGATAAAAACATATATGTATACACATATATATACGTAAGTCCCGAAGTAACATGTATCTCGGGAACCACAAATGTCAGTTCGACCATTTTCCACACTCTGTAACTTTTCGGTCGATGATGAGAATATCCTGCGCCACAAGCATGTAACGTTTAAAATAAAAATAATATTTACAATAATATGCCTGTTAGGGGTCTCTAGTCCCCCACGAATGGTGTTAAGGGATAAATAGGAGCTTAAAATTTGTTCCAGCATTTGCTGATTTTAAAGCACTATAAAAAAATGTGCAAAATCAAGTTACATATTTATTACTGACTCGTTGGTCTCGCGGCATAAATGTGCGCGTGGGTTTGCGAGGTCTCGGGTTCGATTCCCGGGTCGGGCAAAGTGTTATTGGGTTTTTCCGTTAGGACATTTTCAGTAACAGCACGGAGTCTGGTAATGTGCCCGGTACAGCAATGGGCTCGCCCCCTATTACGTGGGACCTGATAATTCATGGCGAAATTTGGGTGTAATATTACACCTCTGCCTACCCCTTCGGGGATACAGGCGTGAGTCTATATAAATAATAAAAAAATATATTGATTAGTATCAGACTGTCTGCAGCGGTTTTGATAAAACTGATACCACCAAGGAATACAATCCAAAAATATTGCAACTCTCATGCAATCAGTCCAATTTCAACAGCTCTCCAAAAGCTCTTCAATGCTATATCTTTATAGTACCTGATTACAAGTGTCTGAAAGCTTCCGGGACAGTGCCAGTAGAATCTGGCTTCTTCCTTATTTTTTAACTTATAAATTTATTGTTTAGATTTTGAAATTAATTTCATTTTGAAATCAATCATCACAATGTTTAGATTTATCTTCTTTAAGTTTGGTTGACAACCGAATGAGGAAAAGTTGGATTTTATTGATGCTTATTTATTTCATCCATGTTCGTTGTCATTATGAATACAAACACAGTCTCCGTGTTTCTTTAATTAATTAATGGAAGTGATTTTAACAGATTGTGAACTTCTTGTTTCACCATTTTGACGGGTCTTTGCAAATTGAATTCATTCAAGTTTCTATCCGCGGCTCCGTATGGGTATCGCTTAAAATTGGTACGAGTTTTTTTTTAATGGTAATTGGCGGCAAACGAGCAGATGGATCGCCAGATGGTAAGCAATTACCGCCGCCCATGGACACAAGCAACACCACAGGAGTCACAAGTGCGTTGCCGACTCTTAGGGTTGGGAAAAGGGATAGGATGAGGAGTGGGATGAGGGAGAAGGAATAGGGGATTGGGCTTCCGACACTCTTACTCACCGAACGAAACGCAACAGTTTAGGTACTGTTACTTTACGTCAATTTTCTGTGAGAGAGTAGTACTACCCCGGTCGAGCCGGCCCATTTATGCTGAAATCAGCAAGGTTCTTGTATACGAGTTATCACAATCACTTCACATATTTGAAATGTCTTATAAAAAAATTAGTGCAACGTCTTAATTTTCTACCTTTAAATTCTACTCCGTACCTTTAAATTTTAAAGAAAAGTTTAACAAAGCAGGCACGTTCTCCGACAATATAGCTTAATATAAAAAAACTATCATTAAAAATAACTTTAAATATCTTGTATGCATTCAGATGCTCGATACAACAATAAATTGTAGTTATTTCATATAAGTGACTGGCTGTAGCTATACTTATATTTTCTTTTGTTAGCTATGTTGGATATCTATTTACCCTGCCTTTGTATATTGCTTTGCCATTGTGTATTTTATTAAATAAAATGTGAACAATAAAAAGTTGTTGTGAATTTTCTGGGAAAATAAAGACATTTATTTTGTGCACCATTATATACAATGGTAAAGGTTAGTTTATAATTTTTCATTCAATAGAGTAATATGGTAATTTTATTAGCTATGCTAAGGATATCATCCGCATCATCCTAGCGTTATAATGGTTGCATACAAGCCTTTCACCTCGGGTTCCGGTCTCACCTGAGAACCAAGAACTCTAACGCTATGGTTGGACTAGAAAGCAGTCATAGGCCTAAACAAAGAAACATTTCATGAGCCATATCGCTATTCGCTAAGCGCATAAATGAAGAGCAAATGCCAATTGCCTAGTAGTCTGATTTGACAAAGTAAGTACGTATAATATTAGCATATAGCAACTACTGCCCGAACTTCACAATTTTAAATCGATATCAGGATATTTCGGAAAAAAAGAACAACTGCTATATTTTATCTTGTAGTATCTAAAACACAGGACTATATTCTTCACTTATAGAAGACACATTACTAATTTCTCTACTCATATATCACGGGGAAGTTTTGTTATCTCTACAATAAAGGTTTCAATAAGCCAACATTTGGTACAAAGAGTAATGAACACCAAATAGCGGTCGACAGCGTAAGTCGTTAGTAATTACAGAAGCCGTAGAGGTAGTGAAATATATGAATATTACATTACTACGCTAAGGCTGATATATTAGCTTGTGACTCGTAGACACTAAATGGTTGACTTTGTGCCTGAAATTTATTGTTACGCTCTAGAGCTTTTTAGGTATTTCGATGTGTTGTATAAGTGGTTTATAAAAGATTTTGATAGATTCCGTTGTAATGCTTTCAGGGCTTTTTTATGGTATTATATATAGTACACTTCACACAGAAATACTGGACTTTATTTTTCTCATGCTTGCTATCTTTTACTCTGTATATTGTTATCTCTCTGGAATAAATTCTGAGTTTCGGGTGGCTTTACAAATATTTTGTTGCGAGTGGGGATTGAACCCAACTCATTGTCAGGCAGCGCAGTGCTATAGTGAAGCCAGTGACTCAACCACTACATCAATAGGAGGGTTTGGCTTGATTTGCAATGTTCATGGTTTCATGTTTTTTCATTTTGTTATCTCTACAATAAAGGTTTCAATAAGCCAACATTTGGTACAAAGAGTAATGAACACCAAATAGCGGTCGACAGAGATTGATCGTAAGTCGTTAGTAATTACAGAAGCCGTAGAGGTAGTGAAATATATGAATATTACATTACTACGCTAAGGCTGATATATTAGCTTGTGACTCGTAGACACTAAATGGTTGGCTTTGTGCCTGAAATTTATTGTTACGCTTGAGAGCTTTTTAGGTATTTCGATTTGTTGTATAGGTAAACGGTTAATAAAAGTTTTGATAGATTCCGTTGTAATGCTTTTAGGGTTTCTTAATGAAATTAATGATTCTCTCCCTTTCTATCTTTTTACTTCCCTTTTCCCCAGAATATTCCTGAGTCGAGGGTCGACTTAACAAATATCTTGTCTCTGATTGAGCCCATGTTATCGTCATTCAGCTCAGTGCTATAGCGAGACGAGTTACTATACAACTACGTCATCCGGACAGTTACGTTTTGGTTACAGCGGTGCCACTACAAGACATTTTCTAAAATGTTTAACTGAATTAGGTACCTTCACATGCTTTTCTGTTCAATCTATAGGGGTTTCATCAAATATAATATCCATAAGTGTTTTGTATTCCACTGCTGGGCCTAGACCTCTCCTTATTTGTGTAACAAATGTATCATTTGAAGATATGGCTTAATTTGCAATGTTTATGATTTCATGTCGAGTTTGTCGTCTCTTCCGTAAGATAATAATTGCGTTGTGTATGAGTGCCTACGAAATGAAATGGGTAACGACATTTAGTATTCTTAACCCGTCACCAAACGAAGCACAAATTGGAAAATGTTTTGTTTCAGCAATAATACTGTTTTATATGTAATATCATGATTTTTCATAGGTATTTGTATATAGGCTGAAAGGCAAATATAGAAAAATCTACAGCTAAATAATTAGACAACTAATTCTTAATAGTAATTTATTACGAAGGGATCATCATTATTTATTTAATTATATTATTGTAAGACGAGATAAATATTTTGTATCGTCTGTCCGTCCATCCATTATGAGTTCTGTTCCAAAAAAGATGCATTGGAAGCAAATAAGAAGAATTTTTTTTCATTATAAATATATGTATGTACTTAATAAGAGGTAAGTTTCTAAGGCCCTTTTTCACCATTTATAAGTAAGCCTTATCTTTGGAGTAAATTCAAAATAAGAACGAAATTTGTATGTATTTTTTAGGCCAAGTAATTTAGTCGGAACTAAGGGCCTATGCAAACCACGTTTTTTAAACGCGCCGTCGACGCGCGTTTGTAGCGATACAGACGCGATACGCACGCAAGTCAGACGCAGCCTGTAGACCTTTGCACACCTGTATAAATTCAAACGCGCGTGTGTACCGATACAGACGCTCTCAGATTATAGAACAAGAATCAGATAGAGCGCAAAAGCAAATACAAATTGAAAAGCGAATACAAATCCGGCTCAGTGCGAAACGAAGCATCGTACAGTTCACGCGCCCCGATCAACTCAACTTTTAAATTCATAAAATGCCGTCATGCGTTTTTAAACATTGTAAAAGTTGTTTCCAAAAGCAAAAACAGAAAGATAGAATATCTTTTCACAGTTATCTATGGATTATTTGACTGTTTCATAATTCTATTTCGATAAAATTCGTATTTCTGCAAAAAATGTGTAAGTGTTGCCAGTTTACGTCGACGCCGTTTTCCCTGTATTATGGAAAATGCATTTGTCAATTGATTTATGTAATATGTAATAAGAATTGTCATGTTAAAGAAAAAAATATTAACATTTTATAAAAGTATATTTTAGATATATCTTTATTAGCAAATATTGTTATAGGCTTTCCAATATGTATACATTGTTTTGGGTTCGATCCCTATACGATCTAAATATTCATGTACTTAATGTGTAGAAACAGAAATAATTGATTGCAGGCATTCATTTTTTTTAATAGCTTACGTTGTCCCACTCCTGGGCAAAGGCTTCCCCCAAATCTTTCTAGGTATGCTTGTCGCACGTAATCTCAAGCCAGCTCTTGTGGTAGGCGTCTAGGTCATTTCGCCACCTGTTTCGTGGCCGGCCTCGGCGACGTCGTCTATCGTTGCCGCCCCTTGGGGTTGGGAAAAGAGAGGGGATGAGCAGTGGGATGAGGGAGAAGGTATAGGGGATAGGGCCTCCGGCACTCTCAGTCACCGAACGAAACGCAACAGTTTAAATAGGTACTGTTACTTTACGTCGATTTTCTGTGAAAGGGTAGTACTTCCCCGGTCGAGCCGGCCCATTCATGCTGAAATCGGCAAGGCTACTACTGTGGGTGTACTTAATTATTGTCTTATTATCTGCGGGTTCTACGTATTGGTATTGAAGTCAGATTTTTAAAAAATATTTATTATTTTCACACTAAGAGCAGCTCAACGCCCATCAAATGAACATTTTATAAAAATGAAACTGGGCTATTACGTGATGAAAACCTTTTGATGTGGGTCTCCTGCCACATCTCTAAGTTAAATGCAGTTCAAGATGAATTTGGAGCCTGGTGGAAGGAATGTATACAACTCACGAAATTCGGTCTACACACTAAAAAGCACCGCGGTGTCCTCCACTTCCCATAGTGCTGGAGTTACGCGATTCTATTGCAGTGTATTTGTAGGTCTCATAGCGTGCCTTGGCTTGCGTTCGTAAAAGGTTACTAAGGTTGCTTACAAAGGTCACTACTTGGATGGAGGACCACGTGTGGCATTTATATTAGGGCGCTACCGTGCTTCGGAGGGCACGAAAATCGTTATGCCATGTATGAGGCCTTTAGGCGCTCTTTTCGAAACTCCGACACAGAGTCAGTCAGACAAACACGACAAAACAAACTGCAACATGGGGCCTTTCCCCAGATTTTATTTATAATATTTATCATTCTCTCTTTCTGTCTGCGAATATAGTTATGCCTTAAGCCACCCCATAAAAAAATCCCTCTACAAATATCTTTTTTTGCGAAAAGGTAAGGATTTCTTGAGAAATCGTCACGTATTATTATTACCGTTACCTACCAAGTCTTGTGGCGATTTGTAAGAGTAACGTGATCATTTGTTAGAACGTCGTCAGCTCGCACAGGCATCGCTCAAGCAAATGTTGCTATGTACCTCTTTATATAAGGAAAGTGATTGGAGTTCTTTCTTTTAGTTGGGGAGTTTTAGTGACTTATGTGAGGTTTTGTGATGTCTTCTTAAACGTAATAGTGTCGGACCTGCGTCTACTACATTTTCATGTAACAGGAAGTGTGTGTGTAGTAGATCTCTACCTACCCCTTCGGGGGTACACACGTGAGACTATGAAAGACTATAATAGGAGAAGCTTCATATAATGTTTATTTAGGTAATCTTTATAATACGCAAATAAAGCGGCGATAGCCTAGTGGTTTATGTAACGGACTGCCGAGAAGATGGTCCCGAGTTCGACCGCCAAATACCCCAGGCACACACCTCTGATTTATCGAAGTGATGTGTGTATTAAAAACGTTAATTATCGCTCGCTTAATAATGTGCCCGGTAGATGGCAATAGGCTCGCCCCCTATTACATTGGGGCCGAAACATAACTGGCGAGAAGTGAGTGTGTAATATACCTCTGCCTAGCTCTTCGGGGATAAAAGGCGTGAAGTTATGTTATGTTATGTCGTGTGTCTTTATAATAATGTAACACTGACAAATTAGCTCTTTTCAAGAGACTGAAAATATTTAACAGAAAATATTACGAAAATCCTAGTCATATTATTCTACACCAACACACGATTTCAAGACAAAAGAATGCCCACTACGCTAATATGCCTTTTCTGAATCTTAAATAAAAGAAAAGAAACATTTGCTTCACAGGGGCTCACCTAAAATCTTTATACCTAGGTCCGGCAGCCATTGACTGAATTTGATTATACGACACGGCAAGATATTTCTTGTGACAAAGAAAAATATAATTTACCTAGCTGTTTCCACGAATTTTATTGTAAGAAGCCAATTGTGATTTAAACCATCCATTTTGCCGCATACATTTTCATAAAAATTGGTCTGGCCATTTTAGGAGGGTTTAAGAGACAGTCATACGTAAAATAAATATAATTACGTATTAGAAGTAATCCTTACCTATATTGAAAACAAGTATGTTTGTCACCCCGGCAATAATTTGTTCTGAATGCTTTAAAAATTTTGTAGTGTGTATACACTATGCAGCGAACGAAGATATTTACGCAATTTCAGTTTTATTGACATGCACTCAAGTTGTAGTTTTCTTTGTCACGGAAAGTACTTTGCCGTGCCATACCGTGCCATCAATAGGCGTCGAGCTTTACAACTCCTTATTAAGCTCGCTTTGGTGTCCCAATTCACGCAAACGTTGCTCTTCTCATTACGCTAAGTGTATTGCTCTTAAAGAAGGATTTATTTCTACGGTATGCTGAGAAGTCTTTTAGGAGTTACTTTTTAAGGTGTGATGTAAATTTTAATTTATTAACTTGGCCATCTGGTTTATGCTTGTCTTGCTTAATTTTGGCCCTAAATACTGAAAGCGGTATTAAAATAGGTAGTACCTACCTAACTGTAAGAGATATCTGCGTCTTTTTTCACTTGCGTATTACGGCAAAACGTAATTGGAAGTTATGTTTCGGTTTCTTTTGCACATTTCTGTCGACGTTCCTATTAATTTGGTTATTTTGTTTCGGAACTTACGTAGCCTTTTCAGCACCTCTTTGTAAATGAGGAAGGACTTTAGTAACAACACAAATTGTAATATTTTGTTAACGTTTCCTTTACATGTTTAGATCTCTCTTAAAATATTTTTCTATTACTTTTTATTTTTCGCCAGTCATACTTATGCTGCGCGATAACCAGGACAGTCGGACGATGATATTATGTAAATAACTTGGTAGTTTTAATCAATCAACGACCTTATCAGAGATTTTGCGCTACTACCTTGAAGAAATTAGAATAAAAAGAAACGATATTCGCCAACAAAGTAAGTCTATAGGCATACGGAGAAAGTAGGAATCGTATTTATCATGTCTTGTATTAATGGCTTTAACCTTCTTTTGTATACTTTATGTTTCTTAGACATAATAATATATAGAAGACAGAAATTATTTTAGTTATATTTCCCGTCTTTGCGATGCGTACAAAAAGACAAAAACTGCTGGAAGCATACTTACTACCCTAATTAACAATTGAAAACAACTAGTTGATACGACTACTACCAAAAAACTAAGCCAACATACCTTTGTTTCATTACCAAAGTAATGAAACAATGGCAGAAGTAATTAACTAGTAAGATTATCGTTACATAAATCAAAACATTAGGGTGCTTCTACACGGTGCATGTAGCTTGAGCATGTTGAGGCACTTGTGCGGGTTATATGCACAGTAAACATATCGTTTTAACAAATGTGCGGATCCAGCGACTCGAGCATGTACCAAAGCGAGCCACACGCGCAACTAATTCGCGTGCTCTGCGTCGCGTGCGGGTCACTCGCGCATGTTACTTGTTAAAATTACATTTGAATTACATATGATTTTAAAAGAATTTTCACTTATTGACGCGATTCAAGTCATAAGGCTACCGCGCAAATAGCATGCACATGTAGCTTTTGACCACGAACAAATAACTTTTGCATACAGCTTGCGCCAGTTATTTGAACAAGCGAGTAACTTGAACAACTAGCTTGCGCATATTACTCACGCGTGTGACCCGCACCTTTACTTGCTCCAGCTACATGCACCGTGTACAAGCACCCTTAATGTGTACCGCTGGCAAGCGGCCAGACACTTAATGTAATTGTTCATATATCGAACCTTGTCATGTATACCATGCTTTTTGGCAGAAAAACTGCTATAAGATTACGGATTTTATGAGACAGGATATGGTTGTATTTTTTGGAACTAACCACATATGCTGTCATGATACTCAGGTATTAAGTTTTTTTATTGTTGCCTATCGAATTGTTTTCATGCCCCCTGGACATAAGCAGACTTGGAGGCCAATATTAAAAGTTATCATGCCAATAGGCTATCAATAATAATGGCATGATGGATCCTACCTTGATACCCTAGAGAATAGCTATTTCAGAAGAGGTAATTCTGATACCTGTGTTCACTGTATCAGGTGCTAACCGGTTCTATGGAGAGAGACAGTAATAGGTGCATTCTATGTACCTAGCATATTTAACTGCCTTATTTTGTTACTCGAGTATGATCGACGACGGAGCAATGAGTATTAGTTATTGGGGCCCAGTTGCCATTAATGTGATCCCATAGCGATAGCGATATTCCATGGTCCAGTCCAGTGTCCGTTTATTCAGGGGTACTTACGCCAGATAACGACCGGAGTCCTTAGCGTGCATTATTCTGACAAATTGAGAACCTAGGTTTGTATTATATTGCGCTGTGGAGGGTTACACGTATCCAATGTTGTTGGACCTGCATGATAGTCATCAGAGTAAATTAGTGATTATGATCCGGTTAATATAGATTGCCAAGGGCAAAATTAAGGACTGACTCTGTTGGGAGAGGCCTATGTCCAGCAGTGGACTGCAATAGGCTGATTGATTGAAGTAAGGTGCGGAATGCCACATTTACTCGTTAGACCACATTGCTTGATTAACTAGTACCCTACCCTCTATAGTAGATTCATATGCCGATCAGATAGCGTTTAAATACCAAACATTAAATTTTTGAATTCAATTTTTACATCCATGATATATTTTTGCTCTACGGCGCGAGGATCACGTTTTAACCCAAAATAATTCAATTTTTTTGACCGACAAGCACTAATAGGCACGTTCGGCTGTAGTAACTATGTGCTGTCATTCGTATAGTCCCACAAAGCCTTATTGGATCAAAATGAAGGATTAATTTTCCGAGACACTAATTTGTTAGGGCTGTTCCAAACGAGCGAAATATGAGTCGCTCATATTCTGCGTTCTTTATGTTAAACTTCTTGTAAAAATTTATATTTTACAAGAAGTTCAAGCATTTGATACCGCATTGTGAATTGCCTGAATGATTGTGGACTATGATTTGAATCATTAGCTTGCATGATCATATAATTTTCGATCATACCAATCGATATAAGACGTCGCCGATCATAATTCACGATCAAAATCCTTTATCCAACGTCCATCTTTTATCTAAAGTCTCGTCTAAGAGATCAAATCTCTAAACAAATATTGATAAAATTGTCTAATTTTTAATTATTGTGTCATGAAAAAAATAATGACTAGGTACTGAGCTAAAGTACTAGTTATTTTTATTTTATAAAACAGACTTTTGAAAAGAAATTTTAAGAAGGTGCTATTATATTTTTTATTCTGAAGGCTGTCTGAATGGTGCTAATGGATTTAAAACTGATTTGATGTTTCATTCAAGGCAATCTGGGTCTCTTTTTATCTTGTTACATTTCATTCAGTAAAATCAGTGCTAATATATATGTATTATTTATAAAATAAGTTTTATTATGAAATTCATCCACATCGCCGTCAACTGGCAGCGTGCCCAGAACGCTGGCAGCGTTGCCACGTTGTATGGCGATATTTACCTTCTGGGCCAAATACAACCCAGCCTGGTCACGCGAGGCGTCGACAAGTCTCTTTGCGAGGTCTCTAATAAGAGATCTCGCACTTGGACCCCATGGCCCCAACGTTTCGACCCCAAACGGCTCAAATACGTAATCCCCTACTAGGTTTACGTATTTGCGCTGTTTGAGGGTCTCCGCTGTAGCAGCAGCAGCGCCCGCACAACCGGCTGTGCTAGGAAGATGTAATGGCGCGAGGGTATCGACACACGTTGCGTCCCATACCAAAGGCCTACCCAACTTCCATGGCAGTAAAGACATACCGTCTGGTCTTTTGCCGTCGTTGCGTACCAGGCCCTGAGGTTCTAGGTGGGCTGGAACGCCAGCGGAGACAAGAGCCCGACGGAGAATGTCATTAAGGTTGCCGTGTCGTGAAATACGACCTGCGCTCCTGCTGTATGATAGGCCATGGTGACCAAGGCTGTCGACAGCCTCTCCACAGTGACAGCGATGTGGAGTAACACATGGCGCGCCTAAACGGAGGCAAGACGCGATGCGGAAGGTCGTATCGTCCAGCATGGTACCGATGTTGGACGATGGCAGTGCTTGAAGCCAGAGGCCCGACTCCAACTCTCCCACAGCCAGTAGGCTGATATATCTATATATCGACGCCCCCAAGAAATAAACCTGTAATAAACTAATACTTACTTTTTATTGTTATACCATTTACGGTATCTAGGGGTCGGGATACACCTATGCAATTTTTTTCAATTTTTTTCTGCTGTAATTTCCAACGCTTTTCCTTATAACACTTTTGTTCTTTGGAAATTTTTAATTTCTTATTTACTAGAAAAATAACGTAATACATTTTTACAAATCAGGTTTTGCGGCTACATTTCGGTAAAGTAATAGTACTGGAAAATATTTCAGCAAAATTGCTGGTTAACCCCATTACAGGTTTATTATAGTAAATTTTTATGGTAAACATTTTCGGTAATTCATTATTACAGTTATCATACAGGACATAAATTTATACCTACTATACATATTGGCGGTAACTTGCTCGCGCTCGGCGGCTCAAGAACGCGTTTCTACATGTAATACACATTACGCACACTAATACTAATATGCGGCATCGGTGATAATCAGTGCATCTCTTTCTAAACACGGAAATAAATTATTGTTGGGTTGAGTTGTATGAGTTTATGTTTGAGTGCTAGTTGTTGATGTATGATGTTTGCTACCTGGTTGTGTCTATGAGTGTTATCTGTCTGTGTGAGTTGTGTGCATGCTCCAGGTATGTGTTGTATGGTTTCTGATTGGTTATGGCATTTACGAAATTTGTCATTAGTGATTTTGGGATCTTTAATTATATACTTTCTGTAGTTTTTTGTGTCTATAATATGTGTGTGTCTATCCTAAGCCATTTATTTGATGCTATTGTATCTATGTGGGGTTGCTCTAAATCATGAGGGTGCCGGCCATGAAGCACTTTCTTTTTCTAATCTTCTAGTTTTTGCTTTTGTGTATCATGGATGTTAGTGTGTTGTGTCTCTGTTTGATCGTGCAAGTTAAGTGGTGAGTAATTGATATCATTTGTAACTATGGCGTTGTGAATTTCACTCATATTAGACTTTGCGTGGAAAAAGGTTTTTAAACTTCTTATTTATTTTTGCCAAAGTTCGTGGATGTCTATCAGGCCTCTCCCTCCGTTTTGGCGTTTGATGGATAGCCTCTCTATAGCAGATTTAGGGTGCAGATTATTATGTTAGGTGAGTGTAATACGAGTCATTCTCTCTATTTGCTATATCAGTTTTCTTCCATTTTATTAAACCAAAAGAATATGTTAAAATAGGAATTGCGTAAGTATTCAATGCCTTTATTAGGTGCTTGCCCATTACTTGACTTTTACATAGGGCAGTTACTTTCCTATTATGTTTCTCTCTTATCACGGTTATTCTTCTAATTTTGGTGTCAGAAGAATAACCGGTCCTTTGGGAGGCTTACACGGGGATATGGATCCAACGTGCAGAGGCCCGTAGAGATTTTTAATCTAAAATGGGATGGGACACATGCCGCGGAGCCTCCACAACTGCACTACTGAGTACAGCTACGGACTAGCCGCAGAACATGTAGGACTATTGTGATGATGTGCAGCCTAATTTAAATGGGTTATGGGGTTGAATATTTAATGGACTGAAAATAATGGTACTATGGATAACAAACGGCACCTGCCAGTGATACTCCTATAGCATCCGTCCAGTGGCAGGTGGTGACTCGCCAACTCACTGGATGGGCCCTCTCTAAACAACCGCCCAAAGCAAACAAATTCTGCCATAGAGGCACCCAGAGGGCAACACTTGTGCGAGTGGCTAAGAGTGTCGAGCAGTGCGGCACTGGTTTCGCCATCGCGGGTCTTGTGACAACGGAGACCCGGAGCGGGTTTCCCTGTAGTTACGCCCTTGACTATGACACTTCTACCCCCGAGCTAATAGCTCTTGCGGCTTCCCTGGTTGTGTCTATGAGTGTAAGGCAAGCCAAAGGTGAGAGTCCTGCGGGCGCCCTTGGAAATCCACTCCAACCAGCCAACAAAGGCAAGCCGGAGATGAGGCCCTGACCGACCCTCTGAAGCATTCGGGACCGCAGTGTCGCCACACACATTCAGCTCGCCACAAAGCTGCCCTGCGGTTTGTAAGCTTTCTTTTCTTCTTGTAATAACTTTTTTGTTTAAATCACAAGATGAAGGTGATGTTTGAAAGCTATTACTCTGCTCTCCGAGTTTGCATTAGTCTCATGGTGAGATAACGACGGCACCAGAGGGGTACTATTATTATTATTAATAGTAGGCGAGCCTATTGCCAAACTGAAATGCGATATTTCTTTGTTGATTGATTGTTAAGCCATTAAATATGTTATGTTACTTCAAAATAGGCGTGTAAATTCAACAGCAGCTTGTAACGATCATTTTTACATACCTACTAATAACTAATTACTTAAAACTAGACAATCATATATTACATACCTAAAACTTTATAACTACATATTTAAACTTACTTATAACAATAAACTAAACATAAAATAAATATTATTAAACAAACAAACGGACACGCAGGCCACGCACCCGCGAGCTCTTTTATATAAACATTTTAACTGTTGCCTTTCACTTTTCCTATTGGTCGGCGCCTCCTGAGGACAGTCAGTCGCAGCACGGTCGTGGAGACGCTCCCAAACACTATCCGAGACCTCACGTACTACTCTGAATTACGTCAGGTTACCCTCGATAATAAGTTATTCTTTCAAAATTTTACGGACAACATTACAGAAAATTTCTAATTAAGTGTTTTGTTCATTCCCACACTGGGTAAGTTGTACAGTATTAACTTTATAACTGTAATTGAGCAGAATTAGTGTTCTTATTTCATTTTCATTTCTAGTTTACTGTTCGCTTGCTACTACTACACTGATGTAATATAATAACTGTTATAGTGTTGTCCACTGTTGCAAATACCGTTCTTTAGCGTAACTTAAAATGTTGTTAGCTTGCTTGTATTATTCTCTTCCTACAGTACCTACCTAGTAATTTCTTGCTTTCTACCTACTAAGCCTAGACTAGCCATGTAGTATTCTAGATGCCAACCTCTTTTTGTTAGGTATAGGTTTTCCTTGGCCAGTAGCTATTGGTATTAGTTGCTAATGCGCTCGGAACGGTGATTCCAGGAAGTTCTAAGCGGCTGAAGATCTGCACCTTGTGATTGCTTCGTCAAATCTTCTCTGTTGCTCAACCACGCCTTGCTGTGCTACGCTGCGCTACGTCGTGTTCCGCTGAGCTTCGCCGGAGCCTATCACCAAGCAGGAGAGTGCGGTATTCTGGAGCCACCTACGTGACTATCCTTTGTACCGGCCTTAACCCACGTACCCTCTACTTAATTTTATAAATAATTATTATATGTTCCTTGCCTTTGAGATTTTGTTCGTTTTATTTATTCTAAAAGTAAAATAAACGTGACAGTGGCGCCCAAAAACGTGGTTTTCTGGAGGTCGAAGGTTAGATTCATGTATGTGGTGTAGCTATTTGGCTTTCTTGGTTGCGGTGGTAGTTAGCGTTGTGATTGTGTGATTATAGGTACATGTTTCATTGTTAATTAATCATTTTCAACATCAATCATCACCATTTTATTGTGTAATAAATCATTTTGCTTTTATAGTGTACAAATTATTGTTGTGTTGTTGAGCTGTGTTATAATAACTTTATTTTTTTTTTTCTTTTTTCAAATTGATTTTGAATGTCTTTCATTGCACTGTGTACGTAATTCTCTAATTACTGCAGCCCTACTACTTATTGTAAAAGTTTACTGTACAACATACCTAGTTTTTTTTTATCTTTTCTTACAATGGCTTATCCGATCAAATTTTTATTATTGCAAAAATCTGAACTACTTTATGAGGTTACAATTCGAGGAGAGGTTCCCGCCGATAGTGTTTTAGAGTTACGTCGTCAAATAACTAGATTAACTCAAAAGTTTCCTTCCGAAGATATTTATGAGTCTTGCTTAGAGTTCTCGGAGGATATTAGCGGTTTAACCGAAACTTTAGAGAAAGTTAAAGTTAACATTAGTTCACTTAAAACAGAAATGCAAAAGTCATTATTAGATAGAACACAAACTTTATTAAACCACTTACATTTTCGTTTACAACGTATTGTACCCCCTCAAACACCTGATCAAACCAAAGCATTAGGTAATTTAAATAAAGTTTTTGACAATCTTTCGTCACATTTTAGTGACATTACAAAATGTTCCTTGTCCACAACTGAAGTTGCCGCTAAGGTAGAATGTGTAGGTGAAGGACTGACAAAGATTGCCGTAACTTGTGATCGTGGTATATCTTCCGATCTTTCTAAATTAAAATACGATGGCAAAACTTGTGTGCGAGCTTTTATTCAGCGTTTAAAGGAATTTCGGACTGCTAAAGACATTACTGATAATAAAATGTTAAACGCAGCAACGGAGATTTTTACTGGGGATGCGCTACATTGGTTTCGTAGTGTTAGGTCACGTATTGATACGTGGGATGAATTACTGGTTTTACTTAAGGATGACTTTGATATCGTAGATTATGATTATCGTATGTTATCAGAAATCCGCAATCGATCGCAAGGCAATTCTGAAAATATAACCATCTATTTGGCTATCATGGAGGGCATGTTTTCCCGCCTTAGCTCACCTATGACGGAACATGACAAGCTAGAAATAATTTTGCACAATATTAGACCCTGTTACGCAAACATCCTGGCGACTTGTCCAAATATAACTACAGTAAGCCAATTACTTATGCTTTGTCGCAACTATGAACGGGTTAGGGTTCGATGTGACAATTTTAAGGAACCCCCAAGCGCTAGCCCTAGCTTGTTGGCTCCTGAGTTTGCATACGAAAATCGAAAGGATGTGAAAACTAAACATTCTTATTCTAATAATAATAACGATAACTTAACTAAAATATACGCTATAGAACAGAATCAAAAGAAATTTTGCCACCGCTGTCGGGTGGACACGCATACTATGAAGGAGTGTAACGCAGAACGCACTATATTTTGTTTTAAGTGTGGCATGAAAGGCGTACGTATTCCAGAGTGTCCTAAATGCAACCCAAAACAGACGAATGAGTCAAAAAACTAATTAAAAATCGTGGCAATTCAATGGCTGAACGTTTCAATATCTCGGATTGGAATAGTTGGCTATTGACTATAAAAAAATTTTTCAGTTCTTATAAGGTTGCTTCGATTTTTAATACTAGGCCGAGCAATGATCCGCGTCCTTACGTAAAGATTAAAATAGACAATAATAATAATAATTTAGGTATGATTGGTCTCCTAGATTCTGGTTCTGTTGTCAGTATTCTTGGAAATAATTCTCATTTACCCTTGTTAAAATCCAATTTTATTCTTAACACAGATAATAAAATTACAGTTACTGCTGCTGGCGGTCAAAAAATTACTTCTATAGGTTATATGCAATTGCCAATTATTTTCGAAAATTTACCAGGGTCTATAACAGCCCATGTTATTCCAGATATAGATTCTCCATTAATATTAGGTATAGATTTTTGGAAAAAATTTAAAATATGTTTAAAGTATTTATCAAATGTTAATTATTTATCGAGTGATGCATTGGTACATTCTTCATCATTAACTTATGATTTCTTAAACTCTTACGATTCCCTTTCTAAAAACGATAAACTTATAGCTGATGAAATTATAAATCAATTCTCAGAAATTTCTTTTGAACAAAGAGGACTAGGCAGGACTACTCTTACTGAACATCGAATAGATACTGGTGATGTCGCACCAATAAAGCAACGCTACTATCGATTATCACCAGAGAAACAGAGAATTATTGCTGAACAATTGGACGAAATGCTATCACTTGATGTAGTAGAACCCTGTGAGAGCCCTTGGTCGTCTCCTGTTTTGGTCGTTGGTAAAAAAGACGGTAAACCTCGCTTCTGTCTTGATAGCCGAAAGCTGAACTCTGTAACGCGAAAGGATGCCTATAGCCTGCCATATGTTTCAGAGATACTGGACAATTTACGGGATGCAAAGTTTCTTTCAAGTATCGATCTTTCCAAAGCATTCTGGCAAATTATGATAAATGACCAAGACAGAGACAAGACAGCATTCTACGTACCTGGTCGAGGTATGTTTAGATTCAAGGTTATGGCATTTGGATTAACAAATGCACCTGCAACCCAGCAACGTCTCGTTGATGCATTATTTGGTCCTGAATTTGAACTGAAGGTCTTTGCGTATCTCGATGACATTATTGTTATTAGTAACTCATTCTCAGAGCATGTTTCACTCCTTACCAGGATCCTAGAAAAGTTGAAACATGCAAATCTCACTATTAACTTAGAAAAGAGTAAATTCTTTAGAAGCGAACTTTGTTATCTGGGTTACATTGTGGATTCCCACGGTCTGCGTACTGACCCAGCGAAAGTTGAGTCTATACTCAACTATCCTACTCCTACCTCGAGGAAAGAAGTCAAAAGATTCTTGGGAACAGCTTCCTGGTACAGGAGGTTTATAAATAATTTTAGTACGATAGCTGGGCCACTTAACAAATTAACATCCACTAAAAAAAATGCACCGCCTTTTCTTTGGTCATCAGAAGCTGACGCTGCTTTTCACGAATTGAAATGCTGCCTCGTCAATGCTCCTGTATTAGCTTGTCCTAACTTCAGTGTACCTTTTGAAGTACACACTGATGCCAGCAACTATGGCGTGGGCGCTATGCTGGCGCAAAACATAAATGGTGACGAACACCCTATTGCCTATATGAGCAGATCACTTACTGGACCTGAAAAAAACTATAGCGTCACTGAAAGAGAAACCTTAGCTGTGCTCTCCGCTCTCGAACATTGGCGTTGCTATGTAGAAAATGGTCAGACATTTACCGTTTATACCGATCATGCTGCACTTAAATGGTTCCTATCTCTCTCTAATCCGACAGGTCGCCTTGCTAGATGGGGTGTTAGACTTTCTGCTTTTAATTTTATTATAAAACATAGACGTGGTAAGGATAATGTTATACCTGACACCTTGTCTAGGACAGTACCTATGGCTCAAATTAATCCGGGGTCAGTTTCTTTGCCGGATACTATAGATGAGTGGTATTTAAAAATTTATAAAGGTTGTCTCGAAAATCCCTCTAGTTTTCCAAACTATCGCATAGAAAGCGGTGAATTATACCGATTTATGAAAGGCAATAATATATTGTTATCAGAATTTGAATGGAAAACAGTGGTTCCGTGCGAAAGGCGGGAACAAATTATAGCTGAAAACCATAACGAGCCCACATCTGGTCATTTCGGCGTGTACAAGACGTATAAGAGACTTGCACTTCGATATTATTGGCCGGGTATGCGCAAAGATGTAATTAATTTCATTGCAAATTGTGAAATATGTTTAGCTTACAAACTTCCAACACACGGTATTTTGGGCAAAATGGGTAGACCCAAGGATTGTTCCAGGCCATTTCAGACACTGTCCATAGATTTAGTGGGTCCGCTGCCCAACACTAGGAAACAACATGCATATATATTTGTTGTAACATGTTGTTTCTCGAAATATTGTCTTTTCTTTCCCCTCCGTAGAGCCACTGCAGACGCAGTGTCTAAAAATTTAGAAGATAATGTTTTTCTCGTACACGGTATTCCACAGACAGTGATACTAGATAACGGTTGCCAATTCATTAGCAGTGAGTTAGATAGATTATTTTCAGAATATAAAATCCCATGTGTCCATTTCACACCTAAGTATACTCCACAAATCAACACAGTTGAGAGATATAACAAGACAGTTGTTACAGCAATATCAGCATTTGTAGAAGAAGACCATAGATCATGGGATTTAAACTTGCCAAAAATTCAATTCGCAATGAACAATTCTGTGAATGAAACTACCGGTTACACACCTGCGTTTCTAGTTCACGGTAGGGAGTTAGTAACCTGTGGCTCACACTACATTGATAATTCTGTTTCTAAAGAATTAATATTTGCACCTCGTGATAGATACGCTGCTAACTTGGGCCATCTTTCTAAAATATTCGACAACGTGCAAACGGCTATATGGCGCAGCCATCAAAAAAACTCTCAACATTATAATTTGAGACGGAAATTTGCCGAGTTTAACATAGGGGATATTATTTGGAAAAGATCTTACTTCCAGAGCGATAAAGACGCGCATTTCAGTAAAAAGCTTGCCCCCAAGTTCCAGAAATGCCGAATAAAGGACAAGCGCTCACCGTTAGTATATGTATTGGAAGATATGTCAGGTCGTGACTTAGGAGCCTGGCACATTAAGGATTTGAAGCCTAGTTCTCGTTACTAAGGATTTTACTGATGTAAAATCCTTATCTTGGAAGGGGGGTACTGTAACGATCATTTTTACATACCTACTAATAACTAATTACTTAAAACTAGACAATCATATATTACATACCTAAAACTTTATAACTACATATTTAAACTTACTTATAACAATAAACTAAACATAAAATAAATATTATTAAACAAACAAACGGACACGCAGGCCACGCACCCGCGAGCTCTTTTATATAAACATTTTAACTGTTGCCTTTCACTTTTCCTATTGGTCGGCGCCTCCTGAGGACAGTCAGTCGCAGCACGGTCGTGGAGACGCTCCCAAACACTATCCGAGACCTCACGTACTACTCTGAATTACGTCAGGTTACCCTCGATAATAAGTTATTCTTTCAAAATTTTACGGACAACATTACAGAAAATTTCTAATTAAGTGTTTTGTTCATTCCCACACTGGGTAAGTTGTACAGTATTAACTTTATAACTGTAATTGAGCAGAATTAGTGTTCTTATTTCATTTTCATTTCTAGTTTACTGTTCGCTTGCTACTACTACACTGATGTAATATAATAACTGTTATAGTGTTGTCCACTGTTGCAAATACCGTTCTTTAGCGTAACTTAAAATGTTGTTAGCTTGCTTGTATTATTCTCTTCCTACAGTACCTACCTAGTAATTTCTTGCTTTCTACCTACTAAGCCTAGACTAGCCATGTAGTATTCTAGATGCCAACCTCTTTTTGTTAGGTATAGGTTTTCCTTGGCCAGTAGCTATTGGTATTAGTTGCTAATGCGCTCGGAACGGTGATTCCAGGAAGTTCTAAGCGGCTGAAGATCTGCACCTTGTGATTGCTTCGTCAAATCTTCTCTGTTGCTCAACCACGCCTTGCTGTGCTACGCTGCGCTACGTCGTGTTCCGCTGAGCTTCGCCGGAGCCTATCACCAAGCAGGAGAGTGCGGTATTCTGGAGCCACCTACGTGACTATCCTTTGTACCGGCCTTAACCCACGTACCCTCTACTTAATTTTATAAATAATTATTATATGTTCCTTGCCTTTGAGATTTTGTTCGTTTTATTTATTCTAAAAGTAAAATAAACGTGACAAGCTACCTGTAGGTTACTTATAGTCCAATTGGCTGTCGTGATTCCGTTATATTTAAATTTAGAATCTTTAAATTTGTTTATAACCCACAGATTTTTTGAGACTGGACATAGCCAAAACGAGGGCGACTCAATGCATGCCTGTATTGAAAGGAACATGAGAAATAAGTCTATTTACACACCTGATCAAATGTATAATAATTCTAAACTCCTTAGTCTCAGGAGAAAAATATACTTTGTAAGAATTGGATCAAACAGATATTTTAGATATTAAACAATTGGTAAATCCTTTGAGTTGGCGTCGCGATATAGATGGAAAAACGATACGCTGGTCTGATGTAATGGAAATTCATGTATCATCATCTCAACATGACAAAGTTTTCTTTAAATATGATTATGCATATTCTGAATTAAATATTTCAAGTTCATTCCAAACCAAACGACTTGGGCGAAAACCTAAGACAGATGCTACGATAGAAGACACTGTATTGGCACAGGCTTATCATCAACCTCTTCCTATAAGCAAGGCGTTGCATACAGATTTACTGTCCTTGTGCAATAGTGGAGCGATTCCACGGTATTACCACGCATTTTATGAATCTTTAATTTCTGCAGAAATTAGTGATGATCGCGATGATAATTATGATGCAAATGATAATACCAACTAGTTATTAATGTTTTAACTTGGCTATTTTCTATATTTTCACTGATTGTAATTTGTGATCTCTTTGAAAACTTGGTTTCCGAAAAAAGTTAAAATTTTCATAAATTTTGTAAACTTTCTTTAATTATTCCCTCGTAGATAGCGAAGACAAATTTATTTTACATTATCGGTTTTCAATGATTACGATGATATGACTAACAATTTTTTTCTATAATATACGGGTTACACTACGTTACCCATTTATGTTTATTTAAAATTAACCATAACAAGTCGGTAACTGAACATTACAATCTCTCGCCTGTAATAAAAAACACGTTTAATAATCCAGTAAAGCAATATTATGCCCATGATTTTCAAGAAATTCACAAGAATAATTCGGTAAGTAAACAAAACTGGAAGAATATTAATAAGTCGGGATCGTAAGATATCAATACACCAAACATTTTATGAAAGCGTTTTCGGTAATATGTATTTTGGTGAATAACTAATTATGTGCATTTTTAATAGTTACACTAAATACTGTAAACTTTTCGAGTAAAAATTAGCTTTCCCGTCGTATTACAATTTTGTCATAGTTACATTTTGTTGAAGAGATATACCCCAAAAACACTAAATCACTTTTCCTGTAAAATTTGAGTTTTGCGATTACGGGTTTATTCCCTGGGGACGTCGATATATATATTGTAACAAAGGAAGACCTTCCAGGTGTCCACTGTAACGTTTTCCCTACTTAGGGTGTGTTTAAATGAGAAACGTGGTTAAATGTTACAATAAAAATTGATTTATTTCTCAAGTAAATTTAGCAAGCGTTTCACTAGCAAAAAATTACTAAAAAAATTTTATTCGCAAAGATTTAAACAGGGTCGCGTGATTCGGCGATGGTAAAGGTTTTGTTGAGGGTCCGCTTGCCGGTTCGTCCAGGAGAGGTGGTCACTTAGCTCGTCTCTGGTTCGCCAGTAGAAAAAAAGGGCGAGCGCAGCCAGCGCTTGAGTATTTATATCAGCTTGAGGTGCGGTGGGGGGCGAAGATGCAGGCGGCCGGGAGGCGGTGTCATCACGACGTCACAGCGACGTCTCAATATATAATGTTCTATAACATAATTTTAAATTGTTCTTGCGTTTGCAATTGTCGCAATAGGAGACACTCTAAACAAATGATCGAGTTTTATTATAGATAGATTCATGTTAGTATTTTAAAGCTAACGTAACACAGTTTTTCTAGAGGTTAGGTACATTTGTGATCTATCAGCAACTTGTTGTCCAGTCATCAGAAATTGTATACTTCGCCTTTGCTTATAGATAGATCCATGTCAGTATGTTGGATGGGTTACATCTGTGATCTATCAGCAACTTGTTGCCCAGTCATCAGAAATTGCATACTACTATATACTTATATATTTCTTCGTAATAAAAAAATCATAGTAATTAGACCTCCTTGTCACGCAGTTCATTATAAAAGCATAGTGCCGTACCACGAGCCGAACGTGTCGATAAAACAGTGCACGCACGCATGTACGGCTCGACGCGGCGTTGGTCAAATGCGGTATCAGCCGTGAATCACAACCATCTTTCCATGACTATGACTGATGTGAAGCGCTCTAAATGTCAGGCTAAAATAATTATTTTAAATTTTTATTGAGATATCACGATTTAAACCGTTGTCGAATACCCTGTAAATTTATTTAGTTTTGCTAAAGTCAAAATCATTTATTCATTTAGATAACAAAGTGACACTTATGAACGTCAAATTTAAAACATTATTACTTTATGCTTCTACATTTACATTTACTGCCAGGTTCGCAAAGCAAGGGCCTAAAACCATGAGAAAGAACGAGCAGTAAAAACCACGGTCACTCTTTTTCATCGCCAGGTTTTTAATACTACATAACAATTAAACTTTTGTAAGGTGCTGCAACTGTTACACACTCTATGTTACTTGTACATATATATTTAGTGTACACCGGCCCTGTATTTAAACTGTCCCACTGCTGGGCACGGGCTTCTTCTCACTATGAGAAGGGTAAGGCCATAGTCCAACACGCTGGCCTAGTGTGGGTTGGCAGACTTCACATGTCTTTCGAGAACATTATGGAGAATTCTCAGACAAGCAGGTTTCCTCACGATGTTTTCCTTCACCGTTTAGCAAGCGATAATTAACAATTTAATACACACTTAACTTCGAAAAGTAATTTGTGCGTGCCGTGGGTTCAAACCCGGACCCTCTCCGTAGCAGTCTGTCGGTCTCTCCACTCGGCTATAGCTGCCGCTACTTTTACTCAAGCATAATCAAGTTAAATTTTGATGTTCATTTAGTTAACCTCCTGAACATAGACATGGTGAAACAGGAGCATCCGCTTACATTATGGACCTAACAATACAAGCAATTCGCGCAAATGATCAGATCTATGATGGAAATGATGCAGTCAAATATCAAAATTGAATACCAGCCCATAAGACCACCATCGACCAGTCATCGCAAGTAGCACCCGTTCACGAGTATGACGCATAGCGAGTATTGACGGTGTATACTCGAGTGTATTTTATTCCATTCCATCTTTCTATATTCCGTGAAGCGTTCATTTTCCTTTGTCAATAGATCCATGAGTATAATTTAAACGAAATATTATAGTCAGGGTCAGAAGTACTTACCTTTCCGGAACTAAATCTTCGGTATAAGATTTTGAATACTGTGTATGAAATGGATATTCCAAGGCCAAAGGATAATGCCAAATTATTAAGATGCTTATATATATCGTTACTAGCTTTTTCCCGCGGCTTCGCTCGCGTGAATTCGGGTTCTCTAGTTATAGTATATCATCTATGTTCGGGGTAACACAAATGTCTTTTATTGGGCGGATAATTCTATAATTGTCGTTTTAACTGTTTAAGGGCCGATTTTTCAATCCTCAGATAAAGAGATGAATAACTATTCCTCTGATAAATTTATTGGGCTGTATAACAGTCCGTTAAACTTGTGTCAATTTTTCAATAGTCTTTTATTCCGTGGGCAACTATCTGACCGAATAACATCATCGTACCTGTCACTAAATTCAGAGAGGTGAAACAAATATATCAGAAAAATGCATGTAAGAGCAGAACAGGAAATTAGAGCAGGACAGGAAATAGAAGCTTTATTGCCTGTCCTGCTCTAACTGTCAAAATAATGGTTGTCATTATTTCTGGGTTATGTTTGTTTATGTATGTTTGGACTGTGGTATTTTTACGGAATTTGTGTATTTTGCTGTTCGTTTTCTATCAAAATATATTATAATAACAATGCCATTATTAAAAAAAGACAGCGTTCCTCAAATTTGAATGCGAGATTATAGACATTCAACTACTAGTAATGGTATATTATAGAAATTAAAACGACTGATGCGGTAACTAATCTGGACAAGGAAAGATAGAAACTGCTTCTAATTCATGTGGTGTGTCTACAAATAACCATTAGTGCCAAAAATTAAAGCTTAAATACGAGAGTCTAAGAAATCGTCTCTTCAAAAACGAGCCAACGCTCCCAGCATGACCAAAGAAAGAGATTTAGGACAGATCCTAACATAACAGGGCACCTTTACATTTAAGTACCATTCAAGACTTATGAACGCAATAATAATTATATTGGTAGTTGAATAATTGTAAATTAGTCTTTAGTGAAATAGTGAGTTAGTACCTAGGTATTTAAGTTGTAATTCGTTTTTGAAAATATAAGTCTGTATTTTTATGCCATAAATGTGTGTAGTAGGTATAATAAATGTTTGAAATACATGCTGTCTGATTTGTTTCACTATTTCATAATATCAGCTCTCCATTGAATCC
Source organism: Euclidia mi (assembly GCA_944739405.2). Taxonomy (NCBI): domain Eukaryota; kingdom Metazoa; phylum Arthropoda; class Insecta; order Lepidoptera; family Erebidae; genus Euclidia; species Euclidia mi. The sequence continues at coordinate 106,603,321 of OX123181.2, forward strand.
AATATAGGTATTAAAATTATCGCCCCGCGGTCTTACAATTCTTTATCACCTTCTAGGTCGATCAATATACCTATTCGTTTATAGTAGCCTCCTCTTCGATTGTTGCGTCGTCAAAAATATTAAAAATGACCACATTTGCCATATTTCGTAATATATACCACGCCCAAAATCCAACCAAATGTATCTCAACGTCAATTTAACAGTCAAATAAGCGGTTATCTGACCGAAGATCGGACTGTTAAATTTATTCCTCAGTTTGGTGAGTTATTCGACGAAAAAACCCTATCTGACAATTGAAAAACGCAATATTACGCTATCCTTAGAATAAATACTATCTGGTTGTTTAACTGAGGATTGAAAAATCGGCCCTAAGAAATATAACTGCAAAAAGTATTTACACATACAAACTACTTAGAACTAAGACTTAGTAGTACCTACTTCTGTTATCCGGTATCAGTGACGTTTCGCTGGAGTGGCCAATATGGCGACTGCGATTTGTCTGTCAGAACCAGGAGAATTTAATAAAATACTCGACAATCCGAATTTTGCGAATATATATTATGTTGTCGACTCGACCTCTTTATTTTTTAATATTTTATTATTCAGGTAAGGTTTCGATCGATTCTACTGTTCCCCTATTAAAAAACATTTGACACAGATTTGACACTGCGATGGTAGCGCAGTCGGTCGGTTCCAATGTGAAGCAATCCAAAATCAACAACTACTTACAAATAAAAAATTAACTAAAAAAGCATTTTCCAGTGGACTAAGTCGTGAATCTAAACCATTCTCAAGTCCCCATGAACACACACAATAAACATCAACATCGGTCCAGTCGTTTAGGAGGAGTTCAGTGACATACACACGCACATAAGAAATATATATACACACATCAAAAAGTCTAAGCAACACATACAAATTTCAATTTTATAATGTGTTTTCGCATTAAATCCTTAGTATTTTCTTATTTATATTATTTTTAATGCTTTTTTGATATTAAACAACATTTTTTTTTAATAATCTTAATTAACAACAATTACGAATAAGTAATCTATGTACGTAGTACAAAATAAGGGGCCTAATCAACTAAACATAAACTAAAATTAAATGGTTGTACAAAAATTGCATAATTTAATTCAAAGTGTGGCCTCCTCTATTATTGAGAACTTGCTGGCACCGATTATTATTCATAGGATCGATGAGATTGTTAATGTTATCCTGCGGGAATCGCTCCCAATGAAATTTTAGTAAGTCCATCAGTTGTTGGGTTGTTGTCACTCCATCCAAGTCCTTTAAAACACGTCTCTAGAGCATGTCCCATGCATGCTAAATGGGGTTGAGGTCAGCCGATTATGCAGACCAAAGCAATACCAGGATGTTTTCCCTTGCCAAGTACTCCCGTGTGTGCAAAGTTGTATGCGAACGCGGATTGTCATGCATCAACAGAGCCAAGCGTTTGTGCGAATGGACGGACATAAGGCCTTAGAACATTCTCAACGTAATTTACAGCGTTCATGTTACCATTTACAAAAACGAGCTCAGTTCGTCTGTTCTTCATAATACCCTAGAGTAAAAGAACATATCGCAGCTGTAAAAAACCGACATATTAATAAGTCGGCGATAGCTGAGCATTTGTTGGAGTCTGGACCAAACCACTGGATAGAACTGCATCAACCACAAGTCTTATCCACCGATCGTCACTATTACTCCAGGATAGTACGTGAAGCGGTAGAAATCAAGAAATATAACAATTTCAACCGGGAGGATGGATATAGATTATCGGCTACTTGAAATCCAGTCATCAGCAAATGTAAACACCGCCGCAGTGATAAATCTCAACAGTGTGTAGACGTCATTAGTGTAGTGTGTCGGAGTACCGACATTGCGAACTCAAATAAAGACCAAGTGAGGGTAGGTGCCGAAACCCGCACTTCCACAAGATGGCGCTGAGCTCTCATCAGTCTCCCCGCGACCACGCTCGGTGCAAGACGAGTGAAACGTTGGAAACAAATAGGTATTTATACCTTAAATAAGTTAGGTTAACGCGATTAAGACCCGCTAAATTATTTTGTATGATGTATTCAAATCGCGAAAGTTTAAAATCGATCATGTAAAGGCTTCACATATTTTCACAAACCCGCACGTACCAGCGTGGTGGTCTATGCCGTAATCTTTCTCATATTGAGTAGAACCCTGCGCCTAGCAGTAGGACAGATTATAAACTAGTCTGATGATGATACCTGCTTAAAATCTAATACAAAAAAAGGTAATATCATCCTCCCAGCGTTATCCCAGTTAGAACCTGGGGTCCGCTTTCTAGTCTGACTGGATTTGACTGAATATTAGCTTTTCCACAGAGCGACTGCCTGTCTAACCACAAAAGGATAGCTAGATGCCATGGTTTAAACTAATGTCAGTCTATTTATAAGTATTGATTGCCTATAACGACTGTCAAAGATCTTCATGCCAACCGGAACCGAAGGCTTAACGTGCTCTCCGAGGCACGGGACAAGCAATAATTTACAATTCAATACGCACATAGCTCCGAAAAGTCATTTGTGTGCGTGGATTCGATACCCTCTGCATGGCAGTCTGTTAGTATCTCCACTTGGCTATCGCTGCCCACAAAAAAACGTAATAATGATATAGAACATTATATAATAATAATATATAATATGAGTAAAGTTAAAGGGCAGCGTCGATCTGTTTTTCTTTTAAACTGTGTGGTAGCGCCATCTACCTTCCTATATATAACTAATCGCATCAAGATCAATCGTTCCACGTCTAGTGCGAGCGATACCATATTTCCGTCCCGCTCTATCCCACTCCCTGGAAGGGCACTGCCTTCGCCTGATTCGTCGACGCGATTCGTCGACGCGAGTGACAGTCTCGAACATTCCGCTCGCTAAGAACGCCGTCTCGATACCGCTCCGCGCCGCACCGCTGTATGTGATTTACCGCTTCCACCAAGGAAAACCCGCTCGTGAGTGAAGTGAAAACAAGCAACTGCATCACGAAAACACCAGGAGGAAAAGAAACGAAGAAGGCTGTATAAGGTAAGTGCCTTCCATCCCGGAAATATCCTATACCCACTCAATCACCTCCTCCCGTATCCATCTCCTCTTCCCTTATTCCTTTCTAGGCGACCCAGAACTCGCCCTAATACAGTCCAATTCCTTTTCCAAGTCGCCTAGAACCCTACCCCACGGTTTCGGTGTATCGCCATTCCATTTTTTTTTTATCCATACGAGTCGGATTCATTTACGTTTATATACGTTATACCGCTATACCTAGGCAGTTATAGCACCTAGCTATACTCCTAATATATTCACATAACCGTCACATGGTTATTTCCGCCCGCATTAGTAGGTAATCTTTTATGTAGCTACCTACTTATTAAATTATTATTTCTGCAACTATCATAGTTGTCTTATAAATCTCATATTTCAATCAACATTTATTTCCTCAGCTCTAAAGTGTTGCCTAATTAGCCTACTTAGGTAAAATAATAGATACATTAGATATTATTATTTTGTTTCGGTCTCATTAGCTTATACTTACGTAAGCATGTCACAACAAAAGAAGTCACGCGTGTCGGAAGACAAAGAGATGACAATCTTAGAAGCAAAACGCAATATTTTATTTGAGCGCATTCAAAACATCTATGAAAGATCAAAAACCGCATCGATGTCTGACAGTAATAGCGAAGCATTTCTCAGTTATTGTATAACAGTAGACAGTATTCGAACAGATTTTCATAAGTTGTTAGACGATTATAACGCAAGATTACTTTCTATCAATCCTGATGAAAAACCGAACTATCAGGCGTATACCTCATTCGAAGATCTTTATTGTATTATTAAGCGTATACAATCGCAATTGGAGGGTAAATGTTCAGCAGAGCCCGTTACCCGCAAACCGAGATTACCGCCAATCGAGATTATGTCGTTTGACGGAGATATACGAAATTGGCCGTTATTCTATGCAAGTTTTAAGTCTACAGTGCACGATAATGGTTCTCTGACAGATGCTGACAGGTTGTACTATTTAATAGGTAAACTGTCACCGAAGGCCCAGTCCGTATTTGCAGGTGTCACACCCAGTGCTGAGAATTATCAGGTCATATTTCAGTCACTACTTGACAGATATCAAGACACGCGCGTTCTAGCGTCTACGTACTTTGACCAAGCTTTAAATCTCAAACTGTCCAGCAACGCGTCTGTCTCGAATTTCCAGCTGTTTATTGATAACTTCGTAACCGCGGTTAATTCTCTTAGGAATTTAAAATTAGAAGATCTTTCCGACTTTATGTTGCTTCAACTCGCTTTAAAAAAGTTTGACACTGATACAATTCGCGCATTCGAGATGACGGAACGCAATAATAAAATACCTACACTAGATAGTTTTATTTCGTTCATCAAAGATCAGTGTCGAATATTTCATAATACGCAGTCTGGTTCACCTGGCCCGTCTAACACTAACAACAACAAACAAAGGTTGAATAAATCGCGAAATAGTAATAATAACTCAGTCCCTAATCCACAATCTTACGTAACATGTTCGGAATCTAATAGTAATAATTCACAGAAGTGTCTGTGCAGTAATATAGTGCACGACCATTACTATAAGTGTCCCACCTTTAATGAACTAAATCCAATTGCTCGTTTTAAAAGCGTAAAAGATAGCAAAGCTTGCATTAATTGCTTAAGCATAAAACATAAAACGAGTAATTGTTCCAGTAGAACGAGATGTCGCACGTGTAAACAAAAACATCATACACTGTTACATTTAGATAAAAATAACCGGTTGTCAAGTCAAGCCGCTAACCTTGACACACTTACGCAGGTGCAGACCACGGTAGCTGCGCCTTCCACGCCTCGCAATAATGAGATATCGTTGTGTACGACATCCATTGCGCGGGTGGCACGCACGCGCGGACGGCCTACGCGCGCTTGTAGTGATCAGAGCAGTGCTAGGCCGCCATGTATGGCGTCTAAGACTGTTCTGTTAGCGACAGCGCAAGTTATCATATATGATGTCAATGGGTCGCCGCACATGGTACGTTGTCTGCTAGATAGCGCATCTCAGACCAATTTAATAACGTTAGAATTGTTCAAACGCCTCGGATTATGGAATAACTTTAAAAATACGAACTCAATAATCCGAGGGATAGGCGGATCAGAAAAACATTGCAAAGGTTCCGTAGATATTAAAATACATTCGCGTTTTAATAGGGACATTAATTTTAACATTTCTTCGCTTATCGTGGAACGTATTACAGACACGTTGCCAAACGCTAATGTGGACGTGTCGCTCCTCACACATCTCGAGTCACTACCACTAGCGGATTCGGAGTTTGCGAATCCGGCAGACATTGATGTTTTGATCGGAGCCGCAATATTCCCGCACTTGCTACTTACTAAAGTGGTACGTAGTGAGCAAAATAACTTACCGCCCGCTATTGAGACGGTATTCGGGTATGTGATTATGGGTACCGTACCTACATTACATACTTCTCAATACGTTACGTCTTGCTGTTGTTCTGTTCTTCAAGAAAACAATATTGACTCTCTTCTCAAGCGATTTTGGGAGCTTGAAGAGGTTACCGCACCGCCCTCGATGAGCCATAAAGATCTCGAGTGTGAAGAACATTTCCGTGCTACCACTGTTCGTGACGACAGTGGCAGATACGTTGTGGCGTTGCCATTCTGTGGTGACCCTTATTCGTTAGGCGACTCGTACGCTGCTGCGCTCAGACGTTTCCATTGTTTGGAACGTAAACTTGATGCATCACCTAAGTTACGCAGCGCCTATAATGACGTCATTCGTGACTACATAGATAAAGGTTTTTTGAGTGTAGTTGTAAACAACGAGGGCAACTCTCTGCCCTCATATTATATCCCGCATCACGGCGTAGTTCGCGAAGATAAAACCTCTACTAAACTTCGTGTGGTTTTAGACGCTAGTTGTAAGACTACATCGGGTCAGTCGATTAATGACATTTTGCATGCCGGCCCCAATCTACAGGGTGATTTATTTAACATCATAATAAAGTTTCGTCTTTTCCAAATCGCTCTGTCAGCTGATTGCCGCCAAATGTTCCTCAATATCGGCGTTCGCGAATCTGACCGTAGATTTCAACGGGTCTTTTATCGTTTTGACAAAAAAGAACCTTTATCTGTGTATCAGTTCAATCGTGTTTGCTTTGGACTCAAGTCTAGCCCATATCACGCGTTACGAGTTGTTCGCCAGTTGATCGCTGATGAAGGCGATCACTTTCCCGCCGCAGCGGCTGTTGCCACTTCCGCTTTTTACATGGATGACATTGCCTGTAGTGTCATATCCGCTCCGCTAGCAATTTCGCTTTGTGAAGAGCTTATTCAGCTTTTCAAGCGAGGCCAGTTTGATCTTGTCAAATGGACAAGCAACTCTAAGGAGGTTCTCGCACGCATACCAGATTCTCATAAGGCTTCTCCAGACATTGAGTTTGAGAAGTCTGTACCGCATAAGGTTCTCGGTTTACGCTGGGACAAATCCTGCGATAGTTTTCGGTTTGACGTCTCACCACCAGATGATAAGTGCACCAAACGCACTATGCTGTCCACAGTGGCTCGACTATGGGACATAATGGGTTTTGTGGCTCCCACAATTTTGTACGCCAAGCTCTTGATCAAAGAGCTTTGGCTATCAAAGTGTGAGTGGGATGAAACACCCCCTGACCATATTGTCGCCGCTTGGGGCCAGCTTTGTATTGAGCTTACCGCGCTCAATCAAATTACTATTCCGCGTCATCTTGGGTTGGTAGATGGATGTACCGTCAACTTAATAGGTTTCGATGACGCCAGCGAGCGTGCTTACGGCGGAGTCGTATATCTGCAAGTCCGCATTAGTTCTAACTACTCGGTGCAGTTAGTTTGTGCCAAGTCTAAGGTCTCGCCTGTTAAAACCATTTCGGTTGCGAGACTGGAGTTGTGCGCGGCCCTTCTGCTGTCTCAGTTGCCCCACAAGGTTCAAGACACAGTTTTGCCCCACTACTCTATTAATAAATTATACGCATTTTCCGACTCCAAAGTAGTGCTCGCTTGGATTCGTTCTTCTCTTCACCGCTAGCAGACTTTTGTCGCCAACCACGTTAGTAAATTGATTGAACTTGTTCCCGCTACTTGTTTCAATCACATCGCGGGTTATCGTACTCGTCTTCAGGAAGAACTCTCCATAGATCATATTGACTGGAAGTTTATTCCACCAGCATCACCACATTTCGGTGGATGTTGGGCAAGCATGGTCAAAGTAATTAAAACGCATCTCTTCAAAGTTATAGGTCAACAGATCCTCTCTTACGAAGAGCCTTTAACTGTCCTTGCACAAGTCGAGGCACTGATCAACTCGCGTCCGCTTCCAACTCAGTGAGATCTAGCCTGAAGTTGGACCTACCTCTTAGTTTAAGTATTTAGTTAGTAGTTTTCGCTATTATTGCGTTTGTAGTTTTCGCTAAAGTTAGTTTAGATTAATTTTATTGTCATATCGCTGTCTTAGCCTATTGATGGGTTATGCGGTAGTACACCCAACATAGCTAAGTTCAATTCTATTTTATTTAAAGGCAACCCTTTAGGGCCGGGGGGATATGGTAGCGCCATCTACTTTCCTATATATAACTAATCGCATCAAGATCAATCGTTCCACGTCTAGTGCGAGCGATACCATATTTCCGTCCCGCTCTATCCCACTCCCTGGAAGGGCACTGCCTTCGCCTGATTCGTCGACGCGATTCGTCGACGCGAGTGACAGTCTCGAACATTCCGCTCGCTAAGAACGCCGTCTCGATACCGCTCCGCGCCGCACCGCTGTATGTGATTTACCGCTTCCACCAAGGAAAACCCGCTCGTGAGTGAAGTGAAAACAAGCAACTGCATCACGAAAACACCAGGAGGAAAAGAAGCGAAGAAGGCTGTATAAGGTAAGTGCCTTCCATCCCGGAAATATCCTATACCCACTCAATCACCTCCTCCCGTATCCATCTCCTCTTCCCTTATTCCTTTCTAGGCGACCCAGAACTCGCCCTAATACAGTCCAATTCCTTTTCCAAGTCGCCTAGAACCCTACCCCACGGTTTCGGTGTATCGCCATTCCACTGTGTATTATATGAATTCATACGAATATTTTTGTAACACTTCTACCCTTTAAACGATCCGTAGGCGTAATCATTTAGATTTAAATAATATACACGAAGTTGTGCTAGTACACTTATTTTAATATATGAAGTATAAATATATACTTAACTTCTTATGATCACAAAGTTTGCAAGCGTACCCTTGAGAACTTTTGCCACAGTTACACTTTATGTAGAATTATGATCACTGCTTTTATTATTATTTCAAGTGGAGCATCCACATTGTCTTTATTGTTTTATTGGCACCATTTATCACACTGTAACTTTTAACAATTATCTATGGAGATACTCGACTGATTTGTTATAAAATTCCGCAAATACACCGAGATAATGTTTTTTGTGATGCTCCCTTCTTCAAATTACTTAGATTTGCACTCCTTTTTGATTTGCCCGAGGTAATAAGTAAAATGGCTTTTATATTTCCAGTGAAGATTTTCTACGCTAAACGCTTTTAGCTTGTTTTCTACTATTTCCCATAAAAGTTACACTAACTAGGATTACGTTCGTATTTAGAAAATCTTTCTATTTGCTTCCACTAACGCTAAAAGTGTTATAAATCATCTTTATTCATGCAGCCACCATACATTCACGCTGAAGCGCATGAATGTTCTGTAGGAAAAACGTTTATATTTTTAGTTTTGTGTAAATGCTCTCTGTTATTTTCGGAACAAACGGCTAATGCTTCAGTACAATGACCGAGTAATAAAAATAAAAGGAAAAGTTTTGGCGGGAGTTTCCTATTTTTGGGGCTGTTCTCCACATATGGTTACACTCGGAACTAATAATAATTGGATGCTCTTCTCGTAAATGTCTTTGTATTCTACATATGCGACTGTTCTTAAGTTTAATCGCTGGGTTAAATTGTGTTGCTTACATTTTCAAAGTTTGTTTCAAGTGCTTGGGTCCAGTGGGTAGTGACTCAGCAGGGACGTGGGTTCGATTTCCACCCAGGACGAATATCCGTATGATGAGCGCGTATATTTGTTATTTCTCGGTGTAATTTTCAATACATGTATGTATTTAAGAATGTTTCAGTGTAATTTGTCTTATTGTCCTATGACAATAAGACAACTAATACACTGCATCTGATTAAAATTTAGGCTGAACTTGGACTATTACAAGTTCAGGCTAATTTTTAATCAGATAACCGTGAGTATACTGTCCCAAGTTATTGTATACCTAGATAATAAAATTATATTATAACATGGTTTAAAGAGTGGCATGGGTTTCCTTCAGGATCCCATTATAGACATACTCATGATCCAGAGCATTTTTAGCTTAGAGACATTTTAAAACATGTCCCAAAGATAGGGGAGAATCAGCTAACGAGTAAAAGTCTTTCAAGTAAATACCAAAAATTTTTGAATTAAAGATTTTTTAAGCTCTGTTGCTGTAATACATCAAAGATAATATATATTACTTTTCGGCTGCAAAGAGGCGTAAAACGCTTGTGACTAATGAGAAAACGCTAATGGAAAAACTAGAACATAGACCAGAAGCAAATGTAATAATGCTTAATGGGACAAGTCTTGTCTAGAATAACGTATTTTCGGTATTATTCTGTATTTATACTATAATAACAGCTTTTTTATCACAACAATCTTATTGTGTTTTTTGCTACAGGTTTATCTTCATATTTGTGACCTTTGGGTCCAAATTTCCTATTGACTAAAACTGGAACATTTTGACATTCCTGTAGTTAACCCTACAACTACAACATCCAAATTTAATTAAATGAACCACAACAAGGGTCATGGGTGACCCCAAAATAAAAAAAATATTAGTGTAGTAGTAGTGTAGATTATGTAGTTCACCTATACCCACACACATATACAGGCACAGTAACACACATACACACACCTACACACTCTTACACGGACGCACACTCATACGCACCTAAACACCCCTTCAAACACTCACACACATACACAAACACATACTCAACACAGACTCATACCAAGAAAAATAAACATGGAAGTGAAACAAAATAGTAGCGTACCCCAGGAGGGTACCAGCGTCCGTGACGCTGGAGAATCCCTCCCTGCACCATCGTGTGCAGGCTGCCCCACGTATTCTGAGGTGGGGCAATGTTTCACTTTGTCTAGATAGTCTAAATCTGCACGACCTGGCCAACGCCATGCCTCATGCAATTCACACCTCATCCACTTCCTAGAACATCGCTCCGCGTCGAGCAAACATACGCCAAAAGGCGCACGTTGACTCCGCGTCGACTGCGAATCCAGGTAGTCGTAGACGAGGCGGTAAACGCTACTGCCGTTACAAACACTCACGAGAGCAAACAACACAGTCGGGTGATAGCACATCGATTAATTCTGCTAGCGCACTCCCGATTGCGACCACGACGGCTGGTAAAAACAACCAGCGCGTTGACCAAACCTCGACCGGTGGAGCGGACGGTCCGACCCAGACGATGCAGCCGGACGGTTGTGTTGCGCCGCTGACGGCAAAAAGCGCGACTGCAGTAACAGTCAGCGCACTCCCGCCTGCGCACGGCGCACCAACTGCGGCTGCTCTCGGGGCATCCCGTCGCGCTCCTCCGGTGGGGATCGGTAACGCTGCGCAGACGCCGTGGGGAAACAAGGAGCCGCACCACAAACGCGGCCCAAGAAGACGCAGTCCGGCGCCACCAGGCGCCACCAGCCCACTTCGACACCAAACACGAAGAGGGATTGTCCTGAAGACTCCACACCACCCAGCGCCGGGTCGAAACGGGCGAAAACAGACGCCACACCGAAGAGAAGTAGGAGCTACGCAGAGGCGACAAACTCGCACCTGATGGTAGCCATCACTACTACCCCTGCCACAGACCTGACGGTGGAACAGGCGAAGCAGCTCGAATGATCAATTGAAGAGAGCATAGTTGAAACTGCCTTCGCCACACCGCCGAATAACGGGCCGGCACTCGCACCTTCCTTTAGGGGCAAACCTCTTGCAGTGGAGGGTGTCCTAAAGCTATGGTGCGAGAATGAAGACTTTTTAACGTGGCTCAAAACCACTGTAGCCAAAACCAGATCGCCGATTGAGTGAACTAGGCTGGTCGTCATCAGGCAGTCAGACATGACGAAGCGCGTACGCGCAGCGCTATGGCTGCCAAAGACGATCACACTGGATCTACCCAAGATCCACCATCTCCTCATTGCCCAAAATCGCTGGTACGCCGTACAAACGTGGCAATTGTACGGTGCATCAGTGCAGGAGCACGGAGTCTACCTCACCTTGGGCATCCCGGAACCCGAGATTCCCAAGATTACGGAACGCGGCCGTCGGGTTTCCTTCTTCGCTGGCAGCGTGTACGTAATGTTACACGCTTCCAGCGGGGGGGAGAGCTCGGCGGCTGTAGGGCCCGAGGAAACGCCGAGTGAAGGATAAGAACACAGCGGGACGAGCTGTACCAGCCATCCCAAGCACCTCGGGCATAGCCCGCATTACACCGGCGCCCGCAGCGACTACACAAACACCCACCGCTGCGATGGACGCAAAAGACGAGCATGACTCGTCTGACGGGGAGTCTATGGACAGCAATGTTCTCGACTCCTCGTCAGACTAGAGTCATACAAACTACCCTCCAGCATAAGCAAATTGCAACGGCTACCCTACGCAGGCTGCTGGAGGTTAATCAGCAGACAATAGCCCTAATCCAGGAGCCGTGGATTAGAGGTGACAAATTATGTGGTTTAAACAACATCGGAGGTAAGCTACTGCACAACTGCTCGTTCATTAAACCGAGAACATGCATATACATTCCCCGAACAATACCAGCACTGCTGCTAACCAACTTCTGTTCTAGAGACCTCACTGCCGTAGGAATCCAAACAGGGCCCAACAAACAGATGTTAGTACTAGCTTCGGTCTACATGCCTGGCGATGAGGACATCCCATCTAAAGAGCTGGCCGAGATGGTGCAGCACTGTGAGGACCACGGCTGGCAGGTAATCTTCTCGGCGGACGCGAACGCGCACCATCCACTGAGAGGAAGCCCCGATGCTAACAGACGAGGTGAGGTCTTGACTGAATATATCTTTTCTACAAATCTATCTGTAGTTAACAACGGTTCGGAGCCCACCTTTGTTAGCTCCAGATATCAAACCATAGTAGACATCACGCTAGCATCGGCTGGAGCCGCGGAACTTGTCACAATATGGCATGTGTCCGCTGAGCCATCCTCTGCAGACCACAGACGAATCTGCTATGACATACGTGTGCAAGAGAACGTCCCACAACCTAGGCGCAATCCTCGCAGAACAAACATCGCGAAATACAAGACGCTTTTCGCATCACAGGTTGACAGGTCCTATTTCAAGGACATGTCAACCAGCACTGACCACATAGAGCATAACACCAACTTACTAACAGAATGTATACAAACAAGTTACCAGCAAGCCTGTGCACCCACACTTCCAAAGTCGTCTAGTAAAACCCAGTGGTGGGGAAGAGAACTAGAGGGACTCAGGCAAAACCTGAGGAAACTCTTTAACAGGGCTAAAAACACGAGAATGGAAGCAGACTGGCTCAAATACAAAGAAGCCCAGAAACGCATAAGATTCCGCAGAGGCGAGTCCTGGCGGTGTTTCTGCAGCGGCAAAATACCACGAATGAAGCAGCCAGGGTGAAAAAGATCTTGTCTCAGGACAGCAACAAAACCCTTGGCGCCATTAAAAAGCAAGACGGAACCTAGGCAACTACGGACGCTGAAATTAGCCAAGTGCTAATTGAAACTCATTTCCCAGGTTGTACAGTAACCAATGACCGTCTGTGGGACGAGTCAGACTACAGACCACCGACCCAAACAGACTGGCTGGTAGCCGAAAATGTGGTTAACACATACCGGCTGAAATGGGCAATTAACAGCTTCCAGGCATTCAAATCGCAGGCCTGGATGAACTCATACCAGCATTCCTACAATGGCGATGCACAACGATTGTGCCGCACCTGCTCGACATCTACAGGGCCTGAATAGCACATAGATACATACCTTGCAGGCGCAGGGAAGTTAAAGTCATATTCCTCCCAAAACCTGGCAAAACTGACTACTCACAAGCGAAAGCATATAGACCAATCAGCTTGACCTCCTTCTTACTGAAAACGCTGGAGAGACTTACGGACCGACACCTCCGTGAGGGCGCATTACTGCGCAAGCCATTACACCCACATCAACACGCCTATAGAAGTGGCAGGTCAACTAAATCGGCGCTGCATTCCTTTGTGGGAACCATTGAAACAGCGCTTACCAACAAGTTAATGACACTGGGGACCTTCATCGACATAGAAGGTGCCTTCGACAAAACTAAGTTCAACAGTATCAGCCGGGCCCTCGAAAAGTTCGGAGTTGAGCAAACCCTTAGTGGCTGGATTGATCAACTGCTGAAACAGAGGGCAATACAATTCACAGTAAACTCCACCACGAGGGGCATAGTTGCAAAAGGCTGCCCTTAGGGAGGTGTACTCTCAACCCTGTTGTGGAACATTGTGGTGGACGATCTGTTACGGAACTTAAACGACAGACGATTCTACACGGTCGGCTATACAGACGACATTACCATCCTGATCAAAGGAGACTCAGCAGACACGATCCGCAATCGGATGCAAGCAGCCATCAGGATCATGGAGGAATGGTGCAACCAACATGAACTGATGGTTAACCCCGACAAAACGGAGCTAGTACTTTTCACCAACAAAAGGAAAACCCATATGTGCAAAACACCAAAACTCTTTGGAACGGAGCTTACCCTATCGAATCAAGTCAAGTACTTGGGCGTAATACTTGACCATAAGCTAAACTGGGGTAAGCACATCAGCACTAAAACAACAAAAGCATGCACAATCTTCTGGCAATGTCGGAGAATCATAGGTAAGAAATGGGGTCTCAAAGCATCTATCACCCTGTGGATCTACACTGCCATTATACGCCCCATGCTTACATATGGTGCAGTAGTGTGGTGGCCACGCACACAACTAAGCACAATCACAAAAAAGCTACAGAGCCTTCAACGCCTAGCCTACTTGGCCACAACAGGCTGCATGAAGACCACCCCAACAGCCGCCTTGGAGATACTACTGGACCTAAGACTGCTGCACCTAATGATCCAGCAGGAAGCTGGCGCTGCAGCAATCCGTCTAAACAAGCTCGGGCTGTGGAGAAAGGATGATCGAATAACAACCAAAGAGATCCCGATGCTAGAGGCCGCTTGCGATCTCATCCCTAAAACCTTTGTCTTTGACAAAAAATATCGCATCCAATTACAGGAGGAACACAAAGACAGCTCTGGTATACACGAAGTCAGAGTATACACAGACGGCTCAAAAACGAAGCATGGGACAGGTGTGGGCGTATTCTCCCATGACTTAAATATCAACATCTCAACATCCCTTAACACCATATGGCACTCTTAACACCATATTCCAAGCCGAGTGTGTTGGGATAACAAGAGCCGCAACAGCAATCGCGTCTAGGAACGTAAGTGGCCTGTCTATACGCATTATCACGGACAGTGTCTCTGTACTACAAGCTCGCGGCAGCAACTGCTTTAACAGCGGCCTCTTTATGGAATGCCACCTAGAGCTGCAAAAGATTGCAGAGAAGAATCGGGTTACGCTGCAATGGATTAAAGGCCACAGCAACTCCGCAGGCAATGACGCCGCAGACCAACTGGCACGGCAAGGATCGGACACAATGATAATGGGACCCGAGCCGATTGTACCGATACCGGCAAGCCAACTCAAAACGTGGCTACGCGAGAGAACCGCACATGAAAACGAAAAACAGTGGGCAGACATAAAATAATGCAGACAAACAAAAGATGCTATCCCCTGCTTGAACAAGCGACTCTCGCACAAGCTGCTGCATTCTAATAGAAAAACTCTCAAGCATCTGACAGGCATAATAACTGGCCACTGTCCACTCAACAAGCACCTATTCAACATAGGCGTTACGGACAGCCCACTGTGCAGGGGCAGCATGGAAACCGAAAAAACACCCGCTCACGTCATTCTGCACTGTACAAGTGTGAGCGATCAACGGGCAAAGCTGCTGAACAACCCCAGAACCATGTGTGAGGCTTTGAACGACATCAGGCAACTAATGGCTTTCTGGAAGGAGCTAAGGTGGTATGAGTAGTCGGCGTCAATCAAGTCGCCACTTACGCAAATAAGTGGCTAAGTGCGGAAAACCCACGACCAACTAAACTAAATTAAACTAAACTAAACAGTAAATGCTTCGACAGAATCGATCACTGTACGTTATTATCAAAACTTATGCGGATTGGTATAAGGGAAGATCTATTGAGATGGTTCTGCTCGTATATAACAAATCGTACTCAGGCAGTAGTAGTCAACAACTACATATCTAGTTGGGTTTTAGTGCCTAGCGGAGTTCCGCAAGGTTCTTTACTTGGACCTCTACTTTTTGTGGTCTTTATAAACGACATCGACAAATGTTTCCATTACTCTAATTTATTATGTTTCGCTAACGATATGAAGATATTTTCGAGCATCTCATAAGTTGATGACGTAGCTAATCTTCAATCCGATCTAAACCGCCTAGTTAGTTATTGCACAGACAACAAATTAGAGCTTAATCCAATGAAATGTTCTCTCATGACTTACAGCTCCTGCTGACACTGTGATAAGATTCGTGATCTTGGAGTCATTCATGATCCTAAGCTAATGTTTAATGATCATATAGAACATATTATCGCCAAGGCATCGCAGGCGCTGGGCTTTGTTATGCGAATGTCAAATAACTTCAAAGAAGCAAAAACATTTAAAATCCAATACTGTACTTACGTCAGCAGCATCTTAGAATACGCTAGTCCAACTAGGATTGAAAATATCCGACGTCGATTCATTCGGTACTTATGTTATCGCCTTTAAATTAATTACACCTCAGAAGATTACTTTAAATTATGTTCTAAGTTCCATACTTTGCCATTAGTCACGCGGCGTGAAATAGCGGATGTCTTATACCTATTAAATATAATATCTGGCTCCATCGATTGCCCCGAACTACTAACTAAAATACTATTTAATGTACCAACAAGAGTAGAAAGACATTACATTCCTATTCACCTCCCTTTAGTTTCTTCCAACTAAGAGCAAAACGCGTTTCTATGGCGAGCGAGCAATACTCTCAACAAGCGATGTAAGCAACATGATTTTGACATATTTATTACCAAAGTGAAACCGGTGAGGTTGAGTGAACATTCTTAAATTTTTAATTGATCTGTTCTAATTAATCATATTTTTATGTTTTTTAAGTAATTAAGGCATTTGAAATCAACTATAGATGGGTATATAACATAATATATTGTTATATGTCCAAATCTTATACTGTTATATTAATCGCAAGGACCTGTTATTTGCTTACCGTCGTTTATTTGCTATTACTGTATATTGTATTTACGTGCTGTTGGTCTTCCATATAGGCTGTATAATTATGTATACTCATCTTATTATGACAAGGGTTAGAATATAGTGCACCATGCTGACCAGTGCGAGTTGACAGACTTTACATGTCCTTTGAACATTATGGAAAACTTTCAGACCACAGGGTACATGATGCGCACTCTTGCTATGAATCAGAGGCCCACTTCGTAGCATTTTATTGGTTGCCCCCCTATTAAGTATTACAGAGCTTTTGGCGTTGGAAAGATTATCGGTAAAATATCAAATAATTTTGTTGTTTTAAAAATACTTGTTGGAATTTTCTTATTTATTGTATTGTCTGACCATAAATGAACTGTATATTTTTCGAAATCTTCTACCTAAGCCTGAATAAAGTTAAAATATCTTACCAATAATAATAAAGAAAGACAAAGGCAACGATAGCCTTGTGAAGATACCAACAGACTGCCATGCAGAGGGTATCGGGTTCGAATCCACGGCGCGCACCAATGACTTTTCGGAGTTACGTGCGTATTGAATTGTTAATTGTCGCTTGTCCCGTGCCTCAGAGAGCACGTTAAGCCGTCGGTCCCGGTTGTCATGAAGATTTTTGACAATCGTTACCTACAGGGCGTCAGTACCGTCTAATAAACTGACACTAGTCTAAACCATAGAATATCGCTATCCCTTCGGGTTGCGGAGGTCAGAGAGACAGTCACTCCGTGGAAAAGCTAATATTCAGCCAAATCCGGTTAGACTAGTATGCAGATCCCAGATTGAAACTGGGATACCGCTAAGAGGATGATGATGACCAATAATAATAAAGAAAATAATACGGGTGAACGTTTGTATAGTATTTATATCAGAGCGCTAATTGGAGAACACTTACTGGCGGTGCTCCCTTAGATTCCTGCAGAGCTCTTTTCAAAAAGCTGAATATCCTCACTGTAATAGGCCTTTATGTACTTGAAATAGGCATATTCGTAAAAAAAACAACCCACATTTATTTAAAAAGTCAACTGAATATAGGAAATTTGTATCGAGAGATCCAACAAAACTAGCTGTACCTCAAATGTCCACCACACTATAGTGAGGAATAGTAAATGCATGGTAATACAAGTGTACAATAAACTACCAAAAGCTTTAAGGGATCTGCCAATAGCACGCTTTACGAATGCACTAAAGAAATGGCTTATTGAACAATTTTTTTATTTTATATATGAATTTATAAGTTATAAAGATAAGCAATGAATTTAATTATCATATTCTTGTTTAGCCTATCTATCTGTTCAATTATTTTATTTTTATTACTAGCCGTTTCCCGCGGTTTCACCCGCGTCCTGAGGGAACTACTTCGCGTACCCGAAAAACCCTAATATCTTACGGACCCCATTTTTTTCTAAAATAAAATATAGCCTATGTTACTCGCAGATAATGTAGCTTTCTAATGATGAAGAATTTTTAAAAATCGGTTCAGTGGTTTTTGAGTTTATCCATTACAAACAAACAAAAATAAATCTTTCTTCTTTATAATATTAAGTATAGATTTAAATCTGTTGTGTTAATATGATTATAATATTTACTTCTTTTAATATTTATTCTTATTATTGTCATTCTAATGTATAAAATGTTTGATATGATTGCTGATTTATGTACTTAAATATGCCCATAACTGATACAATAAATGTGTAAGCTTTCTTACAATTTATTTAAATTATGTAATTGATGTACCTGTATAAATTTTGCGTGCCGAATGTCGGTGAAACATGTTGTGCCTTTTATAATATCTAGAACACCTTGTTAATCTGACCATGTTTCCAGCAAATAAATATTCTTATTCTTAACATATAGGTCACGTTTCTCATCATTTAAGCATGTCGGAGGTCTTTAAAAACTTCTTAATGGGCTCTTTAAATTCAAACACATTCGAACATAGGAAAAAGAGGATTTTTATAAATCGAATCATGTTAAGACAACAAATAAATCCCAATATACAATATTATGTAATCAATGAAATTGTACCTATAGCAGGTATCCACGACACCATATCTAGTAAATATATCTCGTGTCTTCACTCTGAAAGATATTTTCTTTACAGGGCAGTGTTTTCTCGGATTGAAGGATTTTCTTTAATTCCCTTTCAAGGCGGAAGAAGAAACTAGCTGAAACCTACTTTTGTTTAAAGTTAGAATAAATACTAAATTTGGTTGGTGTTTAAAGTTAGATTATTCTAACTTTAAACACCAACCAAATTTTTAATTTTCGGGTTTAGTATTTATGTACTAAACCCGAAAATTGAACTCAGGAAAACATGAGTCCATTTTCCTGAGTTCAATTTTCGGGTCGTATCATCTGCCAGCTATTTTGTTTAGAAATAAACATTCACTTACATTATCGATTAAGAATATTTCAAAATTGTTATATTCCATTGATGGCAATATGTGTGTAATAATTTAATCATGAACGACATACAATTCAATATTTATATTACTACACGTACATATTATTTTATTTTTATTTAACCGCTTCTACCCAAACCCGTGGTTATTTCGAGAAATCCCTTCTTAGTGCATTCCTACGGTCCCTAAGGAACACATACCAAATTTCAGCTCTATGCGCCTAATATTTTTGGCTATAGCTTGTCTAACAGTCAGTCAGTAATGCAAGTATTTTATATAAACAGATAAAATGTGGTAGCACTGTTGAAGCACCAAGCCAGGCCGCATGTTACACAAATTGTCCATCGGATTTGTGATTGGTGTCCATTCGGTTATTGAATTATATTAAGACGCTTTTTGGTGAATTGCGGAAACCATTTAGCGTCATGTTATCAGATGATGACTGACATTTTTACTTTTAGCTAATAGTGAAACTCACTTAGCGTCATAGTATGGAATCAAAGGAAAGTGAAACGGAACGTCTAAGCCACATAGTTTGATTAAGGTGTAAGTGTTTGTGAAGTTAGAACTTGGACAATTACGGCGTGTCGGGTTAAAAGTTTGTTTTACATGATATCTGATAGTTTTTTGATAGTGAACCAAATGGTCTCGTCTTAGTGATAATATGACATGAAAATATTTGTTAGTTAGTTATTCTCGCCTTCAAGGAAATAAATGAAGGACTTATTCTTCTCACACATTTTAGTTGTATGATTATATGTCTGTCTTTTAACCCGACACGCCGTTATTGTCCAAGTTCTAACTTCACAAACACTTACACCTTAATCAAACTATGTGGCTTAGACGTTCCGTTTCACTTTCCTTTGATTCCATACTATGACGCTAAGTGAGTTTCACTATTAGCTAAAAGTAAAAATGTCAGTCATCATCCGATAACATGACGCTAAATGGTTTCCGCAATTCACCAAAAAGCGTCTTAATATAATTCAATAACCGAATGGACACCAATCACAAATCCGATGGACAATTTGTGTAACATGCGGCCTGGCATGGTGCTTCAACTTTACAACGGGAACTCAGGCAATAACAGTAAATGCGACCGACGCGATCTCTCCACCACGTTACAATCGGTTTTATGAGCCCACCTAACCAGTTCGGGATGTAAATCGTCGGAATTAAACGTGTCGCCAAAGATACTGCTTCGGTAATGAAGAAATTTTGACTGAAAGGTCAATCTTGGTCGAGTAATAATTTATAATAGTGTACCGGCTAAGGTGAGTTCGACTTCTTCGTTCACAAATTATTATTTTACTGTAATGAATATAATCGTGGGAATGACTTTTATATAGGCTACCTACCCGTAATTAGGCTATGTGTTTTAAGAAATAGTACATATTTTATCTACATACCGGGCAGGCAAAGCCTCAAGAAAGACCTTATAATATTATACCACATACACACATCACCATATAGTACCAAACTAAGCAAAGCTTGTACTATGGGTACTAGATAATGGATAAACATACATATGCACTTCTTTTTTAGTATATACATACATATTATACATAGAAACACCAAGAAATGTCAAGTAAAAAACTAAGTAAAAAATTAATAAATAATTTGATAACTGGGCTTCTATTCGTGCTTAAAATTTACTTAATAATATTATTAACATAATGAACACAGTTTGCCTAACCAGCGGAAGACATATACCATCATAAATCTGTAAAACCCAAGAAGCCCCACCCACCTAAGAAGCACCCGCTGTCAACGTTCGATAAAATAGAATAAATTTTGCCTACAATATAAGAACTGTTCCTGCAAATAAAAACAATAAACCACCCACAAATGGATACTTCGTCAGGCCCACTGCCGCAGCATAGCTGGCACACGCATGGCTGAGTGTGAGTTGGCGTACAGAAGTGAGAACATAGCAGACAATGGGTTAAAAGCTATCATTGAGTCTGAAAACAAATTATTATTGTTTATAGCACTTTTAAAATAAATTCCAGTGACATTGACATTTTGTACATATTATTTATGATACAATGTTTGTTTATATTATTATCATAAAGTAAGGATTTTGAGTGTGTTATTTCTGTAAATATTGTGTGTATGGAAGATTACTTTGACACTGGCGATACGGGAGTTAGTGTCAGTCCTACCACATCGCTGTCTGGTCTGGTGCGCTGTCCGGACTGTTCTCAGGACCGTTTTTTCAAAGGTAAGCGGGGCTTGAAAGTACATTGTGGCAAAGTACATAAATCCCAAAATGTGCTTTCTGGCCCTTCAATATCTTCACCACCTATATCAGGAGACAACAACCAAATTCCTTTTTGGCAAACTCTATCTAAATTAAAACATTCGGTTCCTATAGTCAAAAGAGTTCCCCGTGGGGCAAGACCATCAGTGTCAAAAAAATTGGCTGAATGCATTAGTCTTGTCTTAAGGGAGAACTCAAAAGCGGCCTGGGAGCAATTATTGACTTTCCCTTATAGGATTCTATATGTTGATATAAATCAGGCTGGCAAAAATTCATTAACATCTTAAATTAAATATAATTGTCAAATTTCGGCCAATACTTTAGACCCTATTCACTTCAAATAAACATAAATCTCTGTATCAATATGTGGAATTCAAATTGAGGGAAGGCGACATACGGGGCGCGTCTAGACTCTTATTCAGCAGTGATGTGGTGGCGCCTTGCTCTCCAGATACGCTTGCGGGTCTGAAGAGCAAGCATCCAGCGCCCATTAATGATCTTTCCTTTCCTGAAGCTCCCGACAGTGAATCAGAACATCTGATCACCACGGCCAAGGAGGTCTTAGCAGCGGTTTGCTCCTACCGAAGTGGCTCGGCAGGTGGGCTCGATGCCTTGACACCACAGCATCTAAACGATCTTGGGTGTGCAAGTGCTGGGGTGGCTGGCGATACACTTCTGAAGGAGTTGACTGCGCTAGTAAATATGATGCTCTCCGGTAATATGGACGACGCTATCATTGATATCTTGTATGGGGCCAACCTGTGCGCCCTTAACAAGAGAGATGGTGGCATCCGTCCCATTGCCTTGGGTTACACTTATCGGCGTATAGCAGCTAAGGTATGCTGTAAATTTTACAGCAGCGAGCTATCTGATAAATTCCAACCTCTCCAACTAGGTTTTGGTTCCAAGGGAGGTTGTCAGGCTGCTATACATGCCCTTTCGACGTATCTTGAAAGTGGTGATGGGGAGGTCATTCTGAAGGTTGACTTGAAGAACGCCTTCAATTCAGTGAATAGGGACACTTTGTTGGCACAGGCAAAATTAGAAACCCCTAAAATTGACAAATATCTTTGGCAATGTTACAGGTATCCCACAAAATTACTATATCAGGACAATCTTTTGGAATCTGCAGTTGGATGCCAACAAGGTGACCCTCTTGGACCAGTCATTTTTAGCTTAGTTTTACAACCCATTATTCGGCAAATAAATTCTAAATTTAATGTATGGTATTTAGACGACGGAACCCTAGGAGGAGATCTAGACATTGTATTACAAGATTTAGCTTTTATTAAAAATAAATTTGCATCTATTGGCTTGGAACTAAATTCTAGTAAGTGTGAGTTGTTTATAAATACAACAGACTCTACAAAAAAACTTTCGATAGTATCTAAATTTAATCATTTGGCACCAAACATCAAAATTATTGAAAAGAGTTCATTTCGCCTCCTAGGTTCGTCCGTATTTGAAGAAGCTTTTGATTCTTTCTTGGAAGAAAAAATACAATATTTTTGTGAAATTTCAGATCGTCTATTCAAAATTAATATACATTCGGCTTATACTATTATTCGATATTGCCTTTTCGTCCCAAAATTTACTCATGCCTTAAGATCATCGCAACTTTGGAAAAAAATAACACTATTAGAACAAATCGACCAAATTATACAAGTTACTTTAAAAAAAATATTAAATGTGGACTTGGACGACCGAGCCTGGCTACAGGCATCTTTACCCATACGTTTGGGTGGGCTCGGCGTTCGCAAAATTTCCAGTGTCAGTTTACCGGCGTTCCTGTCTTCGGTTCACAGCACGGAAGAGTAAACTAGGAAAATATTATCACCTACACTAGTTAACTCAGAAGTTCTGTGCAAAACCGAAGCTATAAACGCCTGGAAAGTGGCTTGTCCAAACACTGATTTGCCCACCAACCTATTCTCCCAAAGACAGTGGGACGCGCCGCTTTGTAACATTGTGAGGAAAACTCTTTTGGATACATCTTTTAATGTTACAGAGCGTGCTCGTTTGCTGGCTGTGGGGGAGTGGGAATCCGGTCTATGGCTTCAGGCTCTACCATCGTCCAACACAGGAACCATGTTGGACGATGAGACGTTCCGTATCGCCACTTGTCTTCGTTTAGGTGCTCCGTGTGTTTCTCCGCATCGATGTCATTGTGGAGAAGACGTCGATAGCCTCGAACACCATGGGCTATCCTGCAGCAGAAGCGCTGGTAGGATTCCTCGTCATGCTCACCTAAATGACATAATCCGTCGTGCTCTTGTCGCGTCTGGTGTACCAGCTGTACTTGAACCAAATGGTTTGGTACGCGACGACGGGAAGAGACCTGACGGTATGTCACTGTTGCCATGGAAAATGCGTAGGCCTTTGGTGTGGGACGCAACCTGCGTAGACACCCTCGCGCCATCCCATGTTCCAAGCTCGGGAGGTCATGCTGGCGCTGCTGCTGCATCTGCGGAAACCCTCAAACGGCGCAAATACAGTAATCTAGTAGCTAATTACGTATTTGAGCCGTTTGGGGTGGAAACGCTAGGCTCATGAGGTCCGAGCGCTCGTTCTTTATACCGAGAAATATTTAAACGGTTAGTCGACGTCTCACGTGACCAGAAGGCTGGTTTATTCTTTGCTCAGAGAATCAGCATTGCCATCCAGCGTGGCAATGCTGCCAGCCTTCTGGGCACGTTACCCGATGATATTGATGCGGAGGCATTCTACGACGCCTAAACACACCTGTACATATGTATCTATTTTTACTCTTTTTTTTTAGTTTTATGTACATATATATTCTTAGACAGTATGATTATTTAAGATAGTAATGTATATAGTTATATTTAATCATCTGCAATGTACCTAATTATATATAAATACTTTTAAATACATATAAAGATATATAATAATAGAAACCCCTGACCAAGACAAACATCCATATTTATGCATACAAATGTTTGACTTGAGCGGGAATCGAACCCGCGACCTTTGATGTAGCAGTCGCTTACACTCCCGCTGCGCCAACCGGTCGTTAGAAAGTAATATTATATTACGTATCCATTCCTAATCTTAACATCAACTTGAGCTGACTTCTCTACAATACGCATATATCTTTACAAAATATCCAAAAAAGTACTACACGCGAACATATCAATGTACATGAGTGCACAGCTCATATGTAGCGATATTTTCTACATCACTAAACTAAAACGCTGCTGTTGACGTTGACATCGGATAATTTACTTAAAAGCCTCCAGCGATGATCACTGAGTTCTCCTAAGTAACGTCTTGATGTAAATCAAGACTATATGACCACGCAGTTTGGTTTTGTGCAATGAAAGCACACTGAGTTTCATTATTTCGCTAAGTGCATACTAATGCCCGGATCCAACATATGTATAAACCCACCACAAACTGCTGACGCAAAAATAATACCCACATGTACACAGTAGCACTCAAAGTCAAGGCCAGCAGAGGGGTTCATAATTTCACCATTGACCGTGCGAAAAACCTTCATATATCACAACCACACACTCGAAATCCCATTCGGCAGTACAGAATCACTTTATATATAAATCTTCTGTGTTATCAAACTACGGCAGTTAATAGTTTCCACACTCGCTTTATGATAACGAGTCCCTAGCAAAACAAAAGAAGTTCAAATGGATTTTTATGACCCCAAAACTTGTGGGACCGATAGTGTATTTATTGGGATAACGCGTTGTTTCTACTGTGTGGACTGTATGTAATGTTCAATTGATTTAGTTCTGTGATAATAAATAGTGAACAAGTTCGGCAGGCTTCGTTACACAAAGATACATTATAATTTTAGATTACTACTAGCTGACCCGGCAAACGTTGTTTTGCAAATTTTTTTTTTTTTGAAAAATAGATGTTGGCCTATTCTCATAGATACCGGATAAGCACAAAAAATTTCATCAAAATCGGTCAAGCCGTTTCGGAGGAGTATGGGAACGAAAACTGTGACACGAGAATTTTATATTTTAGATTACTATATAATTTTAATGAAAAATTGTAGATACCTATTGGTGTCATTCTTAGACGGGTTAGAAGACATCCGTTCGAACAAAAAGAAACCACCGAATTTATTTAGAAGAACAATTCGAGTAACATTCGGAGGACGTAAAATAAAAAAGCTGATAATACATAATAAACCAGTTTAGTCACCAAGATGAACTATTACACTTTAGAAAATATCACCCTTGAGACATGCCTGCCACAAAGATGACTTTTCTAAATTCTGCAACCTCAATGGCTCTCTCGATATCTCATCACTTCTGGTGGTATTAGAACGATTCTGCTTATTGTACCTAAGGTTTGGAGTGGCTTAGATGACAAGAGCAGGATCGTCGAACGTCGTAGTTTCAACAACTGCCCAAATGGGTTTAAAACACTGATTTAAATTTGGTATAAGGGTAATGAACTTAAACCGTATATAATAATATATGGTTAAAACTAATAAAGTATTTGAATTACCGTCGAGAAGTAGCTAAATAAATAGGACTTCAGTCTGGCTTGCTGATATAATATGTATTCAGCATAGCATGAAACTAAAGTAAAATCCTATTCAAATTTAATTAAAATTTCTTGAACTGTAGTATTTCTAGACGAGTTGGAACACGTAGACATTTAGAAAAAAGACGACCAAGTTAATGCCTCAGTGTTTGATAGAAAAAGAAAATTCGAGAGAGATTTTCGAGAAAATTCGATACAAAATTAAAAAAGCTGCCAGTGTTTTTTTACTCTCAATTTGGAATACAGCAGGTACGTTAAAACGCTACACTCGTAACTTGGCTAAACGTATTGGGTTCAAGCATCCAACATTTTTACGATTGACATAAACCAACAGCTGCACTGTAAAAAGTTTATTCAAATCTACCAATTTTATTGTTCACTTATGGTTGGGTAACTGTGCGGTCAACGTTTAGCGTTCAGGAGACCTTGCAGGTTGCCTTGAGGTATGTAGTTGTTGTTGTGAAATATGTTGGACGTGAAAATTATGAAGACTTTATTTATTTTGTGCAATATGCACTTACTTGCATGATATTCACAGCTATTTAGGGTGTCCTCAAAAGGAATATTATTTATGTCAAATAATTTAATGATCAATTGTATTAAAATTCAAACCAACAACTGACTCTAAATTATACTCCTCAAAATTGAATGGGAAAAACGGGCAGTATATCCTGCCAAAAAATTCTGTTAAGATATTACTGTAGGATTTTATACTAAATTTTTTAAAAGTAAAGTAAATGACTTACGCAAATGTGATTTACCATTTTAACTTAGGGTATTTAACTCGAATCCAAAACCGATATTGCCAAAAGTAATACGAAGTCATTCGAATTACTAAATCAATCGAAAGTTAGCTAGCGCAAGCGTCTCCCGCTACAATACGAGTACAAACAAGATCAATACTTAATCAGCGCGAATTAGACGCATTACATTAACTCAGTGCGCGCCGCGGTTTGCAAATGACATGAACAACCAGACCGTTTGCTGAACCGATGTATTGATTTGAACTGATTGAATCACTGTGTTGTTTTATAAAGAGTAAACTGTGTTAGCCTGTCACTACTTATGTTGTTGTGATTGAGATCAAACGCAATAAGAAACGGTAGGTATTTAAGTTTAAAAAATTAAAATAATATAGTTATCGTTTGAAGGATCACGCATGGTAACTGATTTAGTAAGTTCACGATAATTATGTTAGAGTATATTTTTGTCATATTAGTCGATATAAAACTGGAAGCTACCTAATAATATTGATCTGATTACCAATAAGTTCTTAACTGTTAGGTAAGTAGGCGTGTGATACCTACCCATTGGGTGTATTGGCCTTCTATAATTGTTGGGTATTACCCAACAATTATTGAGGGCCAATATTACTAACGTATAGGCTTTTCTTTGCCTCGTAGGTAATAAATAAACACATATAAGTAAATACATATTCAAAGTTACAGTAATGAACAGTGTGAAAAAGTAATAAAATTCTTCCAAAAACAATAACTAAACAGACTAGACGTATTTCCAGTCAGCGTACATAAAGGCAAAACTCATTAATATATGAAACATATCAAGAATAATCCAGCTTTTATTCTCGAACAATTCAATACCAGCAAATGCCTTTACTTCATAAGATACACAGAAACCCATACTACAAATGATTTAATCAAAAATGTTTTACACATCTCATGCCGAGGCATGTCTGACACAGCTCTTAATTTACTCGGAGCGATATACTGAATAGAAAATGTAATGGTATTGTCTCTAGTTTCGTTGTAATCGTTAGAAGAAATGTTTGTGGAGTGCTGGCATGTAAAAGACTCTTTGATTTTTTATTGTCGTGGCGTCACTTCTATCTAAACGTTTTCGTAGAGGCGGATATAGGAATTATACACGTATTTTGATACAGAAGCTTATGCTTTCTAAATGGTTGTGAATGTAATTTTTTTTTTGTAGATTTGTGATCTGTCCATTAAGATCTGTGATATGTTTGTTCATTATTGGGAATAAAAAAAGTGCATACCGTGGGTTTTATTACTGTTCTTTCTCGTGCTTCTACACTCCTGGCTTTACGAACGTGGCAGTAAATGTATAAACATTAAGGTAACTAGAAATTTTGACGTTAATATGCGTTACATCGTGACCTTAGACTGCCTCGTTGGTCTCGCGGCATAAATGTGCGCGTGGGAATGGGAGGTCTTGGCTTCGATCCCCGGATCGGGCAAAGTGTTATTGGGTTTTTCCGTAAGGAAATTCACAGTAGCAGCTCGGACAGCTCGGAGTCAGGTAATGTGCCCGGTACGGCAATAGGCTCGCCCCGTATTACGTGGGACTAAAATAAATCTGGCGAAAAGTGGGTGTAACAATATACCGTGAAACTATGTATATATGTACATCGGGACCTAAGTGAATAAGAGATTTAACTTTGATATTTTCAACACATCCGATCGCTCATAAAGGCACATGATTATATCTTGTTTGTTTTTAGTAGAACTTTGGAATTTTAATCTTATTCGATCGCACTCATGCATTTCGCCAATATTATTATTTTCTACTTTTTTGACTTAACGGCAAATTACTCAGCCAAATTTCGGTCCACTGAAATTCTTTTGTAAGCATCTCAAGGGCACAGTAAAGAGATTGATAAACATTCCCTGGCCTGAAACAAACATCACTAAGAAACATCAAGCAAAGTTCCTAATAATCTTTTTGATGTTTAAATTCTTCAATAAGAATTTCCCGGTAAGAATTCCATTGTGTTCCAAGTTGAAGTTAATCTAAGTCTATGTTGAACCATTCAAAGGCTTGATAACAATGGTATGAAAAGTATCCGGGATAAAATATTGCAGAGATGAGGTAGAAATGTTCTACCGATTCAAGTGGTCGGTCTCCTTGGGAATAGGTCTTTAATGTTAAAGATATGGGTTAAAATAAGCTCGCTTTTAAGATTGATAGCACTAGGAGACGACGGTTAGGCGGTTGATGTCTGAATGTAACTGTACCGATGACGCAAATGTATCTAACTGGTGTCGTGAGAGTATTTTTTATATATTAAATTTCAACAGGGCCTAATGAATAATTATTGCGAGTCAGCACCCTACCTCTAAAGCGTTTTGGATTAAATCTATTTCACATTTTAAATCAAACGTTATTCTTTATTTTAAAAGCACTTAAAACTAAGATAACTTCATGTCGCATTTTCGGCTATTTTAAACGACTGGTTTAAATTGCCAACGGTGCACTGCCACTTGCGTGAAATCAGGGTTTTATGTGATTTACTGAATTGAAAATATTTTGATTCAATCAGTTGAAAATACCGATATTGTTTGACTTGCAGTTTATGGTAACATTTATGAAAAATTAGAGCAAATCATAACTAGCGATGTTGGTGATCACAGGGCACAGCTAGGATTCCATCTTACCCCCGTACAGGGCTCTGCGGGGATGGACATTTTAAATCCCTATTACTCGTGGGAACGCTATGAAGACAGACATTAATAATTCTTCAAATGGCGGCGACGCGGTTCGCAAGCCGTCACGTCTCGTTTCCCGCGAGGGCGAAAAGCGGCCTACGGAAAGCCGATTTGCAACATTGAATGTTGGCGGTGGAATGGACGGAAAATTGGATGAAGTATTCCAGATTATGGATGATAGAAAGATTGATGTTCTGTGTGTGAATGAAACGAAAAAGAAAGGATGTGACACTACCAAGCATGGCAGCTACACGGCGTATTGGTCCGGAGTAGAGAGTACCACCAGAGCCTGCAAGGGAGTTGGTTTAATACTGTCTGCGCGAATGAATGAGTGTGTCAGAAACACTACATATGTATATGTAAATATATATATTCTTTGAATGTTTCATACTACGGATTACTTTTTGAAACTTAAGATGTTTATGTAAAAGCTAGGTAGTTCTAAATTATAGATAGTTTGTAGGGTATAAACACTTTAATTAATCAAATTATCAATTAGACTGAAATGAAACATATCTTGTCGAGTTATACATTACATAGATTTAATCATAGAAAATAATAATTACTGCACATAATATTACACTATAATATATACTAAAATTGGAATTGTACTATATCATATACCGTACATGAATTGAGGTTTCAGTTACAAGTATTATTACTGTATACAATAAATATACTTATCTCCAGTATTACGGCTGGACCGTGCGGAATGTACAGTCCTGTGGTCGCCCAACGAAATGTGTCAGTTGTAGTACAGCATTGGTTTATATAGTAAAACTAGCTTTTGCCCGCCGCTTCGAGCGCGTTAAATTCGGGGTAACACAAATCTACTTTCAGTCTCAAGTTGTGTGAAGGCAACTCTATAGGGTACAAAGTAACTCAGTCAGTATCCATGACATTACATCTACCGACAGGTACATAATAACATCACCTTGGATACAATCAAATGTCAAAGCCATGTTCTAATACATGTCCAATAAAATTATATTTATAAACATTTTCGCATTTTTAATATTAGTACGGCAAATCGTATCAGCCGCTTAAGCGTAGTATATAACTTATTAGTTTATATATGCGAACATGATGCGAACAATTTAATCACCGTGCACAATGACATTATGTATGACGTGACAGTACTGACAGATATGTGATGGTACATGCGCAGCACTCAATTATTAGCGCATGCGTTCTTACTTCCAAGAGGTAAATTTGTGCCGTACAAACTTCTGCCCTCCCTACAATCCCTACCAGTTTAATTTTTGCAACTTATGGTAGCCTATGTCCGTCTCCATGGTTCAATATATATCTCTATATTAAATTTCAACAAAATCGGTTCAGCCGTTTTAGCGTGAAAACGGAACATACATACATACATACATACACACTTTCGAATTTATAATATTAGTAGGGATACCCCCACCGTTCGGCGATCACAGGATGTCAATTGATTCTCTTATTTTATTATTTCAGAAAAATATTACAGATGATACAAAATGCTTATAACTAATTAACAAATATAGTATTTATTAGATTGTTTAAATTGGAACATTAATACAATATTTGAAATGATAACTGTAAAATGTGTTACATAATTTAATTGTTAATCTGGCAACCCGTTTACAACGATGTAAAATACTTATTTTAATATTAATATTTACGGAATTGATTACATGATTTAACTATAAGTATGAAATCTTATATATATATATACAACATGTAACAAGTTTAATGCACATCTTGAAACTACTTTATTCAGAATCGGCAACTGAATCCATTTCCGTCATTTTGAATATTGTTTATTTTTAGTCTTAAAATAATTAAAATAACGTAAATTGTAGTCACTAATTTTTTAAAAATTGAGCTATTCGAAAATAAACCTTAAATCAAAGCAGAACGGCTTATTTTTAAATGCATTTGTTAAATGGTTCCACGTTGACTTACACAAACGCACACATTAAAACAACACAATTTAAAAAAAAAAATTGAGCTATTCGAAAATAAACCTTAAATCAAAGCAGAACGGCTTATTTTTAAATGCATTTGTTATATGGTTTCACGTTGACTTACACAAACGCACACATTAATACAACACAATAGACGGCAAAAGACAATAGCACACAATTGACCAAAAAAATGTCTATCATCTATCTTTCACTAACGTAGGTAATAAACAACGGGAAAGAGCGAGACGTAATGTCTCGCTCGCGCTGGCGCATGACAAGCGCAGCGGGCGATGCGCTTAGACATGTTATGACAAGTACAACCGGGAATATTTATCTGATTCTATCAGTGAATGCTGTGAAAACCTTTTTAAAAGTTCACTTGTTTACAAAATGTGTAATGGTGTATAATTTAATCATTCAACAACAAAGTGAACAGTTCAACATCATCTTGATGTTGACTTGTCACCCATGGACTTTCGCATTGTGGAGAAATATTAAATCACCAGTTTATTGTGACGACAGAAAAAGTGCCGAGTAGTTAATTAATTAAGATACTAGCTGCTTTTGAAACAGTGAAAAGATGTGATTTGTGAGGAAATACTGAAGTGCTACGTGGACGAAAGAAATGTGATTTAAGGCTGTAAGTTATTTTATTATTCTATTATTGTAAGTATTTAGATTCACAAGACAACTTTAAACACGCCGTTCTTGTTTATTTCTCTCATTGATATTCTTTTATTTTATCTGATTGTTAAGATAGTCACAATAGTCACTTACGATGTTAAGAAACAATAGATCGTGCATATTAATAACAAACAATAAATGATTCGACTGTCCACACCATAGCTTAAAAGTGTGATGGAAAGAAATACTCATAATATCTTTGGTAATATCAACAGTAGCCGACAAATTGTTCAAACATCATTTTTGTAAACCCCACTCTATCAGAGTGTGGTTTTCAGACTGAATTTCATACATTTTGTTATATCGTATCGTGTTTCGTTCCTATCAGATCGCTGTTGTTTGTTTACCATAGCAACCGTTTCGTTTGTGTGCGTGCGCAGATTTAGAGTGACCACGATTTTCACTTTTAATTGAGTTAATACTTTCTTTAAAAAACATTATTTACGCAAATAAAAAAAATATTTCAATGCATGCATTATGATTGTAACAAGGTTTTCTAATTGGGGTGTCTGAGGATGTGCGTTATTTCCATTACACGTTGTATATTATTCTAACAAGTGCGTAAAAGAGTTTGAATGTGTAAATGCAAGGCTACTATGGATGAGAATGAAAACAGGACTTACTCGTCTTCTTATTGTAGGGGTTTACGCCCGGGTCAATATAGTAACGTGTATGTCACAACAAGAAAAAGACGAAAGGCAGGAGTTTAAGAGAGATTCTGAGGACCTCTAAGGATAACGAAACATTGATTTTGTTAGGTGATTTCAATGGATGGTGGGAGTAAAGCGAGATGGATTTGAAAGGGTTTTAGGTGGATTCGGTGATAAGAGTGTGAACGAAAATGGAAAAGACCTGCTTGAGGTTTGTTTGGAGTGGAGCCCTTGTGTGAAAAACACCATGTTTGATCACAAAAGGATACATTTGTATACACGTGAGGCAAAAAATGTTAGAAGAAGTATGATTGATTTTGTAATAGTAAATGAACGACTGAGAAAGAATGTGTTGGATACGAGAGTGTTTCGAGGGATCGGCATCCATACAGACCACTTTTTGGTGTTAAGCCGGATTAGTGGGCTCTTAAGAGGATGGCGACACCGAGAAAATAATCAAAAGAGGGTCTTGGAAAGAATAAAAATAGTAAATCTGCAAGAGAAAGATGTGAAAGATGAGTATAAACGAAGATTGATAGCAAAATTTGAGAGGTTCAATGGCATAAATGATATGGAAGAATTATGGTATTCCTTTAAAGAAGATGTAGTATGTGTAGCGTCTGAAGTATGTGGTGTGATCAAGAGAAGAAAACTACGAAAGGTTAAGAATACATGGTGGGACAAGGATGTACAATCAGCAGTATCAGAGAAGAAAAAAGCGTGGTTAGATTGGTTGGCTGCCAGAGCAAATGAAAGAATGGGAAAGGCAACGAGTGATGACAAAGATGAAGCAAGAATAGTGAAAGAAATGGTTAAAAGGAAAAAAGAGGAAAAGAAAGATGAGTTTGATAGTAGATTATCTGACGACTTACTATTATCGGAGAAACTTTAAGTTTTTCTGGATAGCCCTGGTGCCATGTGAAAGACACTTTTGTGCATTAAAGTGGTATATGGGCGGCGCAGACAAAGGCGAAATGCGTCACGTTGTCGTCTATTATTGGCTTCTGAGGCTAATGTGAATAAATTTTTATTTACCTTAACAAATGTTGCGACCTCATATATATATAGGCTTGAGAGTGTTAAAATGTTGTACCTCTGGAAGAATGGCTTACAGGTTTCGATCATTTGGAGCCCAAACATAGCCCTTGTGCATCGCTTTTGTGCTTTAAAAATTAAGTCTATGTCAGTCGAATTTCCCCAAAAAACGACACCATACCTCAGGACTGAAGCAACTAAACCATGATATGCAGTTATTAAAGTATCTACACTTGAAATCTGTTTTAATTCATGTAGCGCATATACTGATCTGTTTATTCTTTTGCACAGTGTTTCGATCTGAGATTTCCAATTTAACTTGCTATCCACAGTAAGACCGAGAAAGGTTGTTGTTTACACTGCCGACACAGGCTCACCCTTATAGATAATGTTAGGTGTGATTGCTTTTATACGCTGATTAAAATGCATTATTTTGGTTTTAGCTATGTTTGCCTTGAGATTATTAATGTCCAGCCATTTAATAATTGCATTAAGAGTACTGTTTATATCATGCTCATAAGATATTCTGTCCTTAAACTTAATTGCAACGGTGCTGTCATCAGCAAAGAGCGTCATTGGATTAGAGTTCACATTTGGAAGGTCATTTATGTAGGTTATAAAGAGTAATGGACCCAATACACTTCCTTGTGAGACTCCGTATTTTATTTTGCGTTCATTTGAAAGGTATGTATCCTTCATCTTAGTTTTAACATTAATTTTATTAATTTGTGTGTATTGAGTACGGTTTTTGAGGTAAGATTCTATTAATTTCAAAATATTGCTTCTTATACCATATGTCTCTAGCTTATATAATAAAATGTCATGTACCACGTGATCAAAAGCTTGCGTCATATCCATAAAGATGGCGCAGAGTGGTATTCGCTTGTCGACATTGGACATTATAATTTCTAAAAATTCATATATGGCAAGGTTGATAATTTTATTCTGTCTAAATCCTTTTTGTTCTTTAACTAAAATATTATGGGTTTCAAAATATTTAAGAAATTCATTATATATGTACTTTTCAATAATTTTTGAGAAGACTGATATAAGGGCAATAGGTCTATAATTATTCATGTTTTCTTTACTCTCTTTTTTATGAATTGGTTTAATTATTGCAACTTTTAGTTTTTCGGGGTATACACCATTTTCTATAGATAGGTTTACAATGTAGCTAAGAGGTTGTGAGATACTTTCTGCTAACTTAATTATTTTAGTGCAGATATCATCATAACCTACAATATTTGTATTTTTTAGACCTTTTATTATTTGCTTTATATCATCTGGCAAACATGGCTTCACAAATATTGAGTTAGGTCTAGATGTTAGGTATTGTTTATGTTGGTTCTTAAGTATAGTATTAATGGGTGTTATCTTATCTACAAAATAATTATTAAGTTCATTTGATATGTCATACGGATTTGTCACAATATTATTATTAAATTTAATATATGGTATAGATTCTAATGGCCTATTTTGCTTTGCAGCGTTTATAGTTTGCCATACAGCTTTTGCCTTATTTCTTGAATTTATTATATTATAATTATTTTGCGCTCGTTGGGTTAAAGTCACAAATTTTTTCAGTCTTTTGTCTAATTAAACATATATTTCTTACTTGACATTTCAGCAATTGTGCAGTGTGGTCAGACAGTGCTAACTCAATTACCTCAGACTTACATTTTTTCCCAAAGTTATGGGCAAAGTTGTCTCTGCATGTTTTGCTTACATGTCTTGTAGGTTCTTTTAATTGTAATTTTAAATT
This sequence comes from Euclidia mi, assembly GCA_944739405.2. Taxonomy (NCBI): domain Eukaryota; kingdom Metazoa; phylum Arthropoda; class Insecta; order Lepidoptera; family Erebidae; genus Euclidia; species Euclidia mi. The sequence continues at coordinate 106,638,630 of OX123181.2, forward strand.
GTAATTTAGTAGCAAACATTCCAATTCAATTGTTAACTTATTCCTAATTAGGACATTAATATTATAGTCCCCAGCAAGAACAATATAATGCTTATGATAGTGTTTATAAAGAAACATTAGGACCCTGTTCAATTTATCAAAAAATATTTCTATGTTACTAGCTAAGGGTACTCTATACACACAGACAACAATAATGTTATAGTCCGTCAGCTCAATAGCACAGCACTCAAAAGCTGAACGGATTGAATATCCTGTTAGGACTGATATTTCTTTGCAGTTATGCCCTTTTTTAACAAAAATACAAGACCCACCTCTTTTTGAGTCAGTTCTAGAGTAACATGATACTAAATTATAGTTAGGAATCAAACAAGAGTTCTCATGTCCAGACATCATAAAGTATTCGGTGAGACAAATGACATCAACATCAGATTTTTTTCTAATAATTCCTGTATACAGACTGTTAATAAATGTGACTTTGTCCGCAGCCCAGCAATATTTTGGTGGAGTATATTTAAATATTTAGGGGCGAAAAAGGGATTGAGATTCTGCGAATTCATCATGTGATACTTTTTCCTTTACACTGTTTGTATTTTCTTGTTTGATTGCCAACAACAGATCCAAGAGGTCACCAAATAAAGCCCTCATACCACGATTATTTAAGGATCCAGAGCGTGTATACAAAGTATGGTGGTAACTTAAATTCAAGTTAGAGTCCAGAAGATAGGCATGCTCATGTGTGATAATGTCCATATACAACATATTATTAAATACCTCCAGTCTTGTGTTATATAAATTATTGCAATTATAATAGTAATTAAATTTGAATGTGGGTAAAGTAATTATAATATTAGTATTTTTAATGTCCTGTAGTATATATCTAATGTCAGTTATTATATCATAATAGTTGTGAGTCTTTTTAAAGTCTTCCTCACCAACCATAATTATGCAAAAGTCATTCATTGTAAAATTTGATACTTTACTTTGAATATCCTGTAAGAGAGCCTTTATTCCAACATTTGGTGTGAGGTAGTGACATATGTGATAGTTGTCAAGGAAATATTCTTCTGCTAAGGCTAATATGTTGTTGATTTTATTTGCACTAATGATGCAGTTTATTTCTAACTACGGTCTGTGAATAGGACATTGTATGAGATATTTTTGCCACACTAATCCTGTCAGGTAGCCCCATCTGTGTACTGGAATGTTGAACTACAGTATTTTGTTCATCTCCTTTTTCTATATTAATACTTTCATTTAACACAACACGACAAGTTCTTACAAAAATATATCAACATTTGAAAAACAAGAAATATATAATTATGTAAAGATGCATTACTAAAATGCAGCTATACCAAATCAAACCTATTTCAATGAACACAGATTTCGTGTAAAATTACTCTAAAGAACCACAATCCACTGCAATACAATAATTACCTACATACAAGCGCATAGAAAAATGCATATTGGAGACAACCGTCAACAAAGTTTGTCCTCACGCCTCTGTCCGCGTTCGGGTCGGTCACTTAATAATGTTCAACGGTATAAGCCCACCGCTGCGAGCCTTGATGTTCAAGATAATATACTCGTACTTCGCAACTTCATAATTACACGACTGCCAAAAAAGAGCGTAATGTTTTATTAGCGTTCATGTATGTATGTAAATATGTAAGTATGTGAGTTTCTTTATTCCGCCATAACTTCTGTATGCCTAAACCGATTCGGATGTGCGGCATATCGTTGGAATCCTTATATTACCCCGAGTGATATAGGCTATATTTTTTTTACTTCGTAGTTCTTAATTGATGGCAGTGGGGTTTTATTAATTTTGAAATAATTGTTTATTTATTTCTTAATCTCAGCTGGCACCGACTCCAAGAAAAAAGTATAATTGTATGTTATAGTCCTAATAAAATATTTTTTCAAAAACATAATATACTTATCTGATTTTTGGTGATAGGTATTTAATTTAGTTTGTTAGTCATATAAAAATATGTATTGTGTCAGGTATGTGAATTAAGTGGTAGATACGTATAACTCGTATAAGTATATAATATTTAGTTGAATAGGTGATGTTTATAAGTAAATTGAAGTAAAAATAACGGAATTTATTTTTTACTTTTTATTCCAAAACCAATAACTTAAAAGTCTAGACGTATTTCCAGTCAGCGTACACTAAGGCAAAACTCATTAAGATATGAAACATATCAAGAATAATCCAGCTTTTATTCTCGAACAATTTAATTCCAGCAAATGCTTTTACTTCATAAGATACACAAAAATCCATACTACAAATGATTTAATCAAAAATGTTTTACACATCGCAAGCTGAGGCATGTCTGACACAGCACTTAATTTACTTGGAGCAATATCACATGAGTAGATAAACGGAAGAGTAGATAAACGGAACAGAGACAACGCTTCATACAACAGCGCGAATCGGTTGCACTACTACAAGCACGCGGCGCATGTGTGCGTGACCACTGGCCGCTTGTCGTGTATGCGGTGAGACTGAAAAAAACCGGTTTACGTAGGTATAGGCAGTTGACAATCTCAGGGTTATTACTAAGCACGTTGTTTGTTTTGTACGTTGCAAGTTTTAATATTTTAATGTAAAAACGTGGAATTTTATTATAAATAATGGTTGTTTATTGTACTATATACTGTATGAATAATACTAGATGAAACAATTCAGTAATTATAAAGATTTCAACGATGGTAACGTATAATTGGGTTTTTTAATAATACCTCCTGATAATTTTATCGCATTTGTTGAATTGCTCGAGCAAAAGTTTCGCGAATATTTCGATCTTGAAATAAATATTGTCAATGTTGGCAACGAAATACTTAACATGTTTGCATGTTGTCCCAGGATCTTCTAGCCCGATCCCCCAGGGGATCCTCATGAACTCATAAGTTGTGAAATTGTGTAAAAGCAATTAACTTTTACAAACCAATGACTATCAGAAAGTTATCAGCCATCGATAGGGCTTACAAAAAACAGGTGCATGCGATTTGCGGTGTAGGAGTGCAACCGACTGCAACGCTGGAGATCTCAGGTTCGGCGACGCAGCACAACGACTGTTTAAATCACTACGCCATCCGATCAGTCAACTTTAATAGCGCGATTCAATATTTTCACGTGTTCGTAGTTCCACCGATATCCGATAGATCACCAGTGATAGTGTCTTCGCTATTATACGATAGATGATATCAGTTGTATTTAGCTGTTGCTAAATCCATGCAAAATATTTCATGCAAAAGCTAACAACTAAAAAAAAACAAACATTAAAATCCTTACAAGTTTCTGCGTTTATAATATACGCTAAGTAGGAATTAAGATTCAAGTTAAAAATTGTAGCCATGAATAATTATTTTTGGTATCTAGTTATATTGTTAAACAAAATGCCGGTTTTCTAAACTTCTGCCTGCGAACTTATAGCTAGTATGTAGAAAGGTTTCTAGGTTAACGCCTCGGTGGTCTTGGCATACCTCTGAATATTTCACGCCCGTCAATTCCAAAGAATTCGCAAAAGTTTATAAAAAGCTGTAATCTTTTTGACATTTTCTACAATTGCATTTCTCTACATACTTTTAAAATGAACCCACTACTTTCAGCGAGCAAACAAAGAGAGAATGCGAATGGTCGTGTAAGCTTGTGTAAAACTTTAATAAGAATTCTAATAGCGTTGTACTGTAGTAATCCTTTTTATATTACGTGTGTAAGGCTTTTATTTGTCAAGTTGTGATGGGAACTCATTTAAGACAAATTATATTACATTCTGCGCTATTTAGATATGTTTTTGAGCTTTGTAAAAGTGAATATAAAGATTAATTTGTAATAAGTATTTTTAACATTTGGTATTTATTTTTAAACAGAGGGGTGCGTCAAGTTTAATGTGTCTGCAGATGTACCAGTTTGATTGTTTATAATGATACGTAACTGTTATGGCGCTGATACACTTGAGCATTCACCTGTAATGAGCATTCTCGCGAATGTTACAAAACAAATGAGTGTCTTTTAGCGAGCATTCTCACGAACATTCGGGCAAGCCTTAGAATATAGATAATACATAGAATTCGCGCTACAATGGCGGTTAAACCCAACATATTTACTTCACTTTGACTTATGATTTTAATCTAGGGCAGAATCATCGTAGTTTGTCACTAATTTTAACTTGACTAGTGATGGGCTTACTCAGAATAAATTTCGATAAAATATCGATAATGATTCCAAGAGATCCTTAGATTTGGTTTACTCAGAATTAATTTCAATAGAATGTTGATAAATTCTCGATATCGATAAATAAATTTGAACGTAGGAACAGACACTTGTGTGATTTATTAAACCTGTTCAAATTAAAATCTACATTTTATTATTTAGAAACGTTATTTGATTATGTATTTTACTCTTACTCTAGAAATAATTCATAAGTGAAACTTATTTCATATTGGGTAAAACTGCTGTTGTAGTGCAATTTCTATATTTTATCTATATTCCACGGACTATTTGAATTTAGAGTGTTCGCTAGAATGATCGTGAAAATGTACGGTTCTACAAAACAGAAAACGGCGAATGCTCGCTGTTCTGTTACAAGTGAATGCTCAGGTGTATCAGCACCATTAAGCGAACGGACTGATTTGGATACTGTATTTTTGTTTGAAAGCTGTTCATTTTTCTTAGCTACAATTTGAAGCAGAAACGTTGTGTGTAATCACACCAAAAGAAAGTTTTATTTAAAAGACAGTCGCTCATAATACATAGCAAAGTTTGGAAATAAAAGTACACTTAGAATGGAAATGTTATAGAACATTTTAAATTTTTGTTGTGAAATGTTTCCCAAGAATTCACTTCCATATTGATGGGAGTGTGCGAAAATAACAAGGGATTAAATTTAAATACTGAGATTTATTTATTATCTGGTTAGCACAGTAAAACAGTTGACATAAGAGAGAGAATTATATGACCGAACAGAATGACAATATCAGGCGGCATACACAGTGGCTACAACTAGTGAGCTATTTAGATAACTATGACAATTTACACTGTTTGGTTTATACAAGTTCTAACACATAATAATATAGCATAGGTAAGTTAGGCAATATAATCGAAAGCAGATTTATCAAAAGGCTTCCAAGTAGAGAATATTGGGTTGAATCCCAAGGCGACTGACACTGCTTAAGCCTTAGAATATCGGTAGCCTTTTGAGTTTCAGAGGTCAAACGGCAGTCGCTCTATAGAAAGCTAAGCTAAATATTCTGTCGAATATGATTAGTATGGAGAACGAACAGGTTTCAAGATGAAAGTTTTGCAATCAGATTTATGCTAGGGCCATGAAGATGGATGCACCACAACCTTGCAGTTAAAGTCAGATATTTACGGATAAATAAGTATATTATGGCCACTGCTGATATAACTCGTGCCAAAACGTAATGGGAAATAAAAAGTATTTCACCTTTATTTTCGAATGACTGCTCCACTACGAGCCACACAGTAAAATAAATTTGATTTTCATAAGTTGATTAAAACTAATGAATACAATTCTGTTTGGTGAACCATGGTTCGAGTAGTTGTGTTACGTGCCAATTGATCAGAATTAGTCGACAAATGAAATTTTTGTTATGACTACTAGAAACGTCTTAAGCGGAGCAAACAAATAAATTTTACCTATATACGCGGATGGTGAATTGCAGGTCATATATACTATACCTATGCATATTTAAAATTCTTGAATCACTGACTGACAGAAAACGCACAGGCAAAACTATTGGACACCAGAAGGTGATATTTTGCGTGTATGTCTAGGGACCGTTAAATCGGACCAGTAATTCCTTAGATTAGCGCGCCTAACCAAAGAAACAAAGTCTTCAGCTTTAGGTATAATAGGTAATATTAATATAACCATCTTTATTTATTCGCATATTGTACAATCTCTTACAAAACTATTAATTTTCATAATTTGGTTCGGCGAACCGAATGTTCCTAGGCGATTTGGGAAAAATGGACTAAATTTAAAGGATGGCGAGTTCTGGTCGCCTAGGATTGGAGAGGGAGAGAAAGTATGGTGTAGAAAGGAACCTCTTACCTTGCACGGCAATCTTCTTCTTCTCAGAAGGGCAGTCTCCTGGTGTTTTCGAGATGAAGCTGCTTGATTCACCACACTACACTATTCGTTTCACTTTCACTCGCGAGCGGGTTTGTTAGGTTTTCTTTGGTTGTAAGCGGTAATAATTATATATGGCGGTGCGGTAGGGTGCGGTACGGTATGGCGGACACGTTCTCAGCGTCTCGAATCTTCCGTCGCCGTTTAGCAGGGCGGCCAATAGCGAAGCGTTTCGGGAGGGGATTTATGAAAGGATCGCTCGGATTGGCCGAGCAGCGACGAACCATTGACGTTGACGTGATCAGTGCTCGATGGAAAGGTAGATGGCACTATCATATCCCCCCGGCTCTAAAGGGTTGCCTTTAAAAGAAATAGAATTGAACTAAGCTATGTTGGGTGTACTACCGCAGAACCCATCAATAGGCTAAGAGAGCGATATGATAATAAAATTAATCTAAATTAACTTTAGCGAAAACTACAAACGCAATCATAGCGAAAACTACAAACTAAATACTTAAACTAAGAGGTAGATCCAACTTCAGGCTAGATCTCACTGAGTTGGAAGCGGACAGAGACGTACAACAGGGCGCACGTAGCTCCCCTTAGCGGTTTTCACGGTAACAACGCGGGTTGTACCGTCCTTGAAAGTATGCAATTTCTCTACGATGGCTAACGGCCATGAAAGCGGCGGAGCATTATCATGTATTATGACGACCAACGTACCCTCCTGTATAGGGGATGCAGGACTATTCCACTTGGATCTAGCCTGAAGCTGGTGTAGATATTCCGCACGCCAGCGCCGCCAGAACGACTGCACGAGTTTATCCAGCAGAGTATGTCTCTGGAGCAAGCTTGAAGAGTCTGCTTCAGGAGCCGGAAATGACGATAATGGCACTGTGTTCAGAAAATGTGCAGGGCTTAACGCGGATGGTTCTGCAGGGTCGCTACTCAATGCCGTGAGCGGACGCGAGTTGATCAGTGCCTCGACTTGTGCAAGAACAGTTAAAAGCTCTTCGTAAGAGAGGATCTGTTGACCTATAACTTTGAAGAGATGCGTTTTAATTACTTTGACCATGCTTTCCCAACATCCACCGAAATGTGGTGATGCTGGTGGAATAAACTTCCAGTCAATATGATTTATGGAAAGTTCTTCCTGAAGACGAGTACGATATTCTTCCCTGAGAAACTTATAAAGGTCGCGTAAATAAGAGCTTGCGCCCACGAAACAAGTGCCGTTATCCGTGTACAAACACTGTACAGGGCCGCGCTGTGAGAGAAATCGTTTAAGGGCTGCCAGGAATGAAACCGTGCTTAAATCTGTCGCAACTTCAATATGCGTAGCGCGCGTCGTTAAGCATGTAAAAATACATAGCCAGGCTTTACGGCTTTAAACACCTCGACCACGCACTGGCGTATACTGCAGTGGTCCTGCGTAATCACAACCGGTGTGTATAAACGCTTTAGCAACCTGGTTGACGCGCTGGCTAGGGAGATCGGCCATGGGAGGGAAAGTCGGACGCGGACGAAATTTGAAACAGACGTTACATTTATGTATTCTGTGACGAATTATTCGTTGAGCGGTTAAAATCCAATACTTATGCCTAAGTAAGGACATAAGCAACTCCGGACCGGCATGGAGGTGCTTCTTGTGATAAAAATCAACAAGAAGGTCGACAACATGATCATATCGCGGCAGAATGCAAGGATGTTTGTAGTTATAAGGTTCATCCAAATTTGACAGACGACGCCGTGTTCATCGAGAAACGGCTTGAGTCTAAGGATAGCGGGAGAACAAGGTACATTGTCTTTCAAATTTTGAATGTCGTTACTAAAATGAACAGCCTGTACAGCTCGTAATTCAAATTCAAATTCAAATCATTTATTTGTTCATAGGTTCATTATAATAAACACTTAAACAAAGTCATACTTTTTTTTTTAAATTAAGCTAGATGAAGCCGGAGTTTCCTAACTGACTGCCCTGAGAAGAAACATCCGAAACAAACTCAGAGGTCATAGTCTCTTTTAAAGTCCAGATAATTATTTAAGAAAAAACAAATAATAATAAGTATACAACATAAAGTATAAATATGTGAGTACAATGTGAGACGACTATACGAGTGAGAGACTAAAAAATAGTTATCTTTTGATAGAATTGCAGCAGCAGTTCAGAGCCGACCAATCCCGGCAGACGGCACCCGTTCACGAGTATGACGTGAGACTCAGCCATAGCTTAGCTCAACCATTTTTTAGGGAACCAAACCACCCGACCCACAACGCCACCGTAAGCAAGACTTTTTAGTGAGCATGACGACCCAGAACTGCATGACAATCATCACGTCAATTAGAAAAAAAAAGAGAAAGCGACTACATGGTGCTCATCGCCGTGCTCGTAGTAACTTACATTCTGCGAATTTGATATCAGTACTTGATACAAAAGTCTCATTAGGTAGGTGCCTAAGGAACCTATAGACATAAACGATGGCGCGGAGTAACTTAGACCACGATGACATGCGTAGTGCGAGTGCATAGATGGGAGACTCCGCAACCTCAGCAATCACGGGATAAGAAACAGACTTCCGTTCGGGTACATCTTCGTCTTCTGCACCGTGGTCAAAGGGTTGCATGGGCCATTCTGACGGATCATGGGAAATCCAAGCAGGTCCACGATGCCACAATGGATGATGCAGAAGATTAAGTGGAGTGACACCACGAGACAAGCAATCTGCGGGGTTCTCAATACCCGCGACGTGATTGAAACAAATAGCAGGAACCAGTTCAATCAATTTGCTAACGCGGTTGGCGACAAAAGTCTGCCAGCGATGAGGAGAAGCATGAATCCAAGCGAGCACTACTTTGGAGTCGGAAAATGCTTATATTTTATTAATGGGGTAGTGGGGCAAAACTGTGTCTTGAACCTTGCGGAGCAACTGAGACAGCAGAAGGGCCGCGCACAACTCCAGTCTCACAACCGAAATGGTTTTAACAGGCGAGACCTTAGACTTGGCACAAACTAACTGCACCGAGTAGTTAGAACCAATGCGGACTTGCAGATATACGACTCCGCCGTAAGCACGCTTGCTGGCGTCAGCGAAACCTATTAAGTTGATGGTACATCCATCTACCAACTCAAGATGACGCGGAATAGTAATTTGATTGAGCGCGGTAAGCTCAATACAAAACTGGCCCCAAGCGGCGACAATATGGTCAGGGGGTGTTTCATCCCACTCACACTTTGATAGCCAAAGCTCTTTGATCAAGAGCTTGGCGTACAAAATTGTGGGAGCCACAAAACCCATTATGTCCCATAGTCGAGCCACTGTGGACAGCATAGTGCGTTTGGTGCACTTATCATCTGGTGGTGAGACGTCAAACCGAAAACTATCGCAGGATTTGTCCCAGCGTAAACCGAGAACCTTATGCGGTACAGACTTCTCAAACTCAATGTCTGGAGAAGCCTTATGAGAATCTGGTATGCGTGCGAGAACCTCCTTAGAGTTGCTTGTCCATTTGACAAGATCAAACTGGCCTCGCTTGAAAAGCTGGATAAGCTCTTCACAAAGCAAAATTGCTAGCGGAGCGGATATGACACTACAGGCAATGTCATCCATATACAAAGCGGAAGTAGCAACAGCCGCTGCGGCGGGAAAGTGATCGCCTTCATCAGCGATCAACTGGCGAACAACTCATAACGCGTGATATGGACTAGTAGACTTGAGTCCCAAACAAACACCATTCACTGTTACATTTCGATAAAGGTAGCCCGTTGTCAAGCCAAGCCGCTAACCTTGACACACTTACGTCGCAGGTGCAGGCTACGATAACTGCGCCTACTACGATCCAGAATGAAATATCGTTGTGTACGACATCCATTGCGCGGGCGGCGTGCACGCGCGGACGGCCTTCGCGCGCTTGTAGTGATCAGAGCAGTGCTAAGCCGCGGTGTATGACGTCTAAGACGTAAGTTCTGTTAGCGACAGCGCAAGTTATCGTTTATGATGTTAATGGGTCGCCGCACATGGTAAGTTGTTTACTCGATAGCGCGTCTCAGACCAATTTAATAACATTTGAGTTGTTCAAACGCCTCGGATTGTGGAAGAACTTTAAAAATACTAACTCAATAGTCAAAGGGATCGGCGGTTCAGAAAAACATTGCAAGGGTTCCGTAGATATTAAAATACATTCGCGTTTTGATAGGGACATTAATTTTAACATTTCTTCGCTTATCGTGGAGCGTATTACGGACACATTGCCAAACGCTAATGTGGACGTATCGCTACTCACACACCTCGAGTCATTGCCGCTGGCAGACTCGGAGTTTGCGAATCCGGCAGACATTGATGTTTTGATCGGAGCTGCAATATTCCCGCACTTGCTACTAACTAAAGTGGTACGTAGTGAGCAACATAACTTACCGCCCGCTATTGAGACGGTATTTGGGTATGTGATTATGGGTACCGTACCTACATTACATACTTCTCAATACATTACGTCTTGCTGTTGTTCTGTTCTTCAAGAAAATAATATTGATTCTCTTCTAAAGTGATTTTGGGAGCTTGAAGAGGTTACCGCACCGCCCTCAATCAGCCGTAAAGACCTCGAGTGTGAAGAACATTTCCGCGCTACCACTGTTCCTGACGACAGTGGCAGATACGTTGTGGCGTTGCCATTCATTAGTGGTGACCCTTATTTATTTATAAGGTAGATGGCGCTACCATAATTATTACATAATGTTATGTTTTTCTATTATTATAGAAGCTTACTAAATAATCACGGAAGCATTAGAAACTAGTTTTGTAATAGTTGCTGGTGGAAAATAGTAACAATCATAACTATGTATATTGAATCTATGCGGTCGAGGGTGAAAACTTTACTCAAAATAGATGGCCTAAGCAAATTATAATAGAGTACCGTAATTTATCACCTATCAGAGTATTAATGTGCCTAAGGGCCTGTGCAAACTACGTTTTTTAAACGCGCCGTCGACGCGCGTTTTTGAAACGCGCGTCAACGGCGCGCTTTTAACCAACGGAGCAGTTTGTTGTCGTTTGTATCGATACAAACGCGCCGCACCGGCGCGTCTGTATCGATACACACGCACGTTAGTATAGCTTTTGCTTAGATTATTAGAACAAAAGGCAGATGGAGCGCATTCATTAAAGGCACGTTGACAGCTATGTGTGTGTGATATTTGGCGACTGCACTGTACGGACACGAGCGTCTATGTGCGTGTAAAGTTGCCAGATTATGAATAATCTCCCACTCATCATCATCAGCCTTTAACAGTCCACGACTGGACTAAGACTCTCCTTTGAAAGGAGGAATTGGCCTACTATACCACGCTGGCCAAATGGGTTGGTGTAGGGTTTGTATCAAGTTTTCCTTCTCTTACAGTGCTGTTCTCCGCATAACATGCTCCCTCCGTCGGCTCTTACGACACCCATGGGATGATATAGGGTGGGGACATTCCGTATTCTTAATCCGTCACCCAATCTCCCACTATTTTGCACATAGTTTTGTAATGTTTTTATGGAAGTTATATACTGACATTAGTTTGCGGTCTTAATAATTTACTGTATAAAATTGATTTAATTACGTATAATATTCATGCACCTGAGACAGTGAACAATAATGAAAGCGACGTACACTATACAGGTGAATATAGATCAATTCTCTCACCCTTGTAAATGTATTCATAAACCGGCGAAATTTTGTCAAGTACACAATAAAGTATTTAAATATTATGATTTGAAGACAACACTAATTTTACTTTTAAAAATTTAAATATTAGAAGCGCAAACTCATGGATATGATTGTTTATTCTGACCATTCCAACGAACGGATGGAAACCTGGTCACCTACCCAGCTTCACAGGTCACGCCTAGGGGTTTGCCAAAGAGCCATAGAGCGCTGCATCCTGGATCTTAAACTTAAAGACAGGATACGGAACACCGAGCTGCGTTCTAGAACAGGCATCAAAAACGTGGGAAGAAAGGCTGCCAGTCTCAAATGGAACTGGGCGAGCAGCGTCAGCCATATGTACGAGGCTCGTTGGGCAAGAGTATCAACACTGTGGGTACCAGAGGATAGACGACGTCGCCGAGGCTCGCCACGAAACAGGTGGCGAAATGACCTAGACGCCTACCACAAGAGCTGGCTTGAGATTACGTGCGACAAGCATACCTGGAAAGATTTGGGGGAAGCCTTTGCCCAGGAGTGGGACAACGTAAGCTAATGAAAAACAATGAATGCCTGCATTCAATTATTTCTGTTCTACACATTAAGTACATGAATATTTTAGCTCGTATAGGGATCGAACCCAAAACAATGTACACATATTGGAAAGCCTATAACAATATTTGCTAATAAAGATATATCTAAAATATACTTTTGTAATCTGTATATATAAAATCCTTGCGTTACTGACTGACTGACAGACAAGCTACAGCCGAAACTACTCGGCGCAAGATGCTGAAATTTTGCATGTATGTTCCTTGGAGACCGTAAGGGTGCATTAAGATGGGATTTCCCGAAATTCTCACGGAATCAGGCAAAACGGGAAATTCGAAAATATGTGCGTGTGAAGCCGCTGGCGTCGATTAGTATGTTAATATATTTTTCATTAACATGACAATTCTTATTACATATGCTAAACCCTTAAATAGGGGTGTAGCTCAAGGTTCTGTGCTAGGACCAATTTTATTTAATATTTACAGTGCGGACATAATACATACTATAAAATATTGTAATTATCATATATATGCGGACGATGTTCAGATTTATTTATCTTTTAAACCTAACGAAACGCAATTAGCTGTGGATAAAATTAATGCAGATTTGAATAATATTTTTAATTGGGCATGTAATAATTCCTTAGTTCTTAATGCTTCCAAAACAAAATTCATGATTTTGGGATCTAAGGGTCAGATCAATAAAGTAAGCCAGAAAAATCCCTATATTGCTATGAACGGCTCTGCCATAGATCGAGTGCTGGAAGCACGTAATCTTGGACTCATTATGGATGATGCGTTGAGGTTTGAGCGACATGTCTCAGATGTGGTTCGCAATTGTTTTTACCGCTTAAAGTTATTGTATAAACTAAGACAATATCTTAGCACTGATCTTCGTGTGCAACTAACTGACTCGCTTGTTCTTTCCAAGTTTAACTACCTCGACGTGGTGTACGGGCCCAGATTACTGGCGAAAACCTCCAGCCTCATTCAAAGAGTACAGAATGCATGTGCACGGTTCTGTTTTGATATCCCGAGACGTGGTCATGTAACACCATTTTTAAATGCAGGCAATTTATTAAAAATGAAGTGGAGAAGGGGTGTTCACTTGGCCACTCTTATGTTTGGGATGGTCAAAGACAAAGTGCCGGAATATTTGTTTGAGAAGTTGGAATGGATGGCTGAAAATAAAGGTTATGCTAGCAGAGAACTAGGGCAACCATTACATATACCTAGGCACAGAACTACTGCATTCAGAGGCGGCTTTCGGTATAATGCTACCAAGTGCTGGAATAATTTACCCCCTCCACTGCGTAAGCTAGGTGGTGTAGGTAGCTTTAGGAGAAACTTGAAGAAGTGGTTTTTATCTGAACAAAAATCCAGCACGTAATTTTCATCCTTATTTATATATTATATATTCTATATATTATACTTATTATATCTAAATTATTGACTATAATATTATCTGTTGTTATATAGTTATTTGTGTACTGTTATCCTATATTTCTCTAGCCTAACTTATATAGTATTTATTATATATTGTACCTACTATGGTAATCGTCCGTGACAAGCTCTTGGGTTTCAGCTGAAAAACAGCGCTGCGGACATCCGTAGCACAGGCTGAGCTGTGACCTTTTAGACACACTGCACAGTATATACCTATTTTTTTTTTTTTTAATCTTATTTGTATTTTTTTTTTTTTGTATTTTGGTTATGTTTTTAATATCAAACTTTGTTATCTTTTTATTGGTGTGTCTAATAAATGTTTTCTTTCTTTCTTTCTTTCTTTCTATATAACATAAATCAATTGACATCTGCATTTTCCATAATACAGTGAAAACGGCGTCGACGTAAACTGGCAACACTTACGCATTTTTTGCAGAATTACGAATTTTATCGAAATTAAATTATGAAACAGTCAAATAATCCATAGATAACTGTGAAAAGATATTCTATCTTTCTGTTTTTGCTTTTGGAAACAACTTTTACAATGTTTAAAAACGCATGACGGCATTTTATGAATTTAAAAGTTGAGTTGATCGGGGCGCGTGAACTGTACGATGCTTCGTTTCGCACTGAGCCGGATTTGTATTCGGTTTTCAATTTGTATTTGCTTTAGTGGCCTCACGCAACTGTTACGCGCGCTCCATCTGGGGGGCAATTCTGCTATTTTTATATGACATTGACATTATATTTTGAATGGATTTAAAAGCGGTATTCTGATAACCTAATGTCATTATCGTATAATTTAAAATAAACAGTTCGTCGCTGACACATACGATCTCGTTACAATTTCATTCAAATATCAGATAATTTAGAAGAATACGCTTTTTGTGACGTAAGTTTGACACTGACATGATATCGAGACTATATTTATTTAGCAGAATTGGGCTCTGATTCTTGTTCTATAAGCTGAGAGCGTCTGTATCCTACACACGCGCGTGCGCATCGCGTCTGCATCGCTACACACGCGCGTTTGAATTTATACAGGTGTTCAAAGGTCAACAGGCTGCGTTTGACTGGCGTGCGTATCGCGTCTGTATCGTTCCAAACGCGCGTCAACGGCGCGTAAACGTGGTTTGCATAGGCCCTAATGGGTAAAGATGTAGTGACATAGCAAATGGTTACATGTTTGCAACTTTGATGTGACAAGAATGGAAAATTTTAATCTATACTCAAATAATCATGACATCAGTCTAAGGTTACCCAAGAATTGCAAAGACACCAATGACACTGACTGTGAGCTCATTCTACAGATAAAGTTACTCTAGTAGTTGAACAATGTTAATGTTCGGTACTTGAAATAACTTCCTTATTGAAGACAAAGACCAATGACACAAGTCCCTCCGCGACCATAGCTGGTCCAAGACGGTCGAAACGTCGGAAAAACATAGGTATTTATACCTAAAATTAGTTTATTTTACCTGATTAATCATTTAAGACTACTAATTAGGACCAATTAAATACTGTCGTATGATGAGTACAAAACTCGAAGGTTTAAAATCGATTTTATTATTTTGGTATAGACAAATCCTTAAAAATGAATGTATCTATTTTGCTATAAGTTTCCACTCCAGACTTCATTGAATTCCACTTACACTTGTTTAATTTCATATACCTATTAATACTTCCAGTAAGTAAATTGAAAACTATATTCAAGTATTGGCAACTTGTTATCAGATGTTTGCAGGACTTGCGTCGTCTCTGAATACATTATTATATTATATTTTGTGTTTATTATGGAAATTAGCCTACGATATGTTAGATGGTGCAACAGTTTTGAATTGATTATTATATTTGTTTCATGTAAGTTCTGAGCACTGATAGATATTTGGAGATACGTATTTCTTTAATGTTGTGTTTGTGTAATTATTTCGTAAAGTATCAGAAATTTGATGGCAATAATATTATTTAAATTGTAATATTTTATAGTTCTTATTTAATAGTTCATACATAATGCAATTATATATATATATGACGGAACAACAGCTGCAGGAAGCTTTTTAAAAAGTGTGACGTCAGCATAGCTGACGTCACTATTTTCACACACATTTTCATTGTCCATTTTCAAAATCAGCACAACAGTAATTAGAATTTCTCACCAATTTATTCGTCGCTTTGGAGAGGTCCGCACGATCCGGCAGCTCGATCAACACTGGACTGTGAACCGGCGGGCTCTCGTATTTATAGCACGTTTGACATTTAACTACCGCAATTATACAAAAGTGTTTTTACATATCTAGATTACAATAAATTGATGTTTGACAGTTATTAACGTTTAACATTATTATAGTAATTGCTATTACTAATTCAAATAATTAATTTAATCAATAATTAAACTAATTTGCGCCGATACGGCCATTCTGACAGGCGGTGCGCGCTCTGCACCAGCCTGTTAGTTGTAAGTATATGGAGGTCTTGTAGGTTCTCGAAGCGTCTCGAAGAATCTCGTAGGTTCTCGGAGCATCTCGTAGAATCCGAAGAGTCTCGTAGATTCTCGTAGGCGCTCTGCACCAGATTGCTCGTTAAAAGTTACCTGTAACAATAAACAAGTTCTTTTGGGTGTGGTATCTGAAAGTAACCTCAATTTTGTTTAGCATTTTATGAGTATACCAATTTAGTTTTTAATATTTTGTGGTTAGTATGTACTATGCAATTCATAGTTAGTACATGGGGTTCTCGGAGGGTCTCGTAGGTTCTCGGAGGGTCGGAGGTTCTCGGAGGGTCTCGTAGGGTCTCGTAGGTTCTCGGAGGGTCTCGTAGGTTCTCGGAGGGTCTCGTAGGTTCTCGGAGGGTCTCGTAGATTCTCGAAGATTAACAACTGTTTTGCAAAAGGTATAAGTAAAAATATTGCTCACCATTTAGTCTGATGATGTGTTGCCATCACTCACGTCTGGCCTAGTAGGTAGCCCTGCCCGCGATGTAGATGGAATTGGTTCGGGTTGTGTTGTGGCATCGTCTTGATGCTGCGCCGCCGATACGGTTTCCTGATCGCCCGGTTGTGGAGCTCGGCGAAGCTGATCATGAGCGACCTTTCGTGGCCGCCCTCTGCCGACCACCCTTTTTACAAGGTAACGGTCGTTTTCTAATACTCTGCAAACCTCAAAAGGTTCACTGAACTTAAGGTCCAGTGAAGTTTGGTTACGAGGATTATTTTTAATAAGAACATAGTCACCTCTTTGAAAGTGGCGAATTTTGGCTTTATGTAGGTTAAAGCGTTGTCTGTCTTTCTCAGCATTCTGTGACATTCTTTGATAAGCGTGTTGAGTTATTGCTTCGATGTCAACGGTTTGTGTATCTATGTCCACTAGGTTCAGAAGCCCTGGTGGCACACAATGCTGTCGCCTGGTTATGAGTGTAAGCGGAGCTACTCCCGTTACACGGTGGGTTGTACAGTTCATGGCTAATTGGAGTTCCTCAAGAGTGGTGTGCCACGGCTCAGTCTCGTAGTTCTTGATCATTATCAGGGCATTCTTGAGAGTTGCCACAATGCGTTCCACCTGACCATTTGCTCGGCTGACTCCTGGCGCTATAGCATGAATATTGATTCCAACGTTTTCGCAGTAGTTCTGGAATTCACCCAAAAACTCTCTGCCACCGTCGACTATAACCTGTACCGGTGTTCCAAACAAATGTACTGTGCGTTTCAGGGCAGCCAATGTGCTATGTGGACTTTTGTTAGTGGCATAATAGAACAACACGTATTTGGAGAAGGCGTCGATAGTAACGATGACATACTGCTGCTCATTTTGAGTTCCTAGTTTGCCTGTAATATCCATATGGATGACTTGGAAAGCAGCGGTTGGTTTTTGTATTGGGTGAAGTTGTGCTTGAATGGAGCCTGAAGTACCTTTGGCAGTGCGACATATGACGCAGTTTTCAACAAATCTCCGTACTAACGAACTCATTTTGTTAAACCAATAGGTCTCCTTAATTTTCTGCAGGGTCTTTTCCCAACCCGGATGCTTAAGCATGGTGTGATAGGAGTTAATGATGCTCCATTGGAATGACTTGGGCACGACTGTACAGACTTTCTCACCGCAGACAGGATCTTGTACTTTTCTTTTCAGAACATCATTTTGTAAAGAGTAACCTTCCACCGGTTCATTGCCTCTCAACCGATCCATTACGCTTCGCAGTTCTTCGTCTCTTCGCTGTTCAACTTTAAGCCAGTCAAAGTCCTTAGTCATGATGTTGACGGCAAATTCCTGAGGATTCCTACTAAAGAAATCAGCATGCTGTAATCGTTCACCCTTGCGATATTCCACGTCAAATTCATAGTTTTGTAGAAAGGCCCACCAACGATGAATCCTTGGCAGCAAGTCTTTCTTACTCTTGGAAGCCTTTAATGAGTTACAATCGGTTATTACTGTAAATTTACGTCCGTAAAGGTACTGACGAAAATGCTTCACAGCACGAACCACTGCCAAAGTTTCCAGTTCGTATGAATGATATCGACTTTCAGTGTCAGTGGTTCTCATGCTCATAAAGGCAACTGCATGTTGACGACCGTCGATAATCTGGACTAGTACTGCACCAAATCCGAGACTGCTTGCATCAGTGTATAGCTGTATGGGTGCTCCTTCTTGAAACAAAGTCAATGCTGGAGCTGATGTTAAACATTCAATCACTGTAAGACGGGCTTTTTCGTGTCTGTCGTCCCATGTCCATTTAGCACCTTGCTTTGTCAATTCATATAAAGGTACCATAATACGAGAGAAGTTAGGAATCACTCGTCCGTGAACACTCATACGTATTGCACGCGTCGCTCTTAGAAATAGATCGTCAACCTTTTGATACATTTACTTAACTAAATTTATTTTGTAATAATAACTTGATTACAATGAAGACCTGCGCTGCCTGTAATACCCAGTTCAATGATGGGGTCCAGTGCGCCAGTTGCCAAAAACATATGGACTTTGGGTGCGCAAATCTCACAGAAAGTGGATGGAAAAGAATGAGAGCTGATAAAAGAGCGCAGTGGAAGTGCTCAACGTGCAAGATCTCGTCACCAGCTGCACCTGCCGTTGAACCAGTCACCATGGACACTATACTGGCTGAAATACGGGACATGAAGCGCCAACTACTCAGTTTGCCAGCATTAATGGAGGATATCCGAGGTATAAAAGATGACATATCTCAGGTGAAGTCGACTTGCGAGTGTACTAGCCTTAAACTGGAAGAATATGGCTCCAGACTATCAGTGGTCGAAACGAAAATAAACGAATTAGAGAAACTCCAAGATGTGGTAACATGCTTACAGACCGACGTGGCGAAATTAAAGTTCGACCTAGCATCTCAGGAACAACGTTCCCGGCTGAACAACGTGGAGATAAAGGGAGTCCCGACCAAAAAAGGTGAGAACCTATTTTCTATTGTTGATGCCATTGGTCGCCGAGTTAGTTACAACTGCCAGAAAAATCTTATTAACTATATCTCTAGAGTGCCGATATATAATTCCAACGAGAAACTTATTGTGGTGAGCTTTTTGAATCGGTTTGTTAAGGAAGATTTTATTGCCGCTGCTCGAGCTAATAAGGAGCTTTCCACCGCTGACATTGGACTTCACGGCCCGTCGCAACGGATCTATGTCAACGATCACCTGAGCGTAGAACACAAAAGACTTTTTACCAAAGCTAAAGCTATTGCAAAAGAGAAGAACTATGAATACATTTGGGTAAAACATGGCAAAATACACGTATTAAAAAATAACTCTTCTAAGTTAATTATAATACGTAAAGAAACTGATTTAAACAAAGTTGTATAAAATGTCCTAAATACTGCATTAATTTAAAGGTACTTGCTTGTCTTATTTTGCTTGTAAAACCAAAAATTTTTATATTGCTTTACGTGTTGTATTATTGTTACAAAAGGTTTAGAACGCCTGCTTTACTAATGAGTTTCGTATTCATTTGTCTCCTTAAGCGCGCTGTTTACTTTAAAGCTCTATGTAATAATTATACTCCTGTCCTGCTTGCACCTACGCATGCACAGTATCGCTTGCTTTCTCGCACAGTTGTCGCGCTACCTGGTTATCGGTCGAGTTTAAACATTATTGAAGCTTACCGCCTTTATTCAGTGTTCCTTTTAAATTACCCATTCTTTGTTAATTGTGTATATAATTATTCTTTTACTCTTGCAGACTATAATAATACGTATATTGTTGTTGACTTTATTAACTACATACGTTTATATCGTGTTTATACAATGTTATCTTTAAATTGTCCATTCTATGTTATTTGTTTACATTATTATTTTATTATTACTTACTATAATAGTGCATATTCTATTATTGGCTCTGTTCGCTATGCATGTTTATACCGAGTTTATATAACGGTGTCTCTAGATTGCAAATTCTTGGTGATACGGGTTCATAATTATTTTATTCTTACCCACAATAATAATACATATTCTGTTATTGGTTTTGTTCACTATGCGTGTTTATACCAGGCTTATTTTAAGCGTTTTCTAGATTGCCCATTTTTAATTATTTGTGTTTATAATCATTTAAAGATGTCCCAATATATTGATGCATATCCTGTTATTGGCTTTGTTCACTATGCTAGCTAAACATAAATTGAACATCTACTATCAAAACGTTCGTGGTCTCCGAACTAAGACTGATACCTTCTTTCGTCAGATTCAAATTAATTCGTATGACATCATTATTCTTACAGAGACGTGGTTAACAGAATATGGGATTTCGGATTCAGAGTTCTTTGATGATAGATATATTGTGTGGCGCCGTGATAGGGACTATGTATCTACTGGGCAGTCGCGTGGAGGTGGTGTCTTAATTGCTACTCGGAGGGATATACCGGCTATGTCGCAGCCTACTTTCTTTTCTACAGCTGAAGATTTATGGCTTAGCATACGTCTAAAGCGATATAATTCTCGTTCTTACATAAACTTGTATTTGTGCGTTTTGTATCTATGTAAACAAAATCTCGGTCTATCCTTTTCTTCACAACTTTCTAATTTCCTATTTAAACTAAATCAAAATGTTATTGATAATCCATCAGATGCTTTTCTAATCGTGGGTGATTTCAACATGAGTAGTATTCACTGGGTATCATCTGATAATTCATTTCTAGCTGCTACGAATTGTAGTACCCATGATGAACATTTACTTATTGACGAGATGTGTGCTTTAGATTTACAGCAATATAATGGCGTTGCTAATATTTATGATAGGATTCTCGACTTGGTTTTGTGTAATAACCCTGTAAATGTAAGTGAATGTCTACAGCCCTTAGTGCCCATAGATACTTATCATCCGGCTTTATTATTGGACTTAGATTTTGTCGAGGCTCCTATTTTAAAAAGCGTGCCACGATTACGTTTTTTATATGATAAGGGCGATTTTGACTCCATCAACGGTTGTATCGGCAAAATCGACTGGGTGCGTGAGTTTGCGGGGCGTACTATTGATGATTCAGTAAACTTCTTTAATAAAACTATATCTGATCTCCAAACAAAATACATACCAAGGAAATCATCACATAATAACTCGTATCCAATCTGGTATAGCTCTGCACTCATTAGAACTATAAAAGAAAAGCATAAATATTTTAAAAAGTTTAAAACTTATGGTAACAGATTAGATAAACAGACTTTTAAAATTTTACGCGAAAGAGTAAAAGTGCTTGAATCACAATGTTACGCAAGTTATTTAGAGCTTACCGAGGATTCTATTAAAAATAATCCGAAATACTTTTGGACTTTTGTTAAGCAACGTTGTAACTCTAAAGCATTCCCTAGTACACTTAGTTATAATAACAAAACGTTTACTTCTGGCGAAACAATTAGTGAAGCCTTATCTGCCTACTTTGCATCAAATTTTCTTGATCCTGCTAACACAAAGAACTTCAATTTAGACCACTTGTCATCGTCTCTTATTGAAGCATCTGAATTTTCGGATATTTCCAACATAAATGTTCAAGTTGAAGACGTCAAACATCTACTAACAACGTTAGACATAGCCAAGGCACCAGGACCAGATAATATATCACCTAAACTCCTAGTACGTTGCGCATCAAGTCTTGCCCAACCAATTACACTTCTTTTTAAACAGTCTCTATCTACATGTACCGTACCTTCTATATGGAAGTCTGCTTTTATTGTGCCAATTTATAAAAAAGGAGCAAAAACTGAGGTTGTTAATTACCGACCCATTTCTAAATTATGCATTATAGCCAAGATTTTCGAAAAAGTTGTTTACAAACAAGTCTATTCGGCCGTCAGTAACTCAATAAGTCCTTATCAACATGGCTTTATGAAGGGAAGATCTACTGTCACAAATCTTGTTGAGTTAAATGACTTTTTAACTGAAGCCATGGATAAAGATGCACAGGTTGATGTAGTCTACACAGACTACAGTAAAGCTTTTGATCGAATACCCCACGATATCCTTCTTTTCCGGCTAAATAGCGTTGGTATCCGTGGCGACCTGCTCAGATGGTTTTCCTCCTATTTGGACAACAGATCTCAAGCTGTAGTATTAAATAACTACATATCCAGTTGGGTTCCTGTGCCAAGTGGTTGTCCTCAAGGTTCTTTGCTTGGGCCTTTGTTATTCACGATTTACATTAATGACATAGAATCGTGTCTCAAGTCATCTAAGCTGTTGTGTTTTGCTGATGATATGAAAATATTCAGCACTATATCATCCATAGGAGACATGATTGCACTACAAGCTGATCTGCGGCGACTGGAGGAATACTGTCGTCTGAGAAAGCTTGACCTAAATCCCACAAAATGCTCAGTGGTTACGTATTCCCGCAAACGTACAATTATTGCCACAACATACACTTTGGGCAATCAATTACTGCCCCGGGTCGACTGCATTCGCGATTTGGGGGTTTATCATGATTCGAAATTAATATTTGAATCACATGTCAATGCAGTTATCGCTAAAGCATCAAAATCACTAGGATTCATTATGCGTTTATCAAAATATTTTACGAAAGCTAAGACGTTAAAGATCCTATATTGTACATATGTTAGAAGCCATCTTGAATACGCATCTCAAGTATGGAATCCGTGTTATCAGAAGTATATAGAGCGGATTGAAAACATTCAAAGACGGTTTATTCGATATTTATGTTACCATCAGAAAGTTCCTTATCAATCGGAAAACTACCTCAATCTCTGTAAGAAATACCATCTGTTACCTTTAAAAAGTCGGCGAGACATCTCTGATACCGTATTTCTAATTAAAATCTTAAAAAATGATATTGATAGTGCTGAACTCTTATCTAAGCTTCACCTGAATGTACCCTCTCGAACTCGAAACAACCCACCTTTAAGCGTACCTTTTGCTTCATCTAACTACAGACAGAACTCTTATATGGTGCGTGCAAGTAGAAATTACAATGGGCTATGTAAACAGTGCGACTTGGATCCTTATTTTATAAGTGTGGAAACGGCCAGGAGGCGCTTGGCTCTTGACTTTTTCAATTGATAAAAACAAAAATTATGTTAAAAGAAAATGTAATACCAATGTACTGTTAATGTTTAATTATAGAAATAGGTGACACTCTGATATTATTATTGCAGTGTTATGTTATGAGTTTCTTCACTTTTTATATTTAAGAAATGTTTTATACGTGAGGACTTGTAATTGGCTTACTGATTTCTTTACTACACTTTTTGGTTTGATTGCTTAGCTGTAAGTCTTCCATGTTATTTAAATAAATAAATAAATAAAATATATTTCCTAAAATAACTTGCTAGGCCGTTAAACTGCCTCACTTGTTTAACAGTTTTTGGCACAGGTGCTTTGACAAGAGCTTCTACCTTCCTTGGACTTGGTTTGACTTTGCCATCCGCGACAACGTTGCCCAAATACTCAATAGATCTTTTAAAGAAACTGCATTTGTCAGCGTTGATTGAAAACCCTGCTTCTTGCAAAGCCAGAAGGATACCCTCTAAGTAAGATAGTCCTTCGGTGAAATGAGTGCATTTACTCAATACGTCATCAACGTAGACTTGAGCAGCTGTTCCCAGCAGTGAGGACAACGCCCTATTGATGCAACGCTGGTAAACAGAGCAGGCATTGCTTAAACCAAACGGCATGGTTAAATATTCATAAAGACCATCAGGTGTGACGAAGGCAGTCTTCTCAATCGAAGGTTCAGCGATCGGTATTTGATGAAATCCTGCTGCCATGTCCAAGCTTGTGAAGAAGTGGCCATTTGCCAATTGATCGATCTGATCAGAAATCAACGGCAGTGGGTAATGATCACGCAAAGTATTTGAGTTGAGTTCACGAAAATCAACGCAGAGACGATCATCACCATTCTTCTTCTTTAACAGTATGATGGGGCTCGAATAAGGTGACTTACTTTCACGTATGATTTTGTGCTCAAGTAATTCTTTGATGATATCACGAACCTTCTCTCGTTCAGAGGGACTGAGACGATATGGCCTTCTCTCCACGTATTTATCAGTGTTCTTAAGTCTGATTTCCAATTCACCGGTATTCACACGAGTCTTCGGATATCCACGTATGAATAAGTGTTCATATTTGTTCAGTAGTCCCTGCAGTTGTGAAATCTCGTCTTCATTAGTCAGATCAGTATCCAGCTTCTCGAACAACAGATTGTGGACACTTAAGTGGCATATTGATTGCTGACGAACTAGTCTCGTACCATTTGATGTAATTACCATACTAAGATTAGTATCATGGATGAGGTTCATACCGACTAAAATGTCAGTTGACATTTCATAGTCTGGTAATATGTGAAACTGCAGTTCTATGCTTATGGCATCTATAACACAAACAGTTGTCAGTGTGGTTAAAGATAGTACGGGAAATTGTCCAATTCCTTTCATAAAAATAGCGGTTGAGCCTCTTTTTCCCGGTAATCCCGCTGCAATGGATTCCCGGAGGAGCGAGCATTCTGCTCCACTGTCAAATATAGCTTCCATAGTCTTCGTACCAATTTGGATTGTGATAGGTGCTAGTCTCATTCCACTCACATGGTTCACGTTTGCCAATGAACGTTCTCGTTTAAAACATGTATCAAACGTATGCCCTGGTTTCTTGCAATAGGTGCAGGTAGGTACACTTGATGATGGTTTTAATTCTTTGGTTTCAGTCTCTGATTTTGACTCTGAACGTTTGAATTTGCAATCTTCAGTAGTATGGTTGGTTTTCTTACATATGCGGCAACTTTGTGGTGTGTTGGTCGTATCAACACGTGGGCGCTTGCTAGCCGTTGTTGAGTATGCATTTGCATGTGGGCGTTTCTTACGTATAGATGAAGCAATCGAGATCAATTCGGGTACCGTAGTAGCTCTTGCATTTAATAATTCAATGCGGAGACGTTCGTCGTTGATACACCCGATTACAGCTTCAACAGCATGCGCATCGTCCAAGTGGTCTTTAGTAATTCTCCTCCAGAGAACCCAGGCTTTTGATAAAAATTCGGCAATATCCTTCGATGAATCGTAAATGTGTTCTCTGAATCGGATAATATCGCGAGAGTACCGATTTTCCGGTTCATATGTCGTGATGAGATTCCTGCGTAGTTCGGACCATGTAGATGTGGTTACCAGCCAGTCGTCAACCCACATTTTGGCTCGTCCCTTCAGCAAGCTGCATACTTTCATACGGATGTCAAAATCCGTAAACTTGTATGTCTCAACTGCCTTGTCAATATGCTGGCACCATTCTCGTACTCCAACGTTGGTGTCAGGGTCGAAAGATGGCAGGTAGACGTCTTTTATCTTGATCCGTGATTCCGCTGATGGAACGCACAATCTTTCCGACATCCTCTGCATCATCTCCATCATTTGCATGTAGAATTGCGGTGGTATCCCCGGCAAGCACGTCGCTGTCGCTGGCAATGTGGTATTCTGCCATGGCACAGCATTGACTTGCTGTGGCTGAAGTGTTGTAGCAGTGCCCCATGATAAGCTGGTGGCGGGCACTGGTTCTGGCTGTTCCATAGCTGGTTCTTGGTGTTCAGGTGGCGCCTGAGCTGATGAGGAAGCGTCTTGGATTGGGATGCCTCCCAATCCCACTTCTGATGACGGAACAACAGCTGCAGGAAGCTTTTTAAAAAGTGTGACGTCAGCATAGCTGACGTCACTATTTTCACACACATTTTCATTGTCCATTTTCAAAATCAGCACAACAGTAATTAGAATTTCTCACCAATTTATTCGTCGCTTTGGAGAGGTCCGCACGATCCGGCAGCTCGATCAACACTGGACTGTGAACCGGCGGGCTCTCGTATTTATAGCACGTTTGACATTTAACTACCGCCATTATACAAAAGTGTTTTTACATATCTAGATTACAATAAATTGATGTTTGACAGTTATTAACGTTTAACATTATTATAGTAATTGCTATTACTAATTCAAATAATTAATTTAATCAATAATTAAACTAATTTGCGCCGATATATATATATATATATATATATATATATATATATACACACACACATACATACATATATACATATCGTCACGCCTTGTATCCCCGAAAGGGTAGGCAGAGGTGTATTTCTACACCCACTTTTCGCCAGATATACTTTAGTCCCACGTAATAAGGGGCGAGCCTATTTCCGTACCGGGCACATTTCCAGACTCCGTGCTGCTACTGAGAATTTCGTGACAGAAAAACCCAATAACACTGCCCGGCCCAGGAATCGAACCCGGGACCTCCCGATCCCACGCGCACATTTATGCCGCGAGACCAACGAGGCAGTCGTATAAGGTTTGATGTCGAGTTTTCCGTCTCTACGCAAAGATGGTATTTGCATCGTGTTATCCCTTAGTCGCCTCTTACGACACCCACGGGAAGATAGGAGGTGGTGACACTTGTATTCTATGCCGTCAACCACACGGCTATATATATATATCATCATCATCAGCCTTTAATAGTCCACTGCTGGACTAGGCCTCTCCTCTGAAAGGAGGAATTGGCCTACTATACCACGCTGGCCAAGCGGGTTGGTATAGGGTTTGTATCAAGTTTTCCTTGTCTTACAGTGCTGTTCTCTGCATGACATACTCCCTATATATATATATATATATATATATATATATATATATATATATATATATATATATATATATATATATATATATATAATCATGACCTAATTCGTCATTATGTATACATATATAATGACGAATTAGGTCATAAGTATGATAAGTATGGATGTGGAACAAATTGGATAATTATGTTGCCATTCGTCGCCGGTAGGTGGGGTTTTGTTACGACAGGGGAGTGATGTGTGGAAACAGACTCATGCAAGATTCCTTCGTGAACACACTGGGTATTCAGTGTCAAATAAATCAAGAGATAGCCTCTTACAAAACCGTCTATGACTCAGATGAACAAGATTTTCAGCTTTTCATGTCCAGCCGCTGCCAGTCACTATGCGTCCATCGTCACCTACGACGCCTGGAAAAACTTCAATGTTAAGTAAATTCAGTTTTTAATAATAAGTCTAGCCTCTAAACGTCGTTCTATCGTACTGAATATCAGTAACATAAAATCATTTTATCCAAATATTTCTTTCGTGTTTTCGCAACAAAAATGTATAAACTCTAATCAGAAATGCCTAAATAGATAGTACATTAGTATTCTACATAGTGCTTCCCATCTCATCCCATCTGCCATTAAGCGACGCTAGGCTCCATACAATTAGTGAATACGATCGTACGGCTGCAATTCTATAGCAAAATTTCAATGCTTATTATAAGAGCAAATACGGCTTAAGTATTAAAAGGTTATAGGATTTGTATTGAAGTTTTGTATAATAGTTGGAGTCTAAGTTGTGATTATCTCTTGAATACAACGGTGAAGTAGTTCTTTCTATTTTATATGAGTGTGCGCACAACTCTGCTGTCGGGATTTTCAGACCACTCGTAGGCCTCCGATATGCTCTAACATAAGAAACAAGAACCAGGTCCGACAGCTTTACGTGCCTTCGGAACTTTTACAAGGCCCGTAAAATATTAAATGAAATTGTTTTTCACTAAGTATATCTTATCAGCACACTTAACAAATATTATTAAAGCGACCACTGATTGACGTATATGAAGTGCTTAAAATAATTGGACGACGCCTGTCGCCTTCACTGAAGATTGTTTGTGTTTGAGTAACAACATGAAAACTGACGTGTGTAGACGTGTCCTCGTTACGGTAAACGGACATGTTGGACTAAGTTAAGGTAGTTGTATTTTTAGTGGAATTATATTGGTATTATTTTAAGGAGGCCCCCTGATGTTGAGCAAACATACTTTCGATGATGGTAGTTGTTGTAAGCTTAAAGACTATAGAAATTGTTTCGATGTTATAAAAGAGGTCCTTTGACTTATGTACCTTAGTACAGAGAGCAGTATCGTAGTGTCCATAGGAAACTCTTAGAGCAGAAACAAATGATTGTCCTACGAACGCCGACCCCAAATAAATTGGGACCAGGGCAAGATGATTAAGCTAACTTCGGCGGACCAAACCCCTACGGTGACGTGACATATGTGCCACACTGAGATAGATAGACTGCCTCCGCGGTCCAGTGTATAGCGTTTGCTTCTGCTGATCGGGAGGTTCCAGGTTAGATTCCCGGGGCAAAATATTACGGAGTTTTTCAGTATTGTCAGTAGCAGCACGGAGTCAGGTCATGTGACCGGCAGGAATAGGCTCGCCCTCTATTACGGACCTAAAAATTCATAACATGGCGAAATGTGAATGTAATATTACACCTCTGCCTACCTGTTGTGTGACACAGACGTAAGTAAAAAAAAAAGATTCTTGTGATCCCGTCACTGAGGAGTCGAAGACACCGTGGTGATTTAAGTGATTAGGCTTGATTTCCTTTTAGAAGAGTCTCACAAATCATCGCCACCCATCCCCAATTTCCCAAACTCATGTCGACCGGCCTCTACTGTACGGCATTTAAGTTCTTAGAAGTCTATAGCAAAGGTTTTCATCTCAAGCATAAAAAATATCTCAATAGAGCTTTTCATGTTTGTTATATATTACTTTCGAAATAGATTACGTATAAATATAATTTTCTCTATACCAAAATCAAACCCTTAACTATAAGTGTAGCTTTCAATAAATAATTAATTGAAAATGTATAAAATAATTCCAAGATAATTGCTATAGCTTAAAGCTATCAATTAGTTATACAAAAGAGCATTCGAACTGCCACAATTAATATTATTGCTTGTAAAGCCAAAGAGTTGATATCAAGTAATGATAATAAATAGTTTATTTTACAAATTGCAGTGAAAAGATAATGATTTTGTTTCAAATAGGTATTCACGTAAACTATTTTCAAATGTCGCTGAATTTTATAAAGAGGGTTTTCTTGCTTCTTGTGTTCTTGAACCTATAAAGAAGATTCCGGTCAAAAGCTGGGCTGACAGTTGAGGCCGATAGCTAATATCTCGGCTGCCCTAATATTATTCTGTCATTCATAGATTTGTCATTTAATAGATTTGATTAAGTGAACATATTACAGTTAACATTTATCATCGTTGTCAGCCTGCCATAGTCATCTGCTGGATACAGGCCTCGCCAATGGTCCGGCGCTAAGCCCGATTTTCATCTCTTCATATCAGCCACTTTGCGTACGTCGTCACTCCACCTAGCCGGTGGGCCCCCTACACAACGTTTGCCAAGGATCGATCTCCACTCTAGAACACGAATACTCAAGCAGTTATCGGTTTTGCGACAAATGTGACCAGCCCACTGCCATTTCAGCTTGCTAATTCCTTGAACTATATCAACTACACCTAACACCGAGCATATCTAGAGGGCTATGTTTCTATGCTGTTTATAAATTTCAGGTTGCTTAGCGACCTGTATAGAACATTTGCAAGTTCACCCACAAAAGTATGCCAAAAGCATTTAGAAGCTAAGATGGCGATTTTCCACGCACTTACATATTTGCTAGTCTATTTGCTCGTCAATCCAGTTTTCTACTCCTTACTTCCTTATTACAAAGGTATAGAGTTCGTTTTTGCATGTCTAAAGTGAATGTAAATTGGTGTTCCAAAACATTGGTTTGAAACATCGAATCTACTGCCGATCTAACTTAGCTGTGTATCGAAAATAATGTATCAAGTTATTTTGCCTATTTAGTGAAGGATTAGACTGATGGATAAAGGGAGTTTTACTGAAGTGAAAGTCATTGAATTCATATTTTGAGGTTACGGATGAACGTGGGAAATATAATTTGATTTTGCAGACAGTTCGGTTAGACTCATTTGTGAGGTATTGTGATGGATAACAACGTCGTATAAAAATACTATTAAGTATTTTGTATTATATTTTTGTAGGGAACTAATTGTAGGGAACCATATTTAATGGGCACAAAATATATTTAGGTGTGAAAAACCATATAAAAAGGCTACGCACAACTTCTTTAGTACATATGTATAGTTAATATGAAGGTGCACCTTTGTAGTTTGAGCTCATTTACTTATGGTATCAATGCTTCATCAGTAAACCAGTATAATAAAATTATGCTGAAAAAGCTTTTCCTTACTCCTTGTTGTCGAGAGTAAAAAAAAAAACTAGGTAATAATATTATAATGCAATATTTTAAGTCACCCATACTTTCAAACTTACTTGATAGCAATTTTTATAAAGTGGGATCCAATGCCATAATGACAAACAGGTACATAAAAATCGGACAGATAAATTATTCGAAGAAAAATTCCTGATTAATTTTTTCGTAATCTAAATATATATTTAAATACTAAACGAAGGAACGACGATTTCATATACATTTTCTCTTTTAAGCAGTTATTGCCATTAAGAAACCACCATCAAACATAAACATATATCATATTGGTAAAAGACTAAGTGAGCCAGTGACCATGTTGGCTACAGCTCGCAGGCTGTATAAATCAGTGACCGACACGAAGTTGTAAAGACAAGCACCTATCGCACTATAATGAGTTATGGTCGGGACGTGCGTAGTGCGGCTCCAGAAACAGCGGATCGCGACACCAGAAGAAGAGTTTGTATGTTTATAATAAAAACTGAAGAGTTTGTATGGTTGAACAGTAATCTAAAGAGCTACTGATTTGATTTAGATGATTCTCTTGTGTTGGATAGCGCATTCATCGACAAACGTTTTAGGCTACACGCTACGAGCCACGGGGAGCCAGTATCCTAGAAGTTGGATATAAAGATTATATAAATAATCATGATAATATTGATAATCATACAGTCCTTTAAAGTCATCTGCTGGACGCCCCTTCTAATTGGTGTCACAATAGCGAAAGTTAATTGTTCATTAATCTAGAAACAAGTACTTTTGATATTTCTAAAAGCATTCGACGCTGCAAAAGTTTTAGATAGGTCATAAAACTGTGCTGCAATGCATTATAATAGTTTGCATACCATTAGAGCAAATCTATACAATACATTTTGCAGTATATTACACATAATAATAGTAAATTATATTATAAAATAACAATAATGTCATTAAATAGTATCATTTTAATCTACTAAACGTGGAAGAAACAGGCATTCAAGAAATAATATTTCCAAGTTATTCATTGTATTAAGCTATGCAAACTTTCATACAATAATACAGTGCTAATACTGAGGGTAAACTACACAAAGTTTCAGAACATACACAAAAGATTAGGTACATTTTAGCGTTTTCTTTGAGTGTTAAGAAAATGGATAATGTTTTCTTTATAGCACACAGTCAAGAGTTTGTACATACTTTGGGTGCTTTCCTTTTAAATATTAAGAGGATGAAGGTCTGTTACGCTACATAAGTTCTGGATAAATTAATTAGCAGGCTAAACGAATTTATTATGACGTCTAAAGTAACAGTATAGCTTTAAATTATTTTGGTGAGTGGGAGTGCCAGCGGCTCTTCCTTTCTAGCTCCCATATTTCTAGGCCATGAACTCGAGGGCCCTCATGCTAAATTGGTATGATGTTGAGATGTTGGCCTTCACTATGGGACTTCATGACTGCTTAATATCATGCGGCCTGGAGATAATTAAGTTAAATAAATAAATGAATATTCTGTATAATCAGTATTTATCTAGCCTATCCAGAAGTAATGAAATTCCTGGTACTTTTTTTTCATATCGCCGTTTCCGCGGCCCATCATTTATAAATGTTCCGCAGTGCCTATGGTCGCGAGACAGTGGAAGGTTATATCGATAGAGGTTCTATACATAAATGAAGATAAAACTTCGAACCCTAAATATTACGTATTATATTGGCACATGTCGATACAACTCACAGACAAGTAAGTATATAGAAGAGTACGAGATAAATGAAAGGTCAATTTATTTGACGGAATAACGTAACGTACTTACTTGAATGTTGGCTCTAGGCATAGGCGTATGGGATTTGTTTATGTTGGTAGACATACACAAGCTAAAATATTTGATAAGAATCTACGATTTCATTACCATATTTCAATTCAAATTTCAGTAAGATACAAGTAAGTAAGTAACAAATAGATTTTTACAAAGGGACGGCAAACTTGACATCAAAACCTTTACCAAAACATTTGGCCAACGTGGTACAGTAGGCTTCACAGAGCTACTTTGATGCAAATTAAGAGAGGCTTAAGTTAAGAAGTAGACTGCGAAGGGCTATAAAATAGAACAAGATGTTCGCTACACATGGTAAAATTATTTAGAAAAAAAAATTAGGAAACATTTACACTCTCAAATTAATTTAACAGTTGTCAATTATGGATACACAAAGTGTACTTACGTAACTACTAAAATTAGTATAAAATAAGACAATAGACACCCACCACTTATAAAAAGAAGCCCATTCTTCATCCATGCAATCTTTAGCAACCACTCATTACATTCGTTTGACAACCGGGTGACGCAGCGGGAGTGTAAGCGACTGCTACGACGAAGTCTTTTGGTCTTGGTGATTCTATGTATAATATCTATGTATTTCCAAAAATAAGTATATAAATGTATGTTTACCTATTATCTAGTACCCATAACACAAGCTCTGCTTAGCTTCGGACTAGATGGTGATGTGTGTATGTGGTAGAATATTATTATTATTATTTTAGTTACCAATACAATAATAAAAGCCTGTAGGTCAAATATTATTAGCTTTGTACATTAAGCCAGTCAATTCAAGTTTATAGGGCGGCCATTAAGAACATGAACGTTTTCGGAGTGGGAAATACACCTAAGTAATTTTTTTGCATCGTCTGGCAATGTATAACAGAAAAGCGACTCTGATATCCAAAAGGACAATGGGCGGCATCGTCCCCACCCATCAACAGTAATGAAATGTAGCTCAATTGACACATCTTGGCAAAATTATATTTTTTACCATGAGGACGTTGTTGCCCAAATGCATTGGGTTGTCATAGTAATTAACGTTTAAACAAATATTTCGTTTACGTATTATTGACGAATAATTGTAAAACACCTACTCATTTATCTATTATAGGAAGTTTTGCACATATTATATCGATTGTATGTACATGGGAATAGGTCGTCATACATATTTTAATCTGCCAGCACAGCTGTTAAACAGTGTGTGTTAAAATAGACCAGTAATATTAACACTCACTATTGTTATTGGCCTACAATGAGCACTGTAGGAACGAATAATTAGAAGACAACGAATTTAAACGATTAATTGATTTATATTCGTTATTTTCTCTTTCTTTTTTCTTTAGCCTGTACTGTCCCACTGCTGGGCAAAGGGCTCCCCAAAATCTTTCCACGCTCTCTTGTCAATCTGCAATCTCAAGCCAACTCTTGTAGGCCTCTAGGTCATCTTGCCACCGTTTTCAGGCACCCACTGTGTCGAGATTTTCTCCTAACGATCCTCATGTATACGGCTGACATGGCCCGCCCAGTTCCATTTAAAGCTAGCAGCCTTTTTTCCCACATCTTCGACTTTAGTTCTTTTTATATTTTTTTTTTATATTTTAATTATTCATTCATTGGCAGATTTTTGGCCATAGTCCTTTTCTTTTGTAATTTATTATGCCTAATCAGGTATTTTGATTTAACATAATCATCTTTTTTCCATTGATTAAACAAGTTCTAGTGAATTTTGATGACCCTCGGACATTCGCCTTGAATCGACATTACAATCTGTCGTCACTGACTGACGTCGACTGATTTTTTCACGCAAAATGGTTTCGTGCGTAACTGGGAATTTAGCCTCCACACAGTTTCAGTCATTTGATATCTATGGATCATGAATAATACGAGATTGGTAAAAGTACTTTTTATTTAATTGTGGTTTGTTCGGAGTAAAACGGATATAAAATATCCATGTCATGATACAGCTACATTTTTTGGTATTTGATGCGAAATTTTTTTTGGACAGCTTACCTATTCAAATATAGTTTCTGATGTAGCAGGGCTTACTGGGAACACGAATGTAATGGTTAAGGCTTTTGAAAACCCTTTAACCTTAATCCTGGCAGCTTCTTCTTCTTCTCGTGTCTATGGCAACACTTGTCACACGGCCTTAGATCAGTGCTCGGCAATGCGTATC
This sequence comes from Euclidia mi, assembly GCA_944739405.2. Lineage (NCBI taxonomy): Eukaryota > Metazoa > Arthropoda > Insecta > Lepidoptera > Erebidae > Euclidia > Euclidia mi. Next base: position 106,672,964 of record OX123181.2, read on the forward strand.
GCATCATGCCTTGCTTGGTGTGCCAAGCAAGGCCTGATGCGATACGCATTGAGACGTGTACGTCACCAAGTGTTCATGATACTGGGCTTGTAGGGCTCGTCAGCGTATGGATCATTATCTGTGTATCGCATCAGGCTTTGTTTGGTCTGGCAAGCAAGACCTGATGCGATACGCATTGTGACGTATACGTCATCAAGTGTACATGATACTGGGCTTGTACGGCTCGTCAGCGTATGGATCATTATCTGTGGTGATACGCCGCAGTTGTATTTATTTTTAATCTTGACTTCTTACTTGTTGGGATTGTTTGGTAAACAATAAACACAGCTCCAGGGACTTTAGGGTAAAAATTCGTAGCGCTTACGATAATATTTTGGAACCCAGACTCTGTCATTTTCGAGGATCAGAACTACCCATTCCCCTCCCACTTACAGACATTTCTTTCATAACACCATGCCACTCATTCAAATTTCGAAGACTCTGCGAATTTAGATATTTTATCAGTACTCAGGAATAAAGAAAATATTATAATAGCACTTAATAACATCCTCAAATACGCATTTTCGGACACAAAATTTATCTGCAGTACTTTTTAATTATATACGTTATCACCGTTATGATTAAATATAACTCATTCCTCAAAGTAATTGCAATAAAACCATGAGCCTTATTACCAGTTATCAAAAGGCACAATTTATAACTTAATCTTAAGAAACTCCTCCAGCTAAGACTGTCCCTACTTTACGAAAGAAATTAGAAAACTTCGGATACATTATTCAAAAAGTAACTTGTAAAGGTCATTACAGTATTTTTTTTCGGGACTCTTCTGGTATTAAACAAATTAAATCTCCCTTGGTATGGCGCAAATTAAATGTATCTGTGATATTTTAATTTATGATTTGCTGGAAAATTAAGGTAATAAAATTCCTCTCAAACATATGTTGTTTGAGAGGAATTTTATTTTGTTTGTTTTGCCTTTTACTATCTAATTATGAGATTTTACTTTATCGGATTAAATTTACCAATCAGATATTGGGGACTTTTTCAAAAGACGCATCTTTTACCATTGTTTAGGGCCAGTAAGCATGCTCGACAACTAGAAATATAGGCTAACAATAGCTGCTAATAAAGTAAAAAACCGGTGAAAAAAATACAAAAGCTATATCTTCCGAAATTGTAGATTATGTTTCATTGAATTGATTATGTAAACGACCTATTAAAGCTAATTATTATACAAAGTTTCATACTTAATATTTTAAGTAGTTTTTCATTACAGAAAAAATAACTCACACCTGAAAATCCTTGAGAAAAAAATTTTAGTGTTCTTGTAGGATTTTACAAAGAGCAACCTAGATCTGTTTATTTTTTTTATGAGTTAGCCTTTCGCTCTGCAGTTTTAAACAAAGGAATAAATTAAAACAAGATAAGTACAATTTAATAAGGCGTATTTAATCTAGACTTCAAAGCGGACTTATATTTTTTACAATACGGACAATGTTTTGTGAGAAAGGATCTAACAAATTATGTAAGCCAATTTGTCTTTACAAGTTATTTCCGAGAACATTGTTCATGTAAAAAGAAACTTATTAAAGTGTATCAATCTGCTTAAAATTGCTCTGGATTCAGGCGTAAAAGAATAGTTAATTTCTACTCTGTGGTTCAGGTTACAGGTGACTGCAGGTAAAAATCTCATATAAAAATCTTGTGTTACAATGTTTGTAATCAAACTCCTCAGAAACGGCTTGACCGATATTTATGAAACTTTTTATGTACGTAGTTATGGAAGAGAAATATTTTCTTTTATGTTTTTTTATGCAGTTGCCATTACAGTACGAACGTATTCAGCGTGATATTAGACGTACTGTCAGACCTCAGACCCTCACATGAGCAGCCCCAGTGGCTGCTCATGTATGCTGACGATAGTTAGTTAGTTAGTTGGACAGGTGTTTTCCGCACTTAGCCACTGAATTGGGCCATTGTGCGTGAGCAGTGACACGGTTGTCGACTGCTACTCATACCATGCAAGCTCCTTCCAGAAGGCCATGAGTTGACCAGTGTTGCGTATGGCTTCGCTCATGGTTCTGGGATTGTTCAGGAACCTCGTCCGTTGGTCGCTCACGCTGGTACAATGTAGGATCACATGAGCGGGTGTTTCTTCGGTCTCCATGCAGCCCCTACATAATGGGCTGTCCGTGACGCCGATATTGTAGAGATGCTTGTTTAGTGGACAGTGGCCAGTTATTATGCCAGTCAGATGCTTGAGTGTTTTCCTGTTGGCGTGCAACAGTTTATGCGAGAGTCGTTTGTCTAATCCGGGAAAGGCATCTTTAGATTGCCTACACTCTTTTAACTCTGCCCACTCTTTTGCGTGTTGATGTAGGGTTCTCTCGCGTAACCACGTTTTTAGTTGGTTGAAAGGTATCGGAACAATTGGTTCGGGTCCCAGGGTTGTTTTGTCCGATCCTTTCCTTGCCAGTTGGTCTGCTGCGTCATTGCCCGTGGAGTCACTGTGTCCTCGTATCCACTGGAGCGTGACCCGATTCTTCGTTGCAGTTTTCTGCAGCTCTTGGTGGCACTCCATAATTAGGCCGCTGTTAAAGCAGTTGCCGTCGAGAGCTTGTAGTACTGAGGCACTGTCTGTGATGATGCGTACCGACAGGTTACTCACGTTTCTGGCCGCGATCGCCGTCGCCGCCCTTATAATCCCAACGCATTCAGCTTGGAAGATGGTGTTGAGTTTACCAAGCGATGTTGAGAGATTGATGTTCAAGTCATGGGAGAATACTCCGGCACCTGTCCCATACTTTGTTTTTGAGCCATCTGTGTATACTCTAACTTCGTGTATACCAGAACTATCCTTGTGCTCTTCTTGCAGTTGTATGCGGTATTTTTTGTCAAAGACAAAGGTTTTAGGTATGAGGTCGCACGTTGCATCTAGCATCGGGATCTCGTTAGTTAATGTCCTTTTCAGGCGTGCATGGGTTATTCTGTCGTCTCTTCTCCAAAGCCCGAACTTATCGAGCCGGATCGCTGCGGCACCTGCTTCCTGCTGGATGATGAGGTGCAGTGGTCGCAAGTCGAGGAGCACCTCCAATGCCGCCGTTGGAGTTGTTTTCGTGCAGCCTGTTGTGGCCATACAGGCGAGGCGTTGTGTGCTCTGCAGCTTATTCTTGACTGTGCTTAGTTGAGTGCGTGGCCACCACACTACTGCACCGTATGTGAGCATGGGGCGTATTATGGCAGTGTAGATCCATAGGGTGATGAATGGTTTGAGACCCCATTTCTTGCCTATTATTCTCCTGCACTGCCAGAAGATTGTACATGCTTTTGTGGTTTTAGTGGTGATGTGTTTATTCCAGTTGAGCTTGTGGTCGAGTGTTACGCCCAGGTACTTGACTTCACTCGATATTTTAAGCTCCGTGCCAAAAAGTTTTGGTTTTCTGGTCATACGGTTGTTCCTTTTGTTGGTGAAAAGTACTAGCTCCGTTTTATTTGGGTTGACCGTCAGTTCGTGGTGGTTGCACCATTGTTCCATGATCCTGATGGCTGCTTGCATCCGATACTGGATCATGTCTTCCGAGTTTCCTTTGATTAGGATGGTTATGTCATCTGCGTAGCCGACCGTTTAGAAGCATTTGTCATTTAGGCTTCTCAACAGATCGTCTACCACTATGTTCCAGAGCACGGGTGATAGGACTCCTCCCTGTGGGCAGCCTTTTGCTACTTTACCCCTTGTGGTGGTGTTAACCGTGAATTGAATAGCCCTTTGTTTCAGGAGTTGATCAATCCAGCCACTGACGGTTTGTTCAACTCCGAACTTGTCGAGGGCCCGGCTAATGCTGGTGAATTTAGTTTTGTCGAAGGCGCCTTCTATGTCAATGAAGGCGCCTAAGGTCATTAGTTTGTCAGATAGCACTGTCTCTATGGTCCCCACTACGGAGTGAAGCGCTGATTCCGTTGATCTGCCACTTCTGTAGGCGTGTTGTTACGGGTGTAGTGGTCTGCGTAGCAGTGCGCCTTCCCGCAGGTATCTGTCAACGAGCCTCTCCAGCGTTTTCAGCAAGAAAGAGGTTAAACTGATAGGTCTGAACGATTTTGCTTGAGTGTAATTAGTTTTGCCCGGTTTTGGGAGAAATATGACTTTTACTTCCCTCCACCTTCGTGGTATGTAATTGTGCGCTATAGATGCTCTATATATGCTGAGTAGCTGTGGCTCAATCGTTGTGCAGCCCCATTGTAGAAGTGCTGGTGTTATTTCGTCCAGGCCTGCAGATTTGTACGGCTGGACGCTATCAATTGCCCATTTCAGCCGGTCCACGGTAACCATGTTGTTGGCTATCGTCCAGTCTGTTTGGGTCGGTGGTCTGTGTTCAGATTCTTCCCAATCACAGTCGTCGGTCACAGTGCAACCTGGGAAGTGTGTTTCAATTAGCACTTGGCTTATTTCCATATCTGTGATTGCGTAGGTGCCATCAGACTTTCTGATGGAGCCTAGGGTCTTGTTGCTGTCCTGGGATAGGATCTTTTTTACCCTGGCTGCCTCGCATGTGGAGTTAATGTTCGTGCAGAAATTACGCCAGGACTCTCCCCTGCGGAATCGTATGCGTTTCTTGTAGTGCGACTGGGCTTCTTTATATTTGTCCCAGTCCGTGTCTTTCCTTGTGTTTTTGGCCCGGTTGAAGAGTTTTCTCAGATTGAGCCTGAGTTTCTCCAGTTCTGATCCCCACCATTGAGTTTTACTACCAGTTTTCGGTAGTGTGGTGGGGCAGGCTTGTTGGTAGCTACGTTGTATGCATTTCGTTAATGAGTTAGTGTTGTGTTCTATGTGTGCAGTGCTGTCGGTCATGTCATTAAAATTTGACATGGCTATTTCTTGTTCGAGCAGATTCTTGTATCTCGCAATGTTGGTATTGCGTGGGTTGTGCTTTGGTTGTTGGACCCTCTCTTGCACTTGTATGTCATAGCAGATACGCCTGTGATCGGCAAAGGATGGTTCGGCGGACACATGCCAGTTCGTGACGAGTTCCGCGGCCCCATCCGATGCCAGTGTAACGTCTACTATGGTTTGATATCTGGAGCTAACAAAGGTGGGCTCTGAGCCGTTGTTGACTACAGATAGGTTTGTTGTAAAAATGTATTCCGTTAGGATCTCACCTCGTCTATTTGCCTCAGGGCTTCCCCACAGTGGGTGGTGGGCGTTGGCATCTGCCGACAGTATTATTTGCCAGCCGTGGTCCTCACAGTGCTGCACTAGCTCGGCCAGCTCCTTCGATGGGATCTCCTCATCTCCAGGCATATAGACCGAGGCTAGTACTAGCATCTGATCGCCGGGCCCTGTTCGAATCCCCACGGCGGTGAGGTCTCTAGAACAAAAGTTAGTCAGCAGCAGTGCTGATATTGTTCGGGGAATGTATATGCATGTTCTCGGCTTAGGAGCCGAGCTTTTGTGCAATATCTTACCTCCGATGTTGTTGAGTCCACATATGGTGTCGCCTCTAATCCACGGCTCCTGGATTAGGGCTATGGTGTGGTGTTTAACCTCCAGCAGCCTGCGTAGGGTAGCCTTTGCAATCTGCTTGTGCTGGAGGTTCGTTTGTACGACTCTAGTCTGACGAAGATCCGAGAACATTACTGTCCACGGACTCCCCGTCAGACGAGTCGTGCTCGTCATCAACTCCCGTCACAGCGATGTTTGTCGCTGCGGGCGTTGTTTGTGCACGGGCTGTGCCCGACGTGCTGGGAACGGCCGGTGTTGTCCCTCGTCCCTGTGTGTGTCTGGTGGCGGGTGGCATCTCCCTGGGCGCGGCAACCGTCCTGCCAGCCCCTGCCCCGGCAGCGTGGAACAGTACGTACACGCTGCCGGTGAAGAAGGAGACTCGGCGGTCGCGCGCCTCGATTCTCGGGACCTCCGATTCGGGGATGCCGAAGGACAGGTATAGGCCGTGCTCCTGCATAGTAGCGCTGTACAGTTGCCATGTTTGGACAGCGTACCACGGGTTTTGGGCAGCTAGGAGTTGGTGGATCTTCATGAGATCCAGGCTGGTCGACCTCGGCAGCCAGAGCGATGCGCGTACGCGCTTCGCAAGATCCGTCTGCCTGATGACGGTCAGCCTGGTTCCTTCGATCGGTGACTTCAGTCCCGCTACCGTTTGTCTGAGCCACGCCAGTGATTTCTCGTCCTCGCACCATAGCTTTAGGACTCCTCCTGCTGCGAGGGGTTTGCCTCTAAAGGATGGCGCGAGTGCGGGCTCGTTGTTTGACGGTAGAGCAAAGGCTGCTTCCATGATACGCTCCTCTATGGAGAGTTTGAGCTGTCGTGCCTATTCCACCGTCAGGTCTGTGGGTGGAGTGGCAGCGACGGCCACCATCAGATGCGAGTTAGTTGCATCAGCGTAGCTCATCGCTGCCCTCTTTGGTGTTGCGTCCACTCTTGCACGCTTCGACGTGGCGCTTGGTGGTGTGTCGTCGTGACGGTTCCTCTTCGACGGTGTCGCCGAAGTGGGCCGTCCCGAGAGCGCCGGGGTGGTCGGTGCGTGTCGTTGTCCGCCTTTTCTAGGGCCGCGTTTGCGGCGTGGCCCGGTGGTGCCCCATGGGGCTCCGCATCTCCGACTGCCGTCGGAGGGGCGTGACGGGGGGTGCCCGGCACTGCACCGGCCGGAGCGGTGCGTGCAGCCGGCGGGAGCGAGCCCGAAGGCTCACCCTTCGCCGTCCGCGTGGCTTCCGCTTGCGTGCCTAAGCTGCTGCGTCCACCAATCGCTCCGCGTCCGGCCGGTTGCTTCGTCCTGGGCGGTTCCCTCATTGCACTGGCTGGGGCCGGGTGTCCACGCTGGTACGTTGTACCAGCTGTTTGTCTTGCGGGGGGTGCGTTCACCGATGTTGTCGGTTCGCTTCCAACCGCGGGGGGTGCGTTCGCCGACGTTGTCGGTTCGCTACCTCCCGCGGAGGGTGCGTTCGCCTATGTTATCGGTTCGCTACCTCCCGCGTGTGCTGCGTACTCACGCTGGCGTCGATGATGACGTGGGCGCTTTCCGCGGTGTTTACCTCTACCGGTTACGGTTGTTGCGGAGCTAACGTTCGCCTTGCGGCGTTCGTCGGCTCGACGCGGTACAACCGTCCAGGAGGTGGTGGTAATGTGTTCTGCACGAGGCACGGCACTTGCTAGGTCGTGCAGGTCTAAACTACTCCTACTATTGCGACTGAGTGAAACATTGCCCCCTCCAGAATACGTGGGGCAGCCTGAACCCGAGGGTGCAGGGAGGGATTCTCCAGCGTCACGGACGCTGGTACCCTCCTGGGGTAGTTCCTTGTTTTGTTCCACTTCCATAATGTTTCGGCTTTGTATGAGCGTGGGCGTGTGTGTATGTGTTTTCATGTAGGTGTGGTGTGTGTATGTGTATGTGTATATGTGTGCGTCCGTATGAATGATTGAATAAGTGTGGTGAATGTATGTGTGTGCGTGCTTATGCATGTGTGTGGGTGAGGGCGGCTGGAGGTTTTCGTTACGTCTGTTTCATAGGGAACCAGACCAAGAACGGGCGGCAACCTCGGGAAGGATAGTCAACCAGCCTTGCCTTAGGGATCTTCACGACTTGCGCTCTCCCCTAAGGCCATTCACCAAACTCTGTAACGGACGCGAATGCAGAGAGTAGAAGTCAGTGCAGTTCAATGGAGTTAAAATGAAATGAGGTGCACGGGCTTCCACCCGTATGCTGACGATATTGCGCTAGCGGATGCGGACAGGGGACGCTTGGTGCGGCGTGTGAATGCGTGAAAGTAGTTGCTTGAGAACGGTGGTCTGAAAATAAACGTGGCGAAGACCGAGTACTTGGCCTGCAATAGTACAGATCCCGCGTCAATTCGCATAGGCGGAGACATTGCCGAGCGAAAGGACCTGATCAAGTATCTGGGATCAGTACTCCATGCGTCTGGTGACATTGATTGCGACGTCAAGGTACGCATTTCGGCAGGCTGGGCCAAATGGCGTGAGGTGAACGGTAACATTTGTGACCCCAAAATGCCGGTTAACCTTAAAGGACAGGTCTATAAATCCATCATTAGACCTCTGTATGGCAGTGAGACGTGACCCGTGCTTGAGCGACACAAACAGAGTCTGCGCAAGGATGATGATTGAGTCCCAGTTGCAAAAACATAGCATATTGACATTTGCAATTCAGCTAGTTAATGTATAATATAATATCAACACTATATAAAAACTCTCCCACTGCTGGGCACGTGCTTCTTCTTTAACCATACAGTAACGTGTTTTCTAAACCCGGAATTTCCGTACATGTACTTTTTTCTAGATACCATGCTAGTCCCATTTTAAGATTAGATTGAAAAGCAAAGTTTTAGGCCAATTGAATTGACTGTGTCAGAGTCTCACCCGCGTTGTGAAATAGGCAAAAATTTAATACTCTGCCCTCAAATCGAAACGAATCCATGTTCAACAAAATATTGTGTAATAACTAAAATATACGCGTTATTCAGACAGTTTTAAACATGAATTCACAGTCAGACAAACAGTCACTTACAGGGTTTACTCCTGATATGTTTATATTTTTGTTTCATTCTTGTTTACTTAAAGCTGATTTTCGTATTTTAACAAACAGTGAAATTATATTTTAAACGAACTGCGATTTGATTTAGAATTGACTCACATTTTGTATTCTGCTAAACTTAATGCCATTATAGTCTAATTTGACACACGTTTATGGTTGACACATAGTTTGACACTTTTTGAACTCATTGCGGTATCATACAAGTGTCAGTTAATTTACAAAAATACAATTTGTGACAACGAGAGAGTCCATGCCACGAGAACATAGACTTTTTGTAAATAAAAAGATTCTACTAAGTGACTTAGCGACAGTTCAATCAAAAACAAATAATGTCAAATCCAATGAGCAAAATGGTACAAAGATACATGTCATTGGGAATTAATATGTCAATTTCAAAATTGATCGAGATTTTATCGATATACGCGCTGTCAAAAGTGTCCTTTTAGTGTTTTGTGGTACTGGAACGCGTTCGATGCCTAGAACGTCAACATTTGGCGTTAGTTCATTGAAATGTTACATTCTTGGGCTTAGCATGCATTTATTAGAGGATAAAATTTTATTTTTAGATGTCAAGAGGGGATTTTTTTGTTTAGGTTCATTCTGACATTTTTATTCATACACAATGCAAAATCACCATGCGAAAGAAAATTTTTATGCGATGTACTAGCTGTTTGTCTGTAATATTATTTATATGTTTAAAAAAGTTAACGTTTTAGGATAAATAAGCTATTTTGAGCAAATTATTGATTTTCAATGATAAAAAAAAATGTCAATAATAGACTCATCATCATCATTGTCTTGCCCTGGTCCCAATTTATTTGGGGTCGGCGCAGTATGTCCTTCGCTACCATACTTCTCTGTCACCAGTCACCCGATCGTTTACCCCTTTCTCTTTCATATCCATCCTCACACAGTCCATCCATCTCTTCCTTGGCCGTCCTCTCCCTTTTCATCCTTCTACATGCATATCCATCACTTTTTTACCTACATACATCTCATCTCTCCGCATAACATGTCCATACCAGGCCAATCGACTCCATTTCACCTTTTCAGCTATGGGCGCCACTTTCATACTACCTCTAACGTAATCATTCCTAATTCTGTCCATTCTTGTCACTCCACACATCCATCGTAACATTCACATCTCTGCCACATGCAATCGTTTCTCATCCATCTTGTTTGTAGCCCAACACTCAGCTCCATACAGTACGACAGGCCTTATAACCGATTTATACATACGGCCCTTTAATTTCACAGGCATTTTGTGGTTGCACATTGTGACTGAGACCTGTCGCCATTTCATCCATCCTGCGTTGATTCTTTGCCTAACATCCCGATAATCATTCCTCATCATCAGCCGTCATCTTGCAGGAGTGAACCTAGGTAGCGGAAATCGGAGCATACTGGTAGAGGTGTACCGCCGAGTGTAACCGGTATAGGACTGGAGAGACCGCCAAAGTCACAGAACATATATTCCGTTTTGGTTCTGCTTATTCTCAAGCCTACATTCTCCAATCTCTGCCGCCACTCCTCCAGCTTGCTCTGCACCACTCCTGCTACCAGAACGATATCTTCGGCAAACAACATGCACCAGGGTGCCTCTTCCTGTATGTCCGATGATATAGCATCCATAATTAACAGGAAGAGGTAGGGGCTAAGGGCCGACCCTTTGTGCAAGCCTACGGCCACATCGAATCTGGCTGTGATACCAGCTGCGGATTGGACCTGCGTTCAGCATTCAGCGTACATGGCTTGAATCAACGTCAGGTATTTCCCAGGCACTCCTTTCTTCTTCAGGGCCCACCACAAGACTTCACGGGGCACTCGATCATATGCCTTTTCAAGGTCGACGAACACCATGTGCAAGTTTTTATGTGCCTCCCTGTATTTTTCGCATATTTAGCGAAGAGCGAAAATGGCATCCACCGTACCTCGACCAGGCATAAAACCGAATTGGTTTCGTGAAATTTCACTCTCGTCACGAAGACGTCGCTCAATTACTCTCTCCCATACTTTCATAATATGAGGCATTAACTTTATTCTCCGATAATGGTTGCACTCTTGGATATCACCCTAATTTTTAAAAATGGGCACCAGGTAACTGTTGCACCATTCCTCGGGTATGGTCTCCTCGTGCAACAGCTTATTGAAGAATAAAGTTAGCCACACCCATCCATCATCTCCTAACGCTTTCCATGCTTCTACTGGTATTCCATCTGATCCTAACGATTTTCCATTCTTCATTCCACTAACAGCCTTTTTTACCTCGTCCTTATTTATTTCCTTCACTAACCCAATATTCATCTCCTCATTCTCAAGTTTACCGCTCCAATCGTTCCCCTCATTCATTAACTTTTTAAAGTATGTCCTCCATCTTTCTTTTATTCTATCTTCATCCCTAAGAATCGCTCCTGTTTCGTCTTTCATGCACTTAATATGGGATACATCCTTCGCCTTTCTCTCTCTAGCTTTAGCCATGCTGTATAAGTATTTATGACCCTCGGGTTTTTCAAGTAACCCATACAATTTGTCTAGAGCTTTGGATCTAGCAATGGCTACGGCCTTTTTGGCTCTCTTTTTACATTCGTCATATTCCTTCTTCTTACTTTCTTCTAAAGATTCATTTCCTCCTTTCATCAGCTGCCATTCCTTGAACCTTGCTTACTTTTCGTGCATTCTGTACCTCTTTTGTCCACCACCACGTGTCCTTATCTTTCATACGCTTTCCTTTCGACTCTCCTAAAACATCCTTTGCTACACCCTTAATACATTCACTCATCTCTTCCCAACACTCATTGACACTAATATCATTAATATCGCCCATTCCTAACATTTTATCTACCACTCTACCTCTGAATTTTTCTACACATTCATTCTTCTCTAACATATGCCATCTTATTTTTGGAGTCAGTTGCTGCTTGGTTCTTTTAAAGCTTATTTGAATCTTTTTTGAAGTTCGACCATCAGGAGCCTGTGCTGCGAGACTAAATCTTCCCCTAATACCACTTTACAGTTTTTGACCCAGTTGAGTCGATTAAGTCTTATTAAGAAATAATCGATCTGGGTCATATGGTGGCCGCTGTTATACGTGATCAGATGTTGCTCTTTCTTTTCGAACCAAGTATTTGCAACTGCTAGGTCAAAAGCGGCAGCAGCTTGAAGAATTGCTTCTCCCTCACAATTTCGGCTGCCGAGTCCACATCCTCCATGTACTCTTTTATACTCTTCATTTGTTTGTCCCACATGTCCATTAAAATCACCTCCCACAATAATCTCTTCATTCTCCGGTATATTCGCCATCATGCTATCGAAATCCATCCAAAACTGCTCTTTCTCACAATCATCACAGCCTATCTGAGGGGCATACACACTTATCACATTCAGAATAATACCTTGCCACATCACTTTCACAGCAATCAATCTGTCATTAACTCTATTAAAACTTGTCACGCTATTTTTCAGATTTTCGTCTAACACAATTTCCACACCATTTCTTTTGCCATCACTTCCACAATAATAAAACTTGTATCCTTCACCGATCTCCCTAGCTTTCGTACCTTTCCATCTTGTTTCTGGAAACATGCCTCATTTATTCGTCTTCTCTTCAAAACACTAGCTAACTCTCTAGCTCTTCCAGTCATCGTGCCTACGTTCCAACTTGCATACCTCACCTTTACGTCACAGGCTTGCTTCTTATGTTGCACTCGCCCGGAGTAGTGCAACAACCCTTGCATATTTCTCGCAGGTGCCGGGTGCTGCCCCTGCGCGTCGCCTGCGGGGAACGCCCTAATCTTATCGCACTCATGTACATACTTGGCCATACTGCAAAAGGTTTTGGCATGAATTTTACCAGCCGGCCGCCTGCCTGACACCAACTCTCCTTGGGAATGTTGTCGTTATAGAGGAAGGTAATAGGAGATACGGGGTAAATGGATAGGATGGAATGACAAGAAAGAAGGGGGTTCTAGGCTGGGGTACTGTTATCACTGGACGGATATAGGGTAGTGACTACAGTAGCTCGGAGAGCCGGGAGCGCGTACCCGAAGCCCTGTCTAATGGACCGACAGACCAACAGACAGAAGCACCCCCTGACTATATATGTCAATAATAGACTATAAGACAGAAAACGCCTAAGGCATTAAGTCCACCTTTATATTGACTGTTTGATCCAAAAGTTGTGAAGCCCTGGTTGTGTGTTTACAAAAAGTTTATCTTCTCGTGGAACCAATAGATTGAAACTGCATTCTGACAAATATATTACGAGGATATTTCTTTGCGAATCTTCGTTGACTTTGTAAGCAAGGTTGACGATAAATAACACATACAGGTGCTATGTAATTAAATTAATAAATATCTTATGTTGTCACAGTGCTTATAACCCTTTATACATTCTAAATTTGAAGTAGAATACACATTATCTATGAATAAAATTTTCGTCTGACGCCCTTCGATTTATTTTTAGCGCTTTGAATCCGAGCTTGCATTTTAAGCAAATTATTTGGCGTAGTGTTTTTAAACTCGACAGTGCGAAATGTCGTTCAGCAATTAGCTTTGATAAATCAGTTTTCCAATATTTTTTTGGTTTGAAATTCCTGCAATAATTCTGATTTATTTTAAGATGATTTTTTTAACAGCTTGACATATTTGAGCTTTCAAAAGATATATTTTCGACTGTAAATCGGTACTAAAGCGAAAGAGCTATTTTGCAAGGGATTAATGGTATGCTTTCCAATTATTTCTTGTTGAGCTTTTTTACGGTTTTCAGAGACCGAGATCCTTATGAGGTGGCCATTGCGTTTTTGCTACGAAGTTTTCTGTTGAAATATATAAAAAATATATACTCACGTCCTAACTTGGAGCAATATTCAAATTAAGTATAAAATAAGTGATACATTAGTTGGACACTGACGGTGCGAATGGTCAACCAATTTAAGGTCGCTCAGCGAGCTATGGAAAGGGTTATGCTCGGAGTTTCTCCGAAGGATCGAATTCGCAATGAAGTGATCCGACAGAGAACCAAGGTTATCGACATAGCTCAAAGAATTAGCAAATTAAAGTGGCATTGGGCCCGCCACATTTGTCGAAGAATTGATAACCGTTGGAATAGTCGTGTTCTAGAGTAGAGACCGCGGCTTGGCAAACGTAGTGTAGGACGCCTTCCGGCTAGGTGGAATGACGATATACGCAAAGTGGCTGGCAGCGGCTGGACACGAAAAGCCGAAAATCGGGCTCAGTGAGGCCGGAGGAGGAGAGGCCTATATCCAGCAGTGGACTCTTGCAGGCTGATGATGATGATGAAATTAGTTGTGTATTACGCAGAAGAGAAAATTAAATAAATATTAGTTTAAACAATAATGGGACTTCAAAAGTTTTCTGCTCCAAAACTAATCTAAATGTTCTTAATATTGCATCTTATAAAAAAGTAGCTGTATCTCATCTACAACCTTCCACAATAGCCATGATAATAACTTAATTACATTGAGTTCCCTTCACGAGAAAAAGTTCTTCACCAAACTAGGTCACGCCAGCTAGGAGTTAGTTAAAAGGGGCATCAAGCCTCTACGTATGTTGGGAAATAATTAAACTTCACCAGAAATTGGCGTAAATCCAATCCGTACTAATGTGATAAATGTGGTGGGAAGTTTATCCGTCTTTTGTTCAATCTTCACGGCGAAGTTATCGGATCCATTGGTTGACAACATCAAAATATGGTTTATTAGTTATTTTTCTGTTATAGATGTGAACGTTAAGAAGTCGCACGTCGGTCCCGGCTATCATGAACATCTTTGACTGTCGTTATAGTGAGTCAATACCTCTGAATAAACTGACACTAGTCTAAACCGAGGAATATCGCTATCTCTTTGGATTGCGAAGGTCAGCAGTCGCTCTATTCTGTTTTGTGTGAGATTAGCGCATTCAACCAAACTCTTCGGCATTGTTATTAGTGTAGGATACCTCGGTTACTAAGTCTACTAGGACACAAGGATTTTTAATTCTACGTATAGAACACAAAAAATATCAAATCCGAAGCAGAACTTCCTATTTTCGCTTCAGTCATTGTTTCTAATTAATGCTTTTAGTGGCACAAAAGATTTGCATCACAGTATACTTGACCGAATATTCCCGCTTTCAATTCGGGAAGAAAAAATGGCTTTCGTGTCAGTGCACTGTTGCATAAATAAGGGGAAAGAAATTTTATTTTTGTGCATTGTCAAACCATGGCGGGGCGCAATATATTTGTAGAGGGATTATATTAAGAGCTTTTGTGTTTCCTCTGGGAGTGTTTGTGACTATGAAAACATCAGTATTATTGAGATAGAAGACTTACAGATTTTGCATAAGTAATTCTAACTATTTTAGAATAACAACGCCTATGCCTAATGTGTTAATTTTCTTACGGGTTACTTGGTTTACACTCGACTTTTCAATCACTTAATAGACTTTTCACGAAGACGATTGCCAAATGTCTAGCAATCCGTTTCTACTTCACTCGTATGTTTGCTAGTCTTTCTTTGCTACCAAGAGAGCCCATGACTTGGATAATTTTTTGACATACCCAAGCAAAAAATTCTCCGTCAAGTAGGTATCAAAATACAAGAGGGTAAACCCCTCAGGTATTAAAAATCCATCCTTAATCAATCAAATAACCTACGTTTAAAAGCTAATCTCCGTCCAAATTTCAAGTTCCCAGTTGCCTTAGTTTAGGCTTTGCGATGATATTATGTCAGTCAACACTAGAAATAATATAAATACGAGTATGTATTATTAAACTGTTTTTTTCTACACAGACAACCTAAAATATTAGCGATTTCAAGCCTTTTAAAATATTATTTTTTAGTAACGAGGTCAGGCATCCAGTACAAACATTGAAGTTGGTTGGTGCATTAGCACTTATTTTTGATGGAGTGTTGAGTGCTTTACTCCCTCATGGGAATAGCTCCCTGCTGCAGCACTAGAGCTGCTGGGGGTATAAAGTACGCATTTGAGATGCACTTAAAATCCATTATATTTTAAAGTGAGCTGTGTCGATGATACACATTGATATGTTGCGTCCATAATTCACTATAAAGGAATGATAAAATAAGAACATTTTGAGGACCATGAGGCTGAGGATTTTCTGCAACTAAAATTTATTGTGTTCATAGGAAAAGATTGACAGTACTCTCATACTCCCGCAGCTATTTTGTTTTATCAGACATGTGGTATTTACGCTTCTAAGGATATGTGCTCAATCCGGGGTTACCCAGTGGCTCCTAATAATAATCTAATAAAAGCCACACGTTCTACACGTACTAACATGATCATCACACAGGCCACAGATTTTCACCTTGCGTATCAACATACAATAGCAACTACATCGTTGAAGCATAGTCAACGCAAACAGCAGGATATAAGTTATATATATCGACGCCTCCAAGCAATAACCCGGTAATAAAAAAAAATCAACATTTCACAGGAGAAAAGATTTACTGATTTTATAAAATATCTTTTCAACGAGTGGGACTATTCAAGTTGTTGATATATTAAATGAAAGCTATTATGCCTGGCATACTTTCCATTCCTATGTATCCATATATACTTACTTTTCTCATCAGAGGCGTTCGGTACTGCCAACTTTTTTCTATTTCAGTAGTCGGGTTTTTAAATCTGAGGGTGGGTTTCTCTTTCTTTCCATTTGTTGTCACCTTGGAGACCGGACTTTGATTTCTAGTATTTAATCAAATCTAGTAGAACATCAAGTCACCTACAAAGGATTACAAGTTTGATACTTCACTTAAAAAATAACAAAATATTTTTAAACGAACTATCATACTGTTAATAATAGCTAGCATAACTTTCTGGAAGCATAAAAATACTTATAGAAACTCTGGTAAATACTCCACCCAGTGCAAAACTATTTAGCAATAAAATTACGCTAAACAAAAGGTCCACGCATTACCGGTGGCCAACTAAGTTGAACTACAATTAATAACAAAGTTAAAGAGCTGCAATTCACTTCGAAAGTTGAAGATCACCGCGGTTGGAGCTCAAAGTTCTCTACTGATTGAGGTATAGACGCAAAGTTGGAATTGTGCGGCACAGCAAAAATGTGTTGCAAAAATTAGAATAAAATTATAAAAAGAAATACTTATTGTTATATATTATTCGAGGTTGTATATACTTAGGTGTAACCTCTAATTTAAATTTTGGTTCTTATATAGAGTCAAAAGCCGAACTGGCTGGCAAGAAACTAGGTATCCTGAACAAGCTGAGACGGTACTTTAAGCCAGGTCGGTTGCTTAATCTTTACCAAGCACAAGTCCGATCCTGCATAGAGTACTGTTCTCACCTTTGGGATGGTTCAGCGAAATACCAGCTAGGGACTTTGGACTCTATTGAGAGAAAAGCTAGGAGATTCATTGACGATGTCCAATTTTGGCTAACACAAATCTCAAAAGCAGTCTCATCGTCGCAGTGTTGCCAGTCTGTCGGTTTTTTTATAGGTTACATTTCGGAGAGTGTGCAGAGGAATTACATAACCAAACTAATCATCGTCACTGTTATATGGTTGACATCCCATATGGTATGGAACTCAGATGAGTACATTCTTGGTGTTTTCAAGTCGAGGGTGAATAGGTACCTTCTAGGCAAGCGAGTTCCATCTTCGACCGTATCATTGGTTACCATCAGGCAAGATCGCGGTCAAATGTTAGCCTATCAAAAGTAAAAAAAAGGATCGAATGTTTCGAACCATTTCAAATGCCTGGGCGAATGCGTAGATGTGGACGAGTACAGTAACGGGTTCGTGGATGCTGTCCATACAACAGGGGCTAAATTCTTTAAGCCCCAGAACAGCAAGAGAACCAGCAAGATCTCGGGTCCGCTGTTAGAGGAAAGGCGCAAGATGGTTCTGCTATCCTCCGACGACATGCCGAAATATCGGCACCTCAACAGACAGATCTCTAAGTCTCTGACTCGCGATCTCCGTCAATACAACACAAAATGAGTTCGTAAAGCAATCGAGCAGAATAAGGAATCCAAAGTCTTCCAGAGAGATCTGACTGTTGGGCAGAGTCAGCTGAAAAAGCTGAAGACGGAGGATGGCAAAATCGTATCGTCCAAGCCTGAGCTCTTCGAGGAGATCGAAAGGTTCTATGGACAGCTATACACGACTACGCGACAACCCGTAAGTACTCCAGCGTCAGACCCTAGAGCTAGATTGACCCGACACTATACCGAAGATATCCCGGACGTCAGCATGCACGAGATTAGTGTGGCTCTCAAACAGCTCAAAAACAACAAGGCGCCGGGTGATGGAATTACGAGCGAGCTTCTGAAGGCCGGTGGCACACCCACTATAGAAGCCCTTCGGAAGCTATTTAATTCCGTCATTTTCGAGGGTAAAACGCCACAGGCGTGGCATAGAGGTATGGTGGTGCTTTTCTTTAAGAAAAGGGATAAAACCCTCTTAAAGAACTACAGACCCATCTCACTTCTGAGCCACGTCTAAAAGTTGTTTTCAAGGGTCATCACAAATCGTCTAGAGAGCAAGCTAGACGACTTCCAGCCTCCCGAACAAGCCGGTTTCCGTAAAGGCTATAGTACCATAGAGCACATACATACGCTGCGGCAGGTTATACAGAAGTCCGAGGAGTATAACCAGCCTCTATGCTTGGCGCTTGTGGACTATGAGAAAGCCTTCGATTCGATCGAAACCTGGGCGGTGCTACAGTCTCTCCAACGGTGCCGGATTGACTATCGATATATCGAAGTGCTGAAGTATTTGTATGAAAACACCACTATGTCAGTCCGCCTCCAGGACCAGAGTTTGAAACCTATTCAACTCCAGAGAGGGGTGAGACAGGGGGATGTCTTATCCCCGAAACTGTTTACCACTGCGCTGGAGGATGTTTTCAAGCTTTTGGACTGGAATGGACTCGGCATCAACATCAACGGCGAGTACATCACTCACCTTCGTTTCGCAGACGATATCGCAGTCATGGCTGAGACCATGGAAGACCTAGGCACAATGCTCGATGGCCTCTGTAGAGTCTCCCAACAAGTAGGTCTTAATATGAACATGGACAAGACGAAAATCATGTCTAACGTCCATGTTGTACCTGCTCCTATTCAGGTTGGCAACTCTACGCTCGAAGCTGTCGACAAGTATATCTACCTGGGAAAAGTAGTCCAATTAGGTGGGTCCAACTTCGAAAAGGAGGTCAATCGTCGAAGCCAACTCAGTTGGGCAGTGTTCGGGAAGCTACGACATGTCTTCTCGTCCGATATCCCGCAGTGTCTCAAGACGAAAGTCTTTGACCAGTGTGTGTTGCCAGTGATGACTTACGGATCAGAGATATGGTCGCTCACTATGGGCCTTATCAGAAGGCTCAAGGTCACTCAGAGGGCGATGGAGAGAGCTGTGCTTGGAGTTTCCCTGCGAGATCGAATCAGAAATGAGGTGATCCGCAGTAGAACCAAAGTCGCCGACATAGCTCTCCTAAACATGAGTTGAGTCAAGCTGAAGTGGCAGTGGGCAGGGCACATAGCTCAAAGAACCGATGCCCCAACTGCAGAAAGGAGTGGCGGCCACGTTTCAGACGACGCAGCAGAGGTAGGCCCCCCGCAAGGTGGAACGATGATCTCGTCAAGATCGCGGGAGGCGGTTGGATGCGGGCGGCTCAAGACCGGTCTGTGTGGGGGAGGCCTATGTCCAGCAGTGGACGTCGTTTGGCTGATATGATGATGATGATGACTGAATGTTTGTAAATTTCCCCGCAACACAGGATTGCACACATATGGCGGGAGATGTCTTTTCATCAAAAAAATCAAACACTGCATTTAACATACGTATGTACAGTCGCGGTCTGAAAGTGTTTACCACCTTAGTATATAGTCAGTGACCTCAAATATACCTACTGACTATTGGTCTAACCTTAGAATGATGTTAGATGGCAGTCAAATCTCGGTAGACCAGTAATAGCAGGCCCTCGGCTCCGAAGCGCAAGCCTGGGATGCAACTAAGAAAATGCTAGGGTGATGATGATGATGATATCGTCTAGCGAAAATCAGGGCGCGGTCAGACTGTGAGCTATAATGATAGTGGATGGTATGCTAGTCACGTTAAAGCGCATGCTGATCACATAGGTGAGCTTTTGTTTAGATAGTGTGTGCCCTTAATCAGGCGAATCGTGCTTTATAAAAAATAGGCAAAAATAATCAAAAATAAATTAACACATATTTTCTTGCTAATAAAAGTTTTAATAACCAATATAGCCTCCCTCAGCAGCCACAACGGCACGTAATCTATCGCGCATAGATGCAACAAGGCGCGCGCACAAGTCTGTCCCTCTGATACCTTCCCATACCTGTGCACAATGTGCCCTAAGAGATTCAGGGCTTCTTTCCGACTGGCAATCCCAACGTTGAACCATTATGCCCCACAGATTTTCGATGGGGTTTAAATCTGCAGACCAAGCAGGCCATTGAATGCGGCGAATGTTACGGTGCATCTCTAACCACGCCGTAGTAACACGAGCCGTGAGAATTGGTGCATTATCTTGCACGTAATTTATGTGTGGAAAGTCTGCTGGAGGGTAAACTACCCGCACAGTAGGCAGCCGTATTGCCTAATAATGCTAGTTCTCCGACGCCGTCGTGACTCATCCACCCCCATAGGTTGACCGAAAATCGACCAGATTCACTATGGGGTACTATATGATCTTCATTCTATCGAGTGCAATTATACCGCCATAAATTTAATCTACCGATTTGGCTAGATGTAAACGTGATTCAGCGACGTGACGTACCACGACAGTCAAAATATTGTATTCAGTATGCCATACGACAGCTTGTCTATGCCTAGTTATCAATTTCACAACATTCGTTCATAAATCTTAATGCCGGTTTTGCCGGCTCAATTTCAATTTTATAAATATTATTTTACTAACTTGTAATTTTCACTATAATAATAATAATAATCGGGTACTGATGACATGAGGTCTACATCGGGCCTTGCATGGGCCCGATGTAGACCTCTTGTCATCAGGAGCCTGGCTACGGTTTGATGATTTATTTGCAGAGACCGAAGGTTTTGTTTGTGCAATTATGGACGAAGTTGTCATGACGAACAACTACCGTAGGTATATTCTGAAGGATGGGACTGCTGACGTATGTCGGGCGTGTCACCAGCCCGGCGAATCCCTCCAAAAATCCAGACATATAGTTTCCGGTTGTTCTCGTCTTGCCAACGGCGAATACTTGCACAGGCACAAACAAGTAGCCAGGATCGTCCATCAGCACCTTGCCTTAAAATATGACCTTGTACACTTTGCCACTATGTACTGGGATCGATCTGTCATCACCGATAGGACTATCGTGGCTAACAAGACCAATATTGTGGTGATAGATCGAAGTAGGTGAGTATTGGGGGTCTCGGATCAGATGAGATCCGAGCCCCCCAATACTCACTCTATTCGAATAGATGTCATTATTCATATTGATATATTTTCTTGAAATGATGTCTAGTTGTTGTATACAGAGCGATAATTAACACTTTATTGTGAACACACTGCAATAAAGAGAAAATTGTAGCTCTAAGAAAGGTAGTATTTATTTAATTACTGTACTAATTATGAAATGAATATCGTAATAATATAAGTATAAAGAACATTTACTGTGGTGATATACACCACAGTAATTATGTTGATAATATATTATCAAAGTTATATAACATGCATTCATCAATTCATTATAGTATTGTTTCATTTAAGCATTCAATAGTTCACAGTAAGTACGTATTGTCTATTCGACACATTCCAAATCGGATGGATAAATGCGCGCAGATGCTCTCCAATGTCTTCTTATATAGAATTTCAAATATACATACATACCTGTTACAATCTAGCTAGTAGTTAAAATATTATTTCGACTTGTTAATGTTGTAGTGTTATAAATGATAAATAAAGTTTCGTATTTCACGATTGTTGTAGGTACATAGTATACGTATTAGTTTCATTTATAATTACAATACAACATGTATGAGTTCTTTCAATCGATAATAGATTAGCATATAATAAGTAACAATTACACTCATGACTCTCACTCACTCATATTTTGTGTGGATGTAATTCTACGATTGCCTTGCTGGTCCGATGACATAAATTAGTCTGTGTGTGTGTGGAAATGAATGGTATCGGGTTCGATTCTCCGACTAGAGCAAAGTGTAATTTAGTTTTCCTGATAGTTAGTCCTTAGAAGCAGGATGGAGTTTGGAAAATTGTCTGATAAAAATGATATTAGGCTCGCCCCTGATACGTGGTTGTTACATAAAACATACTTAGTGAAATATACACACCTCTACGTCTTCGGAATACAAGCACGGGGACTATATAATATGTACCTATGTATGCAGAGTTTACACAACACAAAATATTGAAATAAAAACAAAACAGTTTCAATTAACTACCATTTATTAGCAAATTATACACAATAGAAATAAAACCACGGATTACTGGTTTTTGTTTATTTACATCTTTTTGTACAACTTATTTATAATTTCCTTTACATTTTTATAAATATCATCGTTAAATACACTCCCCACAACATGTTGAACACATACATTCGCAGTACAATCACACGGTGAATTTGTGAAATCTTCGGCATCGTATACTTGAATGCGTATTATTTTGCCTCGCGGGCCTTTCAAAGGTTTTTTTATATACGAATAGACGATATCATCTCCCTGTCTTTTATTATGGTTTTCATTGCAATTGCAGCTTCTAGGCGTCGTTTCTTCAAATTAAAATGGACGAAATTGTCGATCTCTTTCCAAATAATTCACCACTTGGTTACGTAGAGTCTCTTCACGAAGAATTCGTAATAAACACATCATTGGACTCCTGAAACGAATATAAATTCATTGTAAGATAATATATATAGATATAAATATTAATGAAAGGTTTTAAATAAAATATTTTACTTACCGACATTATGCAGCAGGCGTGTAACTACGTACAAGTAATGTAAGTGATTTTTAGTCCCGTTTGTCGTCACATTATATACTTTCCGATTATTTCTTATTTTTGTCATTAAAGTTCAAAATATCCAACCATTTAGTTTCTGTTTTGCATAGAAACCTAAAACGAATATCGATTTCATGTTAGTACTACGTGTCCCCATATATGGATATGAAGATCTAGTTCGCATCATCGTAAAATTAAACAATGCAGACGAGCGTAATAATACTGCGGTCGATATCAAGGTATCGAATATGTGATAATAAATAAGTTATAATCTTATGCAGCTACATATCATGCATTGTTTAATGAATGTTTCTCAGCGTTTTAAACGCTGCGTTTATAGCGCTCGTCTAGACTGTTTTTTTTATAATTATACTACTTTTGTCTTCGACTTCATTCGCTCGAGAAATGATTTATTTTTAATGAAATCTACTTGTTTAAGTGTACAATATACTGCAACCGGCAATAACGCAAAGATGATGACAATGAATGCTCAAACATTAAATTAATTGTTGTCTAGAAATAAATGCCTCGGTTGTCCAGAGGTAGACTAAGGGACTGCGGATCATGGGGTTGCAAGTTCGATTCTCGGGTCGGGAAAAGTGTGAACAGATTCATTGATTTCAAGCTAATTGTCTCTTTGGTATTGTACAATTTACCTTTCAAAGTATCTACGTCTACTATCTTTCAAACTATATACGCATAATATTAGAAATATATATTATTATTAATGAGGAACCTGATGAAGAGCGGATAATAGCATATAGAAATCTGTAGTATCTGCCTACCCCTCTGGGAATCTGGCGTGAGTATATGTACATATTAGGTATTGAACCTAATGTACAAAGTCCAAGGCTTAGTACGCTGAACTTATTTTATACCATGTCAGCAATTTACAAATTAGGATATGCGTGTCGTGATTTTACACCAATATAAACGCATGTGCAGCAAGCCTAGCCATCACTTCACTTCAGAAGATCTCAGTGCTCCTGAATTTCCTCATCAAGTTATTGCGAAACAAATTTGTTAGGACTCGAAATGTAAGTAACTTATTCTATTTACTCTATTCACTAATTTTATCTATTTACCCTATTCATTAATGTCATCTATTCACTCTATTCACTTATCTCATCTATTCACTCTATTCATTAATTTCATATATTCACTCATTCATCTATTCACTCTTTTCAATAATTTCATCTATTCTCTCTATTCAGTTATTTCATATATTCACTCTATTCGTTAGATTCAGCTATTCATTCTATTCACTTATTTTATCTATTCACTCGAATAATCTTATATATTAACTCTATTCGGTAATTTCACCTATTCGTTCCATTCATAATTTTATTTTATTTGCTCTAGTTATCATCTGCTCAGTGTGTATTTTACTATATTCATTAGTTTAGAGTACTAAACGAAACAAAAAATATATTTTCGTTAAGTACCTCATTTCATGTTTCGACAGTCAGACTCTTATACATCTACCTACCTACAGTATCTTTTATAACCACTATTTATAACTTTTGACTTATACATTGCTCTTTATCTTTTCAGGTCGACTCAAACTGCAAGCCACCTTTTCTCATCTGATGACGAAACCAAGCAGCAACAGCAGCAGTTGAAGACATCGAAGACCTCAACAAAGTTATCGGTTCCAGCGAAAAGAACGATGGAAGGTCAGGCATCGAAAACCGATGAGAAAAAGAAGAAAGAGAAGACTACAATCAACCCAATCTCCACTTGCATGAAACCTACAGCGCATGAACTGTTTGGCAGTGACAGCGATAATGATCAGGAAGACGTCGGCAACATGCAGGGTAAAAAATGACAGCTACTACTTTCATGTTACACTCGTCGTGTGGCGAATGGGTTGTCTAGACAAAGTGACGATAAGAAGCCGGGAAGATACTGTATAGAATTAAAAATATATGCCTGTAGCGAAATCGAGTGCGTAGCACCCATTAATCGTTGGATTTGGACTGATTTTATCAGTTAAAAATCGCACTGATGATGGCACGCCTGCTTGACAACATTTAAAAGAGGTTTTAAATAAAACTCGCCAGGAATTTAAGAACCGGCCTCTAGATTTTGTCAGTACTTATTATTAGTTCTATTCCACTGTATTTCTTTTTATTTCTTTTAATTTAAATAATGATAATTATTGTAATTGTTTCTACATAAATATATATATAAACATGTAACCATATTATATTTTCGTTTTATTTTACAGTATCATCCTCGTCAACTCTTCAGAGGCAACACAATAATAATACAGAATTAATAGAATGTGATAAATGTCTAATTGAAATACCGATGAATAAAATCCGATATTATTTGAGAACGAGTATGCATAAAAATAATAGTTTATTACGAACTGAATTTGAAAATATTTATATAATTTCAAGTGCTTTTAAAAAAAGAATTGTAACATATCGTTTAAATCCTGCACAAGGTGTTGACTATATCACTCCTGAAACATTCTTGTGTCAGAATAAAAGCGATATCCTGAAACTCTTGAATATGTCGTTAGTAAAAAATACATGTTTCAAGATAAATTTCGAATTATTTGCTTACTTTATATTACTAAAAACGAGTGAACAAACAATTAAAATTTAATACAAAGTATGAAATCGTTTGTAATAATATGAATATTAATGATATGTACACAAATGTAATTGAACGTATAAAAAGTAAAATGTCGGAATTTGAGCACAAAGAATCTGGTTGGTCCTATCACTCAGTAAGCCATCTCGAAATTAATGTTAATAAATATTGTCCGTTGAGAGGAGGCACTTATTTAGACTTACCATTAAACGCGAAAAACACAAGAATTTGTATTAATATACAAAATAATGACAATCATTGTTTTTTATGGAGCGTTGTAGGTGCATAGGGTTCCCACCAAGAACTTAGGGTCCCAAGCCAACCTCACCTGCAAGTGGTGCACCTGCCGATCAACGGACGAGGCTCTGGCAAACAAAATGTCCCAATAAGCGGCAATAGGCTCGCCACCTATTACGTGGGATCAAAACACTGGCGAAAAGTGGGCGTTTAATATGCCTCTGCCTACCCCTTCGGGGAAACAGGCGTGAGTCTATGTATGTATGTATGTATGTAGCTGGTTTATATCCTAGCAAAATGAATGTATGTCGAACGAGTTCATATCCACATTATAGCTCTGTACTCAATATCGAGAATATGTCATTCCCCGTTTCATTCCAAGATATAATTATTTTCGAAAGAAACAATAACATTAGTATAAATGTTTACGGATTAGACAATAACAATGCAGATGAGACAGGACCTCTATTTAACAAGTAACAGAAAATCTACGCATGTTAATTTGTTATGTATTGAAAGAAAAGGAATCTACCATTATTGTATTATTAAAAATCTATCACGATTAGTAAGGCGACAACTGACAAGTCACAAAGGTAATTTTTTTCTTTGCGAAGCATGTTTACAATATTATAGCAGTGAATCAAAATATAGTTCTCACACGTGCTCGAAAATTTTTTCAGTATTACCCGAAAAAATGCAAAAGTTGGTTTTAAAAATTATGAAAGCAAACAAAAGATCAATTACATAGTTTATGCAGACTTTGAAAGCTTATTGTTAAATTGTGAAGAAAGAGTTTCTGAAAAAACGTACAATCTAAAAAAACATCAGCCATCGTGTTTTGGATATTATATACGTTGTTCGCACGATTCAAGTCAAAATAAGTATGTTACATATAGAGGCCCTGATTGTGTTGAAGTATTTATTGATAGATTAATAGAAGATGTGAAGAAAATATCTGTAATCCTATAAAATAAAAAACAAATGAAACCTTTGACAGAAAAAGATAAAATCAGATATAATAATACCAGTACTTGTCACATTTGTGAAAAATTACTATTTGATGATAAAGTATGTGATCATTATCATATCTCAGGTAACTTTAGAGGAGCTGCCCATGCTCATTGTAATTTAATTTATAGAGTGTGCTCATTTATACCTATTATTTTCCACAATTTATCGAACTATGATTCCCACTTGTTTATTAAGGAATTAGTTAAATATGAGGGTCATATTAAAATCATACCTAAATCTAAAGAAAAGTATTTGACTATTACTAAATACATACATAATGAGAATGGTTAACATCCTATTTAAATAAAATTTATAGATTCATTTCAGTTTTTAAGTTCTAATTTGGATTCTTTAAGCAAAAGTTTATTAGAAAGAAAGAAAGAAAATATATCTTTATTGCAAGCACGCTGTACAGTACTCCTTAATTTTACTTATTCTAAATAACAAAAAAAAATCCACACAAAAAAAGAAAATTGTGGCGAAGTCAATATTATTATACACTATCTACTATAACTCAAAAGACTAAAACGCTAATTGGCAGCTTGTTGCCATAATGACACTTGGCATGTCTTGTCAACTTATCAGATATATATTTATATACATATATATATATATATATATATATATATATATATATATATATATATATATATATATATATATATATATATATATATATATATATATATATATATATATATATATATATATATATATATATATATATATATATATATTTTTTTATCAGATGATGATTTTGTTCATTTGTCAATGGAGTTTAATAATAAAAACATACATTTACTAAGAAAAAAAGGTGTTTATCCATATGATTACATTGATCCTTGGGACAAGTTTGAGATAAAAAAACTGCCTCATAAAGAATGTTTCTATAATACAATGAAAATGGAGCACATTTCGGATATTGAATATCAACATGCAAAAACTGTGTGGAATACATATAATGTTAATACTATTGGCGAGTATACCGATTTATATATGAAATGTGATGTATTAATATTATGCGACATATTCGAAAATTTTCGTAACATAAGCTTAGAATATTATTAATTAGACCCTGCATACTACATAACAACGCCCAGTTTGAGCTGGGACGCTATTTTACTTTATACACATGTAGGGTTAGACTTAATTGATAACTTAGAAATATATCAAATGTTAGAAAAGGGCATACGCGGTGGTTTAGCACAGTGCAGCTTACATCATGCAAAAGCTAATGACATATATTTGTCAGAATTTAATTATTCAAAACCTTCTAGTTATTTGATATATCTTGATTGTAATAATTGGTATGGTTACGCAATGACTAAAAAGATGCCTATTTCTGAGTTCAGATTTTTGAATCAAAAGGAGTTAAGTCGTTTCGATGTAATGAATGTATCAGATGATAGTAATTATGGCTTTATATTAGAAGTAGATCTTGAATACCCTGATAATATACATGATGATCATAGTGATTTACCTTTTGCACCAGAAAAATTTATACCCCCAGGAGGAAAGAACGCTAAGCTTATCGCAAATTTATATGACAAATTTAACTATGTAATTCATTATACTCATTTAGAGGAGTGCTTGAAACGTGGACTTATTCTAAGAAAAATCCATCGTATTCTCGCATTTAAGCAAGAAGAATATAAAAAAAAATATATATTGATCTAAATACTAGACCACGTCAAGCATCTAAAACTACATTTGAGAATGACCTTTTTGAACTACTGAATAATTCTATTTTTGGTAAAACTATAGAAAATAAACGTAAACAGGTAGATATTTAACTAGTAACAATATGGAGAGATACTGGCAACACTACAAATAAACAACTTGGTGCTGAAAAACTAATTTGTAAACCTTATTTAAAATGTGTATCCATATTTTCTAAAAACTTTGTACCTATTCAGCTTAAACCTGAAAAAAATGTGCTTGACAAACCAATATATATTGGTTTCACTGTTTTAGAGTATGCAAAACTGCATCTTTATCAGTATCATTCTAAAATGCAAGAAAAATATAGAAATAATATAAGGCTTTGTTACACAGACACTGATAGCCTACTTTACTTAATTTACACGAAAGATATTTACCAAGATATCAAAAATAATTTAAAAGATTTTGATACAAGTAATTTTGATTTAAATAACCCTTATTTAATACCACAAGTAAATGCAAAAATACCTGGGCTTTTTAAAGATGAAGTAGGCGAGGATATAATTAATAAGTTTACTGGCTTACGAGCAAAACTTTACTGTTTGCTAGCCTCTAAAGTTCAAATTAAAAAAGCGAAAGGTATACCAAACTCGGTAACAAAAAGACTTAATATATCACATTATAATAGGACATTATTTAATAATGAAACTAAAATGTGTAAAATGAACTTAATTAGATCAATTAAACATGAGCTGTATTCACAACAAGTAAGCAAACAGGTAATGAACAGAAATCAGGTTGAAACATTGCCCTTGGGTCTTTGTCTTGAAGTTTTGTTGTAATTATTAGAATATAAGTTAGCATTATTTGTATTAAATTTATAAATTAACACATATTACATAATTTATCTGTGCATTTGTTATTTAATAACCACCTCAGAAGACAAACAGTATCCTTATATAATAGTATATAAACACAGTCACCACTATCTTTCTCACATTTCACAATGAAGTTCGTTAAGCAACTTCAGACTTTACAGGTTAATAATATCAAATTAGAGGATCAATCAAATGTTAAAGTGAAGCATAATGTACTCTTACCTCATACTATCAGGTGTATAATATGCGGCCCGTCTAATTGTGGGAAGACTAACATAATGCTCAACTTAATATTACATGAAAATGGTCTCAAATTTCAAAACATTTATTTATACTCGAAGACAACATTCCAACCGAAATACTGCTTTTTAAAAAACGTTATGAATAGTATAGACGGTGCAGGTTTTTTTATTCACAATGATAATAAGAACGTAATACATCCTAATGATGCCTTAAAAAAATCCATAATGATTTTTGATGATGTCGCTTGCGAAAACCAAATAAATATTCGTAATTATTTCGCAATGGGGCGACACAAACAAATCGATTGTTTTTATTTATCACAAACGTACTCCAAAATACCAAAGCAACTTATACGTGATAATGTTAATCTTTTAATTATTTTAAAGCAAGACGATGTAATCCTAAAACATATATACAATGAACATGTAAATACGGATATGAAACCATTCGGTTTCAATTTAAAAACTTTGTTCTACAGTATGGCAAGACCGGTTCGACTTTTATTAATAAATAAAGACTGTGCACTTAATGAAGGTAGATACAGACAAGGCTTTGACGTATTATTAACCGTCTTCAAACTTCAAAAAAAAGGAGGAGGTTCTCAATTCGGCCGGTATATATTTTTTTTTCGATGTATGTACACCGATTTCGCCGAGGTTTCTGAACCGATTTACGTAATTCTTTTTGTTTTATGCGCAATAGTTTCGAATTGGTCCCATAAAAATTTGATTCATGTAGGCCCAGTAGTTTTTATTTATGAGCATTTTTTTATTTATTTTCACCTATCCTTAAGGCTGAAATTCCTATGAATAATAATTGTGACGGCTGGTGTCATGTCAAGTTGGTCATCACTACGGTCACCAAGGACTACTGACGTCTACACGACAAACTGGCCGGTCGTCAAACATAATAATTAGCAAAAAGGTTTGAAGACTATTTTATTATTAAGAAATGACAGTTTTAAGTTAGATGACGTAAACACTCTGTCAAATGTTCGCTAAATTCGCCACTAATTGATAACAAGGCGATGGCCGTGCTGATATACGTCCGCTTTATGTTCTGAAAGCGTGGGTTCAAATCCCAAAATGTTTATGAAATATTTGGCAAATATTTTTTTTTATCTTAGGTAGACTTTAAATAAACTAAATTATAATTGGTCTATAAGTAGGATTAACATTATAATGTACAATAAAATAAAACTAATTATATAACTAAACTATCCTAAACATTAAAAAAGCAAAAGTATGAAAAGAAAAGTAAATAAAATATAATAAAAAATTAAATTCCTCCGCAACGCTGTCGAGCGTAGCGTGCCCAGAAGGCTGGCAGCATTGCCACGTTGAATGGCAATGCTTATTCTCTCAGCGAGATATAAACCAGCCCTCTGCTCACGGGAAGCATCGATCAGCCTTCAGGCGATTTTTTTGTATAATGCGCGTGCACTAGGGCCCCATGGCCCCAGCGTTTCGACCTCAAACGGCTCAAAAACGTAATTACCAGCCAGGTTTCCGTATTTGCGCCGTTTGAGGGTTTCCGCCGATGCAGCAGCAGCGCCAGCATCATCAAAATATTATTTAAATATTTCGAATAAAAATTAGAAAATTCTAGAAACTTCAAAAAGGAATGGACAGACTGCCTCGTTCGTCTCGCGGCATATATGTGCGCGTGGGATTGGGAGGTCTTGGGTTCGATTCCCGAGTCGGGCAAAGTGTTATTGGGTTTTTCCGTTGGGAAATTCTCAGTAGCAGCAAGGAGTCTGGTAATGTGCCCGGTACGGCAATAGGCTCGCCCACTATTATGTGGGACCTCAAAATTTATGGGAAATATGGGTGTAATATTACACCTCTGCCTACCCCTTTGCAGATACAGGCGTAAGTCTATAAAAAAAATATGTCAGACATCGGGTGTTGGGTTTTGTATACGTATTTAAATTGGATGACAATGAAAAGTTATTATGATATAGAGCTGCTCTGATGATGGAATCGAAAGGTGGCCATAGGAATAATATAGGAACTCAGTAATTAATTGACAAAATTTTATAGAGTTTGGGCTCGTTCTTTTCCGATGAAGGAGTCAGAAGGTGGCTATACGAACTCAGTAATTACAAAAATCTATTTGAATTGCACAATGATGATAATGGTGACTTCAAAGACGTAAATCATGCGGTAATGCCATAAATTGTCGATTATTAATGAGACCAAGTCTATTAGCTCTCTGCTCAAAAGACTCATTCGCTAGACGCTCTTGGATCTAACCGAGTCTAGAATTATACTGTTTAAGAGTTTCTTGACGTTAACGTGATTTCATATATGCTTTCCTGGCCAACAAACGTTTTTCAGGATCTTTAATAGTCTCACAAGAACGTAAAACTGTGTCCCGAAGAGCATTTTTACAGAGACGACTACTTTTATCAGTTCCCGTTTCTTGAGATCTATATTTTAATGCGCGCAGCACCTTTTGTAGGTCTACCTATTATAACTAGTTGACAATACAGCAATAGGTTCACTCTAAAGTATAAAATAAAAATAACTACGTTAAAAACAACCGACTTCAAAAACGAAAATGTGAAAAATAATAAAGATTTAATATTAATTAAATACTACCTATTATTTATATGTGCTATTTACTAATTGGTTTAAAGTCGGTGCCAAATCAAATTTCAAAAGCCTTTAAATTAAAGAAGACATTTCATAATTCACATGAATTCACATTCTGTTCAATACATTTTCGTATAAATTTTTTTCATTATTTTTCGAATTAACTGAAGCTGTTGGAATTAATTTATACGATTATGGATATTAATATTAAAGAGGAATTGGTAAATTCTATAGAAAGTATAAAGAATAAAGTAAAAATACTACAAAACGAAGAACATGCAACTAGTTTGAAATTAAAGAAGGTTTTCAAACCAATAACTGATTCTTTGGAAACATTCATTAGCGTAAAAGATCCTGCGCCACCTACATTTAACATGTCTAAATTCAACAAGGATGAGATGGAAAGATGTAGCCCATCCCTAGATTATGAGAGCTTTAAAGAATTTATAGGAAACCGATCAGATAATGACATGGAATCATATAATTGTATAAATGATGATAAAGAAAATGAAACGTTAATGTCTCTTTATAAACAGGATATGATAGAAATTTATGACAACATGAATGTACCATTTGGGATACGTAGTGAAAACGAAAATCTAATGATGGGGAATTCTCAAGTAACATTTTCTTTTACAAATAAAGGTCAACGTTCATCAAAATCAATTATAGTCACAATAAATGTCAAACATAATGAATTAACTCCTGGTCTAAAAGAGCTTTTGCTGCGCAATAAACCCGATCTCAATCTTGTTACTGAAATGGATAAAACTATCTATAAAAATATGCTTATCAGCACGAATGCACACGAACGAGATTTTAGTCCTAACGGTCAAATAAAAGGTGATAAAGGTTTAAAATATCGAGAAATTATTAAGCCTTTATTGTCGCAACTAAATAATACTCAAGTAGTAAAACCAAAAACCGGTAGCTCTTTGCCAAAGCTGAAGACATATAAGAGTAATACAGATTATGTTTACCGGGATGACGCATATGAATTAATCGATAGATTAAGACTATTAATTGCTTCAAAACATGCAGGTAATACGAATCATGATATTGAAATCTTATCTATTATAGAAGAGTTAAAAGAAGCTGGTATTATCTTAATATATAAAATCCTTGCATTACTGACTGACTGACAGACACGCTACAGCCGAAACTATTGGGCGCAGTAAGCTGAAATTTGGCATGTATGTTCCTTGGGGACCGTAGGGGTGCACTAAGAGGGGATTTCCCTAAATTCCCACGGGATCGGCCAAAACGGGTAAATTTAAAAAAAATGCAGGCGTAGCTGCGGGTGGCCTCTAGTAAAAGAATAAAATGGTTTGCATTACAATATATACTTAGTTATGTAAAGAGTATCGATCATGAACGGCCATAGTGATATTGATTACAATCGAACAAAAAGAGTATCAACATCTATTACTGAAATAAATCCTAGCAATATTGAGAGTATAGATACTGTAATTATAGCTAAATATGCTAAAGAACTTATTAAAATTGAAAATGAAATATTTTTAACTTGCATTAAATTAGAACGATTAAACAAATTAATTGCAAGTTTAAATGAAAGACTAAAAGACATAGAAAAAAAATACAGTTCTAAAAGAAATTGCAGGAAAGCTGAGCAAGCATTATGAGCAAATTAGACGTTATAAATGAAATTCACAAAAACGATAGAGTTAATTTTCCAAGAAGAAAGGTAATACTCAAAGATATTGATGATCTTTGGCAAGCAGATTTAATGGATATGCAAGCAATACCAAAAGTAAACGCATGCCATAAATATATATTGGTGATAATAGATGCTTTTTCTAAATATGCATGGGCAATTCCACTAAAACAAAAAAAAAGCTTCAAGTGACGAAAGCATTTCAAACTTTAATTAAAAATGGACGTGTACCAAAAAATTTTCAGACCGATCATGGGAAGGAGTTTTATAATGATTGTTTTCAAGATATTGTAAAAAAGAATAACATCAATCATTATTCTACATATTCTAGGAAAAAGGCTTCGATCGTTGAAAGATTTATTCGAACTTTAAAGAACAAACTATATAAAGCATTCAGTATCAATAGAAATTATAAATAGTTCAATGGTACATTGGACAAAACGTTACATTTATACAATAATACTGTTCATAGAACTGTAGGACAAACCGCAGCTTCAATAAATCATACTAATAAAAGCAATATATTACAAAGATACATTGACTTAGCTCAGTTTAGAAAAATAAAGTGCAAAAGATTTCGCATTGGAGATTATGTGAGAATAAGTAAATACAAAGCCTGTTTCGATAAAGGTTACTATCCTAACTGGTCGATAGACATATTTAGGATTAAAAAAATACAAGACACAAATCCAGCAATTTACTTTATTGAAGATAGCAGATGTCGACCTATACTAGGCGTATTTAATGCGCAAGAACTTCAAAAGACGTCTCATCCTGATGTATACCTCGTTGAAAAAGGTTTAAAACGAAAAGGATGTCAAGTATATGTTAAATGGCTAGGTCTTCCGATGAGTGAAAATAGTTGGATCGATAAATCAAATGTATTATAAATTTCATAAAGTATATTTAAGCAATAACTCATGCTTTATTATTCATTTTGGTGTGGTTCTTAAAGCAACAAACACTTATATTATATAGAAAATAATACATATTATTATAGCAATGAAGAAAATACGAACTGCCTGTAAGAGTGACAAAACAACAGATTCTTTCGCATCTAGCAAACGTAAGAAACTAACGTCTGGACTTGGTTTAAAGAAAACATAAAAAAATGTTGTTTCGCATACCAAGAAACACATAAAAAAATTAAAACCTGCTTGTAAGAAAGCACTGATGAACTTGGCATATACAACAGCTCAAGAATTTGCATCAGATTCATCTATAAAACTACCCAAAATTATACCAGTACCCAAAACTGGAGGATTTCTTCCATTAGTACCAATATTTGCTGGCCTATCTGCTGCTGGAAGTTTGGTCGGCGGTGCTGCAGGGATTGCAAAGGCTATAAATGAATTTAAAACAGCCAAAAAGCAATTGCAGGAATCACAACGTCACAACAAACAAATGGAAGCATTAATCATAGGAAAAGAATTACAACTTAAGCCTTACAAAGAAGGTTTCGGCATTTATGTTACGAAGAAAAAAAAACTAATTTCTCGGCTTCCTAAAAGAGCATTAACTAATATTGATATAATTAAGCATTCAACTAACATTCCATTTTTTTAGGTGTATATATGAGGGATGAATTAACAGCTAAACCATTCCCAAAAGAATGTGGAGTAATTAATCTCGATTCTTCTAAAAACTCTGGTACTCATTGGGTAGCCTATGGTAAAAATAATGAGCATATTGAATATTTTGATAGCTATGGAAACTCAAAACCACAGAAAGAATTAATAAAATATTTAGGAAAAAGTATTCGATATAATTATGATAATGTACAGCAAGATCACTTGTATAATTGTGGACACTTGTGTATAAAATTTCTTTACTCATTTTGGAAAACAAATAAAATATGAACTTAATTAACTATGTGCTTTATTAATCGTTATAAAGAAAACCCAAAAAGTTTTTATAGTGATATAAATGATTCATTCATGACGTTTTATGTGCATTCTTTGAAAGTTGGTGATGAAAGATACATGTGGAATCTGTTTAGTTGTACAAACAAATATTTAGTAACTAGTTAAGGAAGATTATCATGTTTATCTACAATAAAACACGCTCTGTCAGAGGAAAAACAAACATTTCTGTTCCCATATCCAAAGAAAACAGACGTGTCAGTGTAATAAAAGTTAAAAGTATTTCCAAAGAAAATGAGAAATTTCTTCAAAATCTTGGATTTAAAGTTTAACATGCTTCAAATCACCGATAGCCCGCAACACGACAACTCTATTGAGAGTTATGAGATCCATAGTTATAATCCATATAATAATAGCTTCAAAGTAAATGATGAAATCAGAATTCCTATAAAACAACACGATTTATATTTGTTTCCATCCGGTAGCTCCGTTTATGTAGAAGGTTGTGTAAATGTATTTACGAAAGACTCTTCAGGAAAAATATTGAAAAAGGATATTAATTTTGTTTACAATCCCATATCATATCTATTCCAAGATATAAGGTATGAATTAAACGGTGTTGAAATAGATCGTTTTAAGAATGCTGGTATTACAACAACGCTGAAATCATATATCTCTATGAATGAAGGTGAAAGTAAAGCAGCAACAGTTTGGGGGTGGAACCTAAATGGTTGGAAATTGAAAAATGGTAATTTCAGTATTATCATTCCCTTGAACAAAATACTAGGATTTGCAGAAGATTATAACAAAGTAATCATAAATTGTAGACATGAACTTATTTTGCAACGAAGCAGCTCTGCGTTGAGCTGTGTGCTTATGGATAAAGACGATAACATAGAACTAGATATACATAAAATACAATAGCGTATGTCACGTATAAAAGTTTCTGATCGTAATAAATTGTTATTGCTTAAGAGTTTGGAGAGAGATCGTTCTATACAGATGGCGTTTAGAAATTGGGATTTATATGAAAATCCATTATTACCCCAAACAACAAAGCATTCCTGGTCGATTAAGACTACTTCTCAACTAGAGAAACCAAGGCATGTAATAATTGGTCTGCAAACTAATAGAAAAAATGATCATACTAAAAGTTCTTCCAAATTCAATTATTGTAATATAACTAATGTTAAATTATTTTTAAATTCGCAATATTATCCATATGATTCGCTTAAACTTAACTTCAATGACAGTAAATACAGTATATTATTATACGAGATGTATGCTAATTTCCGTCTGTCATATTATAACCTGGGTATTGATCCGTTGCTTGACTTAAAACAATTCAAAGAAATAGCGCCACTTTTTGTGATTGATTGTTCAAGGCAAAACGATTCACTTAAAACTGGACCAGTTGATGTGCGGCTGGAATTAGAATGTTCCAAAGATTTTCCTGAAAATACATCTGCTTATTGTCTAATTATAAACGATCGTCTTTTCAAATACAAGCCATTAACTAATATCGTAAGGAAATTATCATGAACATTATAGTAGATGTACAAGGATTTAAAAGCGATCAAAATGAGTTTATTCCTAAAGAAATAGCAGTAATGTGTAATGGGCGTATGCAAGTATTACTGATAAAGCCACCATTTCCGTTTTATGATTTATCAAAACAAGAACTTCTACAAGTAATCTGGATTGAAAGAAACAGAGGAATACGCTGGCATGAAGGCTCAGTGCCATATTTCAACTATAAAACACACTTAGTAGATTTTTAAAAGATAAGAATATATTTACAAAAGGAGATGAAAAAGTTAAGTGGTTGAAAGACATTTTTGATAATAATAATGTGTATAATCTAGAAAGTAAAAATTGCCCAAGTTTATTAACATTATATAAAAAATATTCAAATTCATCTGATATTATGAGTTGTGTAAATCATAACAATAGATGTGCTTTAAAAAATGTATTCTGTTTGAATAAGTGGTGTGTAGAAAATAATGTTTTTTTAATTTAATTATTGCAAATAAATTGTATATCATATCGAGGGTTCACGGGCAAAATGTATTAAGCGACATCCTGGCCGATATTGAGTTATATACATATTCGGAATCGCCAGATTTTTCTGCGTCGTTTGCACTCGGTTTCGTGCTGATCTGAGCACTTTTTTGGCGCTTAAAACAATAGTAAATTTAGGGGCAGTTCGGAGTACCTTTGATTGAAGCGACAACATTTTTTTACAATTTAAGAAAAAATGGACTTCATACAGGTGAAATATTTAGTGTTTTTGACTTGAGCTATTTTCCCCGGCATAAGTTTGGTAAGATAAGGTGTTTGAATCGTCTTGCCTGCGCCCAAAATATATACATACTGTCGCTTACAGCATTTTGCTTGCAACTGAAATTCATACTTGATGTCGCTTAAAACATTTAGCCTGCTGCTGAAATCCATACCTTATGTCGCTTAAACCATTTACCATGCGTCTGATATTAATACACACAGGCGCATAAATCATTTTCATATTTAATAAAAATTATTTATACTCGGCGGTTAAATCCTTCTTCTTGAACTGAATTAATAAAGACTCGTCTCATCAGACATATTGTATTCTAAGTGGTGGAAATTAAAACATTTTTACTCTACTGGAATTAGGAAATCTATATTCATTAAGATAGTCAAAATTTTGTATAATTCGTTTATCCGTTGTCGGGTAAGACATATTGTTTCGGCGCCAGAGTCTTTGATTTACGTCACTGTGAGTAACGCGCGTGCCCCCGCGGTGCTTCAGTCGCCATGAACCGTGTACGACAGTGTACGAGTATGGACATGTTATGTGTTATTTGGACAAAATCATCACCTGGTTATTGAAATATTGCGTTGTTGTGGCGTAAAATAGTGCATAATCTATATCTACACTATATAATTATATATTATTTATTATTATTTTTATTTATAATATTATTTTGTATTTTTGTTTGTTTGTTTGTAATGGATAAACTCAATATAATAATATAAATGTCCTGTTATATGGCAGTGAGACGTGGCCTGTGCTTGAGCGACACAACTAAGCAGAGTCTGCGTATCACGGAGATGAACATGCTGCGCAGGATGTGTGATGTCACGCGGAAGGACCGCATTAGGAACTCCCGCATCCGGGGTAGCCTTCATGTCCGTGACATTGCTGACAAACTGCAAGAGTGTCGTCTACGCTGGTATGACCATGTCTTACGTCAACCGGTATCTTACGTGGGTAACAAATGTCTTGCCATGCTACCTCCGCCGAGCCCCGGTAAACGGGGAAGGCCAAAAAAATGATGGCTTGACGTCGTAAGGGATGATATGCGTGCCAACCAACTAACCACCAGGGATGATGAAGACCGTGCGAAGTGGAGTAGATATAGCCGGAAAGCGGACCCCGGGCTCCAAGGCGTGGGTTTTGGAGTGCAACCGGGACAGCGCTAGGATGATGATGATCATGAAACTCAAAAACTACTGGACCGATTAAAAAAATCTTACACCATTAGAAAGCTACATTATCTGCGAGTAACATAGGCTATATTTTATTTTAGAAAAAATAGGGGTCCGTAAGATATTTGGGTTTTTCGGGTACGCGAAGTAGTTTCCTCAGGACGCGGGTGAAACTGCGGGAAACGGCTAGTCTAATTATAATTTGAAGAAATTCATAAAGAAATTATCAATACATTAAAAAGGTGAACTTTTAGGGACCTAAAAGTTTATGGCGAAATGTGGGTGTAATATTACACCTCTACCTACCCTTCGGGGATACAGGCGTGAGTCTATACAATAAATAAAAATAAAAAGGTGATTAATTGATTGTATATTAACTTACTGTAAAATGTATTCGAAATATAAACAGTCTACACGGCATGTCTCTTACACTCGATCAGACAGTATTAATTATTGTGAATTAGAATGTTCACATTGAATAAAGATAATTTTATTATAGTACTATTTTGAGAGCGTAAAACTGAATTGAAAGTATTATTTGCCATATACATTTCGATGCTTAAACAAAAAAATATTATAGATAAGTACTTACTTACATAATTGTTTTTTAAATGTTTCCTTAATAAATAGTAGGTAGTTGTTTGTGTTTATTAAAATCTATAATTTAGTGTTACTATCAGCAGAACTATTACTGGAAGGCAGCGATAGCCGAGTGGATATACCAACAGACTGCCATGCAGAGGGTATCGAGTTTGAATCCTCAATGACTTTTCGGAGTTATGTGCGTATTGAATTGTTAATTATCGCTTGTCCCGTGCCTCGGAGAGCACGTTAAGCCGTCGATCCCGGTTGTCATGAAGATCTTTGACAGTCGTTACAGGGCGTCCGTACCTTCTAAATAAACTGACACTAGTATAAACCATGGAATATCGCTATCCTTTCGGGTTGCGGAGGTCAGACAGGCAGTCGCTCTGTGGAAATGCTAATATTCAGCCAAATCCGGTTAGACTAGAAAGTGGACCCCAGATTGAAACTGGGATGACGCTAAGAGGATGATGATCAGCAGAACTATTACTGACTGCCTCGTTGGTCTTGCGGCAAAAATGTGCGCGTAGGATCAGGAAGTCTCATGTTCGATTCCCGGGTCGGGCAATATGTTATTGGGATTGTCTGTTAGGAAATTCACAGTAACAGCACGGATTCTGGAATGTGCCCGGTATGGCAATAGGCTCGCCCATTATTACGTGGGAATAAAATAAATCTGGCGAAAAGTGGGTGTAGCAATACACCTCTGCCTACCTCTTCGGGGTTACAGGCGTGAGACTATGTAAGTGTATGTATGCGCTATCAACTGAATTGAACACAGATAGTGCGATAGTCTAGGGTGAGACCAACAGACTGCAATGCAGAGGTCTCGGATTCGAAATCTGGCAGACACCAATAACTTTGAACAACTTGTAGTCTTATTAACGTTATGTGCGTATTTACCTGAAAATTATTGCTTGTATAGTACTTTGGAGGGCGCGTTAAGCCGTCGGTCCCGACTGTCATGAAGATGTTTGACAGTCGGTACGGAGAGTTAGCACCCTCAAATATCCTGACACTAGTCTAACCAAAGAACATAGTTATCCCATAGAATCCCGTAGGTACATATTGCACCTTATCAGGTTCGACAAGATATCGAGCCCTGGGCTCCTAAGCAAATAGCAGAGGATGCAACCATGAATAATGCTAGGATAATGATGACTATTATTACACATAATCTAAAGTCCTAAACTAAGTAATTGACATAACATAAATTTGCGCCTGTATTTCTCTGGAGAGGTAGAAGTGTGGAGGGCAGAGATATTTGACACACTTTTTTACCAGTTATATTATCACATGAAACATGGGATGTCGCTGTTGCCACTTACTAGGCACAATTCCAGACTGCGGCGCTACTGAGAATTTCTATATGGAAAAACTTGAGAACACTGTTCTCGACCTGGGAATCAAACCCCGGGCTTCATGCTTAGCAATGACATTGGCATGCGTAAGCTTAATTCTTTTTTGGAAATTTCTGCTTACAGTGACATCCACGGATATGGAAATGAACAGACAAAAATACTTTAAACAAAAAAAATATCTTATCAGAATCAAATCATCCAGGAATAATTGTGGTGTGATGAGTACGATGATTTTTCTGGGTGTAATTTATCTAAAAAAATATGTATTACTTGTAGCTGAATATTTTTCAAAAAATAGCGAAAAATTTCTTTAGATTTTTCATTGGTAGGAAATAAACAATAGTCCAAATTAATGTTGATCTAACCGCCAATCCCAATTATACTTACAAATTAATTGTTATTTCAAACAATTTACTTTTAGAGAAAAGTGCTACATAAATCATTTTAATCTGCAACTGCTTTATGATATTTCGATTGCTTAAACCTATTAGCCTGATTTTATTTTAGTATTTCAATGGTTGTTCATATATTTAGCCTTACACAAAATAATGCCAGAGTGTCGCTTAAATCGTTTTTCCTATAACTGTATTGTGAAATTTATGGCACTTATATCATTTACCCTGTTTCTAAATAAAAGTAAGCTCGGGTAATATTGTATCAAGCGACTTTTATTTCCATTAATAGTAGCTTAAAAGAAATGAAAACTATACTCAATTATGCAGCTTTTGTCATGGAAATCAACTTCGGTCACTTTTTCGTTAATAACCTTATACTTTTTTTATAACGATTTTTTTTCGTAAAATTGAAACTTTAAAACGCTCTCCTGTAAAGTTTAAAAAATGTCGCTTAATACATTTTGCCCGTGAACCCTCGAATTATAATTACACTAGCTTCTGTGTTTTATTTTCCATCAATAGTGAAACCTGCCTACTATAATTTCGATAGCAATAATGTGGTACTCATTAAAGATTAGTTTTAAAATGAACTGTTGCAGAACTGTATCATACAACATCTGAATACAACTTATCAATCACAGTTTTATGACTAGGATAAGCATACAAACTATAAGCTACAGTACAAATAAAAAAGGTTAATAAAACTTAAAATATATTATTTACGTTCAATTTCGTC
Source organism: Euclidia mi (assembly GCA_944739405.2). NCBI lineage: Eukaryota > Metazoa > Arthropoda > Insecta > Lepidoptera > Erebidae > Euclidia > Euclidia mi. The sequence continues at coordinate 106,714,842 of OX123181.2, forward strand.
AGGAACAATCTCAAAATAAAAAAATAATCTTAAAAGTTTATTTCACACAGTTTTTTGAACGATAACATATATGATGAGTTAATGACATTGATGACAGTTGCAGTCGCGCTACAATATAAAAAATATATAAGTGCGTTTAGTGCAGCAAATAGCCCAATTCAAACAGAATCTTATAAATCATAATGGATTTATTATTTATCCGAAGACGAGTGAGACGCTGGCGCCAGCGACAGGCGTCAATTTTCATTAAACATAATATTTAATTAAACAACTTTGACACGGACACTGGTAAATAAAAAAGCAAATAAACTTAGTATTTTAACCACTAACAGACACTGAACATAATATAAAACAAATAAACTTAGTACTTTTTTTTCCACTATCGTTTTACAATAAACGCGTTACGTGACCTCTTAGCCCACTATATTTTGACAACTAAAACCGCGTCCGAAACGTGCGCTACCGTGCTTGTCAAACTTGAAATTGGCATAGTGAATACCGTTTAAGCCAATACCGTGCCGACGTGGGTAACTAGCACGTTAGGACTTCAAAATTGTCATAGTGAATAAGCCCCCTGCAAAATGATGAGTTGGTGAGAAGCCGTTTTCTTCATAATTTTGGACCATTTGCCTTATTTGCGTGGCGGTTAGTATTGGCCGATGTCCTGAATTGCTCCTGTGATCTGTAATTTGCCCTTCATCGCCGTGACGCCGAATGCAAAACCTCACAGCCCATCGAGATATGTTTAATTCCCATGAAATAGCACTTATATTTAAGCCATCTTCATGAAGCAATATTATTTCAGCTCTTTGTTGCACCGTTAAACTTGCCATTTTATTACAATAAGTAAGTGTTTTTATAATAATATTAAAATACAGAACTTTTACAGCACAATAAATGCAATTCTGTCATTATGTAAAATTATTTCATCGACCTAAAATATTCATACTCTTTTTATTTGAATCGATGCTTTACCAATAATTGAAAAGTAATAAGTACTCAAATATAGCATTTTAGACCTCGCTGAACCCAGCGTGACAAAGAATGTAATTTGAAAAGTGGTAAACATTTTTAGACCGCGATAGTACATGATGAACGTGGTCTGCCGAAATATTTATAGTTGAGATCTCTGATACATATTCTAGTGCATATATATCGATGGTTGAGGTGAAAGCTTTAAGTCAAAGATAAAACTACCTAATAAAATATTTTGATCCTCTGTTTGCAACCGTTTTTTAGTATTATTTCTTAAATAATTATTGATAAGCTTTATTTTACCAATAATGATTGTTGCTTTCGCACCGCATTTTATGCACGGTTGGATATATAATCCCGTCGAGATGGTACTTAAAATTAAAAATACAGCTGAGGAGGCCTAGGCTCAAAGTTTTGCAGTTGATTGAGCTATGAACGTAGAAAATGGCAAATTGGTGTCAGAGGGCAATAAATAAGCGAGATTTTAGCCTCGGTAACAACTGAATGGTTGTAATACAATTATATCGATGATTTCCCATCTGTAACATATTGAGAAATTCAAGGATTTTCTAAAATTTCCTTAATTATACCGACTGGTTTTATCTCCGACGTGTGTATTGTTTAATCACGATTCCAATTGAAACTTTCAACGCATGATTTTCCGGAATTCGGTTTTTATTTCGTTCAACTGCGTAACACGACCAACTCCTGTGAAATTTTTATGGCTATCATTGCTAAATTACGAGAAAATCTCGTATATAGTCTGCATATTTTACTGACTATATATTTCTAGTGCTAGTGAATAGCTCTTGACGATCTTTTGTTTGGTATAATACTTAATAATCAAGGCAAGATTACTAAATATTTAAAAATACATAGGTACTTCAACCAACTCAGCGAAAAGACGTCCACTGCTGTACATAGGCCTCCCCGAGGCTCTCCACATACACCGATTTTAAGTCACCCGCATCCAGGTACAAGTGTAGGTACTTGCATAATTGTTATTGTATAGGTTCTATGTATTTTCAAATCAGATAACGTATGTAAGTGATTCCACGACATTATATAAAATTTGCTCTTTAAATAATTGTCTATGGCGTAAATCTACCACGTCTTGCCCTATTGGTATCGTTGATATAAAAGCTGGCAATGTATTTAAAAATTACTTTAAAATAAAACTATCAAACAAACCGCACTCAGAAGCAAAAACTAATAAAACCCACAGGAAACTTTTGTTTGAATTGTAAATAGAGCTAAAATGAGAAATTGTCGACGGAAACTAAGAAAACTGCTGTAACAAATCAATTTCTATACTTTTACCTGCAAGAGTTACCACATAATATATAGACACAAGATATGTATTAAGCGTTGCATTAAGTTAGTTTTTAGTAGTGACGTTTAATTGAATGAGCACTCGTTGTATTCTTACACGATTTAAAAATTTCGGCATTTGTAGATATAAATACATCGACTACCTATTTACTTACGTTTCGACTGACATGCAACGGTCGTGGTCATAGAGAGACTGGAGTCCTTCCGTGACCGTTAAGTCCAAGACTATAACAATTCAAAATATATTAGATATCGCGATTAAGACCAGCTAAATAAACTTGTATAATACTCAATACTCAATACTCAATACTTTATTTGCATTCCACAATGTTAATTTGGTGTTATAAAAATAATACATGGTATCATCATGGACCCTGTCAGGCACAGCAAATGTAGAAGGGAGGAAGAGGGCTTTAGCTGCATTGTTCTGGATTTATTCTGTTTCATATTTAATTATAATTATATTAATTTTGCATTATTTCTAATATAGCATGACAGTTGTATTACTTATAGCAATGTATATATACTGTATTTTAATTATTTTTTAGCATCTTTCCATTTTATTATAATGATCATTGCTTTATAATTATTCTATGTGTATTTGTAGGTATAGTAGATATAATATTAATTTTATAGATTGATAGTACAGTCACGAGCATAAATATATTACTTTGGGCAGATTAGCAAAAATATCTGTCCCAAGAATGAGTTCAATAATATCTGACTGCACGTACGCAGCAAAAATATCTGATATTATCAGGCAGCATAATGAAGTGGCATCAAAATTATGTGATAACAATGTCGAAGCATAAATATCTGATGTGACAGGTGTCAAAATGTTATGATCCCTTGTGGAGAGTAAATATATGTAACGTTTTATATTTCTGTAATTTGCATTGATTCCGCCCTAAAAGCATAACTATGTGACACCAACTAGGTGGCAATAATATCTGACATTATTTTATCTTCAATTTAATTTAAAATTTATACGAAATAGTTAAAAAAACAAATGTTATTTTATATTGTTTTAATATAGGCTGTCGTTTTATACTATACAGGTTGTAAAAAGACCCTTAACGAAAACTGAAATCCCATGTTGTACCAATCACTACGAAATTTTTTTCTTCGGCACCATACCTGGGAAATTACTGGAGAAGATATTGAGGCTCAAAGTTATTATGATTTTTTTGTAATTAGGTACAAAATCGATGCATTTACCCCGCCAACCTGTTCTATCGACGTCCTTTGCACCCATGGATAAGTAGGGTTTTCGGAAATTGCACGCGCGCACTTTTAATTGCGGATTAAAAAATGTGTCTCCTTAAAAAAAAGTTAACCAGGTTTTATTTTTCTTTGTATGACTTGGCATGATGTCCAAAACGAGTAGACTTCGGCTTGGTGATGGATCTTGTGGCACCCTGTATTTATGTCTAGACATATCCAATATTACGACCGAATTAAATTATTTACATTATCTTATCATTCTATTTTATCTACGGCTGCCGAGTAATAGTTTAGGAATAGGGTATCGGACTGCCTAGTCAAATGAGTAACTTTTTCTTTTTCTTTGTGACCCGTCGAAACGCTAGTTTTGTATTTTATCAACTGATGTACTATTTTATAGTTTTATATATATGAAATTTGCTGTAAGAGCAAAATTAAAATTTAAGAATATTTGTAGTGGTGATTTAAGACAATCTTTTTGATAAATGATAATTTGCAATTTATTTTTAATACTGTCCGATTCCCTATTGTTTTTATAGTAATATATCAGGCTACCAGACCTTACTTATTTTTTCGATTTCATTGGATTGGCGATGAGTTATCGAACAGTATCCATTTATGAAGACATACATGGATATTATTCGATGCACATATTCCATTCATTCATTGCTCTCGAATAGCTCGTGAGTGGTTTAAAAGTTAATATTCAAAGAGAGGCCTTAAAGTTAATCAATTTCCCTTCAGAGAGCCTTGATTTGAATCCCATTAAGAAATTGTGGAGTTCAATGTTTCAACAATAGGATCCAACTCTGGCTGGAACCCATGATTTTCTATGTTGTCACACCTTTGACATTTGGAAGTCACTCCGAGGCTCGCAAATGTGTGCTAATATAGCCTACAATGCAAGAGAGGCTACAGGACGTAATGATGCAAATGGTGGATTTACTCGATTTTAATTCATTATGTTTAATTAGATTTCACCGGAAGATAACAAGATCCGCAAGTTTATAAATTTACTAGGAAATTCTAAACTGGAGATAAATTGTATTATTTTACGCCCATATTTTCGCAAATTTATCAATTTGTGGCGTCTCGTGGTTTTATAAACTACCGGATATCTATTCGTTAGATTCTAAACGGTTCAACCAATCACAGAAGTTTCATGTTAATTTTAAATATAACATACTGCTCTCCGATTGGTCGGTCGGTCGGTGATAATGAAGGTCGGCATCAATTCTACTTAATAGATTATGTTACGTTTTCTTGTGACCCTGAACAGAAAAGTAAGAGCCTTGCGAAGCAGTGTTCCGTTAACTTAGGCTCATAAACATTGCTATAGTTCCAGGTTTTTTGTTAAAGTGGCGAAAAGTGACAGTGAAGGAAAAAACACGTGACTTATTCAACCAATCAGAGCGCACATGGCGTTTGGTAATTGTTTACTTATTATTTTACGCATGAATTCGTAAGTTGAGCCATTTGCGAAAAGGTGGGCGTAAAATAATACAATTTATCTCTCGTTTAGAATCCTACGAAATTTTATACATTTCTTAGGAAATGTATAAATATTTGGTTCTTGTCATTCTCCGGTGACATAAATACTCGCTTAAAATCACTATTTTATTAAGTTGATTAGACAGATAAAAATAAAAAACATTTGTAACGTGTTTTTGTTCATATTCTTTGCCCGGCAAAATACATAACAATAAAACATAATATCAAATATTTTATTGTTTAAAAATTGTATGTCAGATATTATTGCCACCTAGTTGGTGTCACATATTTATGCTTTTACGGCGGAATCAATGCAAATTACAGAAATATAAAACGTTACATATATTTGCTCTCAACAAGGGATCATAACATTTTGCCACCTGTCACATCAGATATTTATGCTTCGTCATTGTCATCACATAATTTTGATGCCACTTCATTTTGCTGCCTGATAATATCAGATATTTTAGCTGCGTACGTGCAGACAGATATTATTGAACTCATTCTTGGGACAGATATTTTTGCTAATCTGCCCATAGTAATATATTTATGCTCGTGACTGTACAAGTGTATATAATATGTCTGCAACTTATTGGTTATGTTTGTAGTTTTAATAATATTTTTAATGATACGTTTATTATATTAATATAATTTGCGAGTTATGACAATTATTATATGTTTATCTTTATTTATATTGCTAATATTAATGTAATTTGTCAGTTATGTCAGTGATTTTATTAATATTTTTGCAGGTATTATTTTTATTATTTATATTATTGTAATATATATTATTATATTTTGTCAGTCAAGTATTCATTTAAATTGTAATAACATTTGTTTAATAGTAGTGTTTTTAATTTTTTTATAAATAGGTTAAATTTAGGTTGGTTTTTAATTTCTTCAGACAATTTATTATAAATTTTTATAGACATCACATATGTGCTGTCTGTGTGTTGTTTTAAACGTGAGGTGGGCAGTTTAAGTCTATCCCTATGGCGTAGTGCGTACCTACATTGGGTGTCTTCTCTCTTGGTAAACATGTTTAGATTTTTTCTTACGAATTTGCACATTTCCAAGATATATATGGAGGGTAAAGTTAAGATATTGAGTTCTTTAAAATGGGGTTTGCAACTATCTGTATCGTCGATGTTCACTAAAATTCTAACCAGCTTTTTTTGAAGTGTAAAGAGAGTTGGTGCATCTGTGCTATTGCCCCACAATATTATGCCGTAGCTAAACCATGCATAAGCATATGCATAGTATGTAGCAAGGGCAGTTTGCAGGTCTGTTGTCTTTTTAACTTCACCAAGGGCGTATGTAAATTTTGAAATCTTTGCTCTCATTTTCGTTGTATTTTTTACTGACTATACATGATCTATCATGTATTGCAATAAGTAATATATGTTTAATCACTAATGTGATGTGGGCACAAGAAAGGACTCATCACAAATCATCATGCATGCATGAGAAATTTAATGGAAGTGAATGAAGCAAGAGAGATATGTCCGGATCGTTGCAAATGGCGTTCCGTAGTCTCTGCCTACCCCTCCGGGAAACAGGCGTGAGTCTATGTATATATGTATGTTTGTATGAAAGTATTCTTTAATCTTTTAAACACACACAGTGCATTTCAATATATTAAAGAATAGTCTTAAATGTAACACTAAAACACACACACACACACACACACACACACACACACACACACTATAAGCACAAAATAGGAACGGGTGAAAATCATTTAAATTTTCACATTCACAGCTAACACAAATCTGCTGAAAACTTTAAAACTCTTTTAAATAAAAGTCGTAAAGTAAACTTTTTCATGTTAAATAATATTAACCGCCTATTAACAAAAAACATATTTTGAAAGCTAGTTGAAACAACTTTGTTGTATTCCTACTGAACATGGTTTATCACTTCCCTCTAATGCTTATAATTGCCAGCTCTTAGCTTTTGACTGCTTAGTTAATATTAAAAAGTATCTTACAACGATTTCCACCTAAGATTCTTGTATATTAACTTCTTTAAGAACCTACCAACAATATAGACAAGGTTTTATACTTATGCAACATCGCATCATTTTAGCATAGAAAAGATGAGCATTCAATGAATTTATTATATATTATGAGCTACTATACTACTAACAATACAATAACCACAACCACACCAAAACAAACAAGACAACAATACATACAAATAGGATGGTATTCTCATGTAATCGAAAAAAATATATAATTTTAATATAAGCTTATGAAAGCTTATCACAAAAAATGTTACACTATAAATCGGGTGCAATGAATTGGTCATTCACAAATACTACAATCTTTCAAAGTAATAAGACATTTTTTTTTTAATTTTAATAAATTATGCAAAAATTGTAAAATAATTAAAAGAAACTCTTTAAGATTATCGAAGCTTACTTATAACTAAGATGTCAAAGTATAAAAATTTACAGATTGTAAAATTACTTACAAACAGTTACCAATCTTATAAATAGTTTGTACGGACACGAAACTCTAAGCATAGTGTCTCAAACTTTTGCTTCGCCGGGGTCTGGATCATATCCAAATTTTGTATTAAACTTTTGAACGGACGTCTCCAACGGTACGAATTTGAAATTGGAATGTTTAACAAGTTTACGAACGAAATAAAAGAATGTACGTCTACCTTCGAAGAGCAACATCTTTCACTTACGCTATTACAATTTTCTGCTTTTAAAAACGAATAAAGGTATTTTTTATCACAGGGTTGTGAACGTGTTCCAAGTATTAATCTTTTGTTTTTTTTTAAGAAACACAGTATATGGAAGAAAAATACCTGAATATTCGCAGCCTACATATGGCCAGGTACACGTGGCAAACATACTAGTCATGTTCTATTGTTGGCATGAGCAAATAGTCAAAATGGGTTTTTCTGCTTATGAGTGTCCATTAATAGTTTCAAGTCAGGAAGTTAAGACAATAATCTTTCGTTCAATCTTTTTCATATGAGAGTGATGGAAAAGAGAGCGCTCTACCGATTGTGTATACACTTTTGGACTATAACATGTTATAATCTTCTGCAGTCTGCTAGTCTCCGTTATTATCATCACAGACATTCAACATTCGAAGTTACTAATATGCATTTATGGTCAGATATGAGACAAAACAAGCACGATGAAATAATATTGTTTACCAGGCATCGTAACAGATACTTCACTCACCCACACGACAAACTCATATACCGGCGGGTGGATGGAGTTGCAGTTCGCCAACAAGAATGGCTGGAGACGTGGCCAACGTGTTCCACATATGCCTCCCGTTCTGGATACGTATGTGAAATAAGAGCCATGCCCTCATTTCATCAACGTCTGTCTATCTCGCACTTGGATTGTGGTCACGGATATGTCATACTAACGCAGGGTCGAAACATTACCTTCACCGTGGCTGGGTACAAACCCTTTAGGAAAGTCTCAAAGTACCTCTCCATAGAGTCCTTCATTGGTGAGAGACCCGCCAGGCTGCAGCCACAAACCAAAAAAAAACAAATTAAAAAAGTTATTATACCGTGAGCAATACAGCTTTCAAAACTATATAAATAATTTTAAACCAAGTTGATAATTTATTTGAATAATGCATGCGCACAGTTATAAGCAGAATGGTAATACAATATTAAATAAACGTTAATAAAATCAACAAAATTTGAACAATAAAACTATTTTGATGATAAATAATTTGAACAATGAAACTATTTTGATGATAAATTATAATACAATTAAAGACCAACTATAGCAATTTTTTTTCAAATATTGTTTACTTATTTTGTGTTATTATTTGATGAAAGTTTTGAGCAATCGCATAGTTAATAGTTGTTGTTTGTTATAAGTTTAAATGTGCTGATGTATGTGAAGTTTTACATATTTTTGGTGAATCTGTTGTGCTGCACAAAACAAATATTTGTCTATTGCTCACTCGATCTTTTTAATTAAAATAAAAAGAGATGGTAACAAATGACTCAATTAATAATGATAGTCTCATTAAATTTTCTTCGTGATTTTAGGTGACACGTTGAGCCGCGTCCACTAAGACATGCCTGAATTGTAGAGGAATTGGTAAAAAAAGAAACATCGCGTCGCTTTTTATCCTAATGTCTGCTCGTATATAGTGAGACTAATTTCTTATTAAGTACTTAGTAAGAGAATTAGAGCTATCATCGCAAATTACCAAGCAGGTCAAAATGAGAGCAATTTAGATTTTTGCCTGGTAAAGGTATGTAATATTTTTACTTTTGTACCAAGCCTCGCTTATCACAACTGATGCTTTCTTATGTAGGAATTTTTGTCACACACTGCTCAATACAAAAAAAATGCCGTCAAACTGCAGCACTACCTAAATACCTAGTTACCTTGACGACAGTTTGTTTATTGCACGTGCTTGTAGCGCCATCTACTAGTTCCACTGCTAGTTTATTGTCTTACGCATTTCTGGCAGATACGATGCTTTGAATAGATAAAGTGTTAAAGTGTAATGTTACAAACAGACTAACATTTATATTTATTGTATTAGCATAAGTAAAGGGCCATTATAAATATGCTTAGTCTCAATCTCCTTTATAAAGCAATAAATACCGCGGCGTACGCTAAGTATGTCGTCAAGATAATAATGATAATGTCCAAGAGAAACGTTTCGGAAGTTCACTAACTTGATTGTCGTTTCAACGAAATAATTCTACGGACCATAATACTTGAAATAAATAGCACGTTATTCTTATTTACTTTTGAGAGGAATCTGATTGTTCAGATGCCAGTATTCGTTTATGAATTGACTTGCTTGCATTTTAAGATAATATTGATATTGTTTATTATACGACCTAATAATAAAAAAATGAGCAAAGCTCTAACTAAATTCTATATAATGGGTATAAATATTAATAAGCTATAGTGATAGGTTAGATTACATAAGTACCACTCAATAAATTAATGTTAATCGAGGAGTGACGTCACGGATGTCAAACCGGTGCATTAACCTCGATTGTTGTTATTGTTTATAAAATAAAAGAAGTTATATATGTAGAACGATTTATTAACAAAAGTTTACATTCAGTGAGATTCATTACGTGAAATGTTATACAGTGCCAATATTGTGTAAAAAGAGAATAAACAGTAAAAAATAAAAACTGATATAAAAAGTGAACTAAATCTACCTTATTCTAAGAAAAAGTGAACGGACTTTTTACATATGTACATAATACTGTCTTAAAAGTGCTCGAGTATATGTGCGGTTACCCCTAGTTTACGGTGTTCTGACTACTAGTACTGTAACACCATTGTAGGCCCGTGAAAAGCCATAAAAAAATATTTTTTTAGTACAGCGCCATCTGTCGCTTTTCCGAGGTACTTGTAAGCTACATCGATCGTTCAAGCTCCTAGCTCGATACATAAAATTATGGCCCCAACTAAATGTGGAGCTTGTGCAAAATTTTTGACTCCGCAAGAGGCCGCAAGATGTCGTTTATGTAAAATAGCATTCCATCGAGCCTGCAGGGCTTTACCGCTCACGGGTAATATAGCGCCAAATTGGTCTTGTCCTGAGTGCAAAAAGAAGGAGAGTGCACAGCAGAGGCCTGATGAAGCGACAGATAAAGATGACAGCTTTGATAGCACTCATGAAATAAGCCCAAATATGTCCGAATGGATAACGATGGAGATGCGCAGAATATTGAGGGAGGAACTACGTTCTGAATTCCAAAATATGCGTGCTGACTATCAAGCCGAATTCCAGGGGTTGCGTGCCGAAATAGTCAAGCTTCAAGCAGACAAAGAAAAGCTTGCAGAAAGAGTAGGCATACTAGAAAAGCAGCTCATGACGTCATCAAAGCTAGCCGATGATGTTGCTTAGTTGAAAAGCGAGATTAACGAGCGAGACCAGCAACTGTTAAGTAATGAAGTCGAAATTGCCAACCTCACTGAAACTAGCAATGAGAATCTAGTGCATATTGTTAGGCTAGTAGCAACTAAGCTTAACGTAACGTTGGCGGATGGTGACGTAATCAGCGTGAGCCGCGTCGGCGCTAGACACCTCAACGCGACGAGTGCCGTGGGACCAGTGGAGACCCGCGCGCGTCCGGTCGTCGTGCGATTCGCGAGGCATGACGTACGGAACGAGTTTCTTCGCTGCGCACGAGTTCGGCGGGGAGCGGACACTTCGGATCTAGGCATTACTGCGCCGATCACAAAAATTTACGTGAACGAGAGGCTCACCAAGATAAATCGGCAGTTGTTTCGACGAGCGCGTGATACTGCTAAACAACATGGGTGGCAATATATCTGGACGAGGAACGGTCGAATTCTTGCCCGACGCAAACCCGGCGAACCTACAATCAGCATACGTACCGGAGCGGATCTGTCACGTATACAATAACATGGACAATTTAACGTCATGCTCCCGGTATTTGTTTGTATTGTTTAATGTTTCACCATATATCTTACCAGAATATTATATACTACGACTATCTTTTAATGGGGAAATAGCATATTCTAAAATGGTCTGCCTACGCGCATATGAATTGCCTGACATTGCATATATTATTTTTATTTGTACAGTTTATAGGATTATCATTATGGGCATATTTTTTATTTATGTACGTTTATTTATTGTTTAACATTACATGCTCAGTTATGTTTTATGAATGGTCAATTTATAGAATATAAAATGTCACAATATCACAAGGACCATTTGAAAGTATATTTCAATTATTTATTATTTTATATCAATGCCACGAAATAAAACCATTAAGTTTGGTCTGTTAAATGCGGGATCGTTGGCAACGAATCACGACGAATTTCTGATAGCAATGGATAGTCATTCGGTTGATGTGCAATGTTGGGATTTGGTTCGTAAATGAAAGATGTTACTATGTCAAATGATTAACGTATAATGGCCCATATTACAAAGGTTATACTTATTATATAGGAAGGAAGGCTGTAGGCTTCTGTAGCTGATGAGAGTGTGTGTATCGGGAATTCTAATGTGTAATGTGGAAGAAAACACCGACACGTCTGTCTACACTGAACAGCTTTATTGTACTAACTTGTTACATTAAATGCATTAATATAATACGGTATAAAATGTATCGGCGTCAGCATAAATGATCGAGCGTGCTCGTACATGCTGCCAAATTACAAAAGAAATAAAAATAAGTAAAAACATAAAAAGAAACAAAAATACAAATGTGACACTACACTAAATCTTAATTTCTAAAATGACGCGGTGAAGTCGCTCTGTTGACCTTGTCAATGCTGCTGGTGGCATCGTTGCATGGCAGTTGTAGCACAGGTTGTAGTTCCATTGCATTCGTATCCTGGTTCGGGTTGGGTGATCTGGTGGTAACATGTAGTACAGTGCTGGCGCGTTTTCTTAATTTGAGAACGGTCCATATAACAGCTATAATGATAACCGAAACTATCAAACCATACACAACATAGCGATGTGTGTCGTGAGATAATGCCACCTCATTCAATGTTTCCTGGTGCTTCTTCACCTGCTCAATATTGGTTTTCAATGTTTTCAGCATCGTGTCATGATTTTCTGCTTCAAAACTATAATTATTGCTTGAGATGAGGTGATTAACGGTTGATTCTCGAAAATAGAACTCGTCTTCAGTTACGTTTATCTCACTGTGAAACTTGTTATGTGATTGCACCATGATGTTCTCGCTCTTCAACATGCATCCCGGACTCAATTCGATAATTCCATTCGCACTTAATACTCTCGAGTATGTGCCAGATGTGCAAAAGACGCGAATGGAGCATTGTTTACAGCAGGAGTATAGCCACGTGCCATCCTTGTGTAACGGGATCCACTTGTCGCTGCAACTTGATACAGTGGTGCCGCACGCTGATAAGTTCTTATTGTTTATAATTTGTGCCTCGCATATCGCAGTAGTTTGTTGAATATCATATACAGGTAGATCAAGTGCACACATTAACACGTGATTTTTAAGATGTATACACGTACTGAGGTCTAGATGAGACGGCAACATCATCATGTTGTTCTTCAAATCAATTGCCAGATATTCTGATGAAGGCACAATGCGTCTCTCTTTCTGTCCTTGTAAGAAAGGAATAGGTATAATTCGGCTTAATTCATACTGCTCACGATTCACTAGCGGCAGCTTCACTTCAAAAATAAGGAAACCTCCGGTTAACTTGACGTGTACACGCGACAACTTGTACATTTGACGAATACATTGATAGCTGTTCGTACATGGTAACGATAGTTCGCTGGGCAGCTGGCCAGATATGATATTTAACTGTACTTGTAGCTGGTCTGGTTTCAACAAATGGACATCCACACGTCCATCTTTTACATCTGTCACTAAATCGAGAAGTAACTGCTGAGCTCTTCTTATGTTAGCGATCAATAAACTAGCAGTGAACGCCGATGACATCATATCAAGTGCACTGTCGCGTTCCAATTGTATGCGCGCGTTGGTTTCTTGGAATCGTCTATTTATAAGTAAAAACTGTTTGTTCATTATCTCTTCATTTCGTTTTAAAATATTATATTCGCCTTCGACTATGGATGTTTGTTGTTTATATAAGTTTAGTAGGTGATTCTCATTACTTTGCACAATATTGATATCTCGGTCGTATTTTTCGGCGAAGTTTTGGTCAAGTGTTCCGAATAAATAATTTGCTGCATAGCCAACTCCATTGATTAAACCTCTTTTAGCTCTATATCCGTGTTCTGATCGTAGAACATTATTATAGTGTTGTATTTCCTTGATTTCGTGTTCTAACTGCGAGGCAATGGATTTCAAGGCGGTCTCCTGATTAAATTTGTTATTTAGCTGATAGACATAGTTTTCAACGCCTTGAAGATTTCGCCAGTAGGTTGTCATGTTGTAATATACAACCATTCTCCATTCGTCTTGTTTTATTCGCATATCAGCAGTTTTATCGAAGTATACAACTTTACTTGCTGACAACATAGTGACATTGACCGTGACTTGTTGTAGTGAAGTACATAAGCAGCAAACGAATAGAAACAGTGTGCAAATATAACTATTCAAAGATGTTTTGGCACGTATCTTCCTTTTCGGTCTTCTATCAGTAATTGGTGGTTTATCCGACGTTGTTCGATCTTCACTTTCTGATTCAATTTCATTGTGTTCGATAGGCAATCGAGATAATTTGATAATCGGGCGTTTTATGGTGCCGTTTTTCGTTTTTAACGTCACAACTCGTACATGTCCATCTTTCCCCGGATGCGTATCGATAATTCTAGCAAGTAGCCATTTTGATGGCGGCAAATGGTCCTCCTTTATTAACACGATGTCATTAATTTCCAAGTTTTTTGTTGGGAAATGCCACTTGCTACGGGTTTGAAGTGTTTGTAAGTATTCGGATGACCATCGCTTCCAAAAATCTTTGTGCATTTTTTCTACCAGTTGCCATCTTGTTTTTATATTTCGAATATCTTCGTCAGGTGATAGAGGACTTGAGAGTATCGGTCCTCCCACTAAAAAGTGAGCAGGCGTTAAACAGTCCAAGTCATCAACATCATTTGTTAGCGGGACCAACGGCCTTGAATTCAGACAGGCTTCAACTTGTGCTATCAGCGTAGAAAACTCTTCAAAGGTGAGTTTTTGTTCTCCAATGACGCGCTTTAGGTGGTGTTTCATACTTTTAACCGCAGCTTCCCACAGTCCTCCGGCCGAAGGCCATACAGGAGCGTTGAAGTTCCATTCAATACCGAGGTTAGCCAATTCACTCACGACCTCTGTGTTTATGTAGGTATTAATCGCCTCCTTGTGTTCCTGAATTAGTGTTTTGGCTGCACCTACGAAGTTTGTACCGTTGTCGGAGTACATATATCTCGGCGTGCCTCTCCGAGCACAAAATCGCTTAAAGGCACAGAGAAAAGCTGCAGTACTCAAGTCTGACACCAACTCTAAATGAACGGCCTTGGTTGCTAGGCACACAAAGATAGATATGTAAGCCTTGCTTGTCTTAATCCCTCTGCCTTTGTTGGCCTTGACTTCCACCTGACCCGTAAAATCTACACCGGTATGTGTAAATGGCCGCGATGGAGTAACACGTGGTTTGATCAAGTTTCCCATCAACTGTTTGTCTGTAGTAGTTTTGTAACGATGGCATTTGATACATTTCAGAATATGGCCTTTTACTGTCCTTACTCCTCTGAGTATCCAATATTTGTTTCTTAAATGTGTCAAGGTAAGTCTCATTCCTCCATGCAACGTGGACTTATGCGATAGCTTTATCAGAAGTTCGGTGAGTCGATCCTTGTGTGGTAAAATTATCGGATGTTTTTGTGCATTCTTCAAGTCAGATTCTATAAGCCTCCCACCCACTCTCAGTAGGCCTCGTTTGTCCAAAAATGGATTTAGATTTAATAAACGGCTCTTTGAATGTAATCTGTTGTGTTTTTGTATATGTGTGATGTCGTCCGCAAAGTGTTTACTTTGCACATGTTTTATAACTGCATTATACGTGTTCTCAAGTTCCACTGTTGTCAAGTGCGGCGGGCGCGCTTCGCCTTTAGTTTTCTTGATACGTAAAATCCAGCTTATAATTCTTATGACACGCGTTATAGAGTCGTATTTGCTTAAAAGTTCTTCAATAATTTGTGACGATGTTTGATATGCACAGACTTGTTTCTTGACCTTGTGTTCTAATAATGGAGATTCGTATTCAATTGGATGATCGGGAATGTTCTGTTCTATAAGCCATTTTGGGGCATTCCACCAAAGGTCATTTTCGACAAGTTGCGACGGGAATAAGCCTCGACTGGCGCAGTCCGCCGGATTTTCGTCTGATTTTACGTGTTTCCAACACGACGGAGGCATGGTGTTCGTAATTTTTGTTACTCTATTTGCCACAAATGTTTTCCATCTGGATATATCGCCGTGTAGCCAACCCAAAACTACCATAGAGTCAGTCCACCCATGAACTGTTGTTAGTGTATGTGTTTTTAATGAATCTGTGACCTTTTTCATAAGTCTTGATAGTAGGTATGCGCCGCAAAGTTCTAGTCTTGGCAGTGTCATCATTTTCTTAATCGGCGCGAGTTTTGTTTTAGCCGCTACTACACGCGTCATGTACTCGCCATTTGATTTGATGCTTCGGCAATATATTACACAAGCATACGCCTTCTCCGACGCATCGCAGAAACCGTGAAGCTGAATTGACTTTTCAGTATCTCCCAGCCATCGAGGCAAAGAAATTTGACGTATATATTTTATGTCTTCCCTAAACATTTCCCATTGTTTTTGTACATCTTGTGTCACAGGATCGTCCCAGCCAATATTAGTGGTCCAGACTTGTTGGAAAATTATTTTAGCCTTTATTGTTGCAGGTGACAGCCATCCTAACGGATCGTATAATTTGGATATTTCTGAGAGCAGTGATCTTTTTGTTATGAGACTGCTATTAGTTTTTAAGTCCACTTGATGGTGAAAGGTGAATTGATCCGTACATGGGTTCCACATTATACCCAAGGTCTTGTTTGTTTCAGCGTGCTTAAAGTCGATCATAGTTTGGCTTATTTGATCGCGTGAGAGATCTTCTAATATGCGTAAATCGTTGCTCGCCCACTTGCGGATATTAAACCCTCCTCGTTTTAGAAGGTCAATTAATTGTTGTTGTGTAGTTTTTGCCATTTGCTTGTCGTTGTTTCCGCCCAAAATATCATCAACATATATTTGGCTTCCTAATATTTCGGCTGCCAGAGGATATTGTGCACCGTCATCCGCGATTAGCTGTTTTATTGTACGCATCGCCAAAAAGGGTGCGGCCTTGGTACCGTATGTAACGGTACAAAGCTGATATTCTTTGATTGGATATTCTCGGGAATGTCTCCACAAGATTTTTTGGAGATGTTGATCTTGTTCTTGTATTTCAATCTGTCTATAAAATTTTTCTACGTCTGCAGAATAAACATATTGAAATCCTCTCCAGCGTAAAATCAATGCTTGCAAATCCTTTTGGAGGTTTGGTCCACATTCCATCAATTCGTTCAAACTGTGTCCCGAGCTGGTTTTGCATGAGGCATTGAAAACCACTCTGAGTTTTGTTGTGGTCGAATCCAATTTGATGACACCGTGATGCGGTAGATAACAACTTGGTTCAACAGGAATCGAACTTTGTTTCATGTGATTGAGGCGTAAATATTCGTCCATAAACATATTGTAACTTTCTGCCATAGTCTTGTTTTTAGACAGTCTGGTCTCCAGTTGTTTGAACTGTGCCATAGCCTGTGACCTTGAAGATCCTAATTGTTTTTCGAAACCCTGTTTCATGGGTATTCGGACCGAATATCTTCCATCAGCTTTTCTTAATGTTGTTGTAGTATACAGGTTTTCGCAATATTCTTCTGCTGACGTCAATGTAGTAGTATCGTCAGTTATCTCTTCAGTTTCCCAGTAATTTGAAATGTCTTCGAGGTTGTTAATTACTGCGTGGCACTGAAACGTTTTTGTATTTCCCAAGAGAACCCAGCCCATCTTTGTCTGTTGAGCTATGGGTGCATGTAAGGGTCCTCTCAGAATGCCCCCCATAATTATTTCAGCATAGACTCCTGCATCTAGTAAGATGTCTACTGGCCTTGAAATGTTGTAATTCGGGTCAGCAAGGTTTATATTCTCTACGTGTGGCCAGTGCAGCTTTTCAAACGAATGGTTTGGCAGGTTGTTCAAAAGTTTTGTCATCACAAGTGCTTCCGTAGTAAAATTGTAGTTGCCATAAATCGATTCACAATTAAGTTGCACTCTTCCATGACTCTTGTTATTTGAGATACCAACACCAGAGACGATCGCATCTTGTTTACGTCTGTGAAGTCCTAACCGCTGTGCAGCGGATTCTGTGATTAGGTTAATTTGGGATCCTTGATCAAGTAGAGCCCTAAATTTTATTAACATGCCATCCATTGCCATAACATTTAATTCCACAGTAGCAAGAAGTACTTCCTTGAATTCCCCGGACACGTGATTTGCCTTATGCTGGGAACTTATCGGCTTGCCTTTAGGTGTCGAGTTATTAGCAGGCATCGTGTTATGTGGCTTTTGTTGTAAAACGTCGTGTAGTGTCGTATGATGCTTGCTGTTGCACACCTTACATGTTTTCGCGGAATTGCACTGCTTGTCGTTATGGCAATATAAGCAATTCTCACAAACTTTCAATTGTGAGATTGTATTTATTTTCGCTTCTGGTGCCATATTTTGAAACACTTTGCAATAAATTAAAATATGGTCCGATTTACATAGTGGGCATTTTCTTTCAGAACTGGCATGATATGTTTTCGGACTGAATTGTTTGTTGAACCGTTTTGGCAGGAATTTCGAAGAAAATTCTTTTGAATCGGCGCTCTCTTTGACTTCTGTTTTCATGTTAGCCAACTTGCCCTTTCTGTTGACTGGCTCTAGTGCCGTAAATTTTGACTCCAAAAATGCAATAATTTCATCAAAAGACGGCAAATCTCTCGGAGCTTTTCTTGATTCCATATACGAGCTGTATGTTTCCGGATCCATTTTTTCGGTAAGAATGTGCACCAAAATCGGATCCCACGTAGTGGTATCAATGCCAAGATTATGTATGGCGTGAATAGTTTCCAAGGTCGTATCGTGAAGACGTTTCAATTCATGTGCAGCAAATTTGTGCACTGTTGGCTGATTTAGAAATATCTGGATTTGCTTGGTAAATAATAACTGTATATTGTTGTACCGGCGGGTAAGTATATCCCAACAGGTATCATAGTTTTCAGATGAAATATTAAGGTGCTGCACTAGCCGTTCTGCCTCGCCTTTAAGTTTGCCCTTGAGGTGCTGCATTTTTTGGGTCTTACTTATCAAAGGATTGTTATGTATAGCTTCTGAATACAGGTCCATGAAAGTTGGCCACTGCGTGTAGTTGCCGCTAAACACAGGAATTTCAACTTTTGGCATTGTTTGTTGCTGGTGAGATGCGTGATTCAGTTTTTGATTAAGTTGCCTTTTTGTAGCTTCGTAAACACGTTCGTACTCCGCGTATTCTTGTTCATAATCCACTTCAGTTCCAATCAATAGATTATCTATTTTCCAGTGCAACTCATCAACAGTTTTCCACCGTGCCTGGATCATGTCAAGCTTGTCTTGTAACTCCCACTTTTCAGAGATACGCTCAAGGTCTATACCTTTTACGACTCTTGAGAAGGCTCGAAAATTTGTTCTTTGCTGGCTTATCAGCTCGTCAGTCTTCGACATCATACCTTTCTCTACCGTATTAGGGTTATGTTGTTCTTCACTTTGACTACTTGTTCCTGGTTGCACCTTGGCTCCGGAATGTATGATATCCATCAATGCCGCATACGTGGTTGTGTAAAGTTCTTTTACAGAAAGGTAAGCACCAGACTGGAAATAGTTATGTTTCTTGTCAATTTTTGAAGTAAGTTGGGAATGATTGTCCTCGAACTCATCCCATAATGCTTCAAGTGATACCAGCCGCTTTTTAGCGTAATCAGTTGTTTTTCGAACGGCTGGGTCCTTTTTTATGTTGGTGGAAATTTTCTGTACAGCTTCAGCGATGATCTGTTGACGTTGCAGCAATCCTTCCATTGTGGTGATGTATTAGGAATTCCAATTGCTTGTACCATTCACTGTCACTGTCCAAATGTGTGTTGTAGAGGATTGTAAATCCAATGGTCGCTGTTAGATCCGCGTGAGGAAAAATCCTCCACAATATGTGCGCCTTCTCAACCTAGCTGGTGAGACCCGTTGGGGAGGCCAGCCAAGCCGATTCGCTATTGGTGAAGGATAAATCGCTCACACTTCTCTTAGTACTCGAGAAGGACCAAAAAAGATGTAGGCTTCTGTAGCTGATGAGAGTGTGTGTATCGGGAATTCTAATGTGTAATGTGGAAGAAAACACCGACACGTCTGTCTACACTGAACAGCTTTATTGTACTAACTTGTTACATTAAATGCATTAATATAATACGGTATAAAATGTATCGGCGTCAGCATAAATGATCGAGCGTGCTCGTACAAAGGCGGTACACACACTACACCTCCCCCCTTTATTAAAATAAAAAAATATGGTTATATTTTTTTTATACTTATTACTTAAATCTTAATTCTAATTACAATTTTCAAAAGTATATGTTTCAATTACACAATCAAGTAAGAGAATAGTAAAAATCGTTGTACTAACAACAATAGAAAAAGGTTTAATAAATTCCAGTAAACAGTTTATTAAAAATAAGACAGTCTAAATTGCAATAAAAAAGTTTATACCAACTATAATGCTCTGTTGACATCTATAGAAATTATTCACTTTAATAACATCATCATAAAAAAAACAAACAAATTAAGTACATGGATAATTCAATATTAAAAAGTTTTGTTTTGTTTGTTTGTGCTGAAACACAAATATAAATGTTATTATTCTATTATTATCACTTAATATAAATGGCAATAGAAATAAGTAGCAAAATGCTATAAGCACTGTAGCTAATCTACACTAAAAAAAACACTATCTTACATTATTATAAAACTTTTAAAGTTTCACATAATGGTCATATTTTCGTACCTATTATTTTAATAATCTCTCTATCTTTATTTCATAAAAGCATACGTTTCAATTTACATAACATCGTATATCGTATAGCTACCTATACCTACGTACATGTTCCCACCAGTCTTAGTTTGTCATACACATCAATAATCAAATGATATCAACAAATCATCATTCCAGTCTATATTATTTTTCACAATAACACAATGTCATTATATTTTTTTTCTTCTCAATCAATACATTTGTACACACATTTTGTCATAGTATAGTACACATTTCATTTATAACATTGGTACACAGTTAAACATTTTCGACTTCATTTTAACATTTTTGGTCTGGCCAGACTTTCTTATTTTATCATTATAAGATACATTTATCATATTTGTCGACAATCATCATATTAATTATTATAAACAGGGTCATAATTTAAGACTACTTTGGCCTCTAACAATTTTCACAGAGAAATCTCGTTTACACCATGATCAAATTGAAAGACTTGAACCCTTTATGTATCTATATCATTAGTGTACCTTGTAAATATCCACTTTCCACTTTTAACAATACATAATTCAGTCAATACCAAATCTATATACTTAATACATTCCTTTTGAATATTTCAGTACATATGAATGCAACATCGCTTTTGGGTGATCAGTCCAATTGCTGTCGAAAACTTATTTACTGAATATTCCCTTCTACCTATTTAGTACATTTATCTTATACAAACACAAACCAACATATCAGAATACTCATTCCTTTCTCGTGCAACAAAATACACTTAATAATAAAAACTTCAACATTTCCGTCTCATGTCAAGGTTAAGGGTACCTAATTGCATATAACAATGACAAAAAGATTTTTAATACCACACAATACATGTCATAATAATATCATTCGTTTTTCCGTTTATATTTCTCCATAGCTACTTAAAACCTATCAAAACGTCTTTTTTATTCAAAGGTTTTACAGGTATGCCCAAAATAAAATCTTTTTACAAAAGTTCAACGCTCCTAAAGCGCTTTAAAAATAATTATTGTATGTACTTATTACGTGATTCAAAATTATATTTCATTATGAGACTAATGTTCAAACAAGTAAGTAATGCTGATGCAGTTATATGCAGGTGGCATAATTTCCGATGAACTCATGCCTGAGATAGTGCGACATGGGTGTCAGGTTTTATAACAAGGTATCATCTTTATTAGCGTGTACTAGCTCACTACCTACTGGATACCAAACTTATAATTATAACTAAACTAAATACTTAGTAGAAAATATAGT
This sequence comes from Euclidia mi, assembly GCA_944739405.2. Taxonomy (NCBI): domain Eukaryota; kingdom Metazoa; phylum Arthropoda; class Insecta; order Lepidoptera; family Erebidae; genus Euclidia; species Euclidia mi. Next base: position 106,736,695 of record OX123181.2, read on the forward strand.
AAAAGTATGAAATAACTCTTCACTATCACAAAAGAGAAACAGAAGTAAACCCCACAAAAATATGGTAGAATCTAAAATCTTTGCATGCTAATATTATGTCGGAAACACACAGAAATAACCTATTACGTGCGGCAATTAATCTAAGTTTATGTAAAGTAAATTTGTTAGGAATCACAAAAAATCATATTGTTCAATTGAAAAGTTACACTTAGTACTGTATAGATACCTACTGTAAAAATTTAGCAGCAAAGCCGCGCGCACAACTTGTATTGCTAACGGATCATATATCGCTTCTTCGTATTGTACACCAAATGCGTAATATCATTGGAATTCATACATAAAACATGATTCCTTCTAACAAAATATTATAATATAACTTTATAGTAAAAAAAAAGATCTACATTTTTAAAGTAGTAGGTAAATAAAATATTAATAAAAATGTAAACAGGAAATTTAGGTCTTAAAAGTTTAAAACGTGTTCAAGGCCTATTTAATTAATAAGCTATAACTATCATACTCTTAGTAAAAAAATCTATTATGTATTTACTAAGAAACAGTAACTTATAAAAACACATTAAATTGAAAGCAATGAGTTACTAAAAAAAAACCTTATTTCACTATAGATAACTTGTCAACAGGCATTTTTGCACAATCTGCATTACCAGTCAACATTGTTACATAATAAGTTGGAAATTGATATTGTAGTAAAACATATAATAAAATTGCGTAAAAAATTATACTAAAACGCAAAATGCATGAATACTTAAACCTACACACGAATAAAAATATTGTGCGCGGCAATAGAGAATATAAAATCACCTCATTCATATTTCACTCACTGTGTCCGAGGTCACCATGTCGTTTCACGGTTCTGTCCTTGGCTCTTCGCGCAACATCCTCGTGTCGGCGGCTCATGACAGGCCAAAGTACATTTCACCCGGCTGCATCCTCAGGACTCGCATCAGAGATCCTCGCCTCAGGGAATCTCGTCCCAGAAAACCACGCATCTCGCTCTCTCAATAAAATTTCGCAATTCGAAAACGTCTGTCCGACGTATTTATCCAAAATCTCGCGCTAAGTCATCGATATTTTACCACCTTCACGGTAAATTATACCAAAATCGTATAAAAAACCACATACTCAGCACTGCCGCAAGGCAGCACTGGCAGGGTCGCCATGCAATGTTGGGATTTGGTTCGTAAATGAAAGATGTTACTATGTCAAATGATTAACGTATAATGGCCCATATTACAAAGGTTATACTTATTATATAGGAAGGAAGGCGGTACACACACTACAGATGTTATGGCCATCAACGAAACATGGCTGCGCAGAGGGGAGGAAGGGCGAGCATCTATGGTACCGGGCTATCGAATGCGACATATTCCCCGTTCGGAAACGATCCGCGACGGACGAGGTGGCGGTGTCGCGTTTTATATTAAAAATAATATTACTGTCCGAGTGAGGTCTCACCCACAACACCCCCAAGTTGAGCAAATGTGGATGTCCATGACCACAACCTCAAAACGATTATTGATCGGCACTGCATACCGACCACCATGGTTGGACATAAACATATTTCTTGATGCTATAACAGATAGTATGTGAGCATTATCGCCGTACGATAGCGTTGTGTTACTAGGAGATTTTAATGCCAATTTACTCGACACTGACAGTTATAAAACTAAACAACTCACCGCTTTTTTGAACTATAGCAACATAAGTCAATTAGTAACCACGGCTACGCATTTTGTAGGTGATAGTGCAACGCTAATTGATGTGATCTGTACATACGCACAGTGCCGGAGGGTTGCTGTAGATCATATACCAGAGCTAGGTCATCATTCCTTCGTTGTTTGCGAACTAATAGTTAAAAAAGATAAACCTTTAAAAAGATGTATAACGTTCAGACCCTTTAAGAACATAATTCCCGAGTACTTTGAGATGGACCTGAATGAGATACCGTGGGGTATGATAGGCCAGCTTAGTGATGTAAATTCAATGGTTGAGTTGTTTAACTATCACATACATACACTATTTAACAATCATGCTCCGTATAAAACTAGAGTATTTAAGGGGCCACCAACACCTTAGATAACAGACAACATTAAACTTATGTTTAAACTCCGTAACGAAGCTCGGATTAGATATCGTCAGTCGAAGCTAGAAGTACACAAACGATACTATTTGGACCTTAAGCACCAGGCTGCATTGGCGTTATACAATGAGAAAAAGGAATTTTTTAATAAGTATATCAATGACAACCAAAATGACTCCAAATTATTATGGTCTAATCTAAAAAAACATGTACTTAGTACAGGTACGGACGATGGTATGCTTGTGGGACAATTTGAGGATCCTGAGGGTTTGAATTCGGCATTCCTCGATGTACCGGGCGAACCTAACATTTCTATCTCGCAACTTACGATTTTCGAGTTCAATCGATATGGTGGTGGAAGTTTTTCATTGCAGCCTACAAACACTCAAACAGTTCGCAGTATAATTAGCAATATCAATACCAATGCACGGGGAATAGATGATATATCTAAGGAGATGCTATGCCTTACTTTGCCGCAGTCACTTACCGCCATAACAAACATAATAAATGAATCGATTAATTCATCATCATTTCCCAAGCTATGGCGGAGTGCTATAGTACGGCCGATTGCAAAAAATAGTAATCCGCAAAATTATAAAGACCTTCGCCCAATAAGTATACTGCCTTGTTTATCCAAGGTGTTGGAGAGGGTAGTGTATGTACAAGTCATCAACTACTTGGAAGAGAATGGTATTTTACCTGACCTACAGTCTGGGTTCAGAAGAGGACGGGGCACAACAACGGCTTTAGCGGATGTCGTGGGTAATATCCTCGAAGCCCGAGACCGCGGGGAGGGTTCAATTCTTACCCTGCTCGATTTTTCGCGTGCTTTTGAGTGTATTAATATTTCATTGTTACTTTCGAAACTTTCATATTACGGTTTCGAGTCGAACACAATCAAATGGTTCGAAAGTTATGTAACAAATAGGGTGCAGCAGGTCGAAATACGTAAGAGGGACGGTTCTATAATGTTGTCGACGTCACGACCCGTGCCTCGGGGTGTTCCTCAGGGATCACTCCTCGGACCCCTCCTGTTCGTTTTATATACTGCCGATATAACAAACAACTTCAGGGAATGCATGTACCACATGTACGCGGATGATACGCAGTTATATATATCATTTAACCCTGATAATACTGCTGCCGCCGTAGCCACCATGAATGCAGAGCTCAGCAGGGTAGCGGAATGGTCTAAACGTAACTCACTGGTACTAAACCCACAAAAATCAAAATTTATGGTAATGGGGAGCCAAAAACAGGTTCAACTAATAACGTCACTTAACCCAAAGATTGAGATGATGGGCGGTAGTATTCAGCAAGTGCAAACTGCACGTGACCTTGGTATTATGATCGACCCGGAGTTGCGCTTTGAGGATCACATCAATGGCGTTGCAAAAACCTGTTTTTACAGACTCAAAATCCTCTACAGACTAAGAAATTATCTTAGTGTCACTTTAAGAAAGAGGCTTATAGACAGCTTAGTGCTCTCAAAACTGAATTACTGTGACGCCGTATATGGTCCATGCCTCTTAACCAGGACACAACATCTTATACAGCGTATACAGAATGCGTGTATCCGTTATTGTTTAAATATTCCGCGGCGTAACCATATTACACCTCACATGAACAATCATGAGATACTTAAAATGTCTGCAAGGCGTAAACTTCACTTAGCAACGTTGTTGTTCGGCGTTGTGAATACGGGCAAACCCAAATACCTTTATAACAAACTAAGTTGGAGACAGGATCACTACAGCTATTCCACTCGATCCACTGCCAGGCCACTGTCCATTCCTCGGTATAAAACCACAGCTTTTAAGGGATGTTATAAGTACGCTGCCACGCACATTTGGAATGACCTGCCCCCGCCGATAAGATCCCTGAATACAAAAAGTACCTTTAAAATTCACCTTAAAAAACATCTATTACTTGAACAGAAATGCGATCAGAACAAATATTACAAATAAATGATAATTTAATGTACAAGACTATTATAATTATTTATTAACGTTATGTAATATTATATCAAATGCTTACGTTTTGTTTATGACCTTCAAGTTATAACATAGCGAGTTTATAATATCAGTGAGAGTGTGTCTTCCAGTCGTAATGTTGTGGCATGATTTTGGGTTTTCTATGTAAATAATTGTTATGCCTTTATACTTAGAGCCTAAAACAAAAATACATGCTGTTTAACATAAAAATATACAGCAGGGTAAACATTTATTTATGATTGTATGCAATATAAGTAGGTACCTTATATTGCACGTAGTTAGAATTATTATATAATGATATCAATCAAACAGTATTACGCTACCTGTTGTTGTTAAACATTGGAGTTTCATAGGTATATTCTTTTCCTTTAGTCTTACTTTCTTCATAGTACGCAACACTTCAATTGTACCCACTAACAGTTGTATTACGTAATGTTTTGATAACGAGACACCCATGCTTGGGAAGCGCGGCGCGACGGCCGAATGAAAATGATTATGAAATGAATGTGCATCGTTTGATGTTACGTAACCGGGCGAGCGAGTCGACGCTATGTGCAAGCGAGACGGTAGGACTGCGACGAACTAACCGGTTTACTCAGGCGTCTGGCCGCTTCGCGATTGGCAAAAATATGATCGTATAAGGTTTTCTTTTTGTTATTTTTCTGTTTTGTATGAATTAGGTAGATACTTAATGTACTTATAATGATATCGGTATCGTCACTTGGGGTCACCAAATAAAATCAGGGTTGATTTGAGGTGTAGCCTCAAACCAACAATAAGCCTGAGTGGTGACCTCGTTTTCACAACATGCATTAAACTGTTAATATACTTTTCAATGTAATTTCGTTTACAACAAGATGTAACCTGTGCCGTATTATGACAAAAAAAAAAAATTATGTATGTATTATGTTTATGTTCATGTGTGTTGTGGAAATAAATGCTTTTCTTCTTCTTTCTTCTTCTTCTTCTTCTTCTTAATGTTTAATAAGGCAACTCCCACAATAATAATTAAAAATGTTGTACAATATGAAAAAAAATTTGGTAATCATGATACTTAATCTCATTTCTTTAACACCCAAGCATATTTGTGTAATGAAATTGTTCTATTTATCACACAAATTAAATTTATGGAATCTTGACAAGCCCTTATTTATGAACAAGTTTGATTAAATCTATACTTATCTTGGACATTCTTCTTTAAAAAATATTACTGACATGATAATATACTACACAACATCCATACATTCACATCATCAGCCTTTAACAGTCCACTGCTGGACTAGGACTCTCCTTTTAAAGGAGGAATTGGCCTACTATACTACGCTGGCCAAACGGGTTGGTATAGGGTTTGTATCAAGTTTTCCTTCTCTTACAGTGCTGTTCTCTGCATAATATGCTACCTCTGTCGGCTCTTACGACACCCATGGGATGATATGGGGTGGTGACAATCCGTATTCTTAATCCGTCACCATACGGACATATTCATATTCTATTACAAAATCCCTCACCCGCTAATGAATTTCATTGGCCATTTCTCTATTAGGACAGCCTTAATAGGTTTATCGTGAACTGTTACTAATTCCGTGGTTCTAGTATTTCGGTTCCATGAATATTACTCTTATTTGGTGAAAATTCTTGCTAGACTCGCTGGAATATATTACAAATGTATCAGTTTAGTGATAAGTAAAATAATGAATGATTTTGATGATGAAAAGGTAAAATATATTTGACCCATCGTTATCATTGTCTTATGTCTGGGTCTCAAAGTTATCTTGCTTTCTTTATCCAAGAAAGAAAGGCTATCTTTCGAATAGAAGCCCAGGGTTCGGTCTAACATTATTGACATGATATGTTTTAGTTAATTTAATGTCTGCATATGCATTAAGATATTCGATGGTTTAGGAAAGTATCCAGGATATCTGAAGATATGCAAGGGACAAGAAGCGATAATTGAATACGCACATAACTTCACAAAAACGCCTAGCGCACAATTATGATCCCGATTACATCTACGTGGCTATCGCTGCCTTAAGCCTTCCATCAGAGATGTCTAATATAGTAATGTTCTGAAACTATATAACAAACTAAGCTTCCGCAATAGCGATCATATATTTCACAAACCGCCTCCAAATTATTACAAAATAATAGATAAGTTGTCTTCAGTTTACAACCGAAATAAACTACGCGGACAGAATAATTAATATTAACAATTATTTATTTAAAATATACCAGCGGGTCTTGTAACTGAAAACTATTTGTAACTAACAAACTTGTTTTAAGTTCCTAGTTTTGGACGGGAGTTGGCACATCGCCAGAATTTCTGTCCAACAGAGATTGAAATGGGAGACATTTCGATACGATTTCCAACTGATCAAACTGTGAAGTTTCTGTGTATTTTTCCTTAGTATAAGACGATTTCGTATTAATATGTATTAGAAGACATTCAATCAAAGAGAATCGGGAATTGAAGTACAGAGAAAAATAAAGCAAAGAGAATTGTGGTTGCGTCGTCCTTTGTGGCTTTATTTATTTTAATATTCTTGTACAAAACAAAGGAAATGTACAAAGGCGGATATGCGGCTAGTCAACCTTTACGTTTCTAATTTTACATAAATACATACATAACGTCACGCCTTTTATCCCCGAGGTGTATTTCTACACCCACTTTTCGCCAGATATACTTTAGTCCCACGTAATAAGGGGCGAGCCTATCGACGTACCGGGCACATTTCCAGACTCCGTGGTGCTACTGAGAATTTCGTGATATAAAAACCCAATAACACTGCCCGTCCTAGGAATCGAACCCGGGACCTCCCGATCCCACGCGCACATTTATGCCGCGAGACCAACGAGGCAGTCGTAAAGGGTTTGATGTCGAGTTTTCCGTCTCTACGCAAAGATGGTATTTGCATCGTGTTATCCCTTAGTCGCCTCTTACGACACCCACGGGAAGATAGGGGGTGGTGACACTTGTATTCTATGCCGTCAACCACACGGTTCTTCTAATTTTAATAAAATGCAAAACTATTCATAATAATAAGTGGTACATATTGTTATAAGTAGATTAATATAAGTAGCACACAAAACGAATATGGTAATGCTTCCACAGGAAACAACTTTGTAAAGTGTGGAAACTAAAGAATGCTACTATAAAAAGTCTCATTGATAGTTTTTTTATGACCACGTTGCTTTTAAAAACTATTACAAAACGATTAAATAGTTTACCAAGCAGACAAAACAGTGAAGTACATTATAAAAGAGCACATACTGATTCATGTCGACAATACTTTTTTTATTACCGGGTTGCGCTTGAACTCATATTACTTTAAGAAAAGTTCTCATAAGCATCTCGTCTTCTATTCGAAATATAGATCTAAATAGGATAAAAACTATCGTGAAATGCTGTCACGACCAGAGAGGTTGGACTAGTAATAGAGACCGCATTAAAATAGCAACCTTACCCAAAATATGCACTTCACTCTGACTTATGATTTTTTTCTCATTTAAGAGAAAGATAAATATACAAATGTCATTTCGAATCTTCGAAATTGTCGTAAATTTTAACTCGACTAGTGATGTGCTTACTCAAAATTAATTTCGATAATATATCGATAATGTTTGCAATAAATCCTTAGATTTGGTTAACTTACAATGAATATCTATTGAATGTTGATAAAACCTCAGATAAAGTAAAATATGTGAATAAATCCAGCTTATACTTAAACACTAGTAAGTAAGTATAAAAAAATTATTTTGAAATTACCTTTTTAAGGCGAATAAAGCAATTGATATTCATAATATCACTAATAATCACTACCTACTCGTATATGCAATGATAGGATTAATGACGAGATCATTACCACGTAATGGTTTTCGAATACAAAACCACGTTACGTATTTCAGACTTTTGGAAGTTATATGCTTATTATTTAGAAAATTATCACGATCGTCAAGTGTTTGTCTAAAATCTACCAAACTAATTTAGGCCTTCTCAAATTGAAGGGAGGCACGAGCCCAGTATGTTCAGTTACATAATTATATTAAATCACCAATCGAGAGCAGGCTGTAGTAAAAAGTGAGTTAACTAATAGATTAGAAATAAAATTTAACTTCAGGGTCAATTTTAAATAAAATATTTCACACATAATTAATCACATTTATTGGTAAAATAGAAAAAGACACTGACTGTGTCAATGGCTTAGTTAGAAAAATACTCAAATCATTACAAAATCATATTATATATAATGGTCAAATTAATTACGCCCTTATAGATACGCCTAGGTCTAAAATAAGTGAGAAATAAAATAATTTAAAAGAATTAAACCAGGAGCCCGCATGGTGAGTAAGAAAGAAAATAAAATTTTGTGCGTACTTCTAACTGGCACCGAACTCAAAAAGTGTTGTTGTTAAAAATATTAGTCTTTCTGCTGCCTAGTGCGAGCATCTTTAGATGTTAGTAAAGGCTCTTGGTGATTAGTCCATTTACTGACACAACTATCGGCACAATGATCGCCGAGTTCACGAGATTGCTGTCATGCGATATGGTTATAACGTCTATCAATGCGAGTCACTCTGCTCGGTCGATCACTACAATATTACGCTTATTGGCTACAATAAACCTGTCTGTAATGATAGACCTATACCAGGACAACAACGTGCGGCCATTTTTTCGAGAACTGGGTCGGGCACATATTTGTATCTGTAGAACGGTGAACCAATGAGATTAAATTTAAGGGCTGGTTGCTTATGGATTATCTTGGCCACTTGACTGTGTCTTTGCAAATACTGGCCTTTGGCAAAACTAGAACAACCGGATACTATATGTCTGAGAGATTCCCTGGGTTGGTGACATACCCGCCATATGTCAATCGCACCGTCCCTCAGTATATACTATCGGTAGTTGTTTGTCATGACAACTTCGTCCATAATTATGAAGACAAAACCTTTCGTTTCACCGAAGACAATAATAGAAATAAGAGAATAGAATATTAATAAAAATTATTACACAAACCTGCAGTACTGCAGGTTTATGTAATTATTTTTATACAAGTAAAAGACAGAGGAGGATTAGTCTCACCATCAAAATATGTATATTTATATATTTTTAAAGTTACATTAAAGGTTGTACGTGAAGGTAGTGAGCCTGTGTGCGATAGCTGAAAGTTTGTGATGATCGATGAAAACACTTTTCTTGAGATATATAATTGTATTGAGGTATACTTATTTTTCAAAGAAATATTGCAGTATAGCTTCTACATCACACTAATGCAAAGGCTTCCTTGTTTTTGCAATAACTGTCACCCACATTGGCGAATACGTGGGCCGAAGCTAGTCTGTAAAATAAAAGTAACGATAAAGTTATAACGTCACTGTTTGAAATAGAATTAGTTTTTATTAGAAGTCAAGTCGATTATATCGATTAAGTAACATTTTGTTTAGTCTATTGAAAATTTCTGACAATGGTCACACTGAACTGTCACTTCCGTTCCCGCCTTGAAAAATTAGGACGCCTTTTTGCCCTCTCGCGTGGAATATTGTATAAATTGATCGCCTTTTGAATTAACGCGAATTGAATCAACTTGTAATTAACTTAAAACGTAATTGCCGCTCTTGACTTCCGGCAAAGTTTGTAATAATTTGTGAAATATTGAACTTTTGTAAAACTGTAATTGTGAATCCTGTGAGCGTGCATCGTGCTCTAAGACGGAGAGGACATCAAGTTGGAAGGAACAGCTAAGTGGATAATTCATTCAATCTATCGTGGCCACCTTAGTTTTGTTTGTTTTTCCCTAACTTAGTTCCACTCCTGGCATCAGTAAGAGTTGGTAAGACATTTTATTAATATTAGGTGTAGTTAGGATTATAATTCATCGCTGTGCAACGCAGTGCATTGTGTCTGGATCCCTGTCTATCGTGGTCAGGTAGATGTATTACAGCTTCCACTGCGCAACTTGAAAATACCTGCCTGCCCGCGGTAGTTCTAGACATAATTTTTGGTGCAGAGCTGTAGTTGAAATTTAGCCGCTGTTGCATTACTGAGTATAAACTCAGATTGGTAGAAGCTTGTATCTTATCACCTTGTAGACAGGATTGTAGTGTTCTCAGGTCAGTATTGTCTAAAATACAATATATTTAATTGTATAAGTTGACCTAGATAATTTGAAATACATTGTCACACATAACCTCAATCAGTAATTGTTTGATTTAAATTGTTGAAATCTAGCATAAATTTGTTGCTGTTACTATTAATGAGTCACTTTGATTGGATACATATCAGTTATATGTATCAATTGATTTAGTTTATTGCATATATTGATATATTAAGTTTGAACCTTACATTGTTAAACCTTGTTAAAATATAAAGATAATATTGTTAGGTAACACATATTCTGTGCTTACTTCCTATTTTATATCTCAAATAACACAGCCAGTCTGTCTGTTGCAAGTAATTATTTAATTTATTTGAATATAGAACTTTAATTAACTTATTTGAAGTTTCAACTTTTGATAACTTTGACCTTGTTTTGTGTCAATATATATTGAAACTATTAATTTTGTTGGACAGTAGATACCTGTCACTTGCTTGTACCAGCAGTAAACAGGCTAATTCTTTGTTGGTTTCAAAGAATTAAGAAAAATTAAGTTTTGATTGTTAATATTATTTAACGCTTGTCCGGGCTCTTTTGAAATTTTGATTATGTCAGCTATCAAGGACTTGGGTGCGGCGGCTGGTGCTATTGCATCAGATTTGCGCTGGTTTGCCTCGGCCAGTGCCTTAGTGAACCGGCCTGATCGCCAGCAGGCCTTACTACAAAGGTACGAGCGGATTGACGATCACCTGGCAAGTGTGGAACAGCAATTCCGCACTTTCAGCGCTTGCTGTCTCGAAGTGTCAGTCAATGATTTCACCGCTGACCAGCGAAATAAGGTCAGCGAAGACTATGCCCAGGTCTTAGACCTGTATGATGCTGTCTCCAATAGTGCGAGACAACTAGTTGCCGATAGGGAAGGGCAACCCGGCCTGAAGCAGGAGCTTCCTAGGTCAGCACCGGGGCTGGTGAGTAGGCTCCCTACTTTGGACCTCCCCCATTTTGATGGCTGCCTAGGAAGCTACCTGGGCTTCGTTAATTTGTTCGACAGCCTGGTCAATGATAGGGCTGACCTTCGGCCAGCACAAAAATTGGCATATTTAATGTCAGTTCTGGATGGGGAGGCTAAGGGCCTCATCCAGCAACTGCCCGTGTCTGACGAGGCGTACCAGACGGCTCGGGACCTAATCACCCGTAGGTACCATAATAAGCGTGGCCTCGCCGACACGCACATCGAGCAGATTTTGGGTTTGCCGACGCTCACCTGGGTCTCTGGGTTGCGCACCCAACTGTTGAACCCGCTTTTGGTGGCCATCAACGCACTTAAGTGCCTTGACCTGCCCGTGGACCAATGGTCCTATCTATTGGTGCACATTGTGTTAAAGAAGCTGCCTGCCGACCTGAGGTCGCGTTTTGAACAGCGCTTTGGTGGGGATAGCGCGACCCATCTGCCCCCCTTTGCTGACCTGGAGAGGTTCCTGGAGGATGAGTGCCGGGTCTTGGACAACTCCGGTGGTGATACGCCGGCTAAGACGCAGCCACCCAAGGTCAAGGAGCAGGCTCGCGTTCACACCCGAGCCAATGTTGACCGGCGCCCTCCTCGCTTTGCAGTCACGCAGAGCCCAGTGGAGTGCTCCTACTGCAAGGTCACGGGGCACAGAACGGCCAGTTGCAGGGCATTTTTGGACCTGCATGTCGCCTCTCGTAGGCGCATCGCAAATGCCCGCCGCCTTTGCTTCTCTTGTTTTGGGTCCCACTACCAGCGAGACTGCCCAAACTCTCGCCCCTGTCCTCACTGTGGAGGACAGCATTTGGACATTCTCTGCATGAATGCCAGAGAGGTAGGCCGCTTGTCCAACCAGCCGACGCCGCGCACGGGCGGGTGTTTTGAAGGTGGCAGCCGAGGCTCACCGGCGCGCAGCCGAGAGTCGCCTCGCTCAATTGATCGCCACTCACCCCGCTTGGAGAACCGTAGCGTGCGCACGCTTCCTCTCTCTCGCGCACCTGAATGTGCAGTTCAGCGTCACCAGTACCATGACTGCTGCCCCAGGTACTCCCCACCTTTGGCGGAGCGTCCCCGCCTTGACTCGCGCCCACCTCGTTTTGGGCGGGTGCGTCATTGTGACCCCCACAGATGGCGCGCGGATCAAGTCATCGCGCCTTTAAGGACTTCAAACCGCACCCTCGTTTTGACTTGCCTGGTCCTGGCCAACGGTCGCCGCCCAGGCAACAATAGGCCATTGACCCCTGCCCTATAACGCCAACCTCCTTTATTGAGACCGTTATCCTACCAACGGTTGCTGTTAGGGTCTGGGGACCCACGGGGACCTCTGTTGTTGTCCGTGCTATATTGGACACAGGTTCACAAGGTTGCATTGTTTCCACTTATTTGGTAGGGCAGGTTAATTTAAATATGGGCTCTTTTTCGAATTGTATACGGGGCATAGGTGACGTAGCCTCTAATGTTGAAGGGCAAGTTAAGGTTTTGTTTGGCCCTGTTGAATCTTCACACCCGAGGATTAAAACCTCGGCTATTGTGCTGAAGAATATTTTGGGCATGCATCCACAGAAACAGCTACCTGCTGCTGTGGTGAATTTGACATCGTGATTGGAACTGGCAGACCCCAAATTTGACACACCGGGACAAATCGACTTGTTGATCTTGGCTCTGATGTCCTCGGTGTAATTTTGATTGGTGGGAAACGGGTCTTGGTGCCAAATGGTTTGACTGCCATCCCGACCATATTTGGATTTGCTTTGATGGGACCTGTACCTAGGGACCCTCCTCCACCCGAACTTGATAATTTGTTGGCTGTAGGCTCTGCTCTCTCTGATGCAGTTCAGAGGTTTTGGGAAGTAAAGGAGCCCCACCCCCTCAAGCTGCCCGTTTGAATCCAGAACATGAGGAGTGCGAGCTGTTCTTCCAGAACAACACGGGTCGACTCCGTTCTGGTCGGATCATTACGAGGCTACCCTTTCTGTCTGTTCGGCCTCCGCTTGGTGAGTCACGACCTTTAGCCGAAAAGAGGTTGTTGGCCACGGAGCGCCGCATGGGTCGTGATCCGGAGCTCAGACAGAAGTACATTGAGTTCATGAGGGAATATGAACAGTTGGGACACATGTCTGTGTCAAATTTGGATTGGCGTTCGGTGGAGCACTACTTTCTCCCGCATCATGCGGTATTGAAGCCATCGACTGGCAAGCTGCGCACAGTATTTGATGGTTCTGCGCAGACTTCTACGGGCATATCCTTGAACCAGTGCTTGCATTCTGGTCCCAAGTTGGTCAAGGACCTTTGTGACGTCATCACCAGCTTCCGACGACATCAGGTTGTCTTTGTAGCCGATATAAAAATGATATTCAGGCAGACGATTATCCACCCTGATGACCGTCGCTTCCAGCTGATCCTTCGGAGAGAGTCTCCTCGTGATCCCATGGTCGTCTAAGAGCTCAATATTTATACGTACGGGTTAAGGTCAAGCCCCTACTTGGCAATACGTTCTCTTTGGGAGCTCGCAGACCTCGAAGGCTTACGTTTCCCACGAGCCTCCGCCATCTTGAAGGACGATATTTACGTCGATGACATTTGCTCGGGCGCCTCATCAGCGGACGAGGCGATCCTCCTGCGGGACGAATTGATAGGTATTGTTGCCTCCGCTGGTTATGAGTTGCGCAAATGGATTTCCAACTCACCAGCGCTTTTGGAAGGCTTGCCAGAGGATCATCAGCAAGATCCACATTTGTTTGAGATTGTTGACAACCCCGCCATGACGGCTGTTCTCGGCGTTCAGTACAGACCAGTCCAAGACATTTTTACGTATAACGTAGACTTGAAATTGCCTTGTTCTTGGACTAAACGTCTCGTGTTGTCTACTGTCGCCAGAACCTTTGATCCGAACGGTTGGATTTGTCCTATCATATTTTGGGCAAAATGCTTCTTGCAGAAGCTTTGGACAGCAGGATTGACTTGGGACGAACCTCTACACGGCACTCTTGTTGAGGAATGGACCTCTTTTGTATCCTCGCTTCCTGCCGTCAACGAGATCTCCTTGCCTCGTCCCATCCTTCCTCCCGGGAAGTACAAGGCCACCCTTCACGGGTTTTGTGATGCCTCGGAACGTGGTCACGCGGCCGTGGTGTACTTGCGCACAGTCAGTGCCTCAGGTCAGGTGAGAGTTTCCCTGATCATGGTGAAGAGCAAGGTTGCACCCCTTCGGACATCTCTGACCATCCCAAAATTGGAGCTCTCGGGAGCAGCACTACTTGTACGCTTATTGAACCACGTGTCTAACACTTTGGGTAAAAGCATTTGTATTAATGGCACTTACGCCTGGACAGACAGCCAAATTGTTCTTTGTTGGTTGAAGGCTTCTGTCCACACCTTGGAGGTATTTGTCGCTAATCGCGTTTCCCAAATCCAGAAATCCGAAGTCAAACTTGTTTGGAGACACGTGCCAGGTGAGCTCAACCCCGCTGATTGTGCCTCGCGCGGATGCTTGACGCCTAGTTTGATAGGTCATTCGCTGTGGTGGGGTCCGGAATGGTTGAGTCGACCAGAAATTGATTGGCCTCGAACGCCAGTTTTGAATACTTCCAATTTGCCGGGTCTACGAACACTCGCTCTTGAGAAGGTGGAATGCGCCTTCGACCCCGATTTCCTGTTGAATCGTTACAGCTCTCTCGACAAGTTGTTGGGTGTTACTGCTTGGATAAAGCGTTTTGTTTTTAACTTTAGGCACCCACAACAGAAACGACTGACACCGTTTATCTCACCACAGGAACGACAGGAATCCCTCACCTTTTGGGTTCGTTCTGTGCAATTAGCGCATTTTGAGAAGGAGATTGCTATCCTTCAGTCAGGGAAATCGAAATTGTCGGGAGCTGTCTCTAAATTGAACCCTTTTTTGGACGAAACGGGTCTCTTGCGCGTTGGAGGGCGTCTCAAGAATGCCAACCTCCCTTACGGAGCACGTCACCCCCTTTTGTTACCTAAGGACGGTCCTTTGGTACGCTTGTTGGTAACTGACCGTCACCTTAAAAATTCGCATGCTGGTTGTAATGCTTTGTTGGCCATTTTGCAACGCGAATTTTGGATCTTGTCTGCCCGATGAATTATTCGGAGTGTAGTCTTTCGCTGCATTCCTTGCTATAAGCTGAAGGCTTCTACCATGCAGCCGTTGATGGGAGACTTACCGGCAGATTGCGTAGCGGAGAGCAGGACATTTGACGGTGTTGGCACGGACTTCGCTGGTCCCTTCTTGGTGAAAACGTCGACACTTCGAAACAGCAAGACTGTTAAGGCCTACTTGTGTGTTTTTGTTTGCCTCTCCACAAAGGCCGTTCATTTGGAACTGGTCTCCTCGCTTACGACCGAGGTGTTTGTAGCCACATTTGACAGATTTGTATCCCGCAGAGGGCTACCTTCCTTGATCCGTTCTGACTGCGACACTAACTTCAAGGGCACGTATTATTTGATTTATTTGAATGATGTTAATTTTCTTGAAACCAACAAGGCTGATATAGGTGATAGGCTTGCCCGACGTGGGATAAATTGGTTGTTTTCCCCACCAAATTTTCCACACTGGGGTGGTATATTTGAGGCCGCCGTAAAATCGGCCAAAACACACTTGCGCAGGACAATCGGTGAGTCTGTCCTTACATTTGAGGAACTCGCAACTGTGGTTTGTAAGATTGAGGCCGTTTTGAACTCTCGGCCATTGTGCCCGATCTCCTCAGATCCGAATGATTTGGAGGCCCTTACGCCGGGCCATTTTTTGATTGGTCGCCGACTTGTCGCCTTGCCTGAGTACCCCTATATTGATACGAGACCTGGTCGTCTCTCGCGTTTTGAATTAGTACGCCAGATTACTCAGAGCTTTTGGAAACGCTGGAATTTGGAATATTTGCACATACTCCAGCAACGCGTTAAGTGGACCGACAAGACCGATCCACCCAAGATTGGTGACCTCGTTTTGATCAAGGAGGCTAACCTTCCGCCACTCAGATGGCGCAGGGGGCGCATTCTTCGTTTGGTAACTGGGGCTGATGGAGTTCCCCGATTTGCTGAGATCTTGGTGGACGGTTCGATTCTGAGGAGAGCGGTTGCAACATTGTCACGTCTACCAACCGATTAGCGGACCGGTAGGCCGGTCCGGGGCGGGTGGATGTTTGAAATAGAATTAGATTTTATTAGAAGTCAAGTCGATTATATCGATTAAGTAACATTTTGTTTAGTCTATTGAAAATTTCTGACAATGGTCACACTGAACTGTCACTTCCGTTCCCGCCTTGAAAAATTAGGACGCCTTTTTGCCCTCTCGCGTGGTATAATGTATAAATTGATCGCCTTTTGAATAAACGCGAATTGAATCAACTTGTAATTAACTTAATACGTAATTGCCGCTCTTGACTTCCGGCAAAGTTTGTGATAATTTGTGAAATATTGAACTTTTGTAAAACTGTAATTGTGAATCCTGTGAACGTGCATCGTGCTCTAAGACGGAGAGGACATCAAGTTGGAAGGAACAGCTAAGTGGATAATTCATTCAATCTATCGTGGCCACCTTAGTTTTGTTTGCTTTTCCCTAACTTAGTTCCACTCCTGGCATCAGTAAGAGTTGATAGGACATTTTATTAATATTAGGTGTAGTTAGGATTATAATTCATCGCTGTGCAACGCAGTGCATTGTGTCTGGATCCTTGTCTATCGTGGTCAGGTAGATGTATTACAGCTTCCACTGCGCAACTTGAAAATACCTGCCTGCCTGCGGTAGTTCTAGACAGTCACTATGTTTATGCGTCACAATCCTTATACGAATAAATCAAAATGTCTATGAACGAAGTATCAAACTTTCAAATGAAGTTCTATTAAATTTTGACGGGTAATGGGGCCCAACGCGGTGACCTATGTCTGACCTGTGAGTGATGGGATTCCTCCGTCTATTTAAATAATATATATATAGTCTAAGGTCACGACAATATATTTCAGCTAGCCGTGCGTGTCATAAACTGTCAGACTTTTCATAAAAAAGTTAAAATGCTCTTCATGCCATCGAAAACATTTTGTTCATCATTTATTTTGTGATACTCTAACGCAAGATTCATTAGAGTATCACGAAATAACCTTAAATAACCTAAATGGAGCGAAACGGTTCTTAAAATACAGATTCCATTTCTTACCTATATTATCATGATATAAAATTCCTTGAGATAAATCACTACTTTTACCAAGGAGTGTCTCCATGAAAAATGCCATTACTTTGCTAGGTATGCGTGATATGGCACGATTCTCGTTGCATTCGCAGAAACAGTAATTTATGTATGAGCATTGTCCAGGAGTATTATCTTTGGAACTAAGCCAATGGCCGATATCGCGATAAAGTCACTAATATATTTTTTACAATCTTATTAACATTTATTCTCTCAGATGGAAATTGACTTTTTCGGTCGTGTAGAGAAATGAAAAAGAAACTAACTTTATAAAACGCAATTTTAAACGACAAATATAGAAAGAAGAAAGAAAGAAAGAAATAAAGTTTATTGCTGCAGATACAAAGTTCTTAAGATAAACAATATAACAAGCATAATATACCTAGGAAGTCTGCGACAACGAGGTCCCACTCAGCATATTGTTGTGTAGTAACCTTAGCTATTACACAACACTGATTTTCAGTGGTAACCTCCATTTACCCCACGGATAACAAACCAACAGTATTTAAGAGGTAAGTAATAGAATGCGTTACATACGGTGCGCGAGCTACGTGTGTTCGCGTCAAATAAAAAAATAAATAAAAACATATCTTAATCTAAGGTATTAACAAAAGCTGACTATAGTCATAAAGAAAAGAAAATTATCATGAGTACACAAATATTATAAAACAAGGTATGCACTGACCAGTAGATAATAATGTAAATAAAAATCCAATAGAGATAAATAAAATGCTATATAAAAACTTACAGTAACTAATTTTGCATTGATTGCGAGTAAGTTCATCGTGTCGGGTTATATATTAAAAATAAAAACATGTTTCTGCATTTCAAGTGGCAATAAATGATAGGGCGTAGAGAAGTAGTGTATCATATATGTATCGTATCACTGTAATTAATATTTAATCTAAAAGGACCCATAACATGACATCGCCAATACTGCTGGGATTTTACGTAATTTTTATGATGTGTATGTTCATATGTAAAATATTCGTTGGTTCTCAATTTGCTCCTGTAGTAATTGTTTTTTTACATAAAACTTAAAGTTTTGTTTTGTCTTCAAATATCTTAAAGGAGGCGGAAGATCATTCCAGCAGTGAGTGGCAGCGTACTTAAAGCAGCCTCTGAAGGCTGTTGTTTTGTATTGTGGCATTGAGAGTGGATTGGAAGTGGATCGAGCAGAGTAACTGTAGTGGTCCTGACGCCATTCGAGCTTTGCGTATAGGCACAGCGGTTTTTGTGTATTAATTACGCCAAATAACATGGTAGCTAGATGCAACTTACGTCTCGCTGACATTTTTAGCATTTTGTGGTCATTTAAATACGGTGTGACATGGTGTCTACGGGGTATGCTAAAACAAAAACGAGCACACGCGTTTTGCACTCGCTGAATGACATGTTCAGTCCGGCTCAGCAGACAAGGCCCATACACAACATCACAATAATTAAATCTAGATAGCACCAAACTATCCACTAACCTTTGCCTTACTGCAACGCTTAAAAACATTCTAATTCTATATAAAATTTTTAGCCTATAAAAGCAGTTTCTTACAACTTTATTGATATGCTCCTCGAAACGGAGTTCGGGATCCATTGTTACACCAAGATTGCAAGTTAATTCAACCCTTTCTATGCTATCTCCGTTTATTTTTATTTGAGGTTTGGATAATAAAATTGAGTTTATTTGATTTCTGCTGCCCAGGATCATAAACTTAGATTTTTTGGAGTTCAATACTAAGGAGTTATTTTTTGACCAAGATGAAATGCAATCGAGTTCAGAATTAATTTTTCCCATGGCATCAGCAGTGTTTCGACTATTCGTATGTAAATACAACTGAGTATCGTCGGCGTAAATATGGTACTTGCAGTTACTGAAACATTTGGTAATGTCTGCGCTATATAGAACAAAGAGCAATGGTCCCAATAAAGATCCCTGGGGAACACCTCGAGTCACCGGGAGCGGGGAGGAGGAAAGCGTTGAACCATCCTTTTTACGTAGTCGAACCAATTGAGTCCTACCTGTCAAATAACTCTCAAACCACTTGACCGTTTCCGGCTCAAAGCCGTAATATGACAGTTTCGATAGTAAAAGCGAAATATTTATAGAGTCAAAGGCACGAGAATAGTCAAGTAGTGTGAGTACCGATCCTTCCCCGCGGTCCCGAGCCTCAATGATATTCCCCACGACATCCGCCAACGCTGTACTTGTACCACGCCCTTTTCTAAAGCCCGATTGAAGGTCGGGGAGTATCCCATTAGACTCCAGGTAATCCACAACTTGCACGTACACCACCCGTTCCAACACCTTGGAAAGGCAGGGCAATATGCTGATAGGCCGAAGGTCTCCGTAATTTTGTGGATTACTCTTTTTCGGCAATGGCCGTACTACTGCCTGGCGCCAAACACTCGGAAATGTACATGTGCATATAGACCTATTAATAATTGCAGTTATAGCTCGTAGTGACTGAGGTAATGTGAGAGATAACATTTCTTTTGTAATGCCATCAACTCCCTGAGCATTACTGGACATATTTTTTATAATATTAAAGACTGCGTCCGTATCAACTTGTTTAATAGAAAATGATGCCTGACTGTAACGATAAAATTCGTAAAACGTCAAGTGTGATATTCTTGTTTCGGTGTTGCCTGGAACATCAAGGAAAGCGGAGTTAATTCCTTCGGGATCATCAAATTGATCCGGAAGCACGTCGTCGTCACTGCCATGAGCAAGTACGTGTCTTTTCAGATTGTACCATAAAGATTTTGCATCACATATTTGGTCATTAATATGTTTAGTAAAAAATGCCTTTTTTTCATTATGTAAGGCAGTTGTTGCCAGTTGCTTCAAATCGAGATAATGCTGCTTTGATCCCTCTGACTTGGTTTGATGATAACGTTGTCGAGCACTGTTACGCAACTTAAATATCGATCTGATGGTTTCTGTAATCCAGGGAGTTGGAGGTCCCTTGAAGACCATACTTTTAAGAGGAGCGTGTAGATCAAATAGAGCACTAATGTGCGTATTTAATAAATAGACCATCTCATTTACATCCTGTAGGTCACAAATAGATTGCCATGGTATGAATTTTAAGTCATGCTCAAACAACTCTGGCAAGATATCTTTAATGGGACGAAATGTTACAATTCTTTTTTGAGGTTTTTGATTTTTAAACTCGAGTTCACATATAATGAAAGAATGATGACCAAGCTCAGGAATGTAGTCTACAGTAACACCCCGGTGCTGGGCATCCGTGCAGACCACATCAATTAATGTAGCACTATCACCCACGTAATGGGTTGCCGTTGTGACTAATTGACGTAAGCTATTATGGTTCAAGAAGTCAGTGATTTGTTTTGTTTTGGTGTTATTTACTTCCAACATATTGACGTTAAAGTCACCTAATATTAATATGTTGTCATACGGAGCCAGACTGTACATACTATCAGTAATAGCATCCAAGAATATGCCTAAATCCAACCATGGAGGTCGATACGCGGTGCCGATCAATAATTTCTTACCCCTTAAATTCAAAGTCATCCAAAGTTGTTCTACTGTAGGGTGATCAGGGTGATGTCTTATACGCGCATTTGTTCCTGTTTTAATGTAGAATGCAACCCCTCCCCCGCGACCCCCGCGAACAGTGGCTGGACGCGGTATGTGTCGCAAACGGTAGCCCGTTACCATAGGTGCTCGATCCTCCTCCCCATCACGCAACCAAGTTTCGTTTATGGCCATGATGTCGACTAGGTGATGATTCATTGCCATCAAGAACTCATCATGGTTGGTCGCCAAGGAGCCAGCATTGAATAGGCCAAACTTTATATATCTGTTATTCGGCATTACTGTAGGCACTAGGGATAATTATTAATAGAAACTCAACACGCGCAATACACATGCAATCCTTAGTAGAACAGAAACATAAGTACAAAACAAATAAATCAGCGCAGTATTTAGCGCAGTAGTAGCAATAATATTTAACAAATTAAAAACAAGAAGTACGTAAAGCCAATGCTGGCCCATTTGACCTGCAACGTTAATAAAAGTAATTAGAACCACAACACGATGTCTTACCATATTACAGGGAATAAGGAACATAACTCGATCATGTAGGATGTTACTCTTGTGGAAGTGGGCCGAAGACACGGTGGAGGTCCTTTTCTGTCCGGATAGAGCAAACAGAATCGCCATTCTTCTTCCTGGCAAGTATGCGACCTCGCCTCGTCCATACAAACTGCCAACCGAGACGATTGCCAGCTTCTCGCGCTCGCCGAAATAACATCCGGTTCGCCTTAGTTAGGCGTTCATTTACGTAGAAACGGGTCGGTGGTCCCGACACTCCAAGGTCAGCTGTTGTTGCGCCTCTGCGCACTCGCGCTGCGCGCAATAGTTCATCGCGCATATCACGTCGCGCCAGGCGTACGATTATAGGGCGTGGTCGAACCTCCTTAGCCCCATCTGAACTAGATGCGTTGATATGCTTGCCACCGATACGATCCACGCTTATAATGTCTCTGTTCTCCATGCTGACACCCAGTTTTACAGCTATACCCGACAATAAATGTGCGAGATTTTCCCCTTTTGTCTCAGGTATATTACTAATTTCCAGATCAGCAGCTAGAATTTCCTGATCCCGTTCGTTCAATTCAATTTTCAGCTCAGCTACCGCCATATCAATTTCTGCTCGCCGTTCTGATTTTTGCAACATATTGCTTTGCTCCAGAGCACACAACCTAGCATCAATACCGTCTATGCGCTCATTGCAGCTGTTCACAATTTTTCTTAGTTGTGCACATTCGTCACGAAATGCTTTAAATTCTTCACGCATTGAGCGCAGTTCAGAGCGAAGCTCCTCTTTAAACATTCGGATTTCCTCGGATATTGCGATAAACTCCGAACTTTCGCCACCCACACTTTTTGGGGGGGTAGTGTCCAAGAACTCGTCTGAACTATTTTCGTCCGTATGAGGTATGTGCAAAGTCTGCGTAGCAGGCGTGTTTACGTTACTTGGCCTGGCACTAACCTTAACACATTCTGTACATTGCCAAACAGTAGTTTTACCACCTTTCGGAGGCAGCGACGCGCATGAACGGTGATAAAGCGCGTTGCATTTGCTGCACCTGGCGGCCTCATTTGGTGACAGAAAGCGAGCGCAACCACTGCACTTCGCTGAAGGCATGATGTACAAATTAAAGGAAAAATAATTAAGGAATCCTTCTATCAGTTTATCATGAGCTACAGTCAGATGACACTAGATGGCGCTGTTATTGTTTTACTGTTCCGGGGATTGTTAAAGCGTTGCTTGGATGGCTTCACGTACCAAAACAGTCACTGAATAGTTATGAAATATTTACACGCACTTTGGCCACGCACGAAATGTTTTCCAGTGTTTTTGTTTATTTATCATTTAATATCGGGTAGGTACACAACTACACACTTCCAATCTGTTGTTTTATGTTTTTATTGTTTATTAACGTCGTTCAAGAGTCACTTCACACTAGCTTAATGATTATTACTGTTATTAATACACTGTATTTCTATTGCTATTGGATAAAAAGTTGAAAATAACTCGGCTATGAATTTAATTACTACGAGCAAACCCAACTAAATAAAAAAAATTAAAAAAAATATCTTAATTTTTCAAAAGTAGAGTTTCGATATTCCATTTTATCGTTTAGATATTTCACCTATAACTGATGTTTTATTGCGTCCAGTACATTAGATTTAATAAAGGTACTAAAAGTAAAAACAAAAGCCAAATTTTGGGCATCCAATAAAATTCCTGCTGAGAACGTTATAAAACTATAAAAAACATTTACTGAAATAAAATAATATATAGTTGTCTAGAATTACCGTAGCCAGGCAGGAAGGTGTATCAGAAGTGCGCAGTGGAAGGTGTAATACATCCACCTGACCACGATAGACAATTTATCTAAACACCTTCACTGTGGTAGCACAGCGATGACTTATAATCTTAATATTAATGTCTTACCAAATATCTCCTGGTGATGTTCTTGAGTGGAGCCTGGAGGCAAGCTAGACATACACGAGACTAAATTGGCCAATATTAGCAAGTGGATTATCTTTACTTTACCAGACTCCAACGCAGCGTCTTCAATGCACGATGCAAGTTCACAAGATTTTTCACAAATGTTCAATATGTCACAAACCGTGCCGGGAGTCAAAAAAGCGGCAATTTAATAGATTTCACAACTATTCGCGTAGCTACAAGGATGTGCTTTTCAAAAGGCGATCAATTATTTTACGTACGAGTCGACAACGGTAATTTTTCAACGCGGGAAGGCTGGAAGTGACAGTTCAGTGTGACCATTGTCAGAAATTTTCAATAGACTAAACAAAATGTTACTCAATCGATCTAATCGATTTGACTTATAATAAAAACTAATTCTATTTCAAACATCCACCCGCCCCGGACCGGCCTACCGGTCCGCTAATCGGTTGGTAGACGTGACAATGTTGCAACCGCTCTCCTCAGAATCGAACCGTCCACCAAGACCTCAGCAAATCGGGGAACTCCATCAGCCCCAGTTACCAAACGAAGAATGCGCCCCCTGCGCCATCTGAGTGGCGGAAGGTTGGCCTCCTTGATCAAAACGAGGTCACCAATCTTGGGTGGATCGGTCTTGTCGGTCCACTTAACGCGTTGCTGGAGTATGAGCAAATATTCCAAGTTCCAGCATTTCCAAAAGCTCTGAGTAATCTGGCGTACCAATTCAAAACGCGAGAGACGACCAGGTCTCGTATCAATATAGGGGTACTCAGGCAAGGCGACAAGTGGGCGACCAATCAAAAAATGGCCCGGCGTAAGGGCCTCCAAATCATTCGGATCTGAGGAGATCGGGCACAATGGCCGAGAGTTCAAAACGGCCTCAATCTTACAAAACACAGTTGCGAGTTCCTCAAATGTAAGGACAGATTCACCGATTGTCCTGCGCAAGTGTGTTTTGGCCGATTTTACAGCGGCCTCAAAAATACCACCCCAGTGTGGACAATTTGGTGGGGAAAACAACCAATTTATCCCACGTCGGGCAAGCCTATCACCTATATCAGCTTTGTTGGTTTCAAGGAAATTAACAACATCATTCAGATAATTATAAGTGCCCTTGAAGTTAGTGCCGCAGTCAGAACGGATCAAGGAAGGCAGCCCTCTGCGGGATACAAATCTGTCAAATGTGGCTACAAACGCCTCGGTCGTAAGCGAGGAGACCAGTTCCAAATGTACGGCCTTTGTGGAAAGACAAACAAAAACACACAAGTAGGCCTTCGACACTTCGAAACAGCAAGACTGTTCTTGCTGTTTCGAAGTGTCGACGTTTTCACCAAAAAGGGACCTGCGAAGTCCGTGCCAACACCGTCAAACGTCCTGCTCTCAGTTACGCGATCTGCCGGTAACTCTCCCATCAAGGGCTGCATGGTAGAAGCCTTGAGCTTATAGCAAGGGATGCAGCGAAAGACTACACTCCGAATAATTCTTCGGGCAGACAAAATCCAAAATTCGCGTTGCAAAATAGCCAACAAAGCATTACAACCAGCATGCGAGTTCTTAAGGTGACGGTCAGTTACCAACAAGCGTACCAAATGACCGTCCTTAGGTAACAAAAGGGGGTGACGAGCCCCGTAAGGGAGGTTGGCGTTCTTGAGACGCCCTCCAACGCGCAAGAGACCCGTTTCGTCCAAAAAGGGGTTCAATTTAGATACAGCTCCCGACAATTTCGATTTCCCCGACTTGAGGATAGCAATCTCCCTTTCAAAATGCGCCAATTGCACAGAACGAACCCAAAAGGTGAGGGACTCCTGTCGTTCCTGTGGTGAGAGAAACGGTGTCAGTCGTTTCTGTTGTGGGTGCCTAAAATTAAAAACAAAACGCTTTATCCAAGCAGTGACACCTAACAACTTGTCGAGGGAGCTGTAACGATTCAACAAAAAATCGGGGTCGAAGGCGCATTCTACCTTCTCAAGAGCGAGTGTTCGTAGACCCGGCAAATTAGAAGTATTCAAAACTGGCGTTCGAGGCCAATCAATTTCTGGTCGACTCAACCATTCCGGGCCCCACCACATCGAATGACCTATCAAACTAGGCGTCAAGCATCCGCTCGAGGCACAATCAGCGGGGTTGAGCTCATCTGGCACGTGTCTCCAAACAAGCTTGACTTCGGATTTCTGGATTTGGGAAACGCGATTAGCAGCAAATACCTCCAAGGTGTGGACAGAAGCCTTCAACCAACAAAGAACAATTTGGCTGTCTGTCCAGGCGTAGGTCCCATTAATGCAAATGCTTTTACCCAAGGTACTGGACACGTGATTCAACAAGCGTACAAGTAGGGCTGCTCCCGAGAGCTCCAATTTCAGAATGGTCAAAGATATACGAAGGGGTGCAACCTTGCTCTTCGCCATGATCAAGGAAACCCTCACCTGACCTGAGGCACTAACTGTGCGCAAGTACACCACGGCCGCGTGCCCACGCTCCGAGGCATCACAAAACCCGTGAAGGGTGGCCTTGTACTTCCCGGGAGGAAGGATGGGACGAGGCAAGGAGATCTCGTTGACGGCAGGAAGTGAGAATACAAAAGAGGTCCATTCCTCAACAAGAGTACCGCGTAGAGTTTCGTCCCAAGTCAATCCTGCTGTCCAAAGCTTCTGCAAGAAGCATTTTGCCCAAAATATGATAGGACAAATCCAACCGTTCGGATCAAAGGTTCTGGCGACAGTAGACAACACGAGACGTTTAGTCCAAGAACACGGCAATTTCAAGTCTACGTTATATGTAAAGATGTCTTGGACTGGTCTGTACTGAACGCCGAGAACAGCCATCATGGCGGGGTTGTCAACAATCTCAAACAAATGTGGATCCTGCTGATGATCCTCTGGCAAGCCTTCCAAAAGCGCTGGTGAGTTGGAAATCCATTTGCGCAACTCATAACCAGCGGAGGCCAAAATACCTATCAATTCGTCCCGCAGGAGGATCGCCTCGTCCGCTGTGGAGGCACCCGAGCAAATGTCATCGACGTAAATATCGTCCTTCAAGATGGCGGAGGCTCGTGGGAAACGTAAGCCTTCGCGGTCTGCGAGCTCCCAAAGAGAACGTATTGCCAAGTAGGGGCTTGACCTTAACCCGTACGTAGTAGTATTGAGCTCGTAGACGACCATGGGATCGCGAGGAGACTCTCTCCAAAGGATCAGCTGGAAACGACGGTCATCAGGGTGGATAATCGTCTGCCTAAACATCATTTTTATATCGGCCACAAAGACAACCTGATGTCGTCGGAAGCTGGTGATGACGTCACAAATGTCCTTGACCAACTTGGGACCAGAATGCAAGCACTGGTTCAAGGATATGCCCGTAGAAGTCTGCGCAGAACCATCAAATACTGTGCGCAGCTTCCCAGTCAATGGCTTCAATACCGCATGATGCGGGAGAAAGTAGTGCTCCACCGAACGCCAATCCAAATTTGAGACAGACATGTGTCCCAACTGTTCATATTCCCTCATGAACTCAATGTACTTCTGTCTGAGCTCCGGATCACGACCCATGCGACGCTCCATGGCCAACAACCTCTTTTCGGCTAAAGGTCGTGACTCACCAAGCGGAGGCCGAACAGACAGGAAGGGTAGCCTCGTAATAATCCGACCAGAACGGAGTCGACCAGTGTTGTTCTGGAAGAACAGCTCGCACTCCTCATGTTCTGGATTCAAACGGGCAGCTTGAGGCGGCTCCTCTACCTCCCAAAACCTCTGAACTGCATCAGAGAGAGCGGAGCCTACAGCCAACAAATTATCAAGTTCGGGTGGAGGGGGGTCCCTAGGTACAGGTCCCATCAAAGCAAATCCAAGTATTGTCGGGATGGCAGTCAAACCATTTGGCACCAAGACCCGTTTTCCACCAATCAAAATTCCACCGAGGCCATCAGAGCCAATCAACAAATCGATTTGTCCCGGTGTGTCAAATTTGGGGTCCGCCAGTTCCAATCCCGATGTCAAATTCACCACAGCAGCAGGTAGCTGCTTCTGTGGATGCATACCCAAAATATTCTTCAACACAATAGCCGAGGTTTTAATCCTCGGGTGTGAAGATCCAACAGGGCCAAACAAAACCTTAACTTGCCCTTCAACATTAGAGGCCACGTCCCCTATGCCCCGTATACAATTTGGAAAAGAGCCCATATTTAATTTAACCTAACCTACTAAACAAGTGGAAACAATGCAACCCTGTGAACCTGTGTCCAATATAGCACGGACAACAACAGAGGTCCCCGTGGGTCCCCAGACCCTA
The DNA here is from genome assembly GCA_944739405.2 of Euclidia mi. NCBI lineage: Eukaryota > Metazoa > Arthropoda > Insecta > Lepidoptera > Erebidae > Euclidia > Euclidia mi. The sequence continues at coordinate 106,764,371 of OX123181.2, forward strand.
ACAGCAACCGTTGGTAGGATAACGGTCTCAATGGGGGAGGTTGGCGTTATAGGGCAGGGGTCAATGACCTATTGTTGCCTGGGCGGCGACCGTTGGCCAGGACCAGGCAAATTAAAAATGGGGGTGCGGCTTGAAGTCCTCAAAGGCGCGATGACTCGATCCGCGCGCCATCTGTGGGGGGTCATAGTGACGCACCCGCCCAAAACGAGGTGGGCGCGAGTCAAGGCGGGGACGCTCCGCCAAAGGAGGGGAATACCTGGGGCAGCAGTCATGGTGCTGGTGACGCTGAACAGCACATTCAGGTGCGCGAGAGAGAGGAGGCGTGCGCACGCTACGATTCTCCAAGCGGGGTGAGTGGCGATCAATTGAGCGAGGTGACTCTCGGCTGCGCGCCGGTGAGCCTCGGCTGCCACCTTCAAAACACCCGCCCGTGCGCGGCGTCGGCTGGTTGGACAAGCGGCCAACCTCTCTGGCATTCATGCAGAAATGTCCAAATGCTGTCCTCCACAGTGAGGACAGGGGCGAGAGTTTGGGCAGTCTCGCTGGTAGTGGGACCCCAAACAAGAGAAGCAAAGGCGGCGGGCATTCGCGATGCGCCTACGAGAGGCGACATGAAGGTCCAAGAATGCCCTACAACTGGCCGTTCTGTGCCCCGTGACCTTGCAGTAGGAGCACTCCACTGGGCTCTGCGTGACCGCAAAGCGAGGAGGGCGCCGGTCAACATTGGCTCGGGTGTGACCGCGAGCCTGCTCCTTGACCTTGGGCGGCTGCGACTTAGCCGGCGTGTCACCACCGGAGTTGTCCAAGACCCGGCACTCATCCTCCAGGAACTTCTCCAGGTCAGCAAAGGGGGGCAGATGGGTCGCGCTATCCCCACCAAAGCGCTGTTCAAAACGTGACCTCAGGTCGGCAGGCAGCTTCTTCAGCACAATGTGCACCAATAGATAAGACCATTGGTCTACGGGCAGGTCAAGGCACTTAAGTGCGTTGATGGCCACCAAGAGCGGGTTCAACAGTTGGGTGCGCAACCCAGAGACCCGGGTGAGCGTCGGCAAACCCAAAATCTGCTCGATGTGCGTGTCGGCTCTTATTATGGTACCTACGGGTGATTAGGTCCCGAGCCGTCTGGTACGCCTCGTCAGACACGGGCAGATGCTGGATGAGGCCCTTAGCCTACCCATCCAGAACCGACATTAGATAGGCCAACTTTTGTGCCGGCCGAAGGTCAGCCCTATCATTGACTAGGCTGTCAAACAAATTAACGAAGCCCAGGTAGCTTCCTAGGCAGCCATCAAAATGGGGGAGGTCCAAAGTAGGGAGCCTACTCACCAGCCCCGGTGCTGACCTAGGAAGCTCCTGCTTCAGGCCGGGTTGCCCTTCCCTATCGGCAACTAGTTGTCTCGCACTATTGGAGACAGCATCATACAGGTCTAAGACCTGGGCATAGTCTTCGCTGACCTTATTTCGCTGGTCAGCAGTGAAATCATTGATTGACACTTCAAGACAGCAAGTGCTGAAAGTGCGGAATTGCTGTTCCACACTTGCCAGGCGATCGTCAATCCGCTCGTACCTTTGAAGTAGGGCCTGCTGGCGATCAGGCCGGTTCACTAAAGCACTGGCTGAGGCAAACCAGCGCAAATCTGATGCAATAGCACCAGCAGCCGCACGCAAGTCCTTGATAGCTGACATAATCAAAATTTCAAAAGAGCCCGGACAAGCGTTAAACAATATTAACAATCAAAACTTAATTTTTCTCAATTCTTTGAAACCAACAAAGTATTAGCCTGTTTACTGCAAGTGCAGGCAAGTGACAGGTATCTACTGTCCAACAAAATTAATAGTTTCAATATATATTGACACAAAACAAAGTCAAAGTTATCAAAGTTATAACTTATAACAAATTAAAAGTTGAAACTTCAAATTAATAAATTAATTATTTGCAACAGACAGACTGGCTGTGTTATTTGAGATATACAATAGTAAGTAAGCCCAGAATATGTGTTACCTAGCAATATTATCTATATTATAACAAAACAAAGTTTATTAATGTGACCTGCCCAAGTGGCAAGGTCAAGTTTGAATGTTATAATGTCCAATCTATGCAATAAACTAAATTTACTAAATTTTTTGATACATACAGCTGTTATGTATCCAAACAAACTGACTTATTAATGCAACAACAAAGGACTTGGACAAAATGTGCCCCAGGTTGACCAGAAACAAGCGGTTGTAGATAAGTTTTATAAAACATACAAGGAATTTTAAAGTACTTTTTAGATTCCATTGCAGTCGCTGAAAAGAAAATATTTTTAAAAGAATTTGAACCGATTTCCTTTAATTTGACTTTGGTTGAATCTACTGATAATGTTGCCACGTAACGCACGCAACGGAATCGTAAGAGTTAAAATACGCGTAATCTTAGGAATGATTAAATCATTATAATAGGTTTGTGTCCTAAAATGTAATTAGCGATTGATTTGTTCCTTTATTAGATGTTAAACTGAAATACCTGATTTTCCCTGACTTGAAAAATCGATCAGCAACATTACTAATTACGGCTTTTTAAGAACTTTTTTGAATTTGTAAACCATTATGGCGGTTGAGTGATATCACAAAGTCCAAAACAAAACAAACCGTGAATGAAGTCTGGTCTGATGTACCCACTTTTATTTTTTAATATTCGATTTGACAGGTAGAAAGTTTGACGTTTTAATTGTATTTACTACTAAAGGTGGACGCACACCTATCCGAGCCGAACGCGTCGAACGCGTCGAACGAAACGAATTTTAGAATTCTTTATATGAAATCTCATGAAACCTCGCACACTTGTCCGCGTCGAATCGTCCGAATCTGGAAGAACCTCAGAAATCCTAGAAGAATTCGAATGACGTCATCAGATTCGGCGCGGTTAGTGCGGTCGATTCGTCCGATGCGCTCGCATTCTATCAGTTGGGTATGACAGAGCAACGCGCAAGTACTATTTCCGCTTTGTTTCTTCATATTCCATTAATAAAGCACTGACAAATAAAAACCTCGTCAAGATCCATCACAATTCACATGTAATAACAGTGCGACAGGCGTAAAGGAAATGGAAACCATTTGTTCGATGCGCTCGATTCTTTCGGCGCGGTCGATTCTTTCGGCGCGGTCGATTCTTGCTAATGTGCGAGGCCTCCTTGACTTCGATTCGTTCGACGCGTTCGGCTCGGATAGGTGTGCGTCCACCTTAAAATGTCAAGAACATGAATGGCAGACGTACTGTTTGACGTAATGCTCTCTGATTGGTGTTCACTGTCACAAGAATAAATACATGATTTTTAGTTTTAGAATCCTAAAAACAACATTAATCTTACCTTTTTATAATAAATTATAAACTTTATTGACATATTAAAATCATAATGAATCTATAGATACTACAATCAAACCGATTTATTCTTAGTAGACACAAGCCTATTATATTATTTTCTATAAAAACAAACCTCTTTATAATAAATTAAAAATAAGTTCAAAATATAGTTCAAAATCCACTTACTAACAGGATTATTTTAATCCAGCTCTGGTATCACCAAGCCAGTCAATATGTCAACTATTTTGACATGAAAATAGTTGACATATTGAATTATCGTCTTATCCATAGAGTAAAGTAATACTACGGAGGTCTTATCTTTCGACGTACGCGCCTTTTTGGTTATAGTTTACTTCTAGACGAGAGTATTATACTTACATTTTATATGATGAGAGTCCCTCAAGCGAAGACCAAAAATAAACAATAGAAACTTAGGACAATAAAATGCATGAAAACTAAAATAGATTATATAACTAATTACATGATATCAATACATTGTGAAATATTGTCAAAAAATATGTCATTAATCATTTATTTCCAACCTTAATAACTTTTGACCACTGCTGCTTAGCTAAATGCGCCTTCCTTATTGCATAACTAGAAGACTTGTTCTTTAAAATGATATATGTTTCATCTCTGTACTTGCTGGGGCACAGGCCCCTATGATTTTTGTCCATCTCCTTTAAGTTAGATTTTTCAACAATACAAATCAACAATTACTGATTGAGGTTATGTGACAATGTGTTTCAAATTATCTAGGTCAACTTATACAATTAAATATTATGTATTTTAGACAATAACTGACCTGAAAAACACTACAATACTGTCTACAAGGTGATAAGATACAAGCTCATACCAATCTGAGTTCAGATACAATCAACGGCTAAGATACAAATTTACAATATAGGCAGTTAACCACGCTCTGCTACCAAAAATTATGTCTAGAATTACCGTAGCCAGGCAGGAAGGTGTATCAGAAGTGCGCAGTGGAAGGTGTAATACATCCACCTGACCACGATAGACAATTTATCTAAACACCTTCACTGTGGTAGCACAGCGATGACTTATAATCTTAATATTAATGTCTTACCAAATATCTCCTGGTGATGTTCTTGAGTGGAGTCCTGGAGGCAAGCTAGACATACACGAGACTAAATTGGCCAATATTAGCAAGTGAATTATCTTTACTTTACCAGACTCCAACGCAGCGTCTTCAATGCACGATGCAAGTTCACAAGATTTTTCACAAATGTTCAATATGTCACAAACCGTGCCGGGAGTCAAAAAAGCGGCAATTTAATAGATTTCACAACTATTCGCGTAGCTACAAGGATGTGCTTTTCAAAAGGCGATCAATTATTTTACGTACGAGTCGACAACGGTAATTTTTCAACGCGGGAAGGCCGGAAGTGACAGTTCAGTGTGACCATTGTCAGAAATTTTCAATAGACTAAACAAAATGTTACTCAATCGATCTAATCGATTTGACTTATAATAAAAACTAATTCTATTTCAAACAATAGTATTATTTATATTCATTCCATGGTGACATCGTTGGAAATCTCACTTTTACGTTATTGTCTTGTAAATGAATTTGATGCTGTTTGGTACAAGTTATAATTTCAGTTTCAGTTTGCGATTTTGCTGTACGTCGCCAACATACTACGCGATTACGTAGCATAGTATTTCCCAGATCTCGAGGGTCCTTATATTTTACTTGTATTCAATACTATAAATCTTCCATATACTTATAAATTATCGAAACCTAACAAAAATACATACATACATACATAGACTCACGCCTGTTTCCCCGAAGGGGTAGGCAGAGGCATGTTAAACGCCCACTTTTCGCCAGTGTTTTGATCCCACGTAATAGGTGGCGAGCCTATTGCCGCTTATTGGGACATTTTGTTTGCCAGAGCCTCGTCCGTTAATCGGCAGGTGCACCACTTGCAGGTGAGGTTGGCTTGGGACCCTAAGTTCTTGGTGGGAACCCTTTGCATCCTGGTAAAAATATTTCAGTTAAATTACTGTTCATCTTAAATTAATGAGAATTTATGTTCTAGCGCATTATGATATTTATTTTTGACGCAGTGGGCGTATTAGAAGGGTATTCATAGAGAGAAATAAATATTGCTGTCTCCGTGACGGCTGGCAAAACGCCATGGACTGCGCACTAGGTATAAGGTATATATTCCGCACGGAACGGATTAAACTATCGGTAGTCAGACCTTTGTATAAAAAAGGTAATAGGAGTAATGTGCAATTATAGACCAATCACATTACTGCCAGCTATCTCCAAAATATTTGAAAAGGTTATGCATGATAAATTAACATCCTTTTTTAATAAACATAATATTATAAAAAATAATCAATATGGTTTTCAAAAAAGTAAATCTTCAACAGGTGCGACCTTTGCTTTACTAAGCAACATATTACAAAACCTTAACGATAAAAAATACACAACAGTTGCTTTCCTAAATATGTCTAAAGCGTTTGACTTTGTTTCTCATAGTCTACTGTTAACAAAATTAGTGTTTGAAATAAAAATATTATTTATGATAAGTCAAATCGATTATATCGACTTGGTAACGTTTAATTTAGTCTATCGTAAATTTTGACTATGGTCACACTATGAACTGTCATTCACTTGCTTGTTCTGGAAAATTAGCTTGACGACACGTTTGAATTTCTTGCGCCCACGCAGTATTGTAAATTTGTAAGTTTGCGTGTTGAAATTATATTGATCGCCTTTTGGAAAGCTCGTCCTAGTAGCTTCGCGATTTGTTTTGTGTTTGTGATAAAAGATAAACTTATAACCTATTGAACATTTTAAAAACTTGTGTGAATCTGTGCACGTGGTTGGTGCCCGACGACTTCCTGGAAGAAAACCCTGATCATTGGAACGGTATTAATAACGATTTGCTTGTTATTTTGGCCAAAATTATGAGTCTAATCTTATAGGTCCACTCAGGAGCATCAGTGAAGATTTGGTAAGTAAATTAATATTGATAGTTGTAATTCACTGTGCAACGCAGTGCATTGTGTCTAGATCCTTGTCTTGTCGTCGTCAGATAGATGTATTACAACTTCCACTGCGCACTCTGAACAATTTCCTGCCTGCCTACGACAACTCTAGACATAATTTTTGGTATGCAGAGCTGTAGTTGAAATCTAGCCGTTGATTGTATATAAACTCAGATTGGTATTGTATGAGCTATATATCTCATTTGTTAACAGTGTTGTGTTGTTTTCAGGTCAGTATTGTCTAAAATACATAATATTTATTTGTATAAGTTGACCTAGATAATTTGAAACACATGTCATACATAACCTCAATCAGTAATTGTTTGACTTGTATTGTTGAAATCTAGCAATAATTTGTTGTTGTTAGTATTAATAAGTTAGCTTTGATTGGATACATATCAGTTATATGTATGAATTAATTTAGTTAATATGCAATATTGATATATTGAGTTTGAAACATTATAACAACCAAACTTGACTTTACATTGCTAAACCTTTGTTGTTATAATTTAATGATAATATTGTTAGGTAACACATACTACTACTATTCTATATCTCAAATAACACAGCCAGTCTGTCTGTTGCAAGTAATTAGTTAATTAATTTGAATATTCAACTTATTAATTTGTTGTGAGTTATAACTTGTTTTGTGTATAACAATATAATTGAATTTGTTGGGCAGTAATAACCTGCCACTTGCTTGCACCTGCTGGTGCAAGCAAGTGGCAGGCTAATACCTTGTTGGTTTCAAAGAATTAACAATTACTAAGTTTTAATTGATAATATTATTTAGCGCTTGTCCGAGCTCTTTTGCAAACTTAATATGTCAGCTATCAAGGACTTGCGTGCGGCTGCTGGTGCTGCTGCGCTGGTTTGCCTCAGCCAGTGCCTTGGTGAACCGGCCTGATCGCCAGCAGGCCTTACTACAAAGGTGTGAGAGGATCGATGATCGCCTGGCAAGTGTGGAACAGCAATTTCGCACTTTCAGCGCTTGCTGTCTCGAAGTGTCAGTTAATGATTTCACCGCTGACCAGCGAAATAAAGTCATCGAGGATTATGCCCAGGTCTTAGACCTGTATGATGCTGTCTCCAACTGTGCAAGACAGTTGATTGCCGAGAGGGACGGGCAACCCGGCTTGAAGCAGGAGCTTCCTAGGACAGCACCGGGACTGGTGAGTAGGCTTCCTACTTTAGACCTCCCGCGTTTTGGCTGCCTAGGAAGCTACCTGGACTTCGTTAATTTATTTGGCAGCCTGGTCGATGACAGGGCTGACCTTCGGCCGGCACAGAAATTGGCCTATTTGATGTTGGTTCTGGATGGGGAGGCCAAGGGCCTCATCCAGCATCTGCCCGTGTCTGACGAAGCGTACCAGACGGTTCGGGACTTAATTATCTGTAGGTACCATAACAAGCGTGGCCTCGCTGACACGCATATTGAACAAATTTTGAGTTTGCCCACGCTCACCCGGGTCTTTGGGTTGCGCACCCAACTTTTGAACCCGCTTTTGGTGGCAATCAACGCACTTAAGTGCTTGGACCTGCCCGTGGACCAATGGTCCTACCGCCTATGATAATATTATTTAGCGCTTGTCCGAGCTCTTTTGCAAACTTAATATGTCAGCTATCAAGGACTTGCGTGCGGCTGCTGGTGCTGCTGCGCTGGTTTGCCTCAGCCAGTGCCTTGGTGAACCGGCCTGATCGCCAGCAGGCCTTACTACAAAGGTGTGAGAGGATCGATGATCGCCTGGCAAGTGTGGAACAGCAATTTCGCACTTTCAGCGCTTGCTGTCTCGAAGTGTCAGTTAATGATTTCACCGCTGACCAGCGAAATAAAGTCATCGAGGATTATGCCCAGGTCTTAGACCTGTATGATGCTGTCTCCAACTGTGCAAGACAGTTGATTGCCGAGAGGGACGGGCAACCCGGCTTGAAGCAGGAGCTTCCTAGGACAGCACCGGGACTGGTGAGTAGGCTTCCTACTTTAGACCTCCCGCGTTTTGGCTGCCTAGGAAGCTACCTGGACTTCGTTAATTTATTTGGCAGCCTGGTCGATGACAGGGCTGACCTTCGGCCGGCACAGAAATTGGCCTATTTGATGTTGGTTCTGGATGGGGAGGCCAAGGGCCTCATCCAGCATCTGCCCGTGTCTGACGAAGCGTACCAGACGGTTCGGGACTTAATTATCTGTAGGTACCATAACAAGCGTGGCCTCGCTGACACGCATATTGAACAAATTTTGAGTTTGCCCACGCTCACCCGGGTCTTTGGGTTGCGCACCCAACTTTTGAACCCGCTTTTGGTGGCAATCAACGCACTTAAGTGCTTGGACCTGCCCGTGGACCAATGGTCCTACCTATTGGTGCACATTGTGTTGAAAAAGCTGCCTGCCGACCTGAGGTCGCGTTTTGAATAGCCCTTTGGTGGGGATAGCGCGACCCATCTGCCCCCTTTTGCTGTCTCCTGCCGGGTCCTGGACAACTCCGGTGGTGACACGCCGGCTAAGTCGCAGCCGCCCAAGGTCAAGGAGCAGGCTCGCGTTCACACCCGAGCCAATGTTGACCGGCGCCTTCCTCGCTTTGCAGTCACGCAGACCCCAGTGGAGTGCTCTTACTGCAAGGTCACGGGGCGCAGAACGGCCAGTTATAGGGCATTCTTGGACCTACATGTCGCCTCTCGTAGGTGCATCGAAAATGCCCGCCGCCTTTGCTTCTCTTGCTTGGGGTCCCACTACCAGCGAGACTGCCCAAAATCTTACCCCTGTCCTCACTGTGGAGGGCAGCATTTGGACATTTTCTGCATGATGGCGAGAGGTAAGCCGCTTGTCTAACCAACTGACGCGCACGGGCGGTTGTTTTGAAGGTGGCAGCCGAGGCTCACCGGCGCGTAGCCGAGAGTCGCCTCGCTCAATTGATCGCCGCTCACCCCGCTTGGAGAACTGTAGCGTGCGCACGCCTCCTCTCTCTCGCGCACCTGAATGTGCTGTTCAGCGTCACCAGCACCATGACTGCTGCCCCAGGTACTCCCCTCCTTTGGCGGAGCGTCCCCGCCTTAACTCGTGCCCATCTCGTTTTGGGCGGGTGCGTCATTATGACCCCCCACAGATGGCGCGCGGATCGAGTCATAGCGCCTTTGAGGACTTCAAGCCGCACCCCCATTTTGATTTGCCTGTTCCTGGCCAACGGTCGCCGCCCAGGCAACAATAGGTAATTAACTCCTGCCCTATAACGCCAACCACCCTCATTGAGACCGTTATCCTACCAACGGTTGCTGTTAGGGTCTGGGGACCCACGTGGACCTCTGTTGTCGTCCGTACTATATTGGACACAGGTTCACAAGATTGCATTGTTTCCACTTATTTGGTAGGGCAGGTTAAATTAAATATGGGCTCTTTTCCAAATTGTATACAATAATACAATAAAGTAATACGTACGGGTTAAGGTCAAGCCCCTACTTGGCAATACGTTCTCTTTGGGAGCTCGCAGGCCGCGAAGGCTTACGTTTCGCACGAGCCTCCGCCGTCTTGAAGGACGATATTTACGTCGATGACATTTGCTCGGGCGCCTCCACAGCGGACGAGGCGATCCTCCTGCGGGACGAATTGATAGGTATTTTGGCCTCCGCTGGTTATGAGTTGCGCAAATGGATTTCCAACTCACCAGCGCTTTTAGAAGGCTTGCCAGAGGATCATCAACAAGATCCACATTTGTTTGAGATTGTTGACAACCCTGCCATGATGGCTGTTCTCGGCGTTCAGTACAGACCAGTCCAAGACATCTTTACGTATAACGTAGACTTGAAATTGCCTTGTTCTTGAACTAAACGTCTCGTATTGTCTACTGTCGCCAGAACCTTTGATTCGAACGGTTGGATCTGTTCAGTTATATTTTGAGCAAAATGCTTCTTTCAGAAGCTTTGGACAGCAGGGTTGACCTGGGACGAACCTCTACACGGTACTCTTGTTGAGGAATGGACCTCTTTTGTATCCTCACTTCCTGCCGTCAACGAGATCTCCTTGCCTCGTCCCATCCTGCCTCCCGGGAAGTACAAGGCCACCCTTCACGGGTTTTGTGATGCTTCGGAACGTAGTTAGGAGGCCGTCCCTGTTTGTCTTTTAAAAAAAAACTAATTTTTAAACTGCACTGACTTTATTACTCAAGGCAACACTTTTTCAGATACAGTTCTACTGGTACCGATTTCCGAGTTCCGGGAGCGAACCGCTTTTCGCGACGGACAGAATCTAACTAACTTTTAGTATGAAATAAATTATACAAGTAAATGAAAATGCTGACCAAGTAGAAACAATATAATGGAAATGTACTATAATACGTGAAATGCTGATCTAGCGTTATTAAGGAACTATCTCGGGTTATAACATCTCCCCCCTTAAGATGAAGCTTTATCAATTTTAAGATGGAGCGACATTAAAGAAAATAGAAAATATGGAAAACGATTGGAAGCTTGGAAATCGGTTTACATTAAAATTATAGTAAAATATAGTTTTAAAACATAGAAATTAAACATAGTACAATATGGAGTATATTAAATTCATACCCAAAATTATATAAGACAATTTCAGCTTATCAGATACTTTATCTTATTATTATTTAAGATAAACAACATAGTGAATCTATATAATATTAACGACTTACATACTTATAGCATAGTAAAATAGAAGACAGTTTAACGTAACTTAAAAGTTTAAGTTTCGTATACTAGAATTGAAAAATCGACTTTACGAATAGCGTCATAAGAGTTATGATGCTGTAAAGCTGGTAAAGATTTAACTGATTTCTTATCATCCTCTGACGACGTAGAGACATCGGACATCTCTATGGAGTTAGAAACTTTTGATTTATGTTTAACTGACTTCTTATTATGACATTGGTTAAAGACTTGTATACAGCATCCGGAACCGTGATTACGATTCTTGAAACAATTGTATAGCTTATTAAATAGAAACAGAAATAAAGACACAATTAAAATATACGTAAAAGTGGAATAATAGGTTCCGTATTTGATAAAATGAGATTGGTTTGACAAATTATTGATCTCCTTTTCCAAATCATCCATCTGATGAGATGCGTCTTTTAACGAATCTAAATTAATTTTACTTAAAGATATAGGAGACAAATATGGTAAAGTTTTATTGACTTTTCTTCTATCACAACAATCATCTAACGTAATATCGAAAGTAATATCTAAAGGTGATTTAATTTGAAAATATTTTACACTAGTTGGAGTTAACTGAATAGTTTTAGAGTAGGTAACCAACACAATTTTCGGTTAACTTTACAGAACCAGTGCCAACAATAGAATAATCGACAATATCTTCATCACATTTTATAGTTAATTTAATAATATTGGATTGGACAAAAAGCCACTCATTATTTCGCAACATTTGCCAAATATCAATATCGCCAAATAATAATTTAGCGTTACACTCAGTGGGTGTTGACAAGGTCACTTCCGTTAGTAATCTAGATTCGCAATTAGGATTTAGTATACACGAATATATTGTTTGCATTTCGCAAATAGAATCATCATTATTGTCTTGCCCTGGTCCCAAATTATTTGGGGTCGGCGCAGTATGTCCTTCTCTTCCATACTTCTCTGTCACCAAATAGAATATTGGTTATTAATTACTTTACACTTATCTAAGTTATCAAACATAGTATAGTGCATTCTATCGTCACTTAAAGCAGTGTAGGCATTGGAAGGTTGAATGAGCGCGAATGTTTTGATATGAGATCCATTATGGGAAGTCGGTAAAGGTATATTCTTATAGATAACGAACTTGTCGTCACTTATTAGTGGAATTCGCAACACAAAAACGATTTTATTATTATAGTAATAAGAGCTTAATTGCGAAACATCTATAATAGAGTGAATATTATTAATATTTAATTATACTGGGAAATCTAGCCTATTATTAATATGACCACTTTGTTTGCGTAGTTCATCGTAAAGGCTAATAGGCCTTATAATACTAGGGTGTAGAACGTTTATCTTAGAAAATAAAATAGAGTTTAAAGTAGTATCTAATAGATTAGAAATAGTAAGCAAAGAGCTTTCTATTATATTTAATAAACTATTTACACGCGAAATATTGTATAACAAGTTATCCGTCTTAGTAACTTGAGATGAGATTTCATTCATAATATCTATTTGAGAGTTTAACTTAATCTCGTTTTGATTTAGTTTATATATAGTAGAATTAAAATTATTTAGTGTCGACTTAACAATATGAATATTATCTTTCATGAGCCGATATAGTTCGGACTCACTCTTTTGGCAAGATTCGATGGCGGCGTCGTATTTTCTGGCGTCATCGGCATCTAATGTACCGAAAAAGAATTTTAAAATTTCACCACCGAATTCTAAGGACCTCTTGACCTTGGTCGGTGTTTGATTTATAGTTAAATGAGATAACGATTGTACTTTAAGAAGGTTAGACTGAATTAGTATTTTAGTAGGGCTAGAATAGTCCTTACATTGCATAATATCTTGTGATTGTATCTTACTGCAGATGTTTTGAGTTTTACGTAATAATGATTCGATATTAGTTAAGTAGGGTTCTAGTGATACAATATCAATATGAGTTACGACATTCCAGTAGTCATTATAGAAACGAATATTAGTAACAGGTTCGAAGTAGATGCCGGGACTATGAGTTATCGGAGCTATCTTCGATTCGGCGTGGCAGCTGTAGCACAAGGCTCTGAAAATAAGATAGTTCAAGATACAGCGGGTTTGATTTCATTTGTATGATATTTGATGCGGCCCACCTGTAACGTTACGTTATGTTTATTATGTACTTTAATTATCTTATAGGGGTCTTTCCAAACAGGGGACAGTGCTTTTCTTAGCCTGTGATGATGTTTAAGATACACCATATCGCCTGTTTTATAAGTAACATCGCGTGATTTAGAATCATAGTATTGCTTTGACCGTTCTTTACTATTTATAATATTTTGTATAGCTTTCTCTCGGCTAAGGCGCATTCGATATTGCAGTGCGCGGATATATTCATTATAGGTAGAACTGTTAGAAGTATCATATAAAAAATTAGGAATAGTAGGTTTGTAACCATATAAAAGTTCGTAAGGGGTAAATTCAGTTGTACAGCGAGGGGTAGTATTATAGGCTAATATAGCAGTAAATAGGTAACAATGCCAATCATTTTGATTATCATTAACGAAGGACTTTAAGTACTCCTTAAGAGTAGCATGTGACCTTTCTAATGCACCATTCGTTTGCGAATGGTAAGGAGTAGTAAAAAGAGATTTTATCTTAAGGATTTCGGTGAGCTGTTTAAATAGATCTGAAGTAAAGCATGTACCAAGGTCGTCGGTTAAAATAGTTTTAGGAAACCCAAACAACGACATAAAGTGTACGATATTTCGAGCTATATCTTCACTTGTAGCGGTAACCATAGGATAAGCACTTGAAAATTTAGTTAAGTCATCTTGTAGAGTTAAGATGTACTTAAAATTTTGGAAACCAGCATCGGGTAATGGACCAACGATGTCTAGAGCGAAACGTTCAAATAGTTTAGTAGATGTAGAAGTTATCTCCATAGGAGCTTTATTTGAATGCCTTAATGGCTTATTTATTTGACACAACTTACACTGTTTGACATACCGTTCAATATCGGCACGCATGCCTTTCCAGTAATATGCGGCCTTGATTCGATTGTACATGCGGCGCGCACCTGGATGAACAGCAATGATAGAGTCATGATTTTCCTTCAAAATTGTAGGGACCTCAGCAGGAGTTGGGTAAATTAATTGATTTTTATAGATATGTACTTTAATATTTGTGTTATGAAAAACGTAAGATATCATGTTATATAATTAAGTATATACAATTTTAGAAAAAGGATCTGTAAAATCAGATATACCAAGATCAGTTACGTTATCTAATAAGAGCATATCTCTTAATTTAGTTAATAAATTGTAAATATCTTTGTATTTTATTTCTTCATTATGATGTACTTTAGAGTATAGAAAATAATATGTCTTGTGTTTATTAATAACAAATTATTATAGCAATTATCAAGCGAAAGGTATGAAAGTTAATGCACGAAAGACGAAAGTGATGGTGTTTGAAAAAGATGAAAGTGTGACTGAGTGTAATATTACGATTGGTGGTGAAATTGTAGAGCAAGTAAAGGAATTTGTATATTTGGGTAGCGTATTTACAAGGGACGGAAGATGTGAGGGAGACATTGAAAGGAGAGTGACTGCGGGAAATCGTGTAAATGGAGCACTGTGGGCGTTTATGAACGGTCAGACGGTGCCAAAAGAGGCACGATTGGCGGTTCACAATGGAGTGCTTGTCCCCACGTTGATGTATGGAAGTGAGAGCTGGGTTTGGCAGAAAAAGCATGAAAGTAGAATTAACGCAGTTGAGATGCGATCACTGCTTAGTATGTGTGGGGTAAGACTGATTGATAGAATTCCGAATGCAACTATACGAAAGAGCAGTGGACTGAAAGAAGATGTGGTGACAAGGATTGAGAAAGGAATGCTTAGGTGGTTTGGACACGTGGAGCGAATGAGTGAAGAAAGAATGACGAATCAGATATATAAGGCAAATGTGTGTGGGCAAGTCGGTCGCGGCAGACCTCGGCGGACATTCTTCGACCAAATTGGAGACATCCTAAGAAACGGAAAGGTCCGAAGTACCCGCAACCGGCGAGCATGTATGAAAAGAGTAATGAGTGTAGAGGAAGCGCGTGAGGTTTGTAAGGATAGGAGCAAGTGGCGTTCTGTTGTCTCTGCCTACCCCGACGGGAAAAAGGCGTGAGTATATGTATATGTATGTATGTTTATTAATAACCTTATGGACAGTGAACGGCTCGCGTTCCGTACTTAGCAATTCAGCAGAATTCTCGAGCTGCGATAGTATTTCTTCACAGTGAGGCATAGAGTAATCAAAGTCTAAAGAGACTGGGCAAGCGATTGATTTTATTTTAGATAAATGTAGGGTTTGACTATGTTCTTCTAATAGTATTAGAAGTAGGTAACTTATTTGTAAATTGGTTCTTAAAATATTTTTCGTAGGTAGAATTATTAAGACGATTTGAGTCAATGACATTTACTGGATATCGAGATAACGCATCTGCATTTGAATTAAGACGACCTTGCTTATATACAATTTCGTAGTCGTACTCCTCAAGCTTTAAGCGCCATCTAATGAGTCGACTGCCTGGATCTTTATTACTAAAAAGCCAAACTAAAGGTCGATGATCTGTAACGATCTTAAATTTGCGCCCAAATATATAAGGGCGGAAGGTTTTAACAGCGAAAATAATGGCAAGGAGTTTTTTCTCCGTTGTTGAATAGTTACCTTCGGCTTTGTTAAGCGTTCTAGAGGCGTAGGCTATAGGTTTATCCTTGCCTATATCGCCTTGAGATAATACAGCGCCTACTGCGTAATTTGAGGCGTCTGTTGTGATTATAAACGGAGCACTAAAATCAGGGTATTGTAATAAACGAGCCGTGGTAAGTTTATTTTTTAAGATTTGGAAAGCTATTTCCTGTTCAACAGTCCAATTGAAAGAGACGTCCTTTTTCAATAAGGATGTAAGAGGCTTGGTTAACTTCGAAAAGTTTTCAATAAATCGCCTATAATAGCCAACAAGGCCTAGAAAAGATTTTTATTTGTTTGACATAAGTAGGGGTTGGGAATTCGCTAACGACCTTGACCTTATCAGGGTTTGGCGATACACCTTTGTCGGTGATAATGTGGTCAAGATAAGCAACCTCGCGACGTAAAAACTCGCACTTATCTGGCTGTAATTTAAGATTAAATTTTCGCATTCTGTCAAAAACTAATTTAAGCTTTTTTAATATGGTCAAGCAAGTTTTGCGAGTAAATAATACAATCATCCAAGTAAACGTTGGCATGGAGACCTTGAAGTCCAGAAAGAGCCGTATTCATAAGCCTTTGGAATGTTGTGGGAGCATTTTTCAAGCCAAATGGCATCCTAGTAAATTCATAATGCCCGGAAGTGCTAGAATTGGTATTAACGGTGAATCCTGTTTTCAGCGCGTCCTTGGAATTCATTTTAATTTGATGAAAACCGCTAGATAGGTCTAAAGTACTGAAGTATTTGGAATGACCCAATTGGTCTAAGATGTCAGTGATGAGAGGCAGTGGATAACTTTCGGAGACCGTCGCATCGTTAAGACGGCGGTAATCAATTACGATTCTCCATTTCTTTTTGTCATACGCGTCCATTTTTTTGGGGACCACCCATACAGGGGCACTCCATGGTGAAATAGAAGGGCGAATAATGTTTTGATTTAACATTTTTCTGATTTGGGAATCAACTTCCTCCTTATGGCATTCGGGGAAGCGATATGATTTAACGTGGATAGGCGGCGTATCACCAGAGTTAATTGAATGCTCAACGGCATTAGTAAAAGATAAGGGCTCGCCTTCCATGTGAAAAATATCAGTGTATTCAGAACAACACTCTAATAAAGCTTTTTGCTCCTCCGAATTTAAATGAGAGCAACGAATAAGGTCTAAAACCTTTTGAACACGATCAGATTTGGAAGTAGAAATAGAAGAAGTATTTAGGCATGATTCAGATTTCAGATTGTTTTGTTCGAGTGGTGTCAACTCTGTGTAATAATCTTTGATCTCGACGTCAGAGTCGGTCGTGTTTAAAACTGTAATATTAATTCTTTTATTCGACTTGATTGAGACAATACAATTTGCGACATAAACACCACTATATACGGTATGATCTAGAACAAGAGCTTCATTATTAGAATAAAGTTCAGGTATGTAATTAGATATCGCGCATTCAATTACTGCTTCGGATCGCGCGGGAATAATGTAAGTTGGTTGAATGTAGTTTATAGGTAAGATATGACCACAAATATTTAATGATTTAGAATCGTCGTTAATGTTAGTTTTAAAATAACCAAGAAAATCGCTACCGAGTAAGCCGTCATACTTGAGACTGACTTGCTCATTGATCATATGAAATTTGTAACTGAATTGATCATTAGATATAGTTAAATCCATTTGAAATGTGCCCAATGTTTGAGAACAACTTTCTACACTATTAATTCTTTTTAATTTCACGACTTTGCGAGACAAGTCGGGTGATATACATAGTACTGCCTGTTTCACGAGGCTAATAGCGGCACCCGTGTCGATGAGCATCTTTAAAGGCTCTTTAAAATAACTAGAAACTAAATAAACATATGGCAAAGATATTTTCTTGATTTTTATACTAGTTTCATAAATTGGAGTAGAATTAATAACATCACAAGATTTAGTAGGTATAGAATTAGAGTTAGGGATGTCTAATTTATTTTTCAGATTAGTATGATTTTAGTAAGTATTATTTTGGTAAGTATTATTTTGGTAAGTATTATTTTGGTAAGTATTAGTAGGATTTAGCATTATTGAATTAGAATAAGATGTAGTATTTTGATAACTCGAGATGACGTCTCGAGATGTAATTTTAGAGTTAGTATAGTTATAAGATTTAGAATGACTCAGGTTTATCTGAGATGTAGGCTTAGTAGGACTCAGTTGATTCAACTGAGATGTACATTTGGTAAAAGATTTAGTAGGACTCAGTTGATTTAACTGAGATGTAGATTTAGTAAACGGTTTAGTATGACTCAGCTGCTTTGACTGAGATGTAGATTTAGTAAATGATTTAGTAGGACTCAGTTGATTTAATTGAGATGTAGGGTTAGTAATAGATTTAGTAGGACTCAGTTGATTTAACTGAGATGTAGATTTAGTAATAGATTTAGGATAAATAGGTTTCGTGTCCTTTACGCTAGTCGATTTCGGGATACACAACACCGAAATCTTATTTAGTTTCAATTTTCGTCGCGGAAATCGAACCCGAACTCGTCGGTTTCGCAGAATTTAACTGCGCGACCGTTGTTATCGCGCGGCGGTTGATCATGTTGCGCTTGGTTCGCGTTCTCACGGCGTTACATATTGTACTGGCGTTTGCGACATTGGTCTATCGTGTGACCTATATTTTTACAGTAACTACACCGTATATTATTAGGATAGTTATTAGAAGGAATATGGAAAGATTTTTGATAGTTATTACGATTTGAACTAGAAGGGTTTTTATTCCTATAGCACTCTGAAACATTATGCCCAGGTTTATTGCACGTGCTGCAAATACGCTGGAATTTAGGATTAGATTTAGAATTAGATAAATTATATAATTTTTCCTCTTCGATTGCGTGTTGGACCGCCTCGTTCAATGTCGAGGGATTCCTACACCTAACAACATTACTTATTTAGTTATTTAACCCTTACATAAATGTATTTAAGGCTAAATCTTCCATAGCAGCTATTCTGCCTGGTAGTTCCTTTTCATCTTTACAACTATAGTGAATATCTGATAAGATTCGCGTTAATATTTGCTCGATCCGCAAAGAGTATTTCGTGACGTCTTCGCTACTAATTTGCTTACAATTTTGCAAATCCACTAATAAATGAGTCGCGAGCTTTTTTTCGCCGAATGTAGATCTTAAAAATGGTTTTATCTCATCCCATGTGGAAAACGATTTTAAACTACAAGCCACTTGGGCTTTGCCTTCAAGTTGCGTTACTATGTATTTGCAGAGCACATTTTGTTGATCTGCTGTAGATAACGACATCGCGTTATCACAGTTTGTGAGGAACGCGGGGAGGGAGTCCCAGTCCCCATTATGAGGTTTAATGAATTTGGTAACTACTGAAAGTGTAATTTTTTCAGCCATTTCAGGTTTTGCCTTAGATTCTGTTTTAAGTGACATTGGACAATTGTATAGATATAGAAATTATCGCTGTAAAATAGACACACAAAAGTATGGTATACAGTAACGACACACAAAATTATGTTACATAGTAGAAAATTATAGTTCACGAAAATTGTAGAAACAGTGGAAATGGTAACGTTGACGAAAAATAGTAGAAACGGTGAAAATATGATAAGTAATTTAAAAGATTCACATAAACACGATCACTGCACGAGTTCCGTTCCCACGATTGATGGTTTCATCACTCGTGGGAACGGAATCTGACACGCTCGGATAGCGCGGCAGGGCGACCGCGTGCTTTTTTTCGCCGACAGGTGAGGGCGGCGCCAGCGTCCACGTGCTGGTGATGCTAGGTGAGGTGGAAGTGTTTCGGAGATAACGAGTGCTCTACTCGTTATGGTGATGTTGGTGAGTTAGATCTACTGCTACCCGGATGGTGCGGGCTCTCACGTTGTGGTGGAGGCTGACCGTCGACCAATCTTGGTTTTACGGTGACCAGTATGGTGCGGGCTCTGGTTGCTACACAGAGTCTTACCGTCGACCTTGAAGTGTGACGCGAGCACAACCTTGGGTTCTGTCTTACCGTCAATCACGCAAACTGGGGGTCTCTGGGATTCGGATCTCTAGGTATCAACGGACACCATTTACGAGATCTCACTTCTGACACCAAAATTGTTAGTAGGCCGTCCCTGTTTGTCTTTAAAAAAAAAAACTAATTTTTAAACTGCACTGACTTTATTACTGAAGGCAACACTTTTACAGATACAGTTCTACTGGTACCGATTTCCGAGTTCCGGGAGCGAACGGTTTTTCGCGACGGACAGAATCTAACTAACTCTTAGTATGAAATAAATTATACAAGTAAATGAAAATGCTGACCAAGTAGAAACAATAGAATGGAAATGTACTAGAATACGTGAAATGATGATCTAGCGTTATTAAGGAACTATCTCGGGTTATAACAGCGCGGCCGTGGTATAGGTATATATTCCGCATGGAACGGATTAAACTATCGGTGGTCAGACCTTTGTATAAAAAGGTAATAGGAGTAACATGTGCAATTATAGACCAATCACATTACTGCCAGCTATCTCCAAAATAAAAGGTTATACATGATAAATTAACATCCTTTTTTAATAAACATAATATTATAAAAAATAATCAATATGGTTTTCAAAAAAGTAAATCTTCAACAGGTGCGACCTTTGCTTTAGTAAGCAACATATTACAAAACCTTAACGATAAAAAATACACAACAGTTGCTTTCCTAAATATGTCTAAAGCGTTTGACTTTGTTTCTCATAGTCTACTGTTAACAAAATTAGTGTTTGAAATAGAAATATTATTTATGATAAGTCAAATCGATTATATCAATTTGGTAACGTTTAATTTAGTCTATTGTAAATTTTGACTATGGCCACACTATGAACTGTCATTCACTTGCTTGTTCTGGAAAATTAGCTTGACGACACGTTTGAATTTCTTGCGCCCACGCAGTATTGTAAATTTGTAAGTTTGCGTGTTGAAATTATATTGATCGCCTTTTGGAAAGCTCGTCCTAGTAGCTTCGCGAATTGTTTTGTGTTTGTGATAAAAGATAAGCTTATAACCTATTGAACATTTTAAAAACTTGTGTGAATCCGTTCACGTGGTTGGTGCCCGACGACTTCGTTGAAGAAAACCCTGATCATTGGACCGGAATACCGGTTTTAATTTTGGCCAAAATAATCGTTATCAATAGATAACGATTATTTTGGCCAAAATTATGAGTCTAATCTTATAGGTCCACTCAGGAGCATCAGTGAAGATTTGGTAAGTAAATTAATATTGATAGTTGTAATTCACTGTGCAACGCAGTGCATTGTGTCTAGATCCTTGTCTTGTCGTCGTCAGATAGATGTATTACAACTTCCACTGCGCACTCCGAACAATTTCCTGCCTGCCTACGGCAAATCTAGACAACTAGAAAACAACGGTATGCGAGGACAAGCCCTAAATTGGCTGCAAACTTATCTAGAAAATAGACGCCAATGTGTAGAAATCACCCAACCCAACGAAAAAGGATCCGTTCAATCATATAGGTCTGATTGTGAAAATAATAAATTTGGAGTCCCACAAGGGAGCGTGCTTGGTCCTCTTTTGTTTTTGATATATATCAATGATTTACCTGACATTACGCATTATAAAACAATACAATTTGCAGATGACATTTCAATTATAATAACTACTAATAAGGACATGACAATTGCACAGCATGAAACTAAAATTAATTATACACTGACATTAGTTATAAATTTGTTGAACAATAATAATTTACAAATTAACATCTCAAAAACAAATTTAATGAATTTCAATAATTTTAAACACAATTCTCTTAATCTTAATTACAACGGACATATACTATTAAATAATGATAAAGTGACATTTCTTGGTATAATTATTAATAATAAACTCAACTGGAAAGATGGTCGGGTACATTGTCTGATGAGTATGGACTGAGGTGTGGTGTGAGGCAAGGAGGAGTGACGTCCCCAGTGCTTTTCAGTCTATACATCGATCAGCTGATCGAGGAGCTCAGTAGCACTGATGTCGGATGCTCTGTTGATCGTAAGATTATCAACAGTATCAGCTACGTGGATGACATGGCGTTGCTGAGCCCCTCTGTTGATACGCTCAGACGTTTGCTTACAGTGTGTGAACAATATGCCACTGCTCATGACCTACTTTACAATGTCGGGAAAAGCGAGGCTATGGTTTTTCGAACAAGTTGCAGAAAACCTGAGGCTGTCCCGCCGGTTTACATTTATGGGGTGGCACTGAAAAGGGTGTCACAGTTTAAATACCTAGGACACCTTTTGAATGAGGACCTAAGTGATAATATTGATGTAGAGAGGGAACGAAGGGCGTTGTCGGTTCGATGCAATATGCTGGTCCGCAGGTTTGCTAGGTGTACTAAGGAAGTTAAAATTACTCTGTTCAAGGCATACTGCCAGACTTTTTACACCTGCAGCCTGTGGCTCAGATATACGCAGAGAACCTACACCGCTCTTCGCGTGAATTATAATAACGCATTCCGGGTACTATTGGGGCTGCCACGGTTTTGTAGCGCGTCAACCATGTTTGCTGAGGCAAACATAGACGACTTTGAAGCGATTATACGCAAGAGGACTTCATCTTTGATGGGCAGAATGCGTAGAAGCCCCAACAGCATCCTTCTAAATATTGCAGGGAAACCAGACTCTCCATTCTCGATGCACTGGTCCCGTAAACATTGCTGCGGTCACGGTGCCGAGGGAAGGTTTTTGAATTAGGCAGAGTGCTAATTTTAATTTCCTTATGTTAAAATGTATTTTGTTCTGTGTTTTTGTTACTAATGTTTTTGTATGAATATGGAAAGTCTCCGAAATAAATATTTATTATTATTATTAAAGAACATATTGAAAAAAAATGCAGTAAATTAAATGGATTCTCATTTTCATTGTACAAACTTGCAAAGGTTGCAAGTAAACATGTAGCATGTATGGCCTATTTTGCATATATTGAATCTGTGCTACGGTATGGCTTGTTGATATGGGGAAACGGCACAGATATAAATAAGATCTTTATTGCCCAAAAGAGGTGTATAAGGGCTATCTGTGACATTGCGCCGGACGTTTCCTGTCGTCCTCATTTTGAATGCCTTTGCCATGTTTATATATTTTGGAAGTCGGAAAATTCGTCAAACAAAATCAGAATTTATTTAGTCTTGCCAGAAATGTAACCAAGAGAAGTTATATACGTAACCCAGACAGATTGGTTCTTAACATGATACCAAAAAGTTCACGCTTTAAAAATAATTTACAAATTAACATCTCAAAAACAAATTTAATTAATTTCAATAATTTTAAACACAATTCTCTTAATCATCTTCTTAATATCTTCATAATCTTAATCTTCTCTCAATCTTATGCTATGTGTGTAACAATATATAACAAAATTCCAATGTACATAAAAGAGCAAAATTTATCAAAATTCACGAGGGATTTGAGAAATTGGCTACGACAACAAATGTTTTATTCCGTTAAAGAGTTTCTGGATTGGAAATAGTACTGGTATACATGCAACATTATAACCCTATTGCTTAAACGTATCTCATTTACTAATTTGACCACATTATACGAGGGTCAAACTGAAAGTTCTTAGAAAATCAAAAACTGATTACATTAGCCAGTTATTAGTTTTATTATATCTTTTCAAAATATTGTCCATTGACGTCAATACACCGCTGCATGCGATGGAACCACTGGGAAAAGCACTTTGCCCACTCGTCCTTAGGGTTCTCTTCAATGGCATCGCGATACGCAGCCACCGCTTCTTCAGCATTCATAAACCGCTTTCCTTTAAGTTTTTCTTTAATTTTTGGAAATAAATAAAAATCACAAGGCGCGAGGTCGGGGCTATACGGCGGGTGACCCAGTAATTCAACGTTTGATGTCGCCAAATAGTCGATCGTTCGCTTGGCGGTGTGCGACGAGGCGTTGTCGTGGTGAAGGAGGATCCTACTGCGAGGTCGTTTCTCTCGAACTTTTTTCAAGACAAGTGGCAAACAATTAGTAGTGTACCATTCTGCAGAAACTGTTTTTTGATCCTCTAACACAATTGTTGCGAAATGACCTATCCTTCCAAAGAACGAGGCCACCATTTTTTTTCCCGCACTTCGATCTCTCTTCACTTTAGTTGGCAACTCCTCGAAAGGAAACACCCACTGAGCAGATTGTCTTTTGGTTTCAGGATCATTACAGTAAATCCAGCTTTCGTCACCTGTTAGTATGTCGAACACAGCATTTGAGTCACCTCCGTTAAATCTTTCAATCATTTTACGGCACCAATCCACACGATGGAGCTTTTGAGCCTTAGTCAAATTATGAGGTATCCACCGGGCGCAAAGCTTCCTGACCGCTAAATGTTCGTGGAGGATTTTGTGCACTTGACTCATACCGATGCCTAAGCTTGTCCGAATCTGCTGATAGGTCACTCTTTTGTCAGTCTCTATCATACGCCGCACAACACAGATGTTATTTTCAGTCGTCGCCGTAGAAGGCCGTCCCTCACGTACATCATCAGTGAGATTAGTGCGACCACGTTTAAACTCATTAAACCAGTTGTAAACAGTCGCACGAGATGGGGCTTCATCGTGAAAGGCCAATCGTAGTCTATCATAACTTTCTTGTTGACTTAAATGACATCGAAAATCATAAAAAATCATTGCACGAAAATTTTCTCGTGTTAAATTCATGTTGACGTGACACAGACAATTTTCAATTTGCCGCCAAATCGTAAAACAAATGACAAATGAATGAAATATATACTCAGTAATATTGGCAAAGAGTTCTATTTTCAAATTTTAGAATATTTTTTTTATTATATTGTTTATAAGTGGCCAGTTCTAAGAACTTTCAGTTTGACCCTCGTAACTAGAAAAGAA
Organism: Euclidia mi; assembly: GCA_944739405.2. Taxonomy (NCBI): domain Eukaryota; kingdom Metazoa; phylum Arthropoda; class Insecta; order Lepidoptera; family Erebidae; genus Euclidia; species Euclidia mi. The sequence continues at coordinate 106,789,008 of OX123181.2, forward strand.
AAATATATATTTGCATGCTATGAACTATGGCTAAATGGGCTTGTTCTTAATCTTATATAATTATTTGAATGCAAACATCTTATGACAGTGAATAAATGATTAGAATTTGATTTGAATTTGAACGGAAGCTGAATGTCGCCAAATGTATATCACATCGACAAGCAATACCAATAAGTATTCATATATGTGTATTTAAAAAGGAATATTCCCCCTTCACGTATCGGCAACGTATTTTAAAAAGCTTGTATCTTTGCTCGGAATTTTGGGTTGTGTGGCAACGGGAAATGTATTCCATTTTTTTTAAATGTTGATTCGTTAAAAATATGTTTGCAAGATGCGAGGGAGAGATGCCTTTAATATTAATTGATTTAAAGATACGAATTTCAAAATATGCAACTAATAGGTAAGAGACATAGATAAATTTATTAATTTTTATTTCAAGTGATTGTTAAGTAAATTCCTAACAATAATTCAATCCAAAGGTAAAGTACCTTATACTTGACTTCTATTACTTTATATTGGTAACACAAACTGTAGGTGAGAATGTTAAAGGTTCTATTATATTAAACTGAGATTAGAAGGTTCATATTCATTTAAAATCTTTGCTTATATTGATAGAGTGCAAATAGCACAGAAAATTTATCAGATCTCTGGATAGACTTGAGAAAGGCTAATTTAGGACAATCCTATAAGAAATGTGAATTAATTAATATGATACGCGTTGCTAGTATAAATCATAACATGGATAATATTATTTTAACTGAAGAGCATCATAAGCCATTATTAAATTCGGGGTAATTAAGCTATGCAGCAATATTTATACTAAATGGTATAGTAAATTGAGTTTATACTAAAATTATTTTCCTATTAGTCCCAGTGTTTTGACGTAAAGGGTTTCTAGGCCTTTTAGTAGTTTCTCCATTATGGAAAATTGCAAGACAAATAATTTAGCTATTAATGTTTTCTTCAGAAAAGCACTTGAACTCTCAATCAGCTAATTATTATAATCTAAAAGAGATTTTGCTAATATTGTCATCTATTGCAGTTAGAGACTAGATCTATTCTAACTAGATGATTAGGTAGAAGGAGGTCGTTCTACTGAATCAAGGAAACTAATGCCATGAGTTTTTATGCGTTCTGTTTAAGATAGATTCATTCGATAACTTGTCGATTGTTTCAAGGCACAAAACTCCCTTTTTTCCAAATCCGTTATTTGCACCAAGGGACAAAAGTCCCTTATTTTCTGAAGCCGTAGACTGCGCACAAGTAACTAATGTCCCTTTTATTAAAACTTAATGGATTGCGCTATATTATATATCAATAGACGCGTAATAAAATGAGCTTTCAAATTATACCAAATAACACCAAATAATATACATGTAGTCCACACAAGGGCAGTATAAAGTGAAAATTAGAAATATTTTCCCGCCATTTTTGAGCGCGATTTTATATTTCTGACATATTCCTTTTTCTCGTCGTTTTTTATTAAGGGAGGTATATTAGTATTATACACGGTTAGAAGGTTTATTTATTTTCTTTTAGAGGAAATAAATATAATTAAAAGAAACATTTTAATTTTAGACATAAAAAAAATAAAACAAAGAATTGATTGTTAATTGCCGCCAATTTCCGTAATTTATTTTTTTAAATAAAGTTTTATGTTAAATATCTGATTCAAACGTACATAAGTTTCTTACCAATTAGATTACCAAGCTAAAGAACCATTTTCGATAAGAATTACTCTTACTGGAATGTGCACAGTTGTTTACTTTTTCCCGCCAAAAATAACCCGAATATCCGCATAATTTTTCGATAATCAATATCTCGTGAATATTTTTTTTTTTATTTTTTATTTACGAGAAATGTGGTTACATAGTGCTGGTACAGTAATAGTGATCCTCACATTCTACCATAACAATGGTGCGCAAATATGTCAATTTATACAATAATATAATTCAATGAAATTCTGTTTATATAGTATTGATTTATCAGTTAATTAATGTCAAAATGTTGGTCATGTAGAATTGTAAAATATAATTTTATATTAATAAGAGTATTATACATCATATTATTATGATAGGTTTATTTATATACTCATAATAAAAAAATAACACAGAGCAAGAATAGGTTACATTCTTGCTCTGTGTTATTTTTTATCAACAATCATATTATGTATTTACATGCAATAAAAAAGAAATGCAATTTTTACGATAATTGTTTGTAAAAATCTCTTAACTTAAAGTAATACACAATGTTTATTATTTTTTTGCTGTAACTTCATAATTAATTAGTTTATTCACAATAAAAACATAAAAGTATCATATATAATTATAATATTTGTTTGCAATGATGTTTTTAATCCATAATTAGGCCGCGCGCGCAAAATTCAAAGTAAGAGAAATAATATTTTTTTTCACATGCTAATATCTAAATAACTTTTCAAGCAAGTATTGCTATAATTTTACATATTTGTTAAGATAATATTGCCAGGTATATAATAAAACAAAAGGGACCAAGGTTCAACTCGTATTGTTATCACGATAAGCAAATTGTTTCGAGTAAGTCGTTAAAAGTCGTAATTGTTTACATAGCATCCGGTTTGGCCCCTCGCATAAAGTAAACACTTCATTCAAACGTAGTGTATTTGGTATCATATGAAAGGATAATTCATTAAATTGAACAAAAACATTAGTTGAGGCCACAGAGGTGAACAAGGAGCGCACAAAAACTAATTTATCGACCCCGGGCGGTGTCAAGTGGCCGCGTCAGCTCGTCATTTGACACCTTGCGCGGTCGAAGCACCTTAGAAAATTATTTAGATCGCTCAAGCGAGGCAGAGGTTAAACCATATTTTTCGCTACAAAAGTTTTACAAAAGTTTTAGGGTAAATTACACAGTTGTAGTCTTACTGAATTTAATTATTAACAGATTTTTTATAATTACTATGGTAATGACCTGACCTATAAAAGTCAGCAACTTTACCATTTTTAACAACAACATAAACATATTCGCGACCGCTACGCCCAAGGTCGCGGTTCGATTCCCGCTTTATTCAAACATTTGTGTGTGTAAACATGGACGTACGTATATCTTGATCTGGGTGTTTGTATGTATAATATGTTTATGTTTCTATGTATAAGCATATATTTACAAGAATAAGGTATACATATATGTATATCCATTGTCTAGTACCCATTGTACAAGCTCTGCTTAGTTTAGGACTAGATGGTGTTGTGTGAATGTGGTGTGAACATATAAGGTGGCGATTTAAGAGACTTCATGACTGACTATGATTTGCATTCTTGCACTGATTTCTTATTTGCTTTCGCTCAAGTTAGCTTTACTCATGTAGAAGAATTTTCAAAAACATGTTACGAAAAATAAACAAGAAACAGGAGAACCCACACTAAAAAGCTAGTATACATATCATATGAGAGTGTATCAATTTACTATGATACCTTTTGCGGAACAAGGAGGTTATAAAACGTCGATCCACTCCTGGATGAGTAAGGTTTTATACACATTACTGCAAGAAATCTTCAGCGAGGGTTATGTCTGTACTTTGATTTATTTTTGAGAGACAATTTCAGATTGCGATAGAAAATTCTTTGGCACGGATATCAGTCATGTCTCAAAGTCAAAGTCAAAATCATTTATTCATCTAGGTCACAAGGTTTATGAACGTCAATTTTAGAATTAAATTACTTAATGCTTCTACATTTACATTTATTGCCTCGTTCGCAAAGCAATAGGTAGAACCACGAGAAAGAACGGGCAATAAAACTCGTGGCCACTCTTTTCAATCGCCAATATTATGGTACATATTTTTATTTTTGTAAGGAGCTGCAACTGTTACACATTGTACTTAATTACTTGTAAATAGTAATTAGTTAGTCATAATTCTTAGGCAATTAATGCAGTTGCTAAATTAAGTGCTTTAGTTAGCCTTCCAATGTGAATATTGTGACAATTCATGACAATGTTCAGAACTATGGTGGAAATATGTATGTTACAGAAGTGACGGTATATGAATACACAAAATACAAAAACGTTAGTTCACTGTATGATGACGTCCTTGGAGAGTCCGAAAATGGTTACATTTAATCCTAAGTTTAGGCCACTCTTAACTTCTACCAAATACAATAAGAATCATTTTAAAACGAATATGAAAAATATTAATATAATGTAGGTGTACATATAATCTCATACACTATAAATATAATTTGATCATATTTTTTGCATTTCACAAGTCATTTTTACTGAAGATTTTTGGATGTATTCACCATTCTAATATTCTAGAAACTGAGCAAAGTGATCCCTTTGCTTAGTATCTAAAAGAAAATATAAGAATGCCTTGTAGTATACCACGAAACCCGAATGGCATTAGCTAAAAAAACCGGAGAACACTGCAGATTTATTCAAATAATATTATAAAACCGTACCCAATACTAATATAAACTCAGCTTTACGATTCGCAAATGCAAGCAGAAACTTATGCCCGCAATCTTAATGATAGAAACATTTTACGATTTGTAAAATAAAATATCTAAAATTCAGACTATCATCAATTTGCTTTCACTTACGAGTATATACCTTCATACAATTCTATCTAGTCTTGTTTGGTAACCTACAAACATTTTTCACTGTTTAAAACTGTCTTGTTAAACGAAGGACTAACATAGCTCGAAGATTTTTTTTATAGACTCACGCCTGTAATCCCCGAGTGGGTAGGCAGAGGTGTAATAGTAAACCCACATTTCGCCATGAATTTTTAGGTCCCACGTAGTAGGGGGCGAGCCTATTGCCGTTACCGGGCACATAGCTCGAAGATTAATTCTTTCAAAAAGCTTCGATAATTTATATAAAAAGATTTTATATAAATTATCGAAGCATAATCATCTCCATTGAAAGAATATGTCCAATATAACTTTGTTCTTAGCCCTAGTTATATATATAGAAGTGATTCACTAATAAATACGTATTTCTTTTGAGATGTTGATCTATTTTTATTCACTATATGCGATGAGTAATTGGGTGCTTGCAAAGTATTCTAAATTTTGTGGCGAATAAAGAAATTTCGAAGAAAATTATACAAATTAAGTATTTTTTAGAAATTACCAAGTTATAGTCTGATTATGTTTAATGTATTTTGTGGATTATAAAATATATTTTGTCCATAAATTGGCAACTGTGGCACTCAATGTAGTTTGTAGGTCAACACGCATAAATCAAAAAATAAATTGATAACATAACTAACATAACATAACTTCACGCCTTTTATCCCCGAAGGGGTAGGCAGAAGTGTATTATTAAATAAATTGATGTGACAATAACTATAACTTCTTCCCTGCTGTTTTAAGCATTTCTTGGACGGATCAACACGAAGCCAGTACTCGATCGCCAATGACTATAGAGAAAACGAATGTCTTGCTAACATAATGGTATCTATACATCTATACATATAAATAAAATTGAAGCGTCCGTCTGTGATTTCAAAATAACTATGATTTTTTTCTAATGCATATAGTTAGTTACACGATTCTTAGTTCAGAACAACCCTTTTTAACATTTTTGTCTGTCTGTCTGTCCGTCTGTCTTTCTGTTTGTCCGGGATTTTCTGTTTCTCCGGGGTAATCTCTGGAACGACTGAACCGATTCAAATGACACTTTCACTGCAAGGTAGAGGTCTTTATAGCGCTACATATAGGCAATTTGACCCGGTAGTTGGCGCTGTTGTCGCGATAACAAGTCTTTATTTCTACTCATCTATACATCTATAAATATAAATAAAATTGAAATGTCTGTCTGTGATTTCAAAATAACTATGTTTTTTCAAGTGCATAGAGTTATTTACACGATTCTAAGTCCAAAACAACCCTTTTTAACATTTTTGTCTGTCAGTCTGTCCGTCTGTCTGTCTCTCTTTCTGTTTCTCCGGGGTAATCTATGGCACGGCTGAACCGATTCAAATGAGACTTTCACTGCAAGGTAGAGGACTTTATAGCGCTACATATAGGCTACAATTTGACCTAGTGGTTGGCGCTGTTGTCGCGATAACAAGTCTTTACTTCTTCTACTCATCGATACGTATAAATAAAATTGAAGTTTCTGTCTGTGATTTCAAAATAACTATGTTTTTTCAAGTGCATATAGTTAGTTACACGATTCTAAGTCCAAAACAACCGTTTTTAACATTTTTGTATGTCTGCCTGTCTGTCTGTCTGTCTTTCGGTTTGTCCGGGATAATCTCTGGAACGACTGAACCGATTCAAATGAGACTTTCACTGCAAGGTAGAGGACTTTACAGCGCTACATATAGGCTACAACTTGACCCGATAGGTAGCGCTGTTGTGACGATACCGACTCTATGTAGTATATACAGGGTGTCACAAGACCCATCACCATGCCGAAGTCTACTCGTTGTGGACATCATGCCAAGTCATACTAACCAAAAATAATACCTGGGAAACGATTTCTTTTTTGAGGTTTCAAATTTTTTAAACCGCAATTAAAAGCGTGCGCGTGCAATGCTCGAAATATCTACTTATCCATGGGGTTATAGGGCATCTAAAGAACATATTGGCGGAGTATAGGCATCGATTTGAAAAAAAAAACATCCATACTAACTTTGAGCTTCAATATCTCCTGAACCAGTATTTTCCCAGGTATGGTGCCGAAGTGAAAATTTTTCGTAGTGATTGGTACAACATGGGATTTCAGTTTTCGTTAAGGGTCTTTTTACACCCTGTATATACCTATATGTGTATATTCAGTTCTTATTAACTTTCGAAAATCGCCAGGCGTATAAAAATTTTATTTGGCTGAGATATAGTTTATTTATATTAGGCGTCCACTGAGAACGAATTTTACGAAAGGGCTTGATTGAGGAGTTTGTAGGGTTCGCGCAAATTATGAAAGTTTAAATAAAATATTATTATTATCCGCGTGCGAAGCCGCGGGTACCAGCTAGTTGCTCCATAAAAAAGCTACTATTTCTAAGTATTTCATAAGTTTCAATGCAGAGACTGGTAAAAACAAAGACAGCAGGATTTTTAGGGGAGTAATTGAAATATGTACCGGTTTTATGAGCGATTTGTCTTCGTATTATTTGATAAGGAATAATATAATATATAATATCATAGAAATATCGCCAGCACTTTTTCAGCGAGATACGTTAAGCTGGACAGAATGCCTTCTCAAATGAAAGCAATTTTACTATAGCTCTATTTAATAAACGTGACCTTAAAATTCTAATTGAATCTTCAAAACAATATTCTATTTTTGGATGGTACAGTCGAACAACTTCCCGCTAGACCACCATAAGAGCGAGAATCGCTCAGCAAGACATCGTCGCTTCCAGTGCTATTTTACACGCACATTGACACTCGTATACAAAACCAGTTTCTAGTGTGCCTCGACTCTATGAGCGAGCCAAGGGATTTTTTTCATACTGGACCAGCGCCGACTTCTTTGATTGTTGGATTTTTGCCTTGCATTAGTCATTGTATTACTATTTTTAATGTATCCTTTAAAAATATATTACCAGAATACTTGGGGACTACGAACAAAATCTAATTTATTTAAACATAACGTAGCCGTTAACTCTTATGACATAATATCGCTTACAGCGACATGGTTACTAGAAGGAATAAGCGATAGCGAGCTATTTGACGACAGGTATGTAGTCTGGCGCCGTGATAGAAATTATCGAAACACCCACGAGAAATTTGGGGGGTGGAGTACTTTTCGCTGTGCGTCGTGAACTTACATCCACGATTAGACCAGTGTGGTATTCTACGGCCGAAGATATATGGATCAAGGTTAATTTTAAAGATAAACACTCTAAATCAATAACTGTTCATTTTTGTACAATTTATCTTTGCTCAGAAAAAGACGGTCATACCTACAACAGCCAATTGCGTAATTATTCAAAGAATTTATCACATATTGTACATTCCTGTCCTGGTGACGCTTTTGTAATAATGGGAGATTTTAATTTAGCCAACATTGACTGGGTAACTGACGGAGTAAACTTACAGGCGGTGGATATCAGTGGCACGATTCAGACTTACTTCTTTGATACTATTTCTCAATGCAATTTTAATCAATTTAACATAATATGCCGCAACCAAAATAATAGATTATTAGATCTTATATTCTGTAACTCAACTCTAATTACTTCGGTATCAAATTGTGAAGAACCACTTGTACCGGAAGACTCTCATCATAAATCAGTAATAATTAGTTTGGACTATCCAAGTGTCGATTCGCTTGAATCGAATCCACGGAAAAAATACTGTAACGACTTAGGAGATTATGTTAATATCAATACTGTGTTATGCGAAGTACAATGGGTAGATCGTCTAAGCTCGACTAGTTATTCCCTTGAGGACGTCATTGCTTACTTTTACAATGTTTTATATGCTACTATAGAGAAATTTAGCCCAATCAAACTAATACGCACTTCTTCTTTTCCACCGTGGTATACTGCTGCATTGAAAAAGATTTTGAAAGAAAAGCACAAATATCTGAGGAAATTTCGCAACTATGGCAATACAGACGACTACAATACTTTTATTTTATTACGTAAAAGAGCTAAATTAGTTGAGCAACAGTCTTATCGTTTATATATCAATAAAATAGAAATTTCTATAGTAAGTAATCCTAAATAATTCTGGTCTTTTATTAAGTCCAACAAAAAAGGTAGTAATTATATACCCTCCACTATGCATTACGGTAATCATTCTGCTAGCACCGGAACTGCCATTTGTGATCTCTTTGCTGATTATTTCCAGTCTACCTTCCTCTCAGTAACCTCGGCGCAGGGTAGTAACAACTTTGACACTTTGATGTGTGCAGGTCTGGACAGCACATGCTTAATAAATGATGTTGAGATATGTTATTCTGATATTGGGAAACTGCTTGAAGTGGTGGATATTAGAAAGGGAGCTGGCCCAGATCATATACCACCGAAGTTCATTGTAAACTGTGCTAAGAGCCTATCAGAACCACTTGCCATTTTATTTCAACGTTCTATAAGTGAAGGTATTGTACCCAGAATATGGAAATCGGCGTTTATTACCCCTGTATTAAAAAATGGCAATAGGCAGGACATTACGAATTACAGACCTATATCTAAACTCTGTATTTTTGCTAAGATTTTGGAACGCATTGTTTACAACCAAGTTTATTGTACAATATCCAGTTACTTTATCCCCGCTCAGCACGGTTTTCTTAAAAACTGTTCGACTACAACAAATCTGCTCTCTTTTGTGGTACCACTTGTGGTATGGATGGGGGTGGTCAAGTTGACGCAATATTTACCGACTTCAGTAAAGCGTTTGATCGTATTAACCATTTCATCCTTTTAAAAAAGCTCCTAGCGGCAGGTATTCATGGTGATTTATATCAATGGTTCACCTCTTACATAAACAATCGTACACAGACTATTGCGGTGAATGGTTACGTATCTGGATCCTACATAATCACCTCTGGTGTACCTCAAGGATCATTACTAGGACCGCTCCTGTATAATTTGTTTATAAATGACGTTATTCTTTGCTTTTCCCACTCTAAAATATTACTATATGCCGAAGATATGAAGATCTTTACCCAAATCAAGTCAACAACCGATTGTATTCTCCTGCAAAATGACCTTAATAAGTTTGTAAAGTACTGTGAGCAAAATTATTTAGATCTAAATGTCTCTAAATGCCACGTCATCACATTTACGCGAAAACCGAAGTATACTGAATACCATTATACACTTAACGGTCTAAAGATTAATCGGGTAAGCGAAATTCGAGATCTTGGCTTGATTCACAACGCCAAACTTAGCCACGAACCGCATATCAATGCTATAGCTAAGAAAGCAAACAAAGCTTTGGGTTTCGTAATAAGATCATGCTCGCAGTTCAGTAGCATTCAAATACATAAAGTTTTGTTTTGCACATTTGTTCGTAGTATCCTCGAGTATTGCTGTCAGATTTGGAATCCTCAATATGACACACATATAAACAGGTTGGAGGTAATACAGCGCAAATTCATGAAATTTCTTCAATTCAAATCTAATTGCGTCGATAATTGTTATGAGGCTAGATGTAGTAGACACCATATTATGCCGCTGCACGAACGAAGGCGAATGGCCGATCTAACTCTTTTATTGAACATAGCTCAATAAAAAGTTGATACTCCATATCTTATCGCCAAAGTAAACTTACAAGTTCCCTCGCGGTCAGTGAGGCGTCATAGTCCTCTTTACGTACCCCACAGTGCGACAAATTACAGACAAAATAGTTCCTTTTCTAGAAGTGCTAGAAGTTTTAATAGACTGGTCGAAGACCCAGATTTAGACTTGGACCTATTCAACACTAGTTCACGTGGTCTTAAACGTATTATGTGCAACAAATGGTTCAATATGAACCATTGTTAACTGTGGTTCTCTTTCTGTGTGTATTGTCTTGTTTTACTTTTATTGTTTGGATTAAATAAGCATAGTCACATATAATTATGTGAAAACATGTAAATGGTTCTAAGGTGTTATTTCCGATATTTTATAGCATTGTAACTGTTTGTTTTCCGAACAAAATAAAATAAAATTATACATTAAAAATAACGAACAGGCAACCGATATAATTATGATTTTAAGCTTATCTCTTCGCTGTCAGTGGGGCTGATCGTGAAGTCCTTAGTTTGATTCTTAGATCGATCAAATCCGCAGGTTTAAGCACAAACAAAAGTGAGTAAAATGTACTCGGTAAATTTTTAATTTTTTAATTTTTCATCTATTTTCTAATATATAAAATTGTTGCGTTACTGACTGACTGACGGACAAGGCATAAGCAAAACTACACAACATTACATAACTTTACGCCTTTTAAGCATCCCCGAAGGGGTAGGCAGAGGTGAATTACGCGCCCACACTTTGCCAGTTATGTTTCAGTCGAAATTTAATAGGGGGTGAGTCTATTGCCATCTACTGGGCGGACATTATTAAGCGAATGATAATTAACATTTTTAACACACAAATAACTTCGAAAAGTTAGACCGTTACGTACACTACTGGGCTATTGCCACTGTTGGCGATAACCAAAACTGTCAGGTGTAAAAATCTAAAATTTGGCATGTATGTTCATTGGGGAACTATTTTGAAGAAAGGATTTACCAAAATCTATGGGATCGGTCAGACACGGTTAAAATGAAATGTACGGGCGTTGCTGCGGGCATCCTCTAGTGTTAGATAAAATTGTAAAGAAAGGAATCTTAATTTAAAACCCTTGTATTTCTGTATTGTATTCAATTAAAATTACATATAACCTTATTGTTGTAACCTGTCAATTGCTGGAGCACCTGCCGAGTAAATTACCCATCAGTAAAAGATTTCTATATCAATCGAAAAAGTGACGAGGTTAAAAATAACACGAAAAGTTAAACGACGATGTATAAAACAGGTATACTTGTTATATTTCCCGGAGAGCAATACACTTAAAGTTATTTATTATCTACATAAAGTCTGATAAATAATATAATGCGTGGTTCATACCTACTGCAACAATTTTGACAGCAAGCGACTAGCTGGCGATGAAAAAGTTGATGGACGAGTACACATTAGCAGATATTTAATGCCACTATGTAGACAACTTTTCATTCTTTGGACCTATATGATCTATCATATAATGAAAAGTTGACTGGCAGTCGCCAGCGACCAATGCTGCCGCCGTGAGGGCCGCACATATATTTGTTTCTATAGATGCAATTTTTCCATCTCTAGACTTATCCACGGCTACCATTCTCAACATGTAGATTTATTATAACCAGTTGGCGCCGCGGAAGTAAGCGACTGCTACGCCGAAGGTCGCGGGTTCGAATCCCGCTCAAGTCAAAAATTTGTGTGCGTGAACATGGATGTTTGTCTTGGTCTGGGTGTTCCTATGTATAATGTGCATTAACATATATATTACTTCGTAAGGACTGGGCGGACCGCATGTTACAATGACGCCTCGAACTTGGTCCTAAAATGGTCTTCCCTATATCGAAGTGAACTAGGACGCGATCAGCTGTCATCGGGAGCGGTCGTAAATTTTACGAACAAAAATGCCAAGTTGTGCCATGAAAGGATGCGTGAACTACGAAACAAAATATAATAAAAAATATGATAACATTTCATATCACCGGTAACTTAAAAATATGTCATTAAATCAACTTCTAACATTATTTAAGGCAATTTTCTTTCATATTGGTAAAAACGGCGCGAAGTCGCGTAAAAGTGCGACATAACTTTGCAGCGGCGGGCGTTTTAGCCGATGAAATGAAAATATTTAATAATATTACTATAAGATTAAATATGTAGAAGTGTGTTTCCTTATGTGTACAGTCACTGTATATTGTTCAGGGTGAATGTATGGGATTCCGGTGTCTGGCGGAGTTACCTGCCGATTCCAAATTATAACACGATTACCGATAAACTAATATATATATATTTTATAAACGTACTAGTGGTCCGTGCATAGTACAACAGGTAACTGGCGAACCCAAGTCGCCTCCAACCGTTTACATGACACCTTATAGATATGTATGCACGTCGTATATCATAAGCGTGTGTGCATATAATATGCACCTACACTACTCCCCCCTTACAAAAAGAATACAAAAGAACCCTGTAAATACGTAGGTAATAATATTAAAGCAGAATTACAACGTTACACAAAACAAAACAATGTTTAAAACACAAACAGTATAAAATATATAAACCTGATTTAAGATAATAACATTACCTACATATAACCATTAGTCTGTTGTGCTGCTTGTGGTATACTTGGTTGCATGTTGGACACAGGGTTACTAATTTTAATGGAGGATATTGTCTCCGTAGTGACTGCCTTGTTCACCTGTTTACGGAGCCAAGATTTTGTTCGCTCAGCGAAATGTCGCCACACGAAGAACACCACAATCAAAGCGAATAGCGCTGCACACACCACTAAAAGGATCTCGTACTTGGTGGTTTGCTTCATTACCTCAGTTTCACCAACCGCCTGATTGACAATAACTTTCTCTTCCCTACTTTGATTGTAGCCCATGATTTGTCAGTAAAAATAATATTAAATAACTAGTATGTTATCGTCCTAACGACGTCTTAAGCAAACAAGATCAATATACCTAATTAATTCGTATAGAGAACGAAAACATTTATATTAGCTTTCGTAATACGTTACTGCCGCATAGTAGTGTAATTGTTTTTATACAATAACCTACATTTACCAAGTGCTATGTTGCATTTCTTACCACTAAAAATATTAATATAAAAAGGTTTGTTTGTATATAGAAAGTAAAAGTATATATAAAATGTAAAGGTATGTAAAAAACTGTGAATAATATTAATTGATATATCTTTTCGGGAATCGAACCACTCTACCGCTTCTCGTAGTACGCGGTATATCATTGTGCTCGCTGTTGTAAAACAGCGCCCACATATGTGCTAGAAGCGTCGCACATAAGCGCCAGGTGCGCATTGTTGACCGGATGCGATAACATGACAGCGTTCTGTAAGCCGATCTTACATTGTTTAAATGCATTATCAGTTTCGTCATTCCATTTAATTAAACTTTTGTCTTTACGTTTATAATTCTGTGAGTACTGATTTAACAAACTTTGATATTTAACTGCGTGAGGTAAATGTGACCTATAGAAGTTAACCATACCTAAAAATCGCCTAAGTTGGTCAACTGTCTCTGGCCTAGGGAAATCAGATATAGCCTTGATTTTATTATCTAATGTCTTAATTCCCTCTGATGAAATTAAGTAACCTAAAAATTCGACATTTTCTTCACAGAAAATACATTTAGACACATTAATACTTATACCAAATTTATTTAGAAGTTCTAAAACTTTCTCTAACTGTTTAAGGTTTTCTTCTTTCGTAATTCGTAAAACTTGATATAATAATATCGTCGATAAAAACATACAAAAAATCTATCTGAACCGTCATCGTTTTTGAGATCATCTAACACTACGTTAGACATAAAACGCTGAAATTACTGCGCCGCGTTACGTAACCCGAAGTTCATACGCGGGAATTCGAAAAGGCCAAAAGGTGTAATTATAGCAGTCTTTTCAATATGTTCCTATGCAATAGGAATATTATGAAAAGCTCTAAAAATATCCATTTTAGAAAAATATTTTTTACCCGATAAAATATAAGTGAAGTCCTGAATACGCGGTATAGGATACCTGTCCGGTTTAGTCACCGCATTCAAGCGCCGGTAGTCCCCACAAGGACGAATTTCGCCATCCTTTTTGGGCACTACATGAAGTGGACTTGCCCAAGGACTGCTTGATGGTCTGCAGATGCCCAGCTCTTGCATAAGCTGGAACTCCTCCTTTACCTTAGAATACCTATGAGGGGGCAATGGCCCAGCCTTGGCCAAAACCGGTGGTCCGGTTGTTTCTATGTAATGTACAACTGAATGATTAGGAATTTCTTTAAAATTTACAGGTTTGGTTATGTCACGATATTTTTCTAACAACTTAAAATAAGGATGGTTATCGTGAATAGTTTTCACCAATGGCTCAGTGGTAGTAACTACGGATGCAATAATATTCAAGCTAGTAGACTGATCTTTTAGTTTTCTACCATTGAAGTCAACTATTAATTTATAATGACTTAAGAAATCGGCATCCAAAATAGGCTGGTTAACATCGGCACTGATGAAAGTCCATCAAAATGCCCTTCTAAGGTTTAAGTTTAAAACTAATGTTTTGCACCAAATGTACGTATTGGAGTACCGTTCGCAGCATACAAATTATATTTTTCTAATGCCTTACTACTACAATCGAAAAATCTTTTTGATACAGGTAATACAGAAATATTCGCTCCGGTGTCCACCAAAAATCGTAGTCCAGTTTCAATGTCACTGACACAAAGGCGGTGGTTTTCCCTGATACAGCTGCCCGCCGCAGATTGTACCTGTACTAGTTTTCCGACGTTGTCCCGTTCGGGTTGGCTTTTTTCCAATTACACGGATCAACACATTTGGAAGCACGATTCCCGAACCGGAAGTGAACTACGTATTTGACCATTAAATACGTAGGGTGTCACCAATGTAGGAGTGTCTTTCCTTATGTGTACAGTCACTGTATATTGTTCAGGGTGAGTGTATGGGATTCCGGTGTCGGGAGGAGTTACCTGCCGACTCCAAATTATAACACGATTACCGATAAACTAATATATATATTTTATAAACGTACGAGTGGTCCGTACAAAGTACAACAGGTAACTGGCGAACCCAAGTCGCCTCCGACCGTTTACATGACACCTTATAGATAATTATGTATGCACGTCGTATATCATAAGCGTGTGTGCATATAATATGCAACTACAAATATAATTAACGTACTTACAAAATTATTTTTAATTGATTCTTAAAATTTTAAGATACACCAACGTCAAAAAACATTACGAATCCAAAATGAAGAAATATTTTTTTTTGTACCTCCAAAAATACCTCACCCCGCTCTTACAAGGTTATGTCTAGGAGCAGACCACGCCGATTTACATCGTAGTTCATACAAGTTTTAATAGATGGCGTTATTTTTTTTGTAGGGTGACTGCGTCCGTCAAATGTTCGGTCGACCGTATCTTTACTATATAAATCAATGATAATGTGTATATATTTACAAAAAAAAAGGATATAATTATGTATGTTTATCCATTGTCTAGTACCCATTGTACAAGCTTCTGCTTAGTTTGGGACTAGATGGTGTTGCGTGAATGTGGTAGAAATTATTATATTATATTATTAAAGACGACGTTTTTAGCATACTCAAGTGCAGTTTTAATTTCCTTACCCTCATAGTTTACTGCTACAGCATCTGACGCTTGACAAGGAGGGATTGCACAAAGGTTTAATGGCTTACTGAAGCACAGGGTTATACTATCACTATGTGTCTTTCTAGCTGAGAGCTCTTATTATTTATTTGCTTACACAAGTACCTAATTTCCTATCGTGACCCGGGAATTGACCCCAGAATTCATAATCTGCTGTATACTAGCTGAGCTACCATTCCTTTCCAGAATGCACAGAGATGACGCTGGTTTCTATCAATAGGATTTAATCAACCATATTGCCGTTTCCTGGAATAGCAGACAACTACAACTGAATGTAGCTTCTACATTGCCAATACTTATGCGTACGCAAATTATATTATTGTTCTAAGCAAATATATTCGCAAAATCGGTAAAGTCGCCTTAGACCCGTAATAAACCAGTAAATCCATTTTGGTCCTACGTAAATATTTCAGAAAATCCAGTAAATGCTGCCTATTTTACGCATTTATTTACATTGAAGATCTAATTTTAATAAGGTGAGTTTGAATAAAATATTTATCATAGAGTTACTTAAATACAACTTTAAGACACTGCCGCATATTTAAGCTAAGTCGTTATTTTTGAGCTTAAAATGCAACTAAGAGAGAGGATTCAGAGAGTTTTCAAGTACAACGTTGAGTCAGAATCCAGTATTAGAGTAAAGACGAATCCTATAACAATAAATAGTTACTAGTTTTGGAGAACAAAAGTATTAGTGCCACAATGACATTTTCTACGGCAATATATACCTTATTAAAGACGCCCACGTCCTGAATTTATGCGACCACTAGTCGCCAAAATTCATTAAAATTGATTACGTGATAACAGTGTGCGACACAAAACAGACATACAGGTAGATTTCTTGCCGCATTTACAATATAAGTACACACTATAGTTTAACATATGAATATAACAGAATATGTAAATATGACATAGACTGACCAACAGTTAAGAAGCAAGTAGAAATAAGTTAGATTCCAAAGATTCGATTAAAACTCCTTCGTTGAACTTTGATTCTACATTCGACCAAAAAAAGATTAGACTGAGCAAAAACATTAGGAAGAAAAAGTACTTTTACTATATTTTTAAATGCTTCGTAATTAAAAGTGTTACATTAACTATAGTTGGTTATTTATTTGAATATCAGAGAAAAGCTTATCAACCAGACACACAGATAATACTAAAATACCTTTGTACGAAAAATAGCACAATAGTTTTCGTCAAAATTACTCGCGACGGGTCAATTAATGAAAATATGTTATAATACTTTTGGTTATCATAGTTATAAATGGAATTTAAGGACAATTTCGTACTAGCGTCTTTTCTGCGCGTATTCGGTCATTACGCCATACACGCTTAGACGCGCGCTATATACGCACTTCACTAAACCGAAGCCCACATCGTGATCGTTGTCATACGGCGAATGGCGCCTATATGCGCTTATTAAAATGAACTCATACACTGGTCTGATACCGCTCTAAGTACGATCTTAAAGTTTCATTTAGGAGTTCACCCAGTCGCTATCGTAACCAAATCTCGTTCAGAATAACGTCAACATCGTCAAATAGATTCTATGAATCCATTAGTTATCTCTATATCCGCGTGTATACGTCACTGTCTGTGTTAATGATAATAAACTTAGTATTGACATTCATGCATATTTATTATGAACGCTTGTTGATTCAGGTTCCAAATATCAACTTCAAGCTGTTTGTGTGTTCTGGTGTGAATTAAATCGATGGCAGGTGCCACGGTGGCACCTGCCATCGATTTAATTTATATAATATTATATTTATTTATATTTAATTTATATATATTTAATTTATATATATTATATTTATAGTAAACTTTCGCACGAGACTCTTGAACTTATGAGGCAAAGAAGGGGAATGTCATATGCGCAGACGTCTTCGACAGATGGAAGAAACCTAAACCGGAAGATCCGGAAGCTGGTGCGACGTGACCTCCGATGTTCCAATACCCGCGCCATTACGGCTGCGATTGAACAGAATCGAGGCACCAAAGTCTTTGCTCGCCAGCTTGGTAGAATGCATCTGTCGAAACTCAATACTGCGGATGGCAAAACGGTAACCTCCAAGTTCGAGATTCTCGCTGAAATTGAGAGTTTCTACAAGGACTTGTACGCATCACGGATGCCTAAACCCACGAGACCCAGCGATGATGACCACAGAGCCAGTACTTTTCGCCGACGATGTCTCAATACTGATAAAATGTGATAGTTTAAATTACAATAACCAGGTCCAAAACGCTCTCCAATCTGTTACGCAATGGCTAAAAGAACATAATTTAGAAATAAACTCAAAGAAAACAAAGATAATGCAATTTAGGACATACAAAAAACCACCACTCGCGCTACAAATAACGGATCAAAACACACCACTAGAAGAAGTCAACACTTTTAGTTTATTGGGAATAAATATAGACACGCACTTGAACTGGAAAACACATATAGAACACGTCAAATCCAAGCTGTCTAGATTCACATATGCTCTATTCCAAATAAAACATAGCACGGACACACAAACAGCATTGTCCGCGTATTACGCATATGCATATTCCTGGCTGAGGTATGGGGTCATGCTCTGGGGTAATAACGCTAATGTAGACGATCTATTTATAATTCAAAAGAAATGTATTAGAATTCTGGCACAAATTGACAATACACAAAGCTGCAAACCATACTTCACGAAGTTTAATATATTAACATTGCCGTCAATATACGTACTAGATATATGTACATTTGTGTTCAGAAATAGTGAAACGTTTAATAAAATTAAAGACATCCACAACATAAACACCCGACTTAAAGATAGATTGCCTTTACCCACTTCAAAAACAAAACTGCTTAATAAAAGCC
This sequence comes from Euclidia mi, assembly GCA_944739405.2. Classification (NCBI taxonomy): domain Eukaryota; kingdom Metazoa; phylum Arthropoda; class Insecta; order Lepidoptera; family Erebidae; genus Euclidia; species Euclidia mi. The sequence continues at coordinate 106,807,748 of OX123181.2, forward strand.
CCTACTACATGGCTGTTAAAATATATAACAAATTGCCTAAGATAATTAAAAATGAAAGGATAGAAACAAAATATAACAAACAGCTTAAAACTTTCCTGAACCAAAAATGTTACTATTCAGTTACAGAATATTTAAATGACAAAATATTGCCTATTTAAAATATATCTTTAGTATGACGATGCTCATTATTTGCATAAATTCCCAAACTTAAGTTATTTATATTATTTTTATTTTTATTATTTTTATTACTTGGCAAACAATTTAGGTATTTAAGTATTCATAAGCTTATACAATTTCCATGTGACATAATATATTTGTAATTTCATAATGTTCTTATTTAAAATGTTATCTTTAATCCGTATTTTGAATTTAATAGTATTTTTAATTTTTTTTCTCATATAATTTTCAAATTTCAAATCTAATAATTCCATTAATTTAATATAATTCCTGCTTTCAAATGCTTACGTCTAACTTATTAAACTTTTCTAAATATATGTAATGACTTCTATAAATATAATTTAGTATTGTTACATTTTGCTAATGCATGTACCTAGTTTTTATATGCTACTCAGCTTGTATGTATTGCTACGCTTGAAAAAGGCGCTAAGTCTAAAAGCACTTATTAATGTATACCATCTTAAATGTACACTTAGTTTGCAATAAACGATTTGATTTGATTTGAGCCCAACTCACGCGCCATTACACGGAGGACATCCCTGATGTCAACCAGGGCGAGGTAAGAGCGGCTCTCGAGCAGCTCAAGAACAACAAGTCTCCAGGGGATGACGGAGTCACCACAGAGCTCTTAAAAGCAGGTGGGACAGCAGTTCTGAAAGAGCTGGCGAGCCTGTTTAATTCCGTTATCCACCAAGACCTAACACCTCAGGCGTGGAGTGGGAGTGCGGTGGTTCTGTTTTTCAAAAAAGGTGACAAAACCCTGCTGAAAAACTACAGACCCATCTCACTCCTTAATCACGTCTACAAGTTGTTCTCGAGAGTCCTAACAAATCGCTTCGCCAGAAAACTCGACGATTTCCAGCCACCGGAACAAGCCGGGTTTCGAAAAGGCTACAGCACCGTAGACCACATCCATACTGTTTGGCAGATTGTACAGAAGACCAAACGAATACAATCAACCGCTGTGTATGGCTTTCGTGGACTACGAGAAAGCCATCGACTCCATCGAAACCTGGGCGGTTCTGGATGCTCTGCAGCGGTGTCGCATCGATTGGCGCCACATCGAGGTGTTGAGATGTTTGTACGACACGGCCACTATGACCGTCCAGCTCCAGGACAATAAAACCAGCCCCATTGAGTTGCGTAGAGGGGTGAGGCAGTTGGATGTAATATCCCCTAAGCTCTTCACCAACGCACTCGAAGACGTCTTTAAGACGCTGGACTGGACTGGACGGGGCATCAATATTAATGGCGAGTACATATCCCACCTTCGGTTTGCCGACGATATCGTCATCGTGGCAGAGAGCCTGGCAGAGCTGAGCGAGATGCTGCACAGCCTAAATGGAGCCTCTCGACGGGTCGGTCTCGGCATGAACTTGGATAAAACCAAGATTATGTTCAACGAACACATTGTGCCGGGACCGGTTTATGTCGACGGATCGATGCTCGAAGTTGTTCAAGAGTATGTCTACCTTGGGCAAGTAGTCCAGCTTGGTAGGAACAACTTCGAGAAAGAAATCGACCGCAGGATCCAGTTGGGTTGGGCAGCGTTTGGCAAGCTACGTCGAGTTTTCTCTTCGCCCCTACCGCAATGCCTGAAGACCAAAGTCTTCAACCAATGCGTCCTACCTGTTATGACGTGCGGTGCCGAGACGTGGACACTCACAGTGGGACTAGTCCACAAACTAAAAGTCACGCAGCGAGCTATGGAACGGGCTATGCTTGGCATCTCTTTGAAGGATAAAATTCGAAACGAAGTTATCCGACAAAGAACCAAAGTTACCGACATAGCTCACAGAATCAGTAGGCTCAAGTGGCAGTGGGCTGGCCATATATGTAGAAGGACTGATGGCCGATGGAGCAAGCGTATCCCAGAGTGGCGACCACGTCTCAGCAAGCGTAAGGTAGGGCGGCCCCCAGCTAGGTGGACCGACGACCTGAAAAAAGGTGGCTGGGACAGACTGGATGCGGAAGGCTGAGGACCGTGTACTGTGGCGCGTGTTGGGAGAGGCCTATGTCCAGCAGTGGACTGCGATAGGCTGATTGATTGATGATTGATATATTTATATTTATTACTTTACTTGTCCATTGAAAAGAGTCGCTTTTACTTACTGATGACGCAATTTATAAATTGTGGTTAATATAAGACAGTATTTACTAGAAGGTCAAATGGAGAGGTCAATCACGGCCGCTTAAAAGAGGACATAATTTTGGATCATCTATCATGTTAGGCGTAGTCAGAAAAAACGTGACATAAAAAGCTGCAACAACAGAATTAGAAATAAAAATGGCCATGCTAACGGGACGATAAATGACTTGATGTTTATGAAGAGAGATTAAAGTCCAGATAATATTATAGATGATAGACTAGGGTATTTGAGTGGAGTTTTATAAATGTGAATAGATTTATGGGGATCTAGACTGATAAGTATATTTTGATATTAACATATTTCAGCAAAAAATTTTTTGAAGAATATCTAACAAGTCAAAGCTATTTCGATTTTTATTTAAACGGGTCTTACCTTCGATATTTAATTATTGAAGGTATACCTCTGTATTTTCGACGTCAAAGATCATTTTACGTTACAACGTTGTCAACGTTATTATAAAGTTTTCTTTAACCATTTCTAACAATTATACTAATTTCTTTGTAAGTAGGATACTTGTTAACGCAGCGAAAAAATCCCATATTTTTTATCACAAAGAGGTCTTAAATGACCTTATTTATAAAATTAAAGTTTTAATATGCAATGAAAATCAATTACATGCATGCATCATAATTATATCAATTTAATATAAAGGCGCACAGGTAAGATACGTGCCAAACCAAAATAAACCAAATATAACATAAGGGTAAACCTAGTTAAGAAACAAAATAATAACAAATTTGACCCGTATCATGGCTGACTTTCTGCAAATTTGACAATTTTTTTGTAGTATTTTTGCTTTTATTTATTTATTATATACTTTACTGTACACCTATAAAATTATTACATAGTATAAACTTAAACTATAAGAAAAGTTCAGCTTTTGTCCCATCATTGGACATCTCAGTTTTAAATTTTTGGCTAACACTTTAACCAAGGTCTCTACTGCCCAAGTGTTATGAGTGTGTGAAAAATTCCAAGAACGAATCCGTAATTTGTCAGCCCCGTATCTGACAGAATGTACGTTACAATTTGGAATTCTATGGATTAAAAACGTTCCCTGCAGTTTGCAAGTTATTTGTGTTTATGGAAGTAAATTTAGTAATTTGCTTTACCACAAATATTTTGGGCTAGTTACAAAAATGCAAAGACTCTGAATAACAATTTGTGGATCACAGAAAGTGTTGTCCGGTGTGAGGATCGAACCCATAACACTAAGTTATACCACGAGGTGAAACGACCACTAAAGATACTACGCCAACCGTGCAGTTTCGTCGTTATTATCGGTTTTATTGTCATTACATTAAAACGCAACTCAATACTGATCAATAGAGCAGTTCAAAAACCAAGGTTACCATCCGAATCACTGAAATAGAAGCGTAGATCATAAAAAAGTACGGTTGCACTACGGCAGGAAATCATCGACAATCCTTTCAACACTCATACGTACTATATTTACCATCGTAGCAGTAGGCGGCGTATTACACCCACATTTGGTCGTCCCACGTATAGGACGGTACATACCTATTTTCACTGGGTAGGTACAATACCCTTTACAGCAACGAACCTTTAAGTCGCGGAACAACTGTTGGATTACATAAAGTGCCATAAATAAACTAGACTACGCTCGTGGTACCGTCTGCGTGGGATTTCTTGGTGTTATGCCACCTCACTGTTTTTCTCCTTAAGGGAGAGGGGTGGAGAACCTCTACCCTCCGTAAGGAATATATATTATGTACATGCCAAATTTCAGCTTCTTGCGTCCTGTAGTTTTTTTACAGTGCGCTGTCAGTCAGTCAGTAACACAAGAAATTTAAATTTTACAGATTATCAAGAAAAGTTGTCTCTGAAATGACTTTAACAATCAATTACAAAATAAGGCTTTCGTATACACAAATTAGGAAATACCCTTTTGAATAACCACCATTACTGTATAAGGATCAACTCTTCAATGAGGGTGCCCATTCACTGCACCGCTCTCGGACCAATTACGTGCATTTCCTTGTCTCATTCGGTATTGTATAGTTATTTTGGCTTAATGAATTTGGGTACGATAGAGTTTAGAATAGCTTACCGCAGCGATTAAGGGTACCGCACATAAATGGCTGCTAATTGAAAGTAACAGCTATGTCGCACTGTTGCTTACTTACTTTGTCTATTAGATAAATTAGAAAATCAAGCTGAGTAGGTTTACAGTGAATGTTAGGACGAGGCATGTCTAAAAAAAAAATAAAAGTAACCGTAATACAAGCCTTGACCATCCGACTTCAAACATAGCTTATCACCTGACAGCGCAAAATCTATTGGGCAAGTGATTCGAACAATTACACTTCGGTAAAGAAAAAACGTAAACATCAATTGATTTAATGCCCACTAAGTGGTCAAGAAACGGTAACTTAATAATCTGTGTCGTCACCAATCAAGCCTCAAACCCTACTCAAGTTAAATGATTAATAATGTCAACGATTATTTCCCTAAGTTCATCTGAGCGACTTATCCGAGTATAGTTTCCATTTAACTGTGTTTACGGTTTTGTTGACGTCTTAGGCATATGTCGTACTAATAGCGGATAGCGAGTGGATTAATAAAATAAGACAGGAACAAGTCGGTGAGAAACAAAACGCGCCTAAGTTGTCAAGTTAACTTTCATATTGAGCGATCGAGTTACCTAATTATAGAAATCCCTTATTATAAATGCCCTTCAAGGAATCTTTGAAGTTTTTTTCATTTTATCTCAAAGCTACTGTAAAAAACTACTACATAGATGGCAATCTGAACAATTAGTGAAGTATCATATTTATTTGCTTTCACCCACTGTTCACGGTTAGTAGGACAAATGCCTTACGGGCTGTATAAATTCGACAATAGCTTAGTTTATACTCTGTGTGTTAAACATTTATTTTTTGTTTATCCTTCTGTAGAACATTTCACCGGCAATCGCTTTTCGCGGTCAACAGAGCAGATGCCTTACGGGGTACATAATCGATCATAAATTATAACAACTCCACGCACCCTGTAGTTTGTGTTTAATTTGTTATGTTATGATGGAGTTTGATGGTGAAGTGTGAAATGTTGCTGCAAACGGAATAATAATGAAAATGATGTTTCATCGTCTTTTTCATCGTTCACACTATTTTAGTATACTTACTAAAATTATGAAGTAGAAACAATTATTATAAAATATAATATTATATTGATTGGCGTAGTAGTTTATGCGCTTCGCCGTTTCACACTAGGCCAAGCGTCGGTTCAATTTCCATACAAGACAACATTACTTACAACAACAATATACCACATATTTTGTGTCCTTTACCTGACTGTTTGTAAAGTCGACATTTTTACCATGCCATTGGCTGATGTTCTGCATCGACCTTAAAACAGCATCTGATCCTCGTATAATCCGACATCGAACAGCGAGGTGACCGTCCAATGGAACGTTAAAAAGCTGTTAGTCTATCTTCGGTTAAAAGCCACTTACTATCAATGTTTAGTAAAGTGTCCGGTAAATGTGTTCGGTGAAATTATGTTTTATGCCACAATTTTTCTGTTTTTGACCTTCGTATTCAAAGCGTCAGAGAAATTAAGGGACATAACTTATGACTGTAATATTAGTCTATAAGTTAATGATGTGAATGTTCGAGGTAAAGATAGCCTAGTGGGGATCCCAATGGACTACCATGCAGAGGATATTGGGTTGACTTTTCCGAGTTATGTGCGTATTGAGTTACAAATTATTGCTTGTCCCGTGCCGCGTAGGACACCTTTAGCTGTCGATCCCGACTGCCTTGACGATCTTTGACAGTCGTTATAGGAAGTTAGTACCTCTGAATAAAACGACACTAGACTTAACCATGGCAAATCGCTATCCATTTGGGTTAGTTGATACGATATCGATCGATATACGATAATTTATACGACGATCTGGTTAAGATCGCGGGAAGCGGTTGGATGCGGGCGGCTCAAAATCGGTCTGTGTGGAGAACCTTGGGGGAGGTCTATGTCCAGCAGTGGACTCTCTAGGCTGACATGTTGAATTTATACGGGTTTGTTAATGCTTATATAGGAACAAAAGACAGCGGTTGACTTAGCTATATCCGGATAGTCTTATTATTTGTAGGTCGTGTTCCAAGTTACAATAAAAAGTAACATGTTAGATAATTGATTGAATACGTTTGATAGCTACATCTTATTTTACGACAATAGCGCATCAAGTTATCAAGCCAATGCCGTGAGTTTTTATGCGCTTTGTTAAAGACCAATTCGTTCAAGGAAGCATATTTTTGCTTTCTACGAAAGTTTTAGGGTAAATAGCACACTTATATTCTTACTCAGATTAAATATTAAATACTAGCTGCTGCCCGCGACGTCGTCTGCGTGAACGCTATACAGCTCCAAATTATTAAATAAATATCTACTATTATACCTTTTAAAATATCACTAATTTACCCGTTTCTTCTTTACGTTTCATATCTACGGAAAGTGCAATAACAGAGGGAGACTGTCTTTTGCAAAATTGACCTTCAAAAAGTGCTGATTTTCAGCCTGCTTTGAATAAATGACTTTATGGTGATTCTGCTCAATTAAGTCATGAGTTGTGACTGAAACAGATGCAGAAAATAATGAATAAGGAATACAGAATAGGGTAAAAATTCATACTTATAGGACTTCTCGATAAACATCATTAGTGGTTTGGCTCTCCGCAGCCAAAATGTAAAGAGAGTCAGAACTGTTGACGCGGGAGCAAGCGACGTACAGCTACTCGTGTGAGAAGCAGCTCATCTTGAGGTCGACACCCGCTGCCCTCAGTGTCTGCCCCTGCGACTTATTGATGGTCATCGCGAAGCAAACACTCACGGAGAACTGTATGCGCTTGAACTGGGACGGGAAGTTATCAGGTATGAGGGGAATGCGTGGTATAAGTACTGCCTCGCCGACGCCACGAACCGTAAGAATTTCCGCCTCAGGTTCCGAAAAAGCATAATCGGGACACCAACTTACAGCCTGATAGTATGCGCTGGCAGTCTACTTGCTGTCAGGGTGTTCAGAAATTCCAAGGGATAATGTGGGACGTCATATTGCTCATTTATGAAGGTGTAGACCACTTCATTCCCCTCAATTTCCGAGAGAATGCATTCGTTAATTGCTCACACACCCAAGAATTCTGCTGGTTCGGTATACGACTTATGTCTCCGTACACACGATGAGTTCTTCTAAGCTGGAAACAACTCTACCGAGAGACTTTGGGAGCACCACCTGTCTACCTCTCTTCTCTGGTAGAGTGCCTTTGCCAGAAACTAAGACTTAGAAGGACTTCGGAGAATTGTTGAGCACGTGCATTGCCGCCGAGCTCTCATATTAATGGGCAAGCGCAGCGTACGAACTCGAGACCATAATGAAGATCGTTTCAACGAAGTATTCACCTCGTCACCACGTTTCACTATGGTTCGTCTAGAACAAGCTAGCTAGACAAAAACAACTCTTAAATTCCTGGAAGTTAATTACTATTACGAACTCATTACCCCTATACATTGAGGATTACACTTATTAATTATCAATACTACCCTCATTAAGAGCGTCATTAAGGTATGTTTATAAGATGTTGACTATTTAAAGGGCATTCATTTGCATTTTTACATCATATTTGATAGCATTGTTTATGTCACTAAAAGAAATTTGTGAAAGTGTTTTTGTGATGGATTGTATACGTAAGGGTAAGTAGTTATATTTTATTTCATTTTCAACATGGGAACTTCATTCTTTAGTCTTATAAAATGAAATGTTTGAATTTTCACCCACTTTTTTACTCATTTTTTCAAATTCATCGGTCAAATAATAACATGTCCCCACTTGTCCCCACCGTAGAACCTATCATATACGATTCTCATAAGTGTCTAGTAGTTATACGTAAAAAAATTCATTGCGATATATTTGCACAACTAATTTTTATTTATTTTTTTCTTTCAACAGTTTTTACCGTCTCAAGAATGGATTTTTTCGAAGAATGGCTGAAACACCCGAAGGAAACGCGGAATGAGGAGCTCTTTCGGTTTATATCTTTGAGATATAATTTTGATGGTGTTTCGGAGCAGTCTCTGCGAGATATTAAAGTACTAATCTCAAGATATTCAACGAAATTTGCTGAAAAGTGGAGCAGCTGTGGAAGAAATCGCGAGCGATTCCTACAAAAGTATTCGACGAGGCTGGAGGGTCTTGACATATCTTTCGATGTGTCCGTTTATTTATCTCTGCCAACTACATCTGGAGAACCGGGACCCGGAAGACCTACTAAAGATTTTGAACATTCTAGTCTCAAAACGAAGAGACGACGTGTAGACGATCTATTACAGTCCAGAAGTGCTAGTGAATTAATTTACGCCGCTGAAGTGTCAGCTCGAATCTCGGGTCAGAGAAGTGTAGCACGTCAAATTAAAGATGTGACTAGTGATCCTTCAATAACCAAGACCACGAGTGAAGAAAGTGCCCTTAAGAAAGTGACCCTGTAATAAACGGTTTACGAGAAGTTCCTCGGAAGAAAATAGGTACGCTTCCAACTGAAGTATTAGATTTAATTGTCCCACCTAGCTGTAAGGAACAAAATGTTAATATGATTTCTACTTTTCATAGTTCTGCCCCTCACGATCATGACTATTCAATGGATGATTCATCTGATGATAGTGATGATAATGAGTAATAGATTTAGTTCTTAGATATTTTATGCATCTGTTATTAGATTTTATAGCGACGTCGAGGGATAAATCACTTTATAAAATGTTCAAAAAATATATTATACACATATGCCCGATAAATGTTTTTTTTTTTCATGATACCAGCTCAAATGACAAACTGCCTTGAAAAAAGTACCAAAAACCTTATATCTTTGCTTATTAACCGCATCTAGACATAAAAATCAAATAAAATAATTTTGTCTAGCTCGCTTGTTCTAGACGAACCATAGTGCGTTTGTCGGAAATCGCCACTGAACAGAACTGTGACTACCCATCAAATGTTCGTTCCTGCGGATGTCCTTTGAATAAAAAAATATTGAAAGAAAAACTTCAAAGCCTGCTATATCTATGTTAAGCTAAACAATGATAAAATGCCAGTATGTGTGTATGTAGCTCAATATGAAAATGAAAACGAATGTTTCTGTGACTATTACTTAACTGTTTATAAATGCTTTACTTTACCCTATATCCTAAACGTAAACTCAATTTGAAGTTATTTTCTAGTTTTTCGTTTTAAAAATATATTTATTTTAGCCTGTGCCGGATTTTTTTGCCAACCCATTCGCATCATAAATTTTGACATGCAAAATCTGATATAAAATACTTTTCATCCAATAACCAGATCGGTGAAGGTCGCTCTTCTACGGATCTCAGACTATATATTAAGCTTTGATATTAAGATCGAGATGTCAATAATGTGTATCAAACACTTCATTCGACAGTATTGTAATGGTTATCTAATCGTAGTTACTACCGTTAAGTCACATAAAATACTCGCTTGCGGTACCTAGATACTTATTATAAGGCTGCATGTTTGAGTTAAATTAGGCAGCTGAGCTGTGAAGAAAGCATTTCACTAAGATGTCATTCTGAGGTTAGAAAATAAAATAATACTATTGTTCTCAGCGAATTTAAACCAGGCAAATAAGAGAAGGCCCGCGTGGCCTTTTCAGCGAGTGATACTAAAAAGAAAGCTTGTGCCTCAGAAAATATACGTATAAAAAATATGTGTCACATTGTTAAAAAGTGCCACTTTTGTATAAAGATAACTATGAGTGGATCAAGTGTTGCCATGTCATGCATTTTGAGCGAGAATACCTTCAGAAAGTTTTTTTTAACTTCAGTCGTTATAAAGACCACGATATTCTTTTAAGTCTACACAACGCTCAACTAGCTGATCTCAGATGTATTCGCAGCCTTACTGCACGCTTCGCTAAAGTGTATGGAATGTCTACTAAGTCGCGTTTTAGCCTAAATTCCTTAATGTATTCTCGACTTTAGCGCTCAGAATATGTTAGATTAATCATTGTTTATTTATCCGCTTAAGTCTAGCGCTGGATTAAAAGGCTTATAATATTCGCTTAAGTTATTTATTAAATAGTTCAATTATGTTGAGAATGGCTTTTATTTTGGTTAGATTTCATTTCGCTTATTGCGTCAGAATACTGCGCAAAGTGTTCATTATTTGATATTTAGCAGGTAAGTCTAAAAATATGTGGTTTTGTGCCATAAAGCCTACCCAACCTATCACTTCATTAGGGTGTACCAACATTACACTACTTTCACGAGACCTGTATACTTTCTTACGTGGGCTCCTTCAGGTGTGAATTTCTTGATTCTACTACAGGTCTTAATAGACATCGCAATCTTGGTAGTATACACGACTGGTGCTGCTATACTGATAGTCTTCGTTTTTATGGTTATTATAGACTTATGTAAGTTTGTGTTGCCTTCAGAAAGTTTTAAGGTCATACATAAATTTTAATGAAATTATCTAGAATCTTCATAACATTCAACTTGTCACTTTTCAGGGTCGCTATTTTATCAAAGTCAAAGTCAAAATCAGTTATTTATCTAGGCCACAAAGTGACGCTTATGAACGTCAAAATTTAAGTTAGGTAATTACTTAATGATTCTACATTTACATTTACTGCCACGTTCGCAATGCAATAAGTCGAACCACGAGAAAGAACGGGCAATAAAACTCATGGCCACTCTTTTCAATCAAATATAATGGTTGTACATTTTATTTTTGTAAGGAGCTGCAACTGTTTCACATTGTAGGCATCTACTACTAAGATTTTTAGTAACTATTGATATCATACTCAAGCACTCAAGCAGTAATTAGGCGCGCACCAATGACTTTTCGGATTTATGTGCGTCATCATCATCATCAGCCCTATATATAAACTGTCCCACTGCTGGGCACGGGCCTCTTCTCTATATGAGAAGGGTATTTTATGTTTAAATCTAAACAAAAGGATCTATTGTTGCTGAACCCTTTAAAACTTCTACGGGTATGCCGATCTCTACGTATCAGCTGTAATTGTATGTTTTAAATATACTTTTTGCAAACACATTTTTCAACACTTTTTGCCTATCATTTAGTAGAAGAGAAATATCAGTGTACATTTTAAGCGAAATCCCAAATCAAATACCTACCCGGAAACCGCCTCCCTGCGAAGCAAAATGCGCTACAAAAATATCCAAAAAAACAAGGAAAAGCGCCATATTTTGGTATAAATACAACGTAAAAAAACGGCGGTACGCTAAAATCTGCAGTAAATTCATGTACATTTGTCAGCTAAGTAGCGGCGCATTACCTTTATCAGAAGACAAACATTCATCTTTTAAGTCGAACGATGCGCCACGCAGGAAACTGAGTCTATGTCAGTTTTGTTAGAGCCCTCCTACACGAGTCAACGATACAAAAGACATACATAATTTTGGTTGTGATTTTTTGCGAGCATGTTTTGAGAGTACTTGTTCGTTGCGTAATTGCATTTGCCATGATTTTGTTCATAAATGTGTTATGAATATAGTAGTTATTAGTGCTTCAGGATGAGAAGTATAAACATATTTATAGCTATGCTACTATAAAAGCATCAGAATTACATGGCAAAAGTGAATTTTCAGGCCGTCTCAGTGTCACCGATACTAGTCCATTTGTCATTTATCAACCGTTTTCTTTTAAGGCTCACTTTTATGCACACTTGAAAATGAGCATGATATAAAGAGGTTTTCCCTTAAAATATTTTCTACAAGCTGAGCTCGCGGTACCACCCGTGATATTTAGGGTTACTACTTTGCACTCATGGCTTATAGCGTGATATTATATACACATCAGAGTATAGGAATCGAAACAATAGTTCCCGAGTTTAGCACGTTCAACCAAATAATTCTTCAGCATTATAAAATTAAATTCATAGAGAGCTTCAAATAGTCTTTAAAGAGGCAGCGATAGCCTAGTGGAGATACCAACAGACTGCCATGCAGAGGGTATCGGATTCAAATCCACGGCGTGCACCAATGACTTTTCAGAGTTATGTGCGTATTGAATTGTTTATTATCGCTTGTCCCGTGCCTCGGAGAGCACGTTAAGCCGTCGCGTCATTTCCGGTTGTCATGAAGATCTTTGACAGTCATTACAGGGCGTCAGAACCTTTTAAATAAACTGACACTAGTGTCAGTTTATTCAAAATTCATGGAATATTGCTATCCCTTCGGGTTGCAGGGGTCAGTCGCCCTGTGGAAAAGCTAATATTGAGCCAAATCTGGTTAGACTAGACTAGTAAGCGGACTATAGACCATGAGTACTTACAAACGTGTTTAGTTCTAAGTCGACTAAGTAATATTGCCATACGAACTCAGTATCGTGTGCGACACCACTAGATAGAGCGTCACAAGCCAGGCTGAATGCGATCCAAATAATAACTGTTCAAATGCTAAGTGTTGTAAATTGAGAGCTGTGATCACACAACTACATTGTAAAATTGACCACTATCTTTGTTGGTGTCGTTTGATAATTATTTGACTTAATACGATATATAATGAGTAGGTAGCCTTGCTGATTTTGGCATAAATGCTGGCTCGACCGGGTAAGTATTACCCTCTCTTAATCCTACAGAGTATCGACGTATAGGAACAGTATCAACAGTATCAACACAATATACACCGTTGTGTTTCGTTCGTCGAGGGAGTGTGCCTGCGGTCTACTTTTCTTTCGCCTTAAAAAGTAACCAAAAATGTACGCTATATATAATAACATCAAATGGCCACTGATTTTCTGAAACAGATTTGCAAATGTTTACCATTTGCACGGTCGCGCAAAAGGGAAGCGGTTCTATTTACTCATCATTGAAAATTCCCTTAAAGAAAACCAACTTTGTTTCCTCAAAATTAAACCATACGCTTTACTGTAAGCTCTAAACTATGGGGTATATACCCCTTTTCCATCAGCGGCAAGTAAATAAACGGAACGGGTTCAGTATAAAACAATTTACTGAACAATTGCACCGATGGTTCCACTAGGCTCGGTGGAAAATAGCGATGAACTAAATCTCCGATATCTCGTTCATCAACATAGAAACTGGGCCAAAGACATCGCTGCGCCGCAGTTTGTTAGTGCCGTTGCAGTATTTTGGTTAGATAGTACGAGTATGATTCAGCTACCAGTTTAAGATGAGCCAGTATTGTGTAGATCTGCTATGCAAAGACAGATCAGCTAAAGCTGTACTAGAGTATTAGTATCACAGTAAAATTTCAAAATACTACATTGCGATTATGTTTTTCTTTCCCATAGCCTTTTATTCTTTTTATTAAATTACTAACAATTGTCCAAACGTAACTTGCTGATTATTTATGTTAGGTTTAACTGTACATTTATTTGAAAATATAAAAGACAGCAGCTCTAAAATAAAAAAACCGGTCAAGTGCGAGTCAGACTCGCGCACCGAGGGTTCCGTACAAACCTGTAGGTATATAAGTAAAAGTTCACCAGTCATAGTAATGGTATTTTTATTGCAAAATGAAATCCATAACATTACAGTATGGAAAGCTTAAGGAGCATAAATTAAAGAAAAAGGTGTCTTTGTCGTTTGTAATCATTCATCCTTTATTTTATATTAACATTATCGCTTATTTTATAATATAACCACAGAATAATTAATAGTACTAACGTAATATAACTTAAATACCTTTACCAGCCTTGCAGCAGCCTTGCAAAAGTCTGCTGATGAATGATGGTAAGATTTTTTATCAAAGTTATTGATTTACAAAGTTTTAGTGACTATTAGAAATCTAATTAAGTAATCTAACTAATTAAGTATTTTTAATAATTATAGTATTTATTTGCGATGAAAATTAAACTAGGATGACTATTTACACATAAAATAAAACAATAATCAATATTCTTAAATAAATAACAAAAATAAGTAAGGGGCGATAGCTCAGTGGTGTAGGTAACGGACTGCCGAGACGATGATCTCGGGTTCGATCCCCAGGTACCCCAGGCACAAATCACTGACTTTTCGGAGTTACATATGTGTGTATTTAAAATGTTAATTATCGCTCGCTTAGTAATGTGCCCGGTAGATGGCAATAGGCTCGCCCTCTATTACATTGGGACCGAAACATAACTGGCGAAGTGTGGGTGTGTACGTATTACACACCCACAATTCGCCAGTTATGTTTGCCTACCCCTTCAGGGATAAAAAGGCGTGAAGTTATGTTACGTTATGTAAATTAAAAAAAAAACATATAAAGGAAATGAAAATTTTAAAGTATGGAATTAAGTATCAAATTTGAACCAGATCTGTAAATGGAGACTGAAAAAGGTATGAAAGTACCACATTGAACATTGAAGTTCGAAAAAACGTTATCTATATTTATAGATAACGTTTTTTAGGTACTACTTCGTGTTGTGCTAGTGTTTATTAACGGAAACATGTTTATAGATGAAAAATATGTGAAAATTCCATTTTGGGGATTCATTCTAAAATCAATATTGAAGTCTCCCACGACAATCAGACGAGAACATGAATTATACCTATTGAGGTTGCTGCCGTATATTGTTGTATTTATGCATTTTATTGCAACATTAATTGGACATTGTGGTGACCTATACACAGTTATCACTCTGACATTAAACATTTCGAAATGCAAGCATTCACAATGGCCGTTTGCAGTGTCTGGGTTATTTAAAATCTCAATCAGCCTATCGCAGTCCACTGCTGGAAATAGGCCTCTCCCAACACGCACCACAGTACACGGTCCTCAGCCTTCCGCATCCTTTATCTGGGCTATACGACATAACTTCGTACCAAATTTCAAGATTTTGAGTTCAGGGCAAGTACCCTATAGGTTTTGATTCCCTTGCGAGTAGACGCCAGTTTGAAAATATGATTATATTGCTATTTCTTTTGATTGCGTAGACATAGAAGTTTGATTTTGTTACAGCCTAACGGTGTTATATACCTGAGTATTTGATATGAATTTCAATTTAATACCTCCACGTGTTCAAGAGAAAGGGGTAATAACTTTAAATTTATTAAAAATATTTTTTTGTATGCTGTTACTAAAAAAATACAGTTTTCGAAATTTTTCCTTTATAAGTGATATAAGACGTTGCTTCGTACCAAGTTTCAAGATTTTGAGTTCGCGGCAAGTACCCTGTAGGTTTTGATTCCCTTGCGAGTAGTTGTGAGTTTGAAAATATGCTTATATTGCTCTTTCTTTTGATTGCCTTGACATAGAAGTTTGATTTTGTTGCAGCCTAACGGTGTTATATACTTGAGTATTTGATATGAATTTCAATTTAATACCTCCACGCGTTCAAGAGAAAAGGGTGGTAACTTTAAATTTATAAAAAATATTTTTCTCATATGATGTAACAAAAAATTTACGGTTTTCGCAATTTTTCCTTTATATGTGCTATAAGGCGTTGCTTCGTATCAAATTTCAAGATTCTGAGTTCACGGGAAGTACCCCGTAGGTTTTGATTCACTTGCGAGTAGGCGTGAGTTTGAAAATATGCTTATATTGCTGCTTCTTTTGATTGCGTTGACATAGAAGCTTGATTTTGTTGCAGCCTAATGGTGTTATATACATGAGTATTTGATATGAGTTTCAATTTAATACTTCCACGCGTTCAAGAGAAAGGGGTGGTAACTTTAAATTTATAAAAAATATTTTTCTTATGTGATGTAAATAAAAATTTACGGCTTTCGCAATTTTTCCTTTATATTTGCTATAAAGCGTAGCTTCGTACAACATTTCAAGATTCCGAGTTCACGGGAAGTACCCTGTAGGTTTTGATTCACTTGCGAGTAGGCGCGAGTTTGAAAATATGCTTATATTGCTCTTTCTTTTGATTGCATTGACATAGAAGCTTAATTTTGTTGCATCCTAACGGTGTTATATACCTGAGTATTTGATATGAATTTCAATTTAACACCTCCACGCGTTCAAGAGAAAGGGGTAGTAACTTTAAATTTATTAAAAATATTTTTTTATATGCTGTAACTAAAAATTTACGGTTTTCGCAATTTTTCCTTTATATGTGATATAAGACGTTACTTCGTACCAAATTTCAAGATTCTGAGTACACGGGAAGTACCCTGTAGGTTTTGATTCCAATGCGAGTTTGAAAATATGCTGCAATTTGCAGCATAAACGGCTGTACCTTTTGATTGCGTTGGACTAGAAGTTTGATTTTATTACAGCTCTATGGAACCGTAGATTCAAGTATTTAGTATAAATTTCAGTTTGATACCTCCACGCATTCCTGAGAAAAAGGGTCTTGACAGACGGACGGACAACAAAGTGATCCTATAAGGGTTCCGTTTTTTTCCTTTCGAGGTACGGAACCCTAAAAATGCATTGTACTTACTTAGTTTTTTATGCTATACAACGTGAAGATAGAGTAAGCGCCTATGAATGCCTTACCAGTTTATCTGTCTGCGACATATTAGTGGAACAGGCCAGAAATACATCTGGTGCATAGCAAACGCCCAGGACAAGATAAAAATGTTGAAACGAGTTTGACTGATTTAACAAGGGCTTGGGACGTGAGGCATATTAATAATCGATGGAACATGAGTGTGTAGGCAACTCATTTATATAGGTATAGGTACATATAATCTATACATATGAATAAAATTGGAGTGTCTGTTTGTAATATTAAAATAACCGCTTTTTACTAAATGCATATAGATGTATACACGGTACATATAACAAAATGACATTTTTTACAATTTTTGTCTGTCTGTCTGTCTGTTTGTTCTCGCTAATCTCTGGAACGACTGTATCGATTTTGACGGGACATTCACTGGTGGATAGCTGATGTAACAAGGAGTAACTTAGGCTATAAATTAACCGGGTACCCGAAGTAGTTCCCTCAGGACGCGGGTGACGTAACGTCTTTTCCAGCGCCGCACGCCTTAACAATCAAAATTATAATTAAAAGCACTCAGTTTACACTTCAGCCCAGATATAGAGACAACTTAAACAATCCTTAATTTATTTTTTGTTTTTACGTGCATTTATAAAAGCGTGTTTTTCTAGTGTTTTTTAAACTATTCATTTATTGTATCCTTTTGATCTTTGATAACGAAATATTTTTAACATTTATACATTTATTTTAAGTAGGCGAATGAGCCCGCATCTTCTCTATCTCCGCCAGTGCGTCTGTATTACATGGTGTTTTATCTGTCTGCTTAGTACAGTCTAGCTTTACCGTCTGAAGACCACTAAGTGGTTTTACTCTTAGGGTCACATATACCTGTCCAGTCGCAAATTACGGGACCCTAAGTACACCACTGCGTGGTCTACAATATATAATTGGTTTGTTATAACCTTGAAACCTGATCGTGTTCAAGGTCCATTCTGTGGACTTTCTCACAAGTGCTAAGACGACTATGATACGATATTCCATCATGGAATGCCAGTGCCTATCTTCCGGCGTCATCATCAGACCTTGAAACCTAATCGTGCTCAAAGTTCATTAAAAGACTTGTCTAAGAAATCCAAAACCAGCTATGATATGATTTTTCAACATGAAGTTCCAGTTCATATCTTTCGACTCCATCATCTGATCAGTTTGACAGTACCATATTATTGTATTGTCATCAGAACAACATACAGCTGCCAATTTCCATTACGCTACGACCCTTGGAAGATAGTTAGCCCTAGAACCCTATATGGGTGCAGGCGCATCCCACACCGATTTGTTTTCTAAATATCTCAATTTGTTTAACATTCACGAATTCGCGCGTCAGAGTATTTTAGATTGGTATCAACCGCTAGCATTACGTCAATACCGTG
Source organism: Euclidia mi (assembly GCA_944739405.2). Lineage (NCBI taxonomy): Eukaryota > Metazoa > Arthropoda > Insecta > Lepidoptera > Erebidae > Euclidia > Euclidia mi. The sequence continues at coordinate 106,825,899 of OX123181.2, forward strand.
ACGAGAGACGCGTCATGTGGTCGCCTGTACAAGTGCTGTGGGATACGCCAGTACCCCAGTGTACTAAAATCGTAAGTTAATTTATTTATTTCGATTGATGCATGTGTATATAATATTTTATTGAATTTGATTATTTATTAAAACAATACTCTTTTATGAATTAAATACTGATATTTTTAGATGTTATGTAGGTGAAATTCAATGAAGTCGATTTATTGTGTTTCAGATGGCTGTCGAAGGTTTGAATGACGATGAAATAAACTCTATTCTAGACCACGAATGTGGTGACGAAGAAATAGAAGTTGGGACCAGTTGTAATTCCTGGGTTCCTTAAAATTGTTCAAGATCACATAATAAGCCAAATATAAAGATTCGGCGAACACCTTTGAAACAACTAGGTTTGGAACTGATACATGAACATTTGGAGGACTGGTACCGGATGCAAAATTTGAGACGGGATATAAAAGAGTCCAGTGCAGCGATCCTCAAAAAAATACCAGATTCTACAAGCGCTGTTCATTCTCGTGCAAAACAAGGACGGTGTGGCTTTTGTCTAAGGTCCAAAGACAAAAAAACCAGGACTATGTGTCAAAGGTACAAAATACCAATTTGTTAGGAGTTGTCGCACGAGTGATCGATTTTCACGGGATAGCCGGGATCGATCACTCGCCGAGCAATAAAAAGAGATGCTTAGGTTGTCTTACGGGAAATAAATAAAAACATCACCAGGACAGAGTAAACTCGCGTTATATTCCAGATTCACAATTTTGATTAACAAAAGAACCGACACTAGGGGTTAACCGGCTAGATAGTTATCCAGGGCGTAGGTCGTAAGTTAACACTCCACAGGTCCACGGATGGATACTCAGCTTTCACGTGTCCCAGCCGAAGAAAAAGAAAACCAACTACGTGTGTCGCCGGTATATATGTCGTCGGCAAGCGGGTTTGGGTCCCCACTCCAGTGCGTCATCGTAGTGGGGCTCGCAAGCGCGGAGGCACGACGTCACACACCCCCCCCGTTAGGCCGGGATTTTCCCTAAGGAAAATTCCCTAGCCCAACGGGCGTAGCAGCCCTGAAGATACTCCCTGGAATTAGAGAAAACAGGGGCATGAGTACCTTGAACAAGTGACAACCCTATACGCTAATTAGTATACCTAAATAATAATGACCCACGCTTGCATTCTTCACGCGTACAACGGCAGTCTGAACTTGAACATAAACATTTATCATTCATAATTCATCACACATACCTACAAGTAAATGCCAAGGCCAGTGTAATGGCCCAATAGCAAAGATAACAATCTATGGAGAAGCGCTTAGGGTAATTATTAGGTAATAATGGTTTGTAGATATAAGAACTTGATCTAGCCCTACGACTTAAAAATCTTGGGTTCGGCCTTTGCCACTAGATAAGTAAACTTTTTGAATATAGTTAGGTGTAACAACAAATTTTTCGTAACGATGAACAAAAGTAATATAAGCCTCAGACACGACCGGACCGCTCAATGTCAAAGGAAAGAATTTAATAAATATTTTGCTCTAATTAATACTACAACACGACCAGTAAACACCTTTTGAATGTAAACAATGGTGAATCATTAGTTAGGCATTTATTTATCGGCGCGTCGCTGAGTGAACGCGCGTGCATCATAACGACAACTAGGTAGGTACGATTCGACTATTCCGAGCTCGCGACGCACGGTTAATTACTCTGAATGTTTATAAAGTACCTATAATAACAATTGATTATGGAATTTATACAGAATTAAGAATAACAACAGAACTTCAGAACAAGGCACAGCGAAAAACAACACGCCAATCAATATGCATTTATAGAAAATACACATGCGAGAATCGAACACTAGACCGATCCTACAACGACTTTTTAACCATTGAGCCATAACTGATAGTTAGATAAACAACAGATTCTTTGTAACAATATTACATGTAATAAACTTTGTTACCATTTATAACTGAAACATTTATTCATTTTATGTTAGCCTGTTTACATAAATCATTAACACAACACAATACATTATCTTGTGGGCTTCGACTCGAAAACATAAGAACCATTGTTGGCCTTCACAAATGATTATGTAGGTAATTATAACTTAGTGTAGATATGCGTCTTACATTGTTGTGTTTATGCTTTTATTATTCTTTGTAATTAATCAACTTTAGATCTTTGATGTGCCATTCTCCTAAAGGTTTACCGGCCATGTCGTTAAGTTTGTATACTAGAGGTGACTTTTTTGAGGCAATCTTACATTTAATAAATTTAGGCGCCAATTTCTTGCTAAAGTATTTATCCTTGTCACTAAGTAGAAACGTTCTGCGCCAAACTATATCACCGACATTGAATTCTGCCGGTTTACGGCGAAGATTATAAGATGAACAATTTCGTTGGTGGGCCGACAACAGAGCTGAATGTACCTTCTCGAAAATAGAGGATAAGCAGCCTAAAGTTTCGGCATAGCCGTCCCGTGGTTCGAGCACCATATTGGAATTAAATTCCTTGTCAATATACTGAGAACCACATGTTATGACCTCCCTACCAAAAACAAGGAAATTAGGAGAATAACCAGTAACCTCACTAACTGCGCAGTTAAGGGCGAACTGAACCTTAGTGATTAAAGTGTCCCAGATTCGATGATCAGATTCTATGAAAGTTGAAATAGCTGTAATAATGGTTTTGTTGTAGCGTTCAACTGAGTTAACGTGGGGAGTATACAACGGTGTAAAATGCAAATTTGGAATTTTATATTTTGACAACATACTTTTAAAGGTTGCGCTAATAAATTGTTTACCGTTATCCAAAACAATAGTAGATGGAATTCCATGCACCAAAAATACATTTTCCTCGAGAATTTTTGTTATCACTTCTGCAGTTGCCCGTTTAATGGGGAAAAGCAAACAATATTTAGAGAAACAACAACTGACCACAAATATAAAAGTGTTTTGTTTTCTGCTGGGGGGCAATGGACCAATCAAATCAATACTAATCGTCTGAAAGGGCTTTTGACATGATTTGGGTTTTCCCATTAGACCTAAATTTGGGTGGTTTTGGTGTTTATGGGTGATACAAGGTTCACATGAACTGACGAACTTGACAACATCGGAGTACATACCAGGCCAAAAGTAATTAAGTGCAAGACGTTTGTATGTCTTAAAGATACCCAGATGTCCAGCAGTGGGCGAAGAATGATTCTCCCTTAGAATGTCAGTTCTTTGGTCAGACGGAATAACCTCTTTCCATTGAAATTCTCTAGTGAGAGGGTTTAATGTTTTTTTAAAACAATACAATTTATTGTTTATTACTTGATAGTTAACAAAGGAAGTCGGAGAACTTAAACAGCCTTTATAGATATTTAAATACCAAGGATCATTAGTAGAAACTGGTAAATTCTGATTAGGATTAATATCTATATTTATATCATTAGCAATAGCAGAAACGGGTAAAGAGCGAGACAGAAAATCAGGTAAAACGTTATCGGAACCCCGACGATGACGTATTTCGAAATTATAGGAAGATAAGCGAACTCCCCATCTGGCTAACCGGCCAGTAGGGTTATTCAAGGTCAAGAACCATTTCAAAGCAGCGTGATCAGTGTAAACAATAAACTTTTTACCATTTTCAACATAACAACGCCAGTGTTCTATAGCAGATAGAACAGCCAGGGCCTCTCGCTCAGTGGCACTGTAATTTTTTTCTTGCTTACTGAGTGATTTGCTATAGTACGCTATGACTCTTTCCTCACCATTTAACCTTTGACAGAGGATCGCGCCAAGACCAAAATCGCTAGCATCTGAGTGTATTTCAAACGGTTGCGAGTAGTCAGGACAAGCCAACACCGAGGAGGAAATCAAACAATTCTTTAGGTTATTAAACGCCTCATTAGCCTCTGTCGTCCAGCAGAATGGAGGTGCGTTTTTACTTTGAGATGTTAACTTATTTAAGGGTGCAGCAATAGAGCTAAAATTCGGTATAAAACGCCTGTACCACGAGGCTGCGCCTAAAAATCGACGTACTTCTTTTCTATTAGAAGGAGTGGGATAATTTTTCATTGAATTAACTTTATCCGGATCGGGATGCAATCCACTAGAGTCGACAACATAACCTAAATATTTTAGTTTATCTCTAAAAAATTGACATTTTTCGAGATTAATTGTTAAATTAGCGCTTTTTAGTTTATCAAGAATGCGTAATAAAAGAGTAATATGCTCGCTGAAGCTGGACGTGATACAGATTATGTCATCGATAAAACAGAAAACCTTATTTTCAAATTCTGGGCCATAAAATAAAATATCAACTAATCGTTGTTGAGTAGCTGGTGCATTCGTAAGACCGAAAGGCATTCTTTTGAATTGAAATGTGCCACGCGTGGGAATATAAAAGGCTGTTTTGCAACGGTCCTCTTCTTTAATTAATGTTTGCCAAAAAGATTTAGACAGGTCTAAACTAGACAAGTATTTAGCATCTCTCAGATTATCTAAAATTTCCGAAATATAAGGCAAGCTATAAGCATCTTTTTTTGTAACGGAATTTAATTTTCGACTGTCCAAACAGAAACGCAGTTCACCATTCTTCTTTGGTGTCAAAATGACCGGATTTGACCACGGGCTCTCTGATCGTTCAACAACATCCTCTGAGAGCATGTCGTCAAGATGCTTTATTAATATTCTTTGTTTATCGGGAGACATGCGATAAAATCTTTGCCGAATAGGGGGACAATCACCTGTATCAATTGAATGAGAAATAATATTTGTGCAACCGAGACCCCGCTTCTCGTATGAAATATCGGTAAATTTAGAAATAATGTTGTCAGCGGTAGCTCTCTGGTCGACTGTAAGATGATCATAGGAAACAAGATGTGTAGGGGGAACTGCCTGCAACTCCATTACTTGAGCGTCGGACTTGTTCACAATCAAAACAGACTCCAATTTGTTAGGAAATAGGCCAAAGCTTCGCCAAAAATCCATGCCAAGGATAAGGGAATTTTGAATCCCAGGTACAACATGAACTTCTAAGTTAATCAATTTATCCTGAAACTCGAAGGGTAGAAACACCGATCCCAAGGACTCAAATCGTTCACCGCCTGCTGTTATTAACCTTAAAGGTTTCGATTTATCCAAAACATTGTCTTTCAAAAATAAGTTATGCAAATTATTACCTAAAATTGTAACGCAAGATCCAGAATCTAAAAGACCTGTGGTAGGTATTCCGTTTAATTTTAGAGTAACGTAAGGTAAATATTCTACTTTAGAATTACGGATTGAGGAAATATGATAGCTATTAAAGAATTTTTTTAAAAAGTCTAACCAATTATTCCACTCTGTTTTATTACAATTAGTTGTATAATTTGATTTTCCACAATCCTTATTAACTAGTTTTTTGAAACTGTAGGGGTCGACTTAGATTTACAATTGGGGCAGTCTGACACCTTGAAACCCTTTGTGCCGCACTTAAAACAGATTAGGTAGTGTGGCTGACGGCAATTACGTAATGAGTGCGAATTGCATCTACAACGCACGCAAAAAGTTTTATTTATATTAGAAGTACTCGATACGGCGTTGACTTGTGGCACAGACTTGTATCTCGATGTATCGGCGACAGAGTTATATTTATTGAAGTTATTATGATTGTAAACATTTTTGTTTGAAGAAAAATTAGAAAACGGATAATTATACGCTAGATCGGGTGCTACAGTATTCTTTGAAACTTTAGGGGGTTCGGAAAATTGCTTACTGCGACTTTGGTAATTTTCGAAAAGACGACAAACTTCGACCAGACTATCAACGTCAACAACCTTTGCAGTGAGCAGACAATTAGTGTAACAAGGTCTAATATTATTTAGTAAAATTTCTAGCTTCTCCGAATCAGCGATAGGAGAACTAAGTCGCGAAAACAGACCGTGCATTTTTGCCACGTAAATAGTTATTGATTCGTTCTCGCCTTGTGAGCGCTGACGAATCTCCGTCATAAGACGGTAATCGTAGTTATGCGGACTAAAATCTCGTTTTAAAAGTTCGCAAAGTTCTAGCCAAGTCTTTACGTTATTTTTAACAGAACGATACCAAACTAATGCGTCACCCGAAAATATTTCAAAAGCGAAAGACAACATCTTGTCATGTGGAATAGATCTACAGGACATAAATTCATCAATTTTTTCAATAAAAGATCTTACACATGATTTACCGTTAAATTTGAATTTACCTAATTCCGAGAAAAGCTTACGGTCGTAATTATAGGAAGTGTTTCCCTCTGCCACTGAGCAATCCGACCGCGAACTACGACGCGTGATTAATTGTAATTTCGCATATAAGTCATTAAATTTATTCCACACAGACTCAATTTTTTTAATATCAAGACTGCCGGTATCCACCCTATTCAGTCGATGAAAACAATGGTGAAGCACGGTTTCGACCTTCTGTTGAAGCTCGGAGGTATAGTTTGCTTCCAACATAGATAAGTGTCTATTTGATCTTAATAACGACTTTTCCACTTCAGCCACATCCTCCTCTGGTGGGAAGGGTGAAGATAATATATCCTCCGAGGGAATTTTAACTGAAAGTTTAGCGATTTGTTTGCGGGGATCGTCAGGCTTTGAAACGCCGCGTATTGTGGTCTCATATTCTAATTCCGCTTTAGTTAATAATGAGAAATTTATAATGTAAGCCATTATTACAAAACAATAATAGAAAATCTAAGTATTTACGCCGGTACTAGAAAAAAAATTAAATATCGCCAGAAAATCGAATACCGTGCTAAAAAAAGCTGAAATACACTAAATTATACAATGGTGTGATGATTGGTAAAGGATTAAGAAAAATTACTTAAAGGTCACTCAAAGGTTGAATCACAATATTTTTTTCGCGAACACGAGGCACGTAGTTCAACGGCAAAGCGGTTAGAACCGGTTGGCGACTGGGCACGCTGCCCGCAGTGAAACGTGATTTTAGACCGACGTTAATTAAATCACCGTTATGTTATTTACACAGTTAAATTGCTTATGGCCAACCAAAATAGATAGAAACTGTACCTGTACGCAATTCACCACACCAGAATATATGCACACACAGGAGAAAAATATACAAGAGAAAAAGAAATTATTTCACTCACCTGTAAAGTGCTAACTTACGTTTTAAAAATATATTTAAAAATTCTATTGGGCGCCAATGTCGCACGAGTGATCGATTTTCACGGGATAGCCGGGATCGATCACTCGCCGAGCAATAAAAAAGAGATGCTTAGGTTGTCTTACGGGAAATAAATAAAAACATCACCAGGACAGAGTAAACTCGCGTTATATTCCAGATTCACAATTTTGATTAACAAAAGAACCGACACTAGGGGTTAACCGGCTAGATAGTTATCCAGGGCGTAGGTCGTAAGTTAACACTCCACAGGTCCACGGATGGATACTCAGCTTTCACGTGTCCCAGCCGAAGAAAAAGAAAACCAACTACGTGTGTCGCCGGTATATATGTCGTCGGCAAGCGGGTTTGGGTCCCCACTCCAGTGCGTCATCGTAGTGGGGCTCGCAAGCGCGGAGGCACGACGTCACAGAGTATCAGGTAAAAGTTTAAGCAAACAGCTCAAACTTTGTGTAATAAGGCTGATTTGTGATCTCAAGTTACTGATTATTTATAATAAAATGAAAAAAAAACTAAAAGTCTTCAATTACCCAACTACAAACATTACTACAACTTCAGAAGACAATCCAGAGGAGGTGGAGTTTCAATATTTGTTCACAAAAACATAAAACATGAGTCTGTAAGCGATAAATGCCAAGATGACAACCACTTCATATGGGTTCATCTTGAAAAAAAATCCCTCGACATTGGTGCAATATATAAACCTCAAAGAACCAATTCCAAACAGTTTCTCGAGACCTTTTCAGATGAACTCCAGAAACGGAAACGAACAATTGTATTTGGAAATTTTAACTACAACTTGCTTGTGCCGAACCGATCTACCTCGGAATATAAAGATACGCTCTTAGAACAGGGATACACCATATTGAATAAAATTGATGCTACTTACTGCACAAGAGAAACTTCAACTACAAAGAGTATATTGGATCACGTATGCACCAACTTCAAAGACCATGAAATACATCTAGCTATTGTAGAATCTACCATGTCAGATCATAAGCAGATTTTCTTAGAAGTCGAGAGGTATAAGCCCGAGCCTATTAGAAAAGTGAAATTTCAAGCTATATCATACACAAACTTATATAAAACTGTAGAAGAACTAGACTATAATAGCATTGGCGAGGAATATATTAGATTAGAGGAAGCAATCCGGTCAGCAATCATCAGGAACAAAATAGTTAAAACTAAAATACTAAACCCTCCAAGAAGTGATTGGATAAATAAGGACATAGTTAATCAAAGAAACAAAAGAAACGAACTGTGGAAAATTTACAAGAGCAATCCAAATAAACGAGAATGTGAAGAGGCATTTTAAAAAGAGAGAAACAGAGTTTTTGAAAATATTCAAACGACAAAAAGTAAATTTTATCATAAATCTTTTAAAGAATGCGAGCGTAAACCTCTCAAGATGTGGCAGTTAATAAATAGCTTATCTAATAATAAATCAAAGAGAAGTGTTGCTCCCTCTAAATTACAATCATCTACAGAGCTGATTACTGATGAAAAGGAAATATGTGAGTGTTTTAACGATTACTTCTCTAGTATAGGTACACTTTTAGCTAATCAGATACCCGCTAAATATTACAACAGTCAGATTAACTTTACTTTACAGCTTTACTTTCTCAGATAACACCAGCTACGGCTGATGAAATTAGGAAAATAATTGATAACCTAAATGCCAATACCAGCACAGATTTGGATGGTATTAGTGTCAAATCACTAAAATGTATAAAAAATCTCATATTATCTAGTCTCACCCAATGTATCAACAAATGCATGAGACAAGGTCACTTCCCTGACACATAAAAGTACGCCAAAGTCACCCCTATCTTTAAAGCTGGCTCCAAACTCTCCCTGGGCAATTATAGACCTATTTCGGTCTTGCCTGTGCTGTCTAAAGTTTTTGAAAAGCTATTGCATAATCGGCTGTGTATATATTTAAATTCACTTAACTATCTTTCTCAACGACAGTATGGCTTCAGATCAAAGTCCAATACTCTTTCAGCAGCAACAGACTTAATCACAACTCTTAAAACTAACATAGACAAGAGACACATTGCTTTGGGGATCTTCATCGACCTAAAAAAGGCGTTTGATACTGTTAGCCATAGATTGTTAATAAATAAACTTGCCTCGATCGGTATAACTGGGAAAGCCCTGAAAATTTTTGAATCATATCTTCAGGGGCGCCGACATGTTGTTAAAATCGGTGACAATATTAGTGCGCCTAAGATAATCAACTGCGGCGTGCCCCAAGGCTCAATTTGTGGTCCCCTTTTATTCCTTATCTAAATTAACAACAAAGACAATATAGGCTTGAAGGGGCCAATTTTTTTATATGCTGATGATACTTGCCTTTTTTATTATGGTCACTCAATTGACTCAATAATACACGATGCACAAAAAGATCTTATAATCTTGGAAAAATGGTTTCTAAATAACCTGTTAACTATAAATGCATGCAAGACCAACTATGTAATATTTGCACCTAAAAACAAAAAAATCCTAGATCACAAACCTCTAAGTATTAATGGAGTAAATTTAAAAAAAGTCCATGAAGAGAAATATCTCGGACTTATCCTAGATAATCAACTTACATGGAAACCACATATAGAAAAACCCGTTGTAAAATACTGAGCCTAACGGGGGCATAACGTCGAATTGTGAGATGCTTTCCTCTAAAAGTCCGCCACACTATTAACGATTCGTTAGTGAAACCGCACATCGAATATCTTTTAGAATTGTGGGGTTCAGCAGCTAAAACCAACCTAAAAATGCTACAAAGAGCGCAAAACAGAATTATATAAGTCCTGTTTCACTACCACTATTTGACCCCTACACACAAAATTTACAAAGAAACCAAGCTTTTCAACATCTCTGACACATATTTTTATAACACATGTATTTTGGTTCGTAAAATTCTTTCCAAAGACTGACACACACAAATAACATTCACAAAAAATATACAGGTGCGAAAACGTCTTCTGAGGCGAGCACATGACTTACACATACCTAGTTCTAGAACTAACTATGAAAAAAAACTGTAATACATGAGGGGGCAAAACTTTATAACTCACTACCTAAAGATATAAAAAATACACAATCGATATCACTATTCAAAAAACTATTAAAATGCCACATCTTAAAAAGTCATAAAATAATTAATTAAATTAACCAATAACATTTATTTCCTCCTAGTGTAAACGTGCCCTTAGATTTAGAATTCAAAACGAAGTTACCGAGCCACCGCACAGCGAGCGCGTCATCGCGCCGCATGGCGGTAGGCAATACAAAACTCTTAATTACTACCTTCTTACTTTTAAAATACCAAAATGTTAACATTGTAAGTCCTTGCTACTCTGCACAACAAAAATGTACATAATTAAGTATTGTTAAGTATCTATTTCTGAATAAGTGATTTGTAATCTTTAGAAATGAATGAATTCAAACCGTAAAATGTACTTTCATGAATTGTTTTTTTATTTTAAGAATTACAGTCATTTTAGTATGGGGTGTTCCAGCACTCCAGTGTAGGAATAACATGTGCGCCATATAGTGTAGGATTCTAGGGTTAAATTAGTTACCTTATATTCCATTACATAGCTAGTTACTTACATGTCGAGTTCCAGTTCATCTTCCGGCTCCATCATCAGATCAGTTCGACAGCACCATATTATTGTATTGTCATCAGAACTACATACAGCTGCCAATTTTCATTACGCTACGAACCTTGGAAGATGGTTAAATTAGTTAGCTTAGATTCCATTACATAGTTACAGTGCCGAAGGCCCTATCCCCTATTCCTTCTCCCTCATCCTATCCCTTTTCCCAACCCAAAGGGGCGGCAACGCACTTGTGACTCCTGTGGTGTTGCTTGTGTCCATGGGCTGCGGGCATTGCTTACCATCGGGCAATCTGTTTGCTCGTTTGCCGACTATTACCATAAAAAAACCATACATGGAGACTCAAGGTTTTTATTGTCCTGTCTATTGTTCTGTTATAGCGGGCTACCTGCGGTACCTCTCTGCTGACAATCTAGAAGGGTGACCGTAAATCTTACATAAGATAATGTAATTTTAATATTATTCCTATGGCATGACCGTTACGTAATTAAATTTGGACTGGATGGCTAGTATTATCTGTTAAACATTTGATTCTACTAGTGTCAAATGTCATCCCAGCCAAAAAGAACTGCTGATCATAAGACACCCTAAAAGTTCATCATTCCAGACATACTGATCTTGAGTTACCCGCTTTTAACCGCTTCCAGAAATCCCGATACTATGGTTGAACCGACGTGGACCTATGCGTGATGCCAGAACCATCCTGCCCCACCGGCCACAGGTTCTTTAAGCTATATGTAATGCGCAATATCATTTTAATTTTACCTGGTTCGTATGTGATTTTAGGAAATTCCACATAAAATATAACTGTACCAAAAATGAAATAGCAGCTAAAAGATGGAGCGTAAAACCTTTTTGGAAAAACGAGGTGAAACTGGCTGAATAGTTACGACAAAAGTTTGACAGCTCTCTAGCATAGTCTGTGGTGTGCAAAATTGGCGGGAGTATGCAGTATAACATGAATTTCTCATTTAATAGTGGACGTTCTAAGTTTAATATGGCTTGCAAGTCTGCACTTTTATATTATAGAACTCATTTGCAAAGCTTTTACTAATTATTTAATTTATTTTAATATTCACATTGAAGTTTTCAAACAAAATGGAACTGCAAATATTTACCTATCTTTCCATCCAACTGTTACTCAGAACGTGCTTATTCAGGGAATTGAACCTTAATACTGCACTGTCCCATAAGTTCCGGTTATATAATGAAGAATATATTCATACTACTTTCTTTCAAATTATGATTTAAGCTGTCAGATAGTGGCTGTCTATAGTGCTGGTGTGCTAGTCCCTAAAGCATAAACGTACACCTACCGAACAAAATTCGTCTTGTAAAATGTTGGTAATGAATGATTCTTAAAATATTTATTTTGTTTGTGGGTGCAGACGAGACCGTTCAACCCAGGTAAAATCTAGTTATTATCTTTTTCTATACTTAATATTATAAATAGGAAAACTTTGTATTATTGTTTGTAAGGTATAAACTCAAAAACTACTGGGCCGATTTATAAATTCTTTCACCATTAGAAAGCTACATAATCTGCGAGTAACATAGGCTATATTTTATTTTAGAAAAAATTGGAATCCGAAAGATATTTGGGGTTTTCGGGTACGCGAAGTTATATATAGATACGCTCTCGTATAAGTTGTGGCTGTTAATCTAATATAAAACAAACAATATCCAATACCACGTCTGGTTACGCGGCCCGACGCGGGAAGCGAACGTCAAACTTGTACCAGCAGGCTAGTCATATTGAGCGATTTGTCTAGCTTAAACTTTTTATATAAGCCGTCATAAATATGAAAATGTGTGTATTATATTTTTTCAAGTGAATAGAGCAACAACCAAGCATGGATAGTTATTTTTGAGTTTACAGATAGGTACCACTTTAGAGTTGAGATTTAGGTTTGAACTCCGAGCATTGAACTGACGCGTGACGCTTTCTGAGCACCCGTGTGTTCGAGCAACACTGTCTGTTCTCGAGCACTCGTATGTTCGGGCATAAGCATATACATCAGTGAATGCAAATTTAGAATGTATAGCAGTTGTAACTGGTCACAAAAATTTAATTAAGGTATTTATTAAAAAAAATAGCAAATGTGCGAGTCGGACTCGCGCACTACGGATTCCGTACCATCATCTATAAAAGTAAAAAACGTTTGTTTTATCTATACTTAAATATTTTAAGTTTCTACCTGTTTACTAAGATCGAGTAACGAATTGCTTAAAAATTACGTTTGTTGTATGGGAGCCCGCCTTTATTATTTACTTTTTTTATTTCATTCTTTATTTTAAAAGGTATTATACAACTACATATTCTATGAAAATTTTAAGCGTATACCTGTTACCGTTAGTAATTTTGAGCAAAAATACGAAAAAGAACACGTTTATTGTATGGGAGTATAATAAATTAATAATTTATTAAATATTTTTTTTATTTAATTAATATTTTATTTTTTTGTTAATTTTAGTATATGTTGTTATAGCGGCAATTTCATCACGGTTTATGAGATACAGCCTGGTGACAGACGGACAGACAGACCGACAGACCGACAGACAGACAGCGGAAGCTTAGTAATAGGGTCCCGTTATTTACCTTTTAGTTACGGAACCCTAAAAATGAATCTTGATTGCAAAGAGTGACATTATAACATGAGATTACGTTGCACTCACATAGCGAAAGTCAGATTCATTCAGAAATGAATACGTAAATTGACGTTAGGTAATAAGGTTCCCATTGTGACCTGTAAATGACTTTGACTTTGAAAGGTAAACCCTAAACAACAATTTTAAATAGCACGTTTAGATTATTCCAATACAAGAAAAGTGTTTATCTTGGTCAATCAAGATGCTTTTACAGTCGAATTGCTTAATGTGTCCAATTGCTTAATAGTGACTGCCTTATTTCTGGTAAACGAAGCGCTGTTTCTTCTTAGTATATCATAAAAAACATACAACACTAGAAACGTACACGAACCATCTGGATACGCAGTTAGTTACCTCATTCACGTAACTTCGTGTTCCCAAACTTAGATATAAAACAAATAAAAGCTTGTGGGCCCTAGATACAAGTTGTAGAACAAACTGCGAGGGACCAACAAACTTGAACTGTTAAGGGCACTATCACTAAATAAAGTTGTTGATCGTACACTTTCTTTTAATGTAAGCAACGAGACTACGGAAAGTGGAAATAGTATTGAATTAATCTGAAGCGTTTTGTGAGCGGCGAAGTGGAGTTCTTTTTTGCGAAGTATCCGCTCTCTATTGCCTTGAAATATCAATAAAAAATCTTAAGTTTAAGAAAAGCAGCGATTATCCTGTGGAGAGACCAACGGACTGCTACGCAGAGGTCTCGGGTTCAAATCCACGGCGCGCACCAATGACTTTTCGAAGTTATGTGCGTAATAAATTATTAATTATCGCTTGCTAAGTCTTACAAACTCTAACATTTTTTGACATGTATAATATGAATCATCTAAACGTTGCCTACGACAGCTTTGTAGAAATATTTCAATTGCTATATGATTTGTGTTTTCCTTTTCAAATAGTAAACATTAAACCGTTCAAAAAAGCGTCTTGGATATAAAAAAGGGATAAAACTATACAGCAGAAAGCAACAAAAATTATTATGGTCAGTTAGATTGGATCCAAAAAACAAGGAAAAAAAAAACTCAAACTTAAAAGATACAGTCATATATACAAAAGAATTATTAAGCTAATGCAAAAAACTCAAAATAACTACTACATTCAAACCTCGAGGAACAAACCAAAAGCAACCTGGCAAATAATGAACAAATATAAATATAACACACCTTTTTTTTTTTTTTGGTGTCGGGTTGGAAAATCCTCATGGAGTCCCTCCGCCCCGGGAGAAGGATGAAGGGGACTGTCAGACTCTTACTGACTAAAAACCAACCCGTGTTCCTCATGTACCCGTATGTCGGAGGGTAGGGATTCGCATAAGCATTCGTCGCTACCCCCCGACGGGTATTGGCCCGCCAGATGGTCAGGCGGGCCCCGAACAAAACTCCCTTGGCGGCGGATTAAGGTGTTGAGCTCCGCCGCCTAAACACTCAGCGGCCGCAGAAGATAGGGAGGACGGCAACGCAACACCGCATCTCCTCTTCCTCTGCGGCCCCACCGCGACGCATTGAATGGTGCGCCCCCATTTGGTCGCGGGAGATAGGGCGCGTGGCAACGCAACACCGACACGCCTCTCCTCCCGCGACCGCACCCGACTGTGAGGGACAGACAGAACTGTCCCCAGCACCCGCACCGTTGGACGTATCCTGCGCAGGCCCCGTCAAGCCCACGCGGAGCGTCCCCTCCTGGATCCCTCTTAGCTTCACCGCGGGTAACCAATCCACGGTTACTGAGCCCCCCCACCACGACAAGGTGGAGATCCCACGGGGGGGGAAATATAACACACCTAGAAAACATATTATGGCAATAAAAGCAGAATTAATAAGACATACTGATCCAACTGACATAGTAAAGACCTTAAATAATTATTTTATTGACGAAGTTACAAAAACAAAGACTACTGACATTTCAATCTAAAATGACGATAACAGAATTAACAATATTATTAGACATTCCAAATCCATGTTCATGGCACCAATTATTGAAAGTGACACTTTAAGTGCTATTAATCAATTAAAAAGGACGAATTCTGTCGGTTATGATGGTTTTGTAACGATAATAATTAAGTCAGTAAGTACAATTTTATAGCACCAATATTAACACACATTTTCAACCTATGCATAGAAAATGGCATATTTCCTGACCTAATGAAAATATCATTAGTAAAACCAATTCATAAAAAGAACGATAAAGAAGATGCTAAAAACTATAGATCAGTAACACTTATGACCATTTTATCAAAAGTTTTTAAAAGGATTATTTACAATGCGCTTTACAGATATTTTGATAAATTTGATCTCTTATGTGCTGAACAAAAGGGGTTTCGGAAAACACAACCATAAACATGGCGATATACGATCTGTTAAATACCGTAATGTCTCGAATGGACGACAGTATTCCTATATGTGCTTTGTATCCGGATATGACAAAAGCCTTTGATCACGTAGATCCCAATAAACTCTTAATCAAACTCAAAAACTATGGAATCAGAGGAAATATCCTAAATCTATTAAAATCATATCTACAAAATAGAGAACAACGGACAAAAATGTCACGATATGCCAAAAATCTAAATTGGAAATAAAATATACGTCTGAATCCAGAACTGTAAAATACGGCATCCCTCAGGGAAGTGTGTTGGCCCCCCTATTATTTCTCATCTACATCAATGATCTTCCAAAAGCAGTAAAACATCCGATGGTCCTATTTGCTGATGATAGCACAGCCATTATAACATGTTATGATGTAACAACATATAACTAAGAAATAAGTAACACGCTTACTGATAAAATATCATGGCTGGAACATAATAACCTGAAAATTAATTTAAGTAAAACAAAAATCATACAATTTCACCAAAGAGCGCAAGACAAAAATATTAATATTAGCTCTATAGCTAATATTAATATTTTTACTCCTTCTATTGGTGTACCTCTATAGGTACACCAATAGAAGAAGTAATGGAAAGACCAAACTGATTACGTTAGTAAAAAAATTCGCAAGTCATCATATGCACTGTATCAGTTATCAAAAGTAGCGAATAGTGAGACAGTATTAACTGCATATCACGGTCTAGTTGCATCAGTACTGAGATACGGAATTATGTTTTGGGGGCATTCTACAGACAGGGAAGCGATATTTAGAACTCAGAAACGCTGCATTCGAACTATGGCTCATCTAAAACAAAGAGAGAGTTGTGCTCCATCGTTCATATATTTTAAAGTTTTAACCGTACCAACTTGCTTGTATATTTATGAAGTGGCAACATTTGTGAAGAAGAATCTTACTCTTTTTACCAAGACGGCTCAAGTCCGTAGAGGTCCAATGCGATCTCAGTATCAAAATAAATTGTGTACAAAAAATTGTAGAACAAAAAAAAGGTATTACGAAATAGTATCTTCAATGGCGCCTTTAATATATAATCATCTACCAGATGCCCTTAAAAATGTGAGTGTTGTATATTATACTAGTCATCAAATGTTACTATACGATTGATGCGTTTCTGAATGACACAAATGTTTGTATATTGTAGCTTTTATAATCATTATAATCATTTACCATTGAATAATAACTTTCCATAATTAATGTAATTCTATTTATTTCGTGATAATGACTATTATAATTGAAATGATATGTATGACAAAATTTTAATTATATAATACTCAAATGATTGATTACAATTTAGATTCTAATTTATCAATGATATATTTGTATGCTCATGGCAAAACATAGTGAAACTATAAACCGACAACACCAATCATGTACCTATGTTTTACAAAGAAATAATTATTTCAGTTCATTGCATTTGCTAAACAGTAAAGGAAAACATCATGAGAAAACCTGCATGACTGAGAATTCTCCATAATGTTCTCGAAAGACATGTGAAGTCTGCCAATTCGCACTTGGCCAGCGTTGTGGACTATGGCCTTACCCTTCTCATAGTGAGAAGAGGCCCTTGCCCAGCAGTGGGACAGTTTAGGTATATACAGGGCCGATGAAAAACATAAAGTAAAAAAGTAGGAATATCTTGAACTGCGAGAGCACCTAAAAAAGAAAAACCGCAATAAATAATTGCACACATACATAGATTAAGTAAAAAGGGATTGATGAGTTGATATAAAAATCTTTCGTTCTGTTTTCGAAATTTGGCATAATTTCTTGAAGTTCCTACTGTCTGAAGTTGCTAAGTACCGACAAGCGTACTGACAACCCGCCGTAGCATGGTATATAGACGTTAAAAATTATACGTTATTACGCCCGGTTCCAATATTTGATCCATTTATGTGGAGATTAGAGACTAAACTTGTTTGACATCTTTTGTATGGATCTTATGTCAATTTCTCGAAAGTTATGATTCGTTTGGTTATTAATTTCGGTCGATATTAGTCAATTTAGTTAATCACGGCTTATAGCGGTGCTATTATGGTACATTATTTGACATTACCGTAATGGTACTTTTCGTAACCTAAATTGGTGACTTGGCATCTAACAATTAATACATCAAGAAATTCTACTTTTAATAAATTGCTGAAAGGCCTAAAAGTCTATCGAAGCAACAGAATATGGAATAAAACATTTTTCGTTTCGTATTGTATTCGTGTATTTCGTACCTTTGGATACAAATAATTTATTTGAGGCAGCCGTAATGAAAAAAGATGACAAAGCAAATCATTCAATACGTTGTGAACAATTTTCTGTTAAAAAGTATTTCTTTTTGTAATTTATAAGAAATTTCCTTTATAAGTAACTATTTATAATTCAATAGAATATTAATAAAATATGGATTAATCTCGAGAATATAAATAGGCTTGTGTCCACTAAGATTAGATCGGTTTGATTGTAGTATCTATAGATTCATTATGATTTTAAGATGTCAATAAAGTTTATTATTTTTATAAAAAGGTAAGATTATTGTTATTTTTAGGATTCTTAAACTAAAAATAATGTATTTATTCTTGTGACAGTGAACATCAATCAGAGAGCATAACGTCTAACAGTCCGTCCGCCATTCATGTTGTTGACGTTTTAGTAGTAAATACAACTAAAACGTCAAACTTTTTACCTGTCAAATCGAATATAACAAAATGAAAGTGGGTAGATCAGGCCAGACTTCATTCACGGTTTGTTTTGTTTCGCACTTTGTGATATCACTCAACCGCCATGATGGATTACAGCGTTTTCGTGTCAAATTCAAAAAAGTTTAAAAAAAGCCGTAATTAGTAATATTGCTGACCGATTTTTGAAGGAAAAGTCAGGTATTTCAGTTTCACATCTAATAAAGGACCGAATCAATCGCTAATTACATTTTAGGACACAAGCCTATTATAGTATGTAAAACCAGTGTGAATTCTTTCACACTGGTTGGAAAAGAAAGAAAAGACTATAATGATAAATAAAATTCTCGGACAACTCCCACACTATCATCTGATCCCAAGCCAGAGGGAGCTATCACACCAGTGATAACCGGTAAGCATTCTTATTATATTCTTATGTGCGTACATCATAAGCAATAGAGAGATAGCGATATCCCATGCTTTAGACCAGTGTCAATATATTTAAGAGTAGTGACTTCCAATTTCATGTCAGCCGGGATCGACGCCTCAACGTGCTTTCCAAAGCACGAGAGCATCGACGAGCAATAATTAACAATTTAATACATATTATTCTCGGCTGGTATAATACATAATTTGTCTTGGGTAGGAATCGAACCTACGGCTCCTAATCAATATTGATTACCTATTCTCTTATGATTCTGGCGTCATTCTGGCGTCGTCGGCGACTGAGTTACAACAAATGATGAACTGCATGAATGAGAGCTTTGAATCGAGAGGTATAAAATTGAATGCAAAAAAAACGAAAGTGATGGTGTTTGAGAAGGGTGAAAATGTGATTGAGTGTAATATTGCGATTGGAGAAGAAAACATTGAACAATTGACAGAATTTGTATATTTGGGTAGCATGTTTACAAGAGATGGAAGATGTGAAGGAGATATTGAAAGGAGAGTGACTGCGGGAAACTATGTAAATGGAGCGCTGCATGCCTTTATGAACGGCCAGAATGTGCCAAATCAGGCGCGACTGGCGGTTCATAA
Source organism: Euclidia mi (assembly GCA_944739405.2). Classification (NCBI taxonomy): domain Eukaryota; kingdom Metazoa; phylum Arthropoda; class Insecta; order Lepidoptera; family Erebidae; genus Euclidia; species Euclidia mi. Next base: position 106,845,416 of record OX123181.2, read on the forward strand.
TGGAGTGCTTGTGCCCACGTTTATGTACGGTAGTGAGTGTTGGGTGTGGCAGAAAAAGCATGAAAGCAGAATTAACGCAGCTGAGATGCGGTCACTGCGTAGTATGTGTGGGGTAAGACTGATTGATAGAATTCTGAATGCAGTAATACGAGAGCGATGTGGCCTGAAAGAAGATGTCGTGACAAGGATTAAGAAAGGAATGCTGAAATGGTTTGGGCACGTGGAGCAAATGAGTGAAGAAAGAATGACGCACCAAATATATGAGGCTAACGTGTATGGGCAAGTCGGTCGCGGCCGACCTCGTAGGACATTCGTCGACCAAATTGGTGACGTTCTGAAAAACGGGAAGGTCCTAAGCACCCGGAACCGGCGAGCATGTATGAACAGAGTAATGAATGTAGAGAAAGCGCGTGAGGTTTGTAAGGATAGATGCGAGTGGCGTTCCGTTGTCTCTGCCTACCCCGACGGGAAAAGGCGTGAGTTTATGTATGTATGTATGTATTCTCTTATGGTGGACCCATGGACATGGATAAGTAATAGATATCCAAGAATAATAATTCTTACTGTGGTTCACTGCGTCAATCTGAATGTTTAATTTATGCAGGGCTGCTATTCACTGGAGCGTAAGCTTGTGTAGGCAGGACGAAATCGTGTATTTACTAGCATTAGTTACAGTTACAAGGTGATAAGTAATATATATTGCGATGCGGCTTTAGATCTAATTCTGTTATTTAATTCACTAAATTAATTAAGTATGCTTGATGGCAAGATGGCCATGGAAAAGACAGATGGTGACATTAATTATAAGGATGGATGTGAAAGGCGAGGGATGACTAGGGCAAGAGGATGAATAAATCGCTTGATGGCAATTTAAGCTAACTAGCTCATAAAAATACATGTCCGTTAATAAATTATATTTATTTATTTTGGTATCATTTATCAGAGAGAACAAGAACTACTCTAAATTTAGTTTGGCATTATAAGAATAGCAATAATATATATTTTATCACTTCTTAAAACAAATACAAGTTATACTTACCAATATAGTTCCTATATACACCTTTGATCCGCCACTTCAGCCGCCATTTGAGCCGTTTCCCCATAATTCTTTACAGCCTACCAACCGTAACGGTTCAACCTTAACACGCTTCAGTATGCACGAACCTTTACAAGCTTAAAAAGTCTACACGAAGGTCAATGTCGGGTGTCAGTCGTAGGCCCTTGACCTTAACCATTAAGCCGGACGAAATGTGCTTGTAAGGATGTTATGAGCAAAAACGCTTGCTTGTGTAACATACGTAAATTGTTTTAAACGCTTGTTAATAGTTGGGACGGCCTTTAAATTATACGTTGGGTATTTTTTTTTTATTATGTTTATGACATGTATTGAAAAATGTTCTGATTTTTTAAAATAAATTTACAAATAAATCACCACATCAATTTCATATTTAATCAAGTCCATATTTGACAGGCTTTTCGGTACCATAAAAAGCTACAAAGTAGTATTTTATTTTGGTACGTTTAAACTAAAGCTTTTAACACTATTCTACGTAATTCAATAGTTAGACACCTCACATTATTTGTAATTGGAATTTAACGTGGTTTGTGTTCGAAGTAGTGAAAGGTGGATGATAGAATATTAGTTTCAGCGAACTTAAAGTATGAGTGCTCGGCCACAGTGAAAGGCGGGCGCGGGTGTGGGTGCGACGCGGGCAACTCAAACATATGGAACTCTATAGGAGTGTCAGTAGTGGGAAGGTGGGCGCGGCGAGCGGCGCAAGCTGTGCAACGCGCGGAGCACGCGGGCAACTCAAACCATAGGACTTTCATACAAGTGTCCGTAGTGAATGCGCGGGCGGCAAGCGGGAAACAATGCGGAGCGTGCGGATCTCAAACTTTTATGAGCAATGATATTATAAGTAATTATTAAATCAGGTGCGAGTCGAACTCGCTCATCAAGGTTAACGTAGAAGAGGGATTCAATTAACATAAGCATCACATAGCCCCCTAGTCAAATATCACTATAAATTTTTCGCCAGCAAAAAAACTTTACTTTCCTTAGTGTTTGTATATCGATATTGTTTATTGATATTGTGCACCAAGAGTTTTGAGAAGCAAAATTTTAATTTAAAAATCTCCATAGACACCCCGCTAGTATAGGACAGATATATTTACTTGTTTATTTTTTTTGTACATAAATTGTGAAGCGGTTCACTTACCAATTTTGAAATTTTTTGTCTTAATAGTTTCGCAATAAAGTGGCTGTGACATAGAAACGGATAGACAGACAGACATGGCGAATCTATCAAGGGTTCAGTTTTATGCCACTTTGGCTACGGAACCACTGGCAATTGACTGATATGTAAGTAACCTATCTTAGGTTACTTACATATCAGTCAATCTTCAGAAATGGCACACTAACGCACTCGTGGATAAGTCCATATTGCGATATCACACAACATCACAACGTATTATTCGCGCATATAAACTAGGTAATTATTATAGACTACGCTTAAACGGCTGAAATGATTTTCTCTACTAATATTATGAATGCGAAAGTGTTTATAGATACCTATATATTCGGTATATATAATGGTAGATAAGGTCATGGATACTATTCTTTTCGGTATATATAATGGTAGATAATGTCATGGATACTGACCGAATTTCTGAACTCTTTAGACTAATCAGGAGTCACACACAGCTTGAGACTGCAAGTAAATTTATGTTAACCCGACTTCAACGCGCGCAAAACCGCGACCAAAAGCTGGTATTATATAATGATGAACTCAAAAATGCAAAGTATCTATATAAATTCTAATTTGTTTTATTTATTTACATTACCACATATCTCTTCTTAACCCTTCCATTCATTCCTGAAGTTACTAGAATTTTCCAAATTTTATTCAAAATAAGTATTTCTTTTTGTAAATTTTTGCCAAATATTCATAAACATTTTCCAAATTTCATTGAAATCAAAATTCTCATAGCAGTTATAAATGTGATTTGAACCCACGCCCTCAGACCGTGAGACGGTTGTATTATCCGCACGGCTATAGCCTTGTTACCATTTAGTTGCGAATTTGGCGAACAATTGACAGAGTGTTACTATGGTGAGAGCTAACGTCATCTAACTGAAAACTCAATCTAGCCGCGATCCGTCACAATAGTAAATTTGACAAACACTGTACACCGCACCCGTAAACGCGCCACTACGGACACATGAAGGGCTGCCCGCGCTACTATGGCCAAGCACTGGAGCGCAATGTTATTGTATATTTATAAAATTGCTTAACCTACTATACCGAATCGTGCTAACTAGTAAGCCAAGATGACGAAGCGGAAAGCTTATACGAGGGTCAAACTGAAAGTTCTTAGAAAATCAAAAACTGATTACATTAGCCAGTTATTAGTTTTATTATATCTTTTCAAAATATTGTCCATTGACGTCAATACACCGCTGCATGAGATGGAACCACTGGGAAAAGCACTTTGCCCACTCGTCCTTAGGGGTCTATTCAATGGCATTGCGATACGCAGCCACCGCTTCTTCAGCATTCATAAACCGCTTTCCTTTAAGTTTTTCTTTAATTTTTGGAAATAAATAAAAATCACAAGGCGCGAGGTCGGGGCTATACGGCGGGTGACCCAGTAATTCAACGTTTGATGTCGCCAAATAGTCGATCGTTCGCTTGGCGGTGTGCGACGAGGCGTTGTCGTGGTGAAGGAGGATCCTACTGCGAGGTCGTTTCTCTCGAACTTTTTCCAAGACAAGTGGCAAACAATTGGTAGTGTACCATTCTGCAGAAACTGTTTTTTGATCCTCTAACACAATTGTTGCGAAATGACCTATCCTTCCAAAGAACGAGGCCACCATTTTTTTTCCCGCACTTCGATCTCTCTTCACTTTAGTTGGCAACTCCTCGAAAGGAAACACCCACTGAGCAGATTGTCTTTTGGTTTCAGGATCATAACAGTAAATCCAGCTTTCGTCACCTGTTAGTATGTCGAACACAGCATTTGAGTCACCTCCGTTAAATCTTTCAATCATTTTACGGCACCAATCCACACGATGGAGCTTTTGAGCCTTAGTCAAATTATGAGGTATCCACCGGGCGCAAAGCTTCCTGACCGCTAAATGTTCGTGGAGGATTTTGTGCACTTGACTCATACCGATGCCTAAGCTTGTCCGAATCTGCTGATAGGTCACTCTTTTGTCAGTCTCTATCATACGCCGCACAACACAGATGTTATTTTCAGTCGTCGCCGTAGAAGGCCGTCCCTCACGTACATCATCAGTGAGATTAGTGCGACCACGTTTAAACTCATTAAACCAGTTGTAAACAGTCGCACGAGATGGGGCTTCATCGTGAAAGGCCAATCGTAGTCTATCATAACTTTCTTGTTGACTTAAATGACATCGAAAGTCATAAAAAATCATTGCACGAAAATTTTCTCATGTTAAATTCATGTTGACGTGACACAGACAATTTTCAATTTGCCGCCAAATCGTAAAACAAATGACAAATGAATGAAATATATAATATATAAATTTTAGAATTTTTTTTTTATTATATTGTTTATAAGTGGCCAGTTCTAAGAACTTTCAGTTTGACCCTCGTATTTCCGGATCATAAGAAATCCTAACATCATTTATTTAAATTAATTATATAACATTTTTAAAATTTGCCGGCGTCACTAGTTTGAAAACTGATGGTGACGTTTTTGTAATGTTGTGTAATAAGATTTGCCTCAGACTTGGCTAAATGAAAACATTTTGTTACAACGTTTACGATACATAGTTATAGAAATGCCAATACGGAAGAATTTAAGGCGTAAATGTTCCTATACAGCTATCTACATTGTAAGCAGTCAAAAGCGTAGATTTTATGTTGAACTCATAAAATTATATTTTTATACGTAAGCCGTAAAGTGTTGGTAGCGGAGCATTCTGTAGAAAACCAACTACCATTTGTACTATAAAGTTGATACTTAAAGTTACAGTGGTACGGTCAGCAAAAATATTTTTAAATTAATTTAGGCCTACAATTTTCAACGTGAAAGGTCATGTCTGTTCGAAAAACATACTCTTTATTGATTAGTTGCAGCCATTAGATGAATGCTCATTCGTAATTACAAAGATTCAAGTGGTTTAGTGTCTATACCTTACTTGGTTACCTCTGATACAGACAGCACACTGCTAGAAGCTACTGTAGACGCTAAAAAATACTGTACAACTCCGTGCTAGAAGGAAGAGCAGTATTGCACGCAGGCCAGAATTTGTATAAAAAACGTTTATACTAGGTAACTTGCCCCCTCTATACATGCTCCTTTGGGCTCACAGGTTAGGCCTGGCCTGATTGAGCCGGTCTATTTATGCTATAACAAACTTAACAAAGTGTACACCTAAAATTGACAAAATATATAAAGTTGCAATAATAGTATTTATTTTGTCCCGACGGTTCGGCGTTAGTTAACATACTTCGTGATCACGGAATTATTGATGTTCTGGATTATTTCACCTTTATTTTCGAATAATTGTACGATTTATGAACTGCACCTATTACATGTTTCTCTGCACCACCCAAAGGTTGACTGGTAGATAATGCCTACGGCATTAAGTCCGCCTTTGTACTATTTTTGTGCATAAAGTTTTAAAATAAAATAAAATTATGACCCGATTTCGTAACATAAATATTAACTTAATATGTGTATCCGGAATGAGTAATGCATGTTTTTGTATTTTCACGTATCAATGTATTTTCACGGATGTTTTTGGCAAAGTGATACAAATCTATATTTTACTCAAATGTAGTATCAGTTAAAATGTGGCTGCTAATCGTACGCTCGGTACTTAAAGTGCTGTCAGATCATTTCACGTACTAATGTTTGTATACGCAAACTGGAAAGTCTTGCAACTTTTCTGCAAAGCTTTCGTGATAATTTGACCGTAACAGATTTTTTTTTGCTGAAGTACGTACGTTGAATAGTTGACTATTGGGAGCCTAAATGTTGTTTATAATATATTTCCGTATTTACATTTCAACCAAAGCTATCTATGAAATATTTGTGTAATCTGTCTATATAAAATTCTGTGTTACTGACTGACTGACAGACAAGACACACCCAAAACTTTTAGGCGCAAGAATCTGAAATTTGGCGTATATGTTCCTTGAGGACCATAGGGGTGCACTAAGAAGGGATTTTCCGATATTCCCACGTGATCGGGCAGAAACGGTTATGTGCAAGCGTAGTTGCGGGCATCATCTAGTGTAATAATAATATGTAACTGCAGGTATATGTTTTCTTTACAGGCTTACATACATCATATTCACAGTTACTTAATTTCTCTCGGCATCTCTCTCAGGACCTGTCTAACTTTCAAGAAACAGGCGTGAGTACATACATTGGTATGTAAATAGAGTATAATGAAGAGCTTGGTAAGTGGTCATTAGGTTTCCTCTGCTCGCGAAGTCATAAGAGATGGGCACGCCCCGAACGCCTGTAAGGGAGAGTCATACACGCTCACTGTCTATCACGAGAAGCAAAGCAAACCATCGTAAAGAAATAAAAGCTTTCCGTGGTCTGTGGATAAGCTCTCCGTAGACAACACAGACGGCAAATCACTTTCGCATAAGTTTTTACCTGATCAAATATCAACTTACATGATGGTGATCTTAAGTGTTCACTTACCTTCAGTGACATAAATTTAGCATGCCATTGTTCACTTCTGGGTACACCCAGAAGTGAACAATGCCTGGCCTCTCCACTAGGCCCGATTTTCAACTTTTCGTGTCCAGCCGCTGCCGAACATGGGACTACATGACTACGATGCATTATTCGTATATTAAATATATAATTATACATTTATACTTATTTGCCCTGACGTCAAGGCGTTTGTATTGATCTTTATTTTACGCTCTGTTAGTGACCTCGAACTTATGCAGACAGATATTTTGATCGTAAATATACATACGTATCAAGGGAATCAAATAAAGTAGGTATTTTACTACATTGCATTTCTAGTAATTTTTTAAATTATTCTAGTCATGCCGTGTGGTTGACGGCATAGAATACAAGTGTCACCACCCCCTATCATCCCGTGGATGTCGTAAGAGGCGACTAAGGGATAACACGATGCAAATACCATCTTTGCGTAGAGACGGAAAACTCGACATCAAACCCTATACGACTGCCTCGTTGGTCTCGCGGCATAAATGTGCGCGTGGGATCGGGAGGTCCCGGGTTCGATTCCTGGGTCGGGCAGTGTTATTGGGTTTTTCTGTCACGAAATTCTCAGTAGCAGCACGGAGTCTGGAAATGTGCCCGGTACGGCAATAGGCTCGCCCCTTATTACGTGGGACTAAAGTATATCTGGCGAAAAGTGGGTGTAGAAATACACCTCTGCCTACCCCTTCGGGGATAAAAGGCGTGACGTTATGTATGTATGTATGTATGTATTCTAGTCTATTTTCTTATTTTATTCGCGTTAAGTAAAACATTTCAGTTATAGACATCTATTGTAATTAAACTAGTTTACTGATATTATTGCAATATTTTAGTTTTGCTGAGATTAAATTTTAACCGAATGATCTACTCACTGCTAAATTATCTATTAAAATCCAACGTTTCCATTTCTTTATAGGAACCGTGATTGCAGTTTAATTTCACTGAACTGTAGTTTCATTTCAATGAGTAACATTCGCGTCAATCCAAATATTCCAGACAACAATATTTTCTTACAACATAAGATGCACACAAATTGCCAAAAATCTGTTATTTTAAAAAAGCATTTCGACTTCTGAATTTTCATTACACGGGGGATTTTATCGAGTACAATAAAAACGGGCACAGATACAATAAACCACACTCTTCGACTATACAGTACACATCTTCATTATGTACTGGACGTAGCGGCGAGCCTTCTATCGTACTCTAGGCGATCGAGGACAGTTGCTAAAAGTCCGGCGAAGCCCCTGAAGTTGTGATTTTCACCAGCATCTAACAAGAGAGTTGACAAACATGGATGCACGAAAATGTAGAGCATTTTTATTTTTGTCGTGAGTTGCACCTCTCTTCATCCTTTTTTATTTAGAGACATTGAAAAAAGCCAACATGATTTAAAGTTATGTATTTCCGTAGGAAACAGAAAACGGTGAAACTTATTTTATATTCAGTTTGATAGTATAGTAGTCGAGCTATGATAAAAATCTGGACGAATCCCATGCTTTTTTGCTGAAAATCAAAGTCAAAATGCTTTATTCATTTAGATCACAATGTTATGCTTGGGGATGTCAAATTTAAAAATTAAGCAGTCAACGATTTTACAATTAAACTCATTTGATAATTAAGGTAAAAAAATGTGGCTGCAAGATGCCAGATTGACGATTGATTTTCATCATGTTTCTTGCTGGCTGTACCGTGACGACCATTATTTGTGTTGTTCTTCTCTCTTTTTCATCAAATTTTTCTAACTCGACGTACTCGTATTTAGTTATCTAACACATTGCTCGCTTGATCGGATCAGATAGCACTGCTCAAGTTTACAGCAGATACTTAGCAAACGATTTGATGGTCATAGAATTTGTAGAGTAGTTTGAAATCTATGCCAAAGTATGGCCAATAGCACATATTAATTATAATTTTCATTTAGATTATTAATAATTTTGATTACACTGAATGTTCTGTTTTGAATAAAACTAAGTCATTCATTCATTTATTTGCAATAAATATGGTACATAAGATGTTAAAATACAATACAGGATCACGACATATTTCACCTTCTTTAAAGGTGTGCAAATTTAAACATTGACAAATAAATTTATAAGTATTTAAGTTTATTGATATTATTATGCATATATTATGTGTATTACAATGCATTTCCATAATAGTAAAAACGAAAGGAGCTCTTTTGAAAATCTTTTATAGTATAGAAGCTTTCCTCTATCAGCCAATGCCGAAAAGCTCGACAGAATTTACCATATGGCAAATCAGCAATATGTTTTGGCAAAGAGTTAAAAATTAAAGGCGCCATGTAAGCACATCTGCGTCTAAAAATTTCTAATTTTGGTACTGGCATTTTGAGATGAATTTGAGTTACTTTACGCTTACTTTTTTTTGTTGTTGCATTCGAAAAGGTACGGATGACCTTTGACAAATTTTGCAACTTCGTATATGTAAATACAAGGGACAGTAAGTAATTTCTCCGACTTAAGTCGCTGTCCTAAGCGACTGTTTTGGTAAATGAGGGGGTGAAGCAGGGGAGGTGAAGGGCGCATAGCTGCGTCTTGTGCGGGGCGCCCCCCTTCATTCTCGTTGCGTGCGGCCGTATTCTGGCAACATCCGTATTCCAATATTTCAAAATCGCAAGCGAAACGTTTTAGCATATTGAATTGAGATACTGATGTTAAAATTTAAATTACATAAATAAATCTGTTTGTACAATATAGTCATAGCTCAATTTTTGTTCTCAGTAGCGCCATGAGCAAAACTGGTTTACATTAGACGTTATAGGTATAGTTGACGAAAGTAGATAAATACCTATGTGCCGTAAGATGATAAAAATAATTAAGTCAGTTCCATGAATGGAGAGGCCCTTATTATTTTTGTTTTGTTTTTGTATAAAAATGGTGAAGCGGTTCATAGAATACCTACATCTAATTCCATTCCTGCCAGTTTTCAAATCTATTTTGCAATAAATTGGCTGTGACATACGGGTGGACAGACAGACAGACATGGCGAATCTATAAGGGTTCTGTTTTAACAATTTTTGGCTACGGTACCCTAAAATACTGCCCTACTAAGCGCAAAAGCCGTATCTCAAGTAAAGCGAGTTACGAGATAATTGAAGTTTAGTAAAAGGTGATTTATTTTATTTCTTTATGGATGTTTTATTGTTATTATAGGTATAATTATTATAGTAAAGGTTTCGAAGTACTTCGCCGTTTTTAGGGGTTGCGAGTGATTAAGGGGGGAAGAGGGGAGGTCTCGGAACCCCCCCTCACCATTTTTACTTGCCGGAAATACTTGGTTTCCTCTGTAAAAAAATATCTCTAAACATCGGCGTGTATGGCACTGCCAACTTCCACATTCTTTACACTAGTTTAATAAACTAAGGCTGACGGGCTCCTATTTTCGGATTAAGGGTCAAAAGAGAACCTAACATAACCGATTTAGTTACTTATTACAGTCGCACCTAACTCTAGGCACTCGAAAGCAATGGCGCATAAATTTGACATTAACTATATTGACAGCTAATGTCAAATTTGTGTGATCAATAATGATCATTCTAAGATAGCGGGTTTGCGTTTTGTTTCACGTTTTTCACATAAAACCTAAAAATTACATTTCTAAAACTGTACTTAAGTATAAAAACTACGTTCCGTTTTGCATAATTGTCGAAATATTTAGGAATTTTTGGAAATTGTTTAAAAATATTAAGACGCAACTCCGGCAGCCAAAATTATTTTTAGGGGATTAAAACTAACTCCCTTAAGCTCCCTACACCACCAATTCCCTCAAATTCAGGCGACTCGTTTCGCCACCCAACCCATTATTATTTTTCAAAATAGAGGAAATATCAAAAATATATGTGGATATACCTTATTCATGAGACACTGCTAAGTCGCTTAGAAAATTATAGAACTAAAATTTGAGCTACTGCTTTTTCGTTAGTTCTCATCATACATGTTTGTATGGAAAATTATAAAAAAGAAAATGTATTTTTGCTTATCACTAGGGAGTTGAGTCAAATTTGTTTAAAAAATTGTTTGGCATTTCTTGGCTAGCTCTTGAACAAATCGTGTTAGGAATTACTAAGTCAAATGTGTATAAGAAGTTGCAGAATTGTTATCTTTAACTTCACTGTAATTACAATAAAGATAATTAGTTAGGTACTTTATTATTTTAAAAAATACTATAACTTGTGTTATAGCAAACAGAGAAGTCACCTTCTTGCTTATAAATGATTGATTTTAGAAATTAAAAATATATTAGATGTACTGAGACATACCTAATAGTTTATGAATAATCAAAGTTTTACCCGATGTACCTAAAAAGTTTATGTTCACAACACAATAATACAACATTCGTTACCGCTTGTGTGCAGACTGCGGAGCGCCATATTAGCGCTACACGCTGTTTATTGTTCACCGTGGCGGCATCTTAGCGCTCCAGGCGCTCTGACAAGCTAATGAATTTGCAATATAGGTACATAAAATGATTCGATTTTATGTTATTACTCTTTCAAATATTGAAAACTGCGGCAGCTATGTATTGTGAAAATAATTTATATAATTATATTATGCATAATCGATAATCTATAACATAGTCAGTCATAAAAGACTCTTACGAAAATAATTTATGTTACATATTTCATAATGACTTGGCCATGGATGAATTTCTATTTTATTACGACGCTTTCTTGTACAAATCCTTCGTAGAACTTTATTTCTCTAACTGTCCATATTTTATTCTTCTAATTATATATTTGTAAGCACAGAAGCAATAACACATTAAACGCAACAAGAATATAAACTTAGGTCCTAAATTATGTGCCCCAAGTCACATGAAAAGCCTATTTGATTCAAAGTATTCAGTCTATAACATAAAACAGGAAATTACGAACTCAAATCAGCGTATTATAATAACAAACAGGTTTACGTAAAATATCGTGCAGCGGAGACACAAGTGACATGACCTATCTCTCACAGGGCTCATACCCGAATGATGAGGTCTGGGCGGAGCATAAACTAGCAACTGACACTCAGTACACCGCTTATGCTAATAAGGTTTAAATTGCCGAAGCGTTTAATATTGATGGAATCTACCGAGCGTCAAAATCATAGACGTTTGGCAGATTTTATTTAATTTTACAAAATATACACGTATAATATGAAAATAAATAGGGTAAATCTTTAGTTCATTAGGTTTCCTACAAAATTATTAAATAAAATATGACAGCTTACCATCAAAATATTGCAAACAGTGAGACGAAAGATTATTTTTTGCCTCGTTTTTGTGATTTTTTTACCGTGATTCTATACTACATACATGAAAGATTCTTTCAAAAGTCTTTTGTTCAGACTTTTGACTTTAAGCTCAATTTTTTGCTAGTTTGTAATATGTACCGTTATGGCTAGTTGCGCGACGAAAAATTAGATGTTTCACGGCTTCTGAAGTATAACAGCGCCTTAAATATGGGCGTACAGGACTCATGCCATCTCATTTCATAAATTGAACGGATGCATTTTTTTGCGCTATGAAGACACTCATAAGGTCAGTAGAGTTACCCCAGACTACTATGCCATACTGTATAATCGAACAAACATAGGCATGATATACCATTAAGGAGGTACGTCTTAATGTTATATCTTTAAGTTTACGCAGAACAAAGACAAATCTATTGATTTTGTTGCAAATGCTATCGACATGACCTTTCCATGTAAAATGAGCGTCTAGTGTTATTCCCAAGAATTTTGTGCTTTCTATTAGTTCTATTTTATTACTGTTGTATTTAATATTTAATTTTAACTGATTACTTTTGGAGGTTCTAAAGTACATATTTTTTGTCTTTTCAATATTTTTCCTTAATTTATTTACATCTAGCCATTTAATAATTTGTAGAAGTGTTTCATTTACTTCAGACTCGTATGAATCTATATTTTTACATTTTATTATAACAGTGGTATCGTCAGCAAATAAGACAGAGTTGTGTGATACCGCACGTGGGAGGTCGTTAATATAGACAAGGAATAATAATGGTCCCAATATGCTTCCTTGTGGGATGCCAGAGTAGTTTACTCGTTGTTATTGAATTAGTAGAATTATTAAGTTTTGTCACTCTTGTAAACTGCTTTCTATTACTCAAATATGTTTGGAACCATTGCAAAGCTATACCTCTTGTTCGCGCCGCTACCAAACACTCCACAAGCAATAACAACACGCATTTGTTAGAATAATATATATAGGATGTCATACTTATAGTTAAATTATGTAATCAATTCCATGAATATTAATATTAAAATAAGTATTTTACATCGTTGTTAACGGATTGCCAGATTAACAATTAAATTATGTAACACATTCTACAGTTATCATTTCAAATATTGTTTTAATGTTCCAATTTAAACAATCTAATAAATACATTCATAAACGTTACACATGCACTGGACACATACATACATTCGCACCACATACGTCACTCAACATTCACCTAGACAAACATTCAAAAGTCACCGAACAAAACGGCCCTACTGCAATTGTAAACCTATTTCCAATATTAAACCAATATTATCTAGAAACCATATTTTCCTGTGTTCACCCCGAACATAAGTGGCAACCGTGACAGGACCTGCAGAATTTGGATTACGAAGAAATTATACAATCATTATATTTATTTATTTATTTATTTTAAACTTCTTGCACAATTACAAAAAAAGTAATGCACAAAGGCGGGCTTAATGCCAGAGGCATTCTCTACCAGCCAACCTTTGGGTGATGCAGAGATGATTGAAATAGGTGCTTAAAGAGGGAGTAATTTAACAAATAATATTAATTTAAAACAACATAATTAATAGGTATCACACTAAATAAATATGTAATAATAGGCATACTTACAGTAACATATTATTATAAATATATACATACAAAATATAATACATATATACACATACAAGTATAATAGATAATTATATTACATGTATATATACATATACAAGTGTTACAGATAATTATCATATATATAAATATATACATATACAAGTATCCTTTACAGAGTTCATTATGATTCTACCAATTCAGCCATATAATGCTGGCGTAATTTAATTTTAAACAGTTCACGAGATGTAGACTTCCTGATTTCGAGAGGGAGTGCATTCCAAAGATGGACAGCCTGTATATAGAAAGAAGAATGAACAAGGCTGGAACTATGAGAAGGGCAGAGAAGAAGAAGATTGTTAGTGGAGCGGAGATTTCTGTCATGATTGCTACATAAATGTTGAAATTGAGGAGACAGATAAGCAGGAGCATGAGAAGAGTTCAACAAAGAAAAAAGAGTCGTCAGTGTACGCAATTTGCGACGTTGACGAATAGGCAGCCATCGTAATTGGGAACGGTGAGCAGATATATGATCATACTTACGGAGATTGAAAATGAATCGAATGCAATTGTTGAGAAGGCGGTCAAGTTTATTGAGCAGATCTGCATTCAGGTCGAGATAACATACATCACCATAGTCGATTATAGGAAAAATTAAAGTCTGCACAAGCATGGTTTTAATTTTGGTTGGGAGAAAGTTCTTCAAACGATATAGAGTCCGCAGGGTTCCTGTGACTTTGCGACTGGTATTTGCAATCTGTGTTCTCCAGTCAAGGGCAGTGTCGATGTGTAAGCCGAGATCCTTGACACTGGGGCTGACGGGGATGACAGACCCATTAAAATTAATAGGTGGAAGCGATTTGACATCCACTCGGCACATAATACGTGGGCTACCAATTAAGATTGCCTGGCATTTATCAGGATTAACTGACAGACCAAATCTATCTGACCAGTTTTTGATCGCATTTAGATCCCAGTTGATGTTATCGATGGCTGCAGTAAGACTTTTTGCCCTTGCCTGGGTGTAAATCTGCAGGTCATCGGCGTAAAGATGATACGTACAGCGAAGATCATGTGTGAGAAGATTTATAAACAATGAAAACAGAAGAGGAGATATTATACCGCCTTGCGGAACGCCAGAGTCCAAACCTCGCCAAGTTGACGAAGTTTCATCAACACGAACAGACTGCTGACGTCCTCGAAGATAAGATGAGAACCATTCCAGCGCGTCCGATGAAATCATATAGTAGTAGAGGACGGAAATAAGGAGGTCGTGGTTGACGATGCCAAAAGCGTTTGAAAAATCCACTAAGACCAGCACTGTGATCTTAGTGTCTTCCATACCCGCCCTCACATCGCCAGTTACTTTAAGTAACGTTGAGACTGTGCTATGTCTGGGTCTGAATCCTGATTGTAGAGGAGATAAAATATTGTTTTCGAATACAAACCCGGACAGTTGTTTATAGACGCATGCTTCAAGCACCTTAGATAGAAATGGGAGGATTGAGATAGGACGGAAATGGGAAGGAAGAGAAGGATTAGAAACCTTTGGCAGTGGGCGGACGAGTGTGGGCTTTGCCCTACAATGAAGGAAACTGGCCGGTTTCAAGAGAAAAGTTAAGGATATGGGTTAAGGGAGAGAGGAGAAAGTCCAGAATAACGGTGATCATATGACGACTGAGGTTGTCACATCCCACCGCTCTGGACTTGATAGATAGGATTACCTTTTTGACTTCATCTGACGTGACTGGAGAAAACTTAAAATAATTAATGTTTGGCCGCATTAATCCGGTCATATAGTTAAGGGTTTGACGCTTGGTTATATGATCTAGGGAGCATGTGGAGGTAAAATGTTGATTAATGTCGTCTAACTCGATTGTCCTTGGAAAGTCTATATGACGATGCTTACCAATACCAAGAGACCCCAGAATTCCATCATACTAGCTGGGGAAGAGGAATCAAGGTTGTCAAGAAAGTATCGGCGTTTAGCGTTACGAATCATCTGATTACACCGATTCCTAGCAGTCTTAAAAGAAGTCCAATTCACATCACACCGATCCTTTCGGTATTTCCGAAAAGCTCGGTCTCTTCGTCTCATCGCCATTCGAACTCCCTCTGAATCCAAGGTGCCGTTGGACGTTTCAACTTGATCTTCCTAACCGGAGCATGGGCATCGTACAATTTGACTACAGCCTCGTTGAAGAACTGGACTTTGGCATCCACTGTAGTTGCCGCGAACAAGATATTCCAGTCCATTACTGAAGCGTCAAGCCGTAATTTGTCCACGTCCATCCGAGAGAAACAACGCTTGTGCAAGACTTTGGGCGTAGATTTGGGAGGTTTAAGGATATATGAAAGGAATATGAGGTCATGATGGGAAAAACCAGGAGCAGGATACTGACCATGGGAAGGAACAAGGGAAGGGGTAGCGGTGAGAATTAAATCTAGCCAGGTGTCCTCTCCGTTGGAGTTGTGGTGAGTGGCCTGAAGAGGTAGCACATGGAGACTGGCAGATTCAAGGATCTGGAGAAGCTAAAGTGTACGGGAGGATCGAGAGGATAAAAGGTCAGTGTTAAAATCGCCCATGATAACGTAATGTGTATACTCTGAACCCAAAGATTCCAAAACCAATTCTAAATCGCTGAAATAATCAATAGAGGGTGGACAATATACAATTCCAAGAACTAATTTAGTTCCCCTGACCCAAACCTCAAGAAAAAGAAATTCTGCAGAACCAGGCGATTGTGAGGGAGATGAAGCGATTATTTTGTAGGGAAGGTTGCTTCGCAGATATATAGCTACTCCTCCCCCTCTCCTATCAATTCGGTCATTTCTAACTAAAATGAAGCAAGGAAGAGGGTAGGAAGTAGAAAGAAAAGAAAAAGAAAAGAAAAGAAAAGAAAAGAAAAGAAAAGAAAAGCAAAAAAAAGGAAAGAAAAGAAAAGAAAAGAAAAGAAAAGAAAAGAAAAGAAAAGAAAAGAAAAGAAAAGAAAAGAAAAGAAAAGAAAAGAAAAGAAAAGAAAAGAAAAGAAAAGAAAAAAGAAAAGAAAAGAAAAGAAAAGAAAAGAAAAGAAAAGAAAAGAAAAGAAAAGAAAAGAAAAGAAAAGAAAAGAAAAGAAAAGAAAAGAAAAGAAAAGAAAAGAAAAGAAAAGAAAAGTTTATTTTGAAACAGCACATAGGACACATTATAGAAAGCAAGTAGGTAGGTACATATACAACAATTAGTAAACATAGAACATTTATATAAAAGAAAATAAATAAATAAAAACCAAAAAAAAAAATTGGTTGCCTGTAAAGTCGGTATACGGGCGAAAGTTTTACGTGACAACGACTTTGAGTGGTAAAATAATTTTAATGTGAATATTCATTCGTATAGTAGGAAGAAGGATGAAAGACGCGTGCCTTTCACTTTTTATGTCTGTCTCTCTCGCTCTTAGGCGGGACGTGTGCCTCTCACTCGCTCTCATTGTGAGCGCATAACGTGAGCGGAGCGTAACGCAGTTTCTTGAAGTGTCACCCGGCAAACCAATTTATAAGACGTTGTCACGTCAAAACAAAAAAGAAACAAAAAACAATTACAATAGAATATAGTGAGGTATGTGTCCCATCGCTGGCCAAAAAAGGTGGCTGGATCAGCACTATGTCCAGTGATGCTAGTGCATACCGGACGCTGGTATTCTTCCAGCCCCTTCCGGACATCCCGGATGCGCAACCATCGCCGTGCCGATCACAACATGCAATCCGTGTGAGGTGTTTCAGTGAATGTGTATTGTGTAATTTGTAGTGATTTATATATATATATACATATATAGATTATCTTATTAGTGAAAATATACACACATACTTAGTTGCATAAATAAAATAAAATAAATAAATATACCTATGAATGATATAGTTACATAATACAATTAAAGAAGCGCGCCAAACTGTGGTGCAGACTCGCCGTCAGCTGATGTGTACCTATGCACGTACCTACATTAATTATATAGGTATACACATTGTTGCATATTCTAAATTATCGCCGCGTCCGCCTTGTCGGGAGGCGAGGGGCGAGCGGGTGTGAGGTCCAACACTCGGCGCTCGCTCACGACGAAGCGGAGCAAGTGCACACACCATCCGAGGCGGTCACCGCCTGTCACCGCCTCTTGACGCGACACTAACATTTTTCTCGGACGATCGCACTTGAAATTATGCACGTTATACGCGCAATAAATCACCCGCACGCAACAAACAATAAATACCTACTCAAAGATAAGAATCAAATGAATTAGAAAGTATATCATTATAATATAATATTGGCACAGACTCAAACATGGGTAAGTCGTAACCATAATAATTAATTCTAAAATCTCTAAATATTTATTTATTGAATTTGTTTATAACGCAGTTGAAGAAGAAGAAAGAAGATGAGGTTTAAGCCAGCTCTCAGAAATCAGGACGGCGTGAACATTAGTACCTGAAAAAGCTTCTAAAAGATCACTGAAATGGCTGGGTACGCTCTGTGCGTTAATGTGGCATATATTCAATAACCGACTTGTAAGTTGGTTAAAATTTTGCCGTAAAGTATCGCTGAGAGTCATCTGAAGTAGACATACTTGATAATAATATAAAATAATAAATATATATATATATATATATATATATATATATATATATATATATATATATATATATATAAGTATATAAAATATATAATACAATAAACTAAAGTGTTTGCAAAAATATTTAGGGTGGCTTAAAGTCAATAATCTCTGCACCACCCGCCAACCGACTCTTACACATACAACTTAAGTGAAATGAGGTACTTAATTACTGGCAGAACTAATAAAATAGCGGCATAAAAAACAAATCTAAATAAAGAAAAAGGTAACAATCGAACATAACATAAACTAAAGTTAATTGAAAGCGTTTCCGAACGCTATCCAGAGACAAGTTAGCTGTCAAACTGACAGCTATGGCCTATGACAGACTGGTAATATGTCAGTGAAAAGTTGAAAACGCTATATAATCTTTGTTTACGAACAGAAACTAAATTTATAAACAAAATGAGAGGTATACGGAAGACAACAATGCACACAAGTTTTGAGAGTGGATAGTACCTAGATGAGACATCAAGAAACGTTATTCATGCCACCATTTAAACAAAAAATAAGAACAGAAATATATATGGACAACTACAATGAAAAAATAGATACGCCGCCGACCGCCGAGCCAAGGACACCCAGAGGTCAACGCAACGTAACAACACTGTAGAAGAAGTTCCACTTTTCCTGTAAAACGCCTAGGAATAATTCACCGTGGCTATAGAAACTACGTCGCGACTATGTGAACTTCTGTCCATTCGTCGGGAACGCGCCTACAATCCAGCGGGAACTTCAGCAAGCTGCGACGTGCGCAAACGGATTGATCCATCAACGAGGAACGACCGCAAGATGATACTCCAGAGTTCCAGACACATCGCCAGGCCTGCCTGATTATACTGTGAGCCCGTTCCTTTATCTATCCTTCCTTAGTTACCCCTTCTATTTGGATATTTAGGGAGTTTTGTTCCTCAAAGGTCTGATGAGTTATTGTGCCTATCAGCTGTGCTATGACTACATTTACCTATCATAACTATTCACTTCATAGCATCGCGCCTATACAATAACATTCATCGATACAAACCTATTGCCTAGTGCCTATATCTAGCATTATCTAGTATACCTAGCTCATAACTAGGTAACCTAAACGCATTTCCAAGTCCGCTTGCTATTCTATTACACTTCAAGTAAAAATATTTTCACTAAAATATACCTACCTACAAACCGAAATAGTAAACGTACGAAGTTACTACGCAATTTAACCGAACTATTTAATTGCAATTTGCACTGCTTATATTTTACTTTAGAAGCATTTGCACTGCACTGCATTCCATAATAATTTTCATACGAGTATTTCCATAGCTTTGCAATCTTCAATCCTCATCCTTTAACAATTTATTTCAGTGGCATCGCGCGTCGTTCGTCGCTCGCGCTGTCTGATTGCATTGTACCTACGCGCCTGCGCTGCCGTATTGTGAACTGGTTAACGGTACCTAGCGACACGGCCGATCAGCTGCATTCGACTGCATTTTATCGCAAGTTCATAATGTCGTGTGAAGATTTGTCGTTCAAAGTCTTAACTGCTAAACGTAGTTCTATCAAAGGACGCGTTACTAAATTTAAAAACAACTTAGACATATTGGATACGTTGGAAAGTATTTCACAAATCGAACTAAGCAAACTTGCGATGAAATTGACGAAATTTGAAGCGTTATTCACTGAATTTGACGAGTTGCAATGTCAAATAGAAATTCTTAATGCAGATAAAAAAGATACCGAGTTAGCAATCAGAGATTTGATTGAACAAGATTTCTACCATTGCATATCGTTGGCTAAAGCATTACTTGAGAAAAATCCTACCTCTAGTCCAGGCTCAGTACATTCGTCAGCTCATTCTTGTTGTCATCATAACGATGGTTCTCATGGTGTCGGGTTTCGATTGCCCGAGCTACGCATACCAAATTTTGATGGTAGCTACTTCCAGTGGTTGGCATTTAAAGATATTTTCACTTCCTTGGTTCATGATCATTTCTTGGTTAATGTAAAAATCAAGAATATTCATAAATTCCATTACCTAAATTCTTACCTCACAGGAGAGGCTTCAAGAGTGATTTCAAACCTAGAAATTTCTGACCGTAATTACAACGAGGCTTGGAAGATTCTATGTGAGCGCTATGACAACAAACGTCAATTAATAAACAACCATTTAAAGTCATTATTTAACATCGAATCTGTACGTGAGACAGACAAGTCACTTCGGTTTATTATTGACCACGTCACAAAGAACCTTCGAGCTCTCAACAGCCTAGGTTTACCCACCGATAAATGGGATGTTCTTATTATTTATATCGTAGCGGGTAAATTAGATAATACCACTTAATTTAAGTGGGAAGAAAATAGGAATCACTTACCTGACATACCTACCTTAGAGCAGTTTTTCTCCTATTTGAAAAACCGTGCTGACGTTCTAGAAACCTCATTCAATAGGTCTAAGCAAGATAAATCTGAAAATTCTAAATATAACTACAATCATAACCAAAAGGGTCAAACTAAAGCCTTAGTAACTACTTCTTCAAGGGAGAATCGTACTTCCTCTCAAACTAGATCTTCACTGCATTGCGTAGCATGCAATGGCAAGCATTATTTGCACCAATGCAACGCTTTTAAAGGCCAATCAGTAGAAGATAGAATTAATTTTATTAATTCTCACAATTTATGTCAGAACCGTCTTCGTAGTGGGCACAAGCTACAGCAATGCAAGCTACCAGGTACTTGTCGAATCTGTAAGAAGCGACACAATTCTTTGCTTCATAAATCGGATGAGCCTGAAAATAAAAACAATGAGTCTATTTCTATGTCAGCCATATCTTCCCCTGAAGTATTATTGTGTACCGCCAAGGTTCAGTTAACTAATCCTATAACTAAGGGCACTGCTACAGTGCATGCCCTCTTAGACTGTGGGAGTCAGTCTACTTTTATAACTGAAGCTGTAAGGCAGAAGTTAAAGCTCCCTCCCCAGTCGTCTAATACCGAAGTAGTAGGTATTGGCAACACACCTCTAAAATTAAATGTCCAACGTTGTTCAGTACAACTAACATCCAAGGATAAGGCATTTAACGTTTTAATGTCTTGTCTCATCTTATCCACTATTTCAGAGAACATACCTAAGGTCGCTCTTATTGTAAGGCACCTCAACTGATCCGACTTTGAGTAAGCGGATCCTAACTTTTATGAACCTTCTCCAATAGATATGCTGATTGGAGCGGATCTCTTCTGGGACTTAATAGGTTCAGAACAACATTCCCTAGGGCCGAAAAATCCTATTTTACGAAGCTCTAAGCTTGGTTGGCTTATTTCCGGACCCAGTTTCAACTCAAAGCCTGTCAAAGGCTCTAAAAAGATAATGTGTAATTTTCTAACAAATGAACAATCATCTCCAAACCTACATGCTGAACTTTCAAAGTTCTGGGAACTTGAGACAACCTCCACAAGCAAAAGCTCTCAGCAAAGAAAAAAGGCTTTGTGAGCAGCACTTCTTAGCTAACACTACACGAACCCCTGATGGTCATTTTTGTGTCGCACTACCTCTCCGCGAGGACCCAATTGTTTTAGGAGATTCCTATGGCTTAGCCAAGATGCGTCTTCTGAGCTTAGAAGCTCGTTTCCCTAAGCAACCTGAAACCATACAAGCATACACCGACTTCATACATGAGTATGAGGCTCTCGGTCACCTAACTAAACTAACGTCAAATAAATCTAAAAATGCCTATTATCTTCCACATCATCCTGTTTTCAAGGTGGACTCCATCGTCTGATGTATTTCATTTTGATGTCCAATATTCTCACCCAAGTGTCCTAACAAAGCGATCGATACTTTCATCGACGTTTAAGATCTTTGATCCACTTGGTCTGTTGTCTTTATGCACGATCAAGTATAAAATAATCCTCCAAGAATTATGGAGCCTTAAAGTAGACTGGGACGAACCAGTACCCCAAGAAATTAAGAAATCTTGGCTAAAATTTACAGAACAGCTTTCAGAGCTCTGTTCCGTAAAGATACCTAGATGTATTATAATTAACAATTCATCCATAATAGAACTACATTGTTTTACCGATGCATCTCAACGAGCTTTTGGGACTACAATTTATCTAAAATCCCTTGACGCTAATGTTAAGAGCAACGTCTCTCTAGTATGCGCCAAGTCGCAAGTAACCCCAATAAAACCTACTACTATTCCGCGCTTGGAACTTTGCGTTGCTCTGTTAGGCGCTCAACTTGCCAACACCGTCATGCAAGCTCTAAGATGCCCAATCAGTCGTCAAGTATACTGGACTGACACAACTGTCGTCCTCGGCTGGCTTAGGTCTCCCAGTAAGGCTAAAACCTTTGTCGCAAATAGAGTTGCCGCTATCAATGACATAACCGACCCTTCTAGCTGGCGTCATGTACCTACCTCTATGAATCCAGCGAATCTCGTGTCTCGAGGAGTAAATCCGGACCAGGTAAACTCTCCCTTATGGTGGTATGGACCTGACTTCCTTTTGCAACCCGAATGTCATTGGCCTACAGAACCTTCGCTTGCAGTTGACTTACCTGAGATGAAAGCGCATCCCGTTTTTGTTGGGGAGACTGCACTTCCATGTAGTGACAAATTTATTAACATTGAAAAATACTCCAAACTTTTATTTGTACAAAATGTAGTAGCTAGATTACTAAGATTTATTCATAATGTAAAATTCCCTAGGAACAAATTATTAGGTCCCCTATCCACGGACGAAAGAGAGCATGCTATGAGTCACCTAATAAAAATGTCACAAAAAGAGTCATTCATTAAAGAAATATAATATTTAACCAACAATAAACCTTTAAAAGCTGACGCCACGCTAACCTCTCTCAACCCTTTTATAGATTCAAAAGGCATTCTCAGAGTCGGTGGTCGTATCGACACCTCTAACTATCCCTACGATAAAAAACATCCCATTGTTTTAAAGGCTAACAATCATCTAACAAAACTAATATTTCAGTACGAGCATCACCGTCTCTTTCATGCCGGCCCTCAACTTTTACTGGCTTCATTAAGGGAGCGCTACTGGCCTATAGGTGGTCGCAACCTGGCTAGACGCGTATATCGCGAATGCCTCATATGTCGTCGCTATAGAGGGTAGACCATGAACCAAATGATGGGTAGCCTACCTTCTGAACGCGTAGAGCCAGACTTTCCTTTCCACACCGTAGGCATCGACTTTGCCGGACCATTTCTAATAACAGATCGGAAAGGACGAGGTTGTAAAATAACGAAATGCTACATGTGCATATTTATTTGCTTCCGCTATAAATGCGTTCATTTAGAAGCGGTAAGCGACCTATCTAGGGATGCATTTTTATTAACCCTAAAAAGATTTATTGCTCGCCGAGGAATTTACAAAACTATTTACTGTGACAATGGTAGAAATTATGTTGCAGCAGCTAAAGATATCAATAATTTCTTAAATTGTAATAGGAATGCTATCCTTGATTTTGCAGCTGTCCAGGGCATTGAATTTCGCTTCTCACCAGCATACGCTCGTCACTTTGGCGGCCTCTGGGAGGCTGGAGTCAAGAGTGCTAAGTTCCACGTAAACAAAATTCTCAAAAATACTCACTTTACCTTTGAGGAGCTATCTTCTTTATTTGCCCAAATAGAAGCGATCCTTAACAGCCGCCCCCTTTGTCCTCTCAGCCCTTTGGGTGAAGCCCAATGACTATACTCCTCTTACCCCCGGACACTTTCTGATCGGCAGACCACTAACCTCGCTTCCATCTCCGTGTCTTCTTGCAGCCAACGTCAACCACCGCGACCGCTACAAGCGTCTAGAGCAAGCCAGGCAGCACCTCTGGAAGCGCTGGTCTAATGAGTACATTGCCGAACTTCAACAACGAACGAAGTGGCGTGCACAGTGTGCTGCACTAAAACTAAATGATTTAGTGCTCATAAAGGAGGACGCGTCACCCCCCATGTGTTGGCGCCTTGGACGAATATCCAAGCTTTTTCCTGGAGCTGATGGTCTACCCCGTGTTGCTGACGTCTCCACTGCGCATGGGCTCGTGCGAAGAGCCAACAACCGCCTATGCCTCCTTCCGAATGGAGACTCTCCTTGAAAGGCCTGTAGCCTTTCAACCCCGGGGAAGATGTTCCCGCCGCTACCAAACACTCCACAAGCAATAAAAACACGCATTCATAAACGCTACACACGCACAGCACACATACATACACTCGCACCACATACGTCACTCAACATTCACCTAGACAGACATTCAAAAGCCACCGAACAAAACGGCCCTACTACAATTGTAAACCTATTTCCAATATTAAACCAATATTATCAAGAAACCATCTTTTCCTGTGTTCATCCCGAACACCTCTTATTCCGTATTTTTCTAATTTGTCAATAAGTATCGAGTGATCTACAAAATCGAACGCCTTGCTAAGATCAAGAAAAAGGGCACTTGTCGGCACTTTTGAATTTATATTTTGAATTATAGAATTAACCAAAGTAAAGGTAGCCAGTTGAGTTGATTTACTTTTTCTAAAACCATACTGTTCTTTAGCTGGTATATCATTCTTATCTAGGAATTAAAGAAGTCTTTTGTATACTACCCTTTCAAAATTTTTTGACAATATAGGAGTTAAAGCTATAGGTCTGTAGTTATTCTTGTCTTGCTTAGAACCTTTTTTGAATAGGGGTTTTATAACAGACAGTTTTAGTTTATCTGGGAAAAGTCCTTGTTCAATAGATAAATTTATTATATGTGACATAGGTACTGCCACACTCAATGCAATACATTTTAGCAGGTCTGCGTGAATATGATCATAACCAGCACACTTTGAATTTTTTAATTACATAATTATCTGATAGACCTCACCTGAATTTGTAGGTTCCAGGAAGAAACTTGAAACATTAGTTTTCAATGTGTACGTGTCATAGTTTAGTGTGTTTGTTGTTGTCATTACTGGGTCATTTTGTATTATGTCAATAAAAAGTTATTAAATAAATTAGCTATGTCTAATCCTGTTTCAATAAAGTTACCATTATCAATTAAATCTTAATATATAAAATCCTTGCGTTACTGACTGACTGACAGACACGCTGCAGCCGAAACTATTGGGCGCAGGAAGCTGAAATTTGGCATGTATGTTTCTTGGGGACCATAGCGATGCACTAAGAAGGGATTTCCCGAAATTCCCACGGGATCGACAAAACGGGTAAATTTAAAAAAAATTGCAGGCGTAGCTGCTGGCGTCCTCTAGTTATCAATATATTCTTTTGCATTAGAATTACCCATACTGCGCTTGACAATATCCCATGTAGCCTTACCTTCATTTTTAGAGTTAGATATATGCTTTATGTTGTTGTGAAACTGAATAGTAAGTATTAATGCATTTGTTTAACAAGTTCGAATATTTTTAAACTGACTTTTGCTATTACTAGTCTTGTCAATATAGTATTTATAACTTAAGGACCTTTTAGTTTTACAACTTCGTTTGATATTTTTTGTGGCCCAAGCAATACCTTTAGCTTTGTGACTTATTTTAATTCTTATAACAGGAAAACAAAGTTTGTAAAATAATGCAAGTTCGTTGTGAAAGGCAGTAAAAGCGTCATTGGCATTTGTTAAATTAAAAACTTCAGAAAATGTTAAGCTGCCAATACATTCTATGAATTTCCTTGTATTTACTTTTGAATGGTCATTTACTCTAATAAAATAATTGTAAGCAAGTTTTTTGTTAGTCAGGGGCTGAAATTCTGCAACTTGTGTTGTATTATGGTCCGATAAACATAGATTGAACGTGTGAGCTGTTACTCCTGAAATATTTCTAATAATATTATCGATGCATTTGTTTAACCTTGTAGATTCTTTGATATGACATTGCAAACCATAGTTTGAAATTGTATCTAAAAATTGAGTGCTGATGTTATTCTTACATAATATATTAATATTAAAATCACCATATATAACTATTTTACTTTTCTTGTTTTGAAGTTTAGTCAAGGTTTCATTAAGTTTGGCAAAAAAAAGTTTAATGTCAGAATTAGGAGTTCTATAGATACATAAAATGATAAGTTTCATTAGTTGAATTTCGATACCACATATTTCAAAATGTTTTTCTATACTCAAGTCTTTTAATTCTTTTAGTTCTACACCTTGTATGTAATTTGCACATAGAATACACGTGCCAACTCTCCGTTGCTTTTCCCTTAAGAATATGGTTTGAAGCTTAAAATTATTTAAATTTAATAATTTTCTAATATGGAATCTGTACAGGAACCGTTCTATACACTAACTATATTAATGATGTAGGTACGTTTTCAATTTCATGTACTTGCTAGTGGACCCTGCGCACAAGTCGAGCGCACGCTTGAGGAAAACGCATGCCAATTGAGACGGAAGCCATATGGCGCTCGAAATAAATGGTTAATTAATATAATTATCATTACTTCTTATAATGTACGCTAACACACGAGTGCCACCAGTCCACCAATAGAAAAACCATTTGGTTGATTGCCGCCATTGCTGACTAAAAAGGCAGTATACATTCTACTCACAGTACACACTCCCTTAGAAATCAAATCCTTTCAAAACCTTTAGGCTTTAGCCTTTAGTGACTTCAGTTCAGACCTTTTGTAAAAGTATTATAATTTCAAAAAAGCTTTATCATCTTTGGAAATAGACATTCCTCGTCAATCATGCAAAGGTTATTTTCATATTCAACTCGAAGGTACACGTTTCAAAGTAACTTAAAGAAAATATATTAAGTTGTAAAGGGTGTCTTAACAAAAGACGTACGTCCATCATCGCCTTGGAGTCGTACGGTAGCTGCACAGATTAATGGCACAGCATTTATTCTCGCAGGAGTGAAGAAATTTTGTATTTACGCAGAGAATTTTAGCTTGGGGCTACGAAATTGGCAAGACTCTGATATTTTTTTGTATTTTAATTGCCAAAATCCCTGGTTTGAATTGGATTTGAGAAGTACTACCGAAGGAAGAAAATGCCTCTTTCCCTTTTTAGAGCATGCAACGTACACTAGTTTATTAACTGCTTGACCGCTAACGCCAATTCGCCGAATTCACTCGACCGATCACGTTCTAAACAAAATGTCGCGCCGCCGCTCGCCAGATGGGCGCGCTAACATAAACATTTATTGTTGATAAGTCGGTAACATGAGTAAGTTGAAGTGATGTTTTTCTTCAACCTTATAAATGACTCGTTCAAGTCGTATGAATTCTTTGTTGATATTTAGTTTCTAATTTATTATACTTAGCAGCGAACATTGACTATCCTTGAAAAAAAACACTTTGTATATTTTAAACAGGATTATTTTAAAAAGTAAATCGATGACATACATATATTATGAGTTTTCACTGTAGAGGGGTTCTATCTACACCGAATTAAATAAAAAAAAACATGTATCATAGTATAAAAATATTTAATTACACGCATACAATTAGCACGTAATCACGGAGCGCGCGAAACAAAGAGCGGCATATAGACATTATTTTTCGTTCCGGGTTAACGATTCTAAGACTCGCTTCCTATTTTTAGCATGAAGAAATGTTCAATGATTTGAATAGAACAGAGACAAAGGATTTAAACATAACGTAATAGAAAGAAACAGTAAATTCAAACCGAGTATAGCGCTGTAACCAAAAAAGGAAAATAGTTACTTGTGCGCGGTCTACGGAATTTCGAAAAAGGGAGAATAGTCACTTGTGCGCGGTCAAGCGGTTAAGTAGGTACAATCAAACAAGTCGGCGCTGGACCAGTTTGAAAAAAAATCCCTTGGCTCGCTCATACAGTGTAGGCATATTAGAAACTGGTTCTGTATACGAGTGCCAGTGTGCGTGTAAAGTTGCACTGGAAGCGACAGTGTCTTGCGAGCGATTCTCGCCCTTATGGTGGTCTAGCGGGAAGTTGTTCGAATGTACATGCTCGAGTAAAATATATAAGGGCAACAAGATATTTACAATTATATATTGGTGTTAATCTGCTAGCAACTGCCACATGTCTCTAACAGACATGTGGCAGTGTAGTGAGGAACGATCTATAGACACAAATTTGTTTAACCTATGGTTAGAAACGCCTGAACCGAACCCATTTATTGCGAGTCTGCAGTTTAGCGATATTTGTTTTCCTAGTCAGTTATTTTTGTGGTAAATGTGTCATATATCTGATGGTAAGCAAAGACAAATACAAGAATAATTAGAAGGATACAGAAGATAAAGGGTATAAAATATTACTTATTATATAGGTAAAGTCTCCGTCTCCATGGCCTCATAAGCTCCAGTGTAGATCCTTATTGATCTTGTCTGAGAACAGGAAGGAAGGATTGCGGCATCCGTCTTGATCATGTCACTCCCGTGATATGACGGCTGCAGACAATTTGATTTGAAATTTACTAACATTGAAATAAGTCTAATTGCTACTCCCGTGCTCTTGTAATAAGGCGCTTTCCTTGCGAACTGAGAATTTTTTATTGAGAGACTAGAGGACGCCAGCAGTTACGCCTGCATTTTTTTTAAATTTACCCGTTTTAGCCAATTCTGTGGGAATTTCGGGAAATCCCTTCTTAATGCACCCCTACGGTCCCCAAGGAACATACATGCCAAATTTCAGCTTCCTGCACTCAATAGTATCGGCTGTAGCGTGTCTGTCAGTCAGTCAGTCAGTCAGTAACGCAAGGATTTTTTCAAGATGTATTGTGTGGTAGACAGGATGTGCGTATTGGTGTTATATTTACAAACTAGAAGATGCCCGCAGCTACGTTTACTTTAATGTTAGCTTTTCTGCCCGATCCCGTTTGAATTTTGGGAAATCCCTTCTGAGTGCACCCTTACGATCCTCAATGTGTACTAGTACATGCCAAATTTCAGCTTCTTGCGATCTATGGTTCTGGCTGGGCGTTGTCTGTCAGTTAGTCAGTAACGCAAGGATTGTATATATATAGATAATCTCGGCATATCTTAGCGCAGCGATAGCATAGAAAGCAACAAAAGTAAAATTGTAGATATGAACTCCTCAGCAGTCAGCTCGCTTTGCTATTAGCGATGGATGACATTTGGAGACAAAGACGCAAATGTCTCCAAATCTTAGAACTTAAGAACACATGTAAACGATATATTAGTTTGATACTTTAGCCTTTATCCGATTCATTGCCGAGTTACCATATATAAGCAAAAAGACATTTAATTTGTTTGGAAGAAAAATCATTTGACTTCACTTCACTACGTTACCCGCGTAAAATAAAATGAAAACCTCTCTTTTGATGCAAGTTAAATTTCATTTACAGTACATATTATAACAGGACCTACAAAAAATAAAATTGCGCGACTAATAAAGAAGTGTGTATCAATCTTAAATCTTTTCCTCCCCTCGATCTCCAAGCTACTGGAACGCATCATTAACAGTAGACTTGTAAAATATCTGGAAGTAAATAATTTACTCTCTAACAACCAATTCGGCTTTCGGTAATATTGACAGTGGTAAAAAGCAATAGGTATATTTCTATACCTAGCCAAAGCCTTTGACACGGTGTCTACGTCACTGCTTCTCAATAAATTTGAAAAGTTGGGAATTAGAGGAAAACAACTAAAGTTAATACGTGATTATCTTTCCAATCGCTGTCAATGTACCAAAATTGACAATTACGTTAGTGACGACTCACCTATTACATATGGTGTCCCTCAGGGGAGTATACTAGGCATGACTCTCTTTCTAGTATATTTAAACGACCTTTGTGACCTCGATTTAGGGGGTGGCAAAATTATATCTTACGCAGATGACACTGTTCTACTGTTTTCTGACGAAAAGTGGGAAGAAGTTTATAAATCTGCTCAGGCCGGTTTTGACACTGTATGTCACTGGCTAAAAAGCAATGTCCTAACATTAAATTCAGATAAGACTGTCTATATACCATTCTCCATGCGTAATACCATCTCCTCTATCACGTCTTACACCTTGGTCGCTCAAGACTGCTGCAATAGCGATACCTGTCTTTGTCCTAAATTAAATGCTTCCAATGTAGTAAAGTATCTGGGTGTAATGATAGATAACAACCTCTCATTTCAACCACATATTAACTTAGTGTCATCTCGTTTAAGAAAATTGATATATGTTTTCTAAAATATCAGGCATTTAGCAGATACCACCTTAATTAAACAAGTCTACCTAGCTCTTGCTCAGAGTGTAATGAGCTATTGCATCACTGTTTGGGGAGGCGCACCTAAAACGGTCATCAAACCTCTAGAAATAGCACAAAGAGATATTCTTAAAGTTAGTAGGTACTTTCCGCCCATATAGGTTCCCAACTTTTCAGCTTTACCAATCGTGTGAAGTCTTCTCAATCCGCCAACTATTTATCGTACTCACTGTCATGATGCAGCACTCAAAACTTACCTATGATAAAAGTGTCATAACCTCCAGACGACGTAAGGATATTACTTTCTACGACAGACCTATATTTAAACATCATTATGCAACTAAATATTTCCCCTTTTTAGGCCCTTATTTATTTATGAAAATAAATAAAATAATTAACATACGATCTATGTAGAAAGGAATGCAAATTCAAATTAAATGAATATTTTCAGAAACTAAATTATGACGAAACCGGAAAGTTACTTATTATACCACAGTAGTAGACATTATACTCATCCTCCCAACATACACTCACTCATCCCATCATATTACACACAGGGAGGCTTACACTACACAAATCTATTATAACATTTTTATTTATCTTATTTTATGTTATTATTAATTAACATGTGTTTGCTTATCAATAAGTAAAATTATTTTAGGAAGAGCGCTGCTGTCTGAAGCACAGATATTTATTTATTTAGTTTAGACACAGATGTTTAATGAATAGTGTAACTAATAAGCTATACTTGCATGTGTGTATCAAAATGTACTATTTAATTTTCTTTTTGAATAAAATTTTATTATTTTTTTTTTGTTTCTCTTTCTCGGGTATTATTCTAATTTGTTAGATTAATACCCGGCCCTTTGGCAGGCGTACACGGAGACATAGGTCCAACGCGCAGAGGCCCTTTGAGAGTTTTAATCTAGAATGTAATGGAACACCTACTGAGGCGCCTCCATCACCGCACTATTAAGTACAGTCACGGGTTAGTCGCAGCAGGTGAGGGCCTATTGCTACTTATATGGAAACTAATTACTCTGGGCTATTGGGATGGGTGTTTAATGGATAGGTTTAGATGAAAACTATGGATGAATGCCGGCGTCTGCCCTAAGTACTCTTATAGTACGTCGAAAAGGGGCAGACGGTGACTCGCCAGGTCACTAGATGGACCCTCTCTAAATAGCCGCCAAGGCAAACAAACTCTACCATAAAGGCAACAAGAGGGCAACACCGGTGTGAGCGGCTAGGGGTGTAGAGCGGTGCGGCACCGGTTTCGCCATCGCGGGTCGTGACCCGGAGCGGGTTTCCCCGTAATTACGCCCTTGACAATGACACTTCTACCCCCGAGCTAATAGCTCTTGCGACTTCCCTCTGGCCGGCCGACTAAGGCAAGCCAGAGTCGAGAGTCCTGCGGGCGCTCTTGGAAATCCACTCCGACCAGCCAGTAAAGGCAAGACGGAGACGAGGCCCTGACCGAATCCCTGAAGTATTCGGGACCGCAGTGTCGCCACACACATTCAGCTTGCCACAAAGCTGCCCTGCGGTTTGTAAGCTTTCTTTCTATCATGTAATATATATCACAAGACAAAGGTGATGTTTGAAAGCTGTTACTCTGCCCTCTGAGATTGCGTTAGTCTCATGATGAGATAACGACTGCCCCAGAGGGGTTTTATTATTATTATTTTACCTAGAGTACAAAATTCGTTTTCTTTCTCTCTCTATCAAGGCGAAGTCTTAGCATTTTTGCTCACCTACTCTAAGATCTAGAAACGCTGTTTTACTTGTCGTATATGATTTACGAAGTGGTGCCTTTGGCTGATGATTGATGTCCGTGTGGTGACAGATTAAGAATACGGCATGTCACCACCCCATATCATCCCATGGGTGTCGTAAGAGCCGACGGAGGGAGAATTTAATGCAGAGAACAGCACTGTAAGAGACGGAAAACTTGATACAAACACTATACCAACCCGTTTGGCCAGCGTCGTATAGGAGGCCAATTCCTCCTTTCAAAGGAGAGCCTAGTCCAGGACTGGTAAAGGCTGATGATGATGCCTTTGGCTGTCAAGGCGACCAAGCCACTGTAAAATCAGAAAGCTCAACATTAAAAAGATTATAATGCCTTTCTGACCATGAAACAAGAAAACATTAAATAAATTAACACGTAAAATTAACATGAAAATAACAATTTTAAATACGGGAGTGCGCCCTTAATCATAGCTCGGTTGTGCTGCGAATATTTTGTGTTGAACTTTATTCCGTGAGCAACGACTTAGCGACCTTAAATCATGAAGACGGGCTTTATTTAATTTAAACGCGTTGCTTTATGATGAGAGCTGTTGTTTCGTGATGTGGTGCAAGTTGAGAGGGAGTGCGGGGCGGTAAGAAACAATAGTAGTGTCACAAAAATGGTTCTAGCGTTATCTCGATTGCCTCTCAGAGCCTTCGTCTTCTTTCTAGTCTTACCAGATTTTTACAGAATAGCTTTTCCCACGGCGTGCCAGCCTGGCCTGCGCTAAAGAAATGGATAACAATACTCCACTTCTAGCCCAGTGACAGCATATTAAAGGATATTGACTCCCCATAGCGACTGTCAAATATTTTCATGATATCACTTGCACGGGAAAGATAATAATTTCGAAAAATCATTTATGTTTGCTATGGTCCTTAGGTTTGAACCGTCGCCGTGAGAGGCAGTTTCTTGGTATCTTCACTATGCTATCACTTATATTATTGGACCAATATTGCCCCTATTTTATTAATATCGTTGAAGTAGGTACCTAGCATGGAATAACTTTGTGGTACCAAAGTATCAACGGGTTTTAAGAAATCATAGGTTTGTATCATATAAAAATAATAATTATTATTAATTACTATATCTATGGTTTGTATGTTGTGTAATATAATAATGTTAGTCGTATCTTTTAAACTTCTTCACAAGTTTAACTGTTCCTGCTAGTGTATGTCCAGCGCCTGATTGTTGAATTTCAGCAACGCAAGAGATTGTAACATACCTGTGTAGTGTTGAATTGTATTTTGTTGTGGGAGTTAAAATAATATGAGCACTACGAAGCTTTGAAGGGTGCAGTTTGAATTTGTTCAAAATACAGTTTCGATATAATGTCAGTGTCATACTTACGTCACAAATGGTATTCTCCTAAATTAACTGATATTGGAATGATATTGTAACTAGAATATAAATTGAAACAAGTGTCAAAATATGTGTGTCAACGACGAACTGTTTATTTCAAATTATACGATAATGACATTAGGTTAGCAGAATACTGATTCTTAGTCAATCCAAAATATAATCTCATTTCGTTCAAAATACAATTACAATGTCTTATAAAATACGAGAATTGGCCATCAGGTTTGTATAAAATTAGGATTATGAGAAGAACTTGGAAGAAACTCATGCTAACCATAAAAATCGCACATTTCACTTAAACGAAAATAATTTATATTATTGTGAGATGTTTGCGTTTTTTAAGATTATTCTGATATAATTGAAATCCACAGCCTCGGACTTCCAGGAACTCCTTAATTTCACAATATGACTGAGATAACTGAATATATCTCGCAATTAATCTTGCTTATCCTTTGTTAACATAGGACGGAGATAGCCAAACAAATTAGATGTCCTTTTGATTATACCAGTGTTCCAGTTGTTTGAAGATTTATCTCGTCATTGACAGTGCACCGAATATGTTGCGTTTTACCTTCACACAGATATAATTGATATTAATTTTTAACTACTATTTACTCCTTCGTGTAGTGATCGATTGAGAATACAAAGGATCACTTCTAGCCTATTTCATTCCATAGGTATCGTAAGAGGTAACCACGGAAAAACACGAAACAAATAGTATACCTACTTGTGAAGAGACGGAAAAGCTTACGTCAAATCCTAGGTATACCAACCCAGGCCAGCGTGGTATAGTAAGCCAAGTCCTCCTATCGACTCAGGTCTATGACATTATCTGCGAATAAATAGGGTACTTTAGTAAATAGTATAGGGTACTTTAGTATAAGTTACCGCTTATAATTAATTTTTAAATTTACCCGTTTTGGCCGATCCCGTGGGAATTTCGGGAAATCCCTTCTTAATGCACCCCTACGGTCCCCAAGGAACATACATGCCAAATTTCAGCTTCATGCGCCCAATAGTTTTGGCTGTAGCATGTCTGTCAGTTAGTCAGTAACGCAAGGATTTTATATATTAAGATTAGTACCAAACTAATCTAGTTAAATTATTTATTTTTTACTCCAGCCTGAAAGTGACATTACGAGACAGTTTGGAGAATTAAAAAAGCGGTTATAGTGAACGTCGTTACCTAGTTTTACTTTATAGTAATTAAACATTATCGAGTAAAACATTAAGCGATTACTGCAGATGTTTTGGGAAGAAATTTGTGCTATGACCAACGGTGCCAATAATTAAAAAATCATATTGAATCCTTTTTACCTTTCACTTAGCGGCATATAGGAATAAACAGCCTGAAAAATATCATTTTGCAAATCCTTTACTCCATACGGGTCACAATTTATAAACGGTGGACAGTCATTTGTCATCTTAGACACTTGTTAAAAAGTTTTCGGAATGTGCGTATTGGAAGAATTAGAGATATATTAACGGGAGAAATCGTATTTTATTACATTATACTCTCCATTTCATTCTTGTTTGCCAATAGTCAAAACTGGTGACGGAGTTTACAGATCGCCCAAAGACCTCGAACATGATCTAATGATTAATGTCCTGATCCAAAAACCGGGAGCGCAGCCTTTTTGTGCGTTCCGAAGTATTATAGCACTTCCAGTAAACACCACAATATGCGGTCACCCATCTAAGTATTGACTTGCACAAACATGGCTTACCCTGGTTGATTTAATGCGCATACCATGAGATTTCAACTCCAAAACAGGATATTTGATCTTCCGTTAAGAAATTTTAGCACTCTAATCTTAATATATAAAATCCTTGCGTTACTGACTGACTGACAGACACGCTACAGCCGAAACTATTGGGCGCAGAAAGCTGAAATTTGGCATGTATGTTCCTTGGGGACCGTAGGGGTGCACTAAGAAGGGATTTCCCGAAATTTCCACAGGATCGGCCAAAACGGGTAAATTAAAAAAAATGCAGGCGTAGCTGCTGGCGTCCTCTAGTTATTTTATAATTTTAGGAAGTCGATAGAAATCGCAATTTTCTAAGAATAATTTATTGAAATATTATTTTGAGTATGACTTTATGATAACAAGTATTTCCATATTTTGACAGTTATTATGACATATGTTCCTAGTAACAGCTGTGGAACCAAACGTGAACTGAATCTCAAATTACTATTTTGGGTTAAGCATTGTTTAAAAAGCAATGTAGCTTAACGTTCTTTTGGCACACATATTATGTTCGCCTATTGATATTTTGTTTTAAAATGTTTTTTTTATGTTTTAAATTATTACTATAAGCATTAGCCATAAAATAAGCTATGTAGGTATGTTGTATGTACAAGAATATTCTTTTGAACTACTGACCGGGGTGAAATACCCAGTAATACCCAAAATTGTCCAGAGAACCAGTGAAAATATTTAAAGAAAATCTTTCAAGAAAATAGTATTGTTTTCCTCTTTTGAGATAAAATGTTATTAATTTGAAAGAGTAATACTTATATGACAATAAAATCGCATTCATTAATTATATTTTGCGTAAAATTAAGTAGTTACATATTTCAATGCTAAAATACCTTAATTGTCGGCGGCGACTTTGCAGACGTCCCAGGTCTTCGAAACTGAGCAAAATTAATATATCTTGCTTGTTCTTGATAAACATAAGTGCTTTTTTTCTTTTCCGAAATCTATAATATTTAGTTATGTCAAATTGTAGGACAAAAGGAAATAGGTAACCTACATATTTTTTGGCACATGACACAAAAGGACAACGTACGAAAAAACACCAACATAAGAAAACGATAAAATAGCTTCTAGAACTGAAGGAAAATATATTTCAATTAACGAGTGGTCAAGTAGTCTTACGGCCGCCGGTTGCAATATTTGATGGCGACGATTAAATTCACAACACTCAAAAAAGAGTTATTAACGGGCGGTCCGATATTATGATTTAGCTACTAGAGAAACATGATTGTCACAAAATGTCACTACCATTTTAGTAACATCTTGTGACCAATAAAGCTACTGCAAGCTAATTATTCCTTCTAAATGCCAATAGCCTACTATCACAGTCTGTTTAGTAAAGCCTACATGCATGCTGATTGAATACATCGGCTCATCGAATCGATAATCTAATCTGTCTGCTGTCTTGACCAACAAACAACCAAGACACTCAGCCAACTGATTAGTTTACATTTGGTTACTCGTAATGGACTGGTAAACTGAACTACGCTTGACTACTAGCAAATATGTATTGAAGCTATTCATGTAGGGGTTTGTGATTGGGTGGTGCATAAAGGCTTATAATATTATGGAGAACTTGTCATAGTCTACTGAGTTTAAATGAAAGAAACTTGGAGATACCTAACTTTATCATAGAATACCTATCCCGGAACAACTTAAACAAACGCTCTTATATATTTCTTCATCTTTAGGATCTTGAGCATCCCTTTACTATCATAAATAACTGTGATAAGCGCGACATAACAAATACTCAAAAAATTAACATACATGACATCGATTTCCAAGTATATCAATAAGTTTCGTGTATTCAACATTGGTGATAGAAATTATAAGGATTGTAAAAATGTAACCTTTGTGAATCAATATCATCAACCCACGTGGCGACTCACGGCTATCATAATTAAGATCATAATAATATGCCCTTTAATTAGAGAGAACAGGTATTATAGTGTGTCGAAAATATTTATCTAACTGCGCATATTATGAAACGAAAGGTATTATGTATACCTACTCAAAATACACGTTTAAATGTAAGATAAACGAGTGTTGGTAAAACTAACAACATTCAATTTAAATCGCATTAGCACTCACAGGCATTCAGATCCTTGATTAAAACGTTTCGTCCCATTTGATGAAATAATATGATATTTAGTATCTGGGTAATCCATTTTACTCAAATTCATGAAAACTGGTTGAAAATTATCGAGTACCATTACATGATAACTGAAAAATCCATCACAGGCGACAGTGGGATACCCAAGGCCATTCACTGGGAGCGATTGTGTTTCTACGACGTGAATCGTGAGTTTTCCGAGTATAATTACATTGCCCACAGTTGATCGAATTTTTAAAGGAGCCTGTTCAAACGATACGCAAATGTTTGAAACATACATACATACATACATAGTCTCACGCCTATAACCCCGAAGAGGTAGGCAGAGGTGTATTTCTACACCCACTTTTCGCCAGATTTACTTTAGTCCCACGTAATAAGGGGCGAGCCTATTGCCGTACCGGGCACATTTCCAGACTCCGTGCTGCTACTGAGAATTTCGTGACAGAAAAACCCAATAACACTGCCCGACCCAGGAATCGAACCCGGGACCTCCCGATCCCACGCGCACACTTATGCTGCGAGACCAACGAGGCAGTCGTATAGGGTTTGATGTCGAGTTTTCCGTCTCTACGCAAATATGGTATTTGCATCATGACCCTACATCATGCAATGTTTGAAACATATTCTATTCAAATGGATTTATTTGATCTTGACCCCGTTTACTATTGTGCTGATCCTAATATTTCGCTCGATTACCTCATAAACGAATTACAAAGTGCGATTCACAAAAATACTACTACTATAAAATTATCGTTAGATAATTGTCTGTTAAGACATAAAATAACAAAACCGTGGATTACACAAGGTCTTTTGCGCTGCATTTCAATTATATGTAACTGTATGTCTTACAAGCGATATCGCAATTTTTGTAACAACCTCCTAAAAAAATTATAGATTCAATACAACAAAGCTGAACTAGAAAAGGCGGCGCATAACAGCAAATTAGTATGGAAATTTATAAAAAAATGCACCTTCACCACCAAAAATCAAGAACCACCATTAGATTTACTTCAATCCGAATCAAATCCCACACTGGCACTTAACAAAATAAATATATTTTTCGCCAACGCTGGCAAATCACTTGGAGAAAGAATCTTGCACCAAAGAAACTTCTCATTGCACGACACCTGTAACAAATCATGTAACTCCGCGCTTAAATCTTTTGTTTTATTAGATACTGACGTTGACGAAGTCGTTCAAATAATAACAGGACTAAGGGATACTTCAGCAATAGGGTGGGATGGCATTTCTACCTCTATAATCAAAAGATTTAAGCACTTCCTTGCACCTCCACTAACCCACATTTTTAATATATGTTTGTCTGAAGGTATATTTCCGAAGTCTTTGAAAAAAGCTATAGTTATCCCAATATACAAAACGGGAGAAAGAAGTTGTGTAAACAACTATAGGCTGATTTCAATCTTAAAATTTTGAAATTGTGGCTAACCTGGATAAAGGGATGCAAACTATTGGGATCTTCCTAGACCTTGCCAAAGCTTTTGACTCTGTTTCAGTTCCAGGTCTATTAAGAAAGCTTGAGCATGTGGGAATAAGAGGCACACAATTGCAACTACTTACTGACTATCTAAGCGACAGATGTCAGTGTGTAAAACTAGGTACAAACCTTAGCGTGGATATTCCTAATCCCCCCTTTGGAATGCCTCAAGGAAGCATTTTAGGAGTAACTTTGTTCCTAATATATATTAATGGCCAATGTAACCTAAGTCTTCATAATGGTGTAGTTGTGTCTTATGAAGATGATACGGTACTATTATTCACAGGAAATACTCGTACTGAGGTATATACACATGCTCAACTAGGTTTCAATACTGTAAATAACTGGCTTTTTGACAATATACTAACTTTTAACACCCAGAAAACAAAATATGTATATCCACTTCTCAATACGTAACAATAACATTCATGAATCACCTACCAACACTATATTCGCTCACGACATTAAATGTCATTCATCTGCTGACGCTGCATGCTCCTGCCCTACTTAAAAACTACACAATGTATCAAGTACCTTGGAATAACACTTGACAACAATCTTAATTTCCGTATTCACATAGACCTCTTATGTAAAAGGGTACGGAAATTAATATTTATTTTCAAAACAATGCGAAGCGCTGCAAATTTTAAATTAATAAAACAAATCTACCTGTCGTTGTGTCAGTCAATTATAGCCTACTGCATTACTTCATGGGGAGGGGCATCCAAAACCATCTTATTGCCACTAGAACGCGCTCAGAGAGCTATTCTAAAAGTGGCGACGTTTCGACCTTATATATTTCCTGCCTATGAATTGTATCAGTCCACTAATGTTCTAACTGTACGTCAATTGTTCATACTGCACACCATACTAAAACAACACGCACTAATTCCATTCCAACCACTGTCGCCAGACAAGAGACGGAAAGATCTAGTCTGTACTGTTTCATGGTAAACATGTCTTTATAAATAGATTTTTCTTATTCATAGGCCCTTTTTTATAGAAAAGATTAAATAAGTAACTAGATATATATATAATTTTAGTTAAAAACAATGTAATATAATCATAACTAGACACTTACAAACAATGACCTACTCCGATACTGAGAATTTGCTTACTGTCATAAAATAATCACCTACTATTCAATAGCCTCGATTTTGATTATTATTGCGTCAATGTTAATTTTAAGCGTATGCACATTTGTTTTATTTGCACAATTATATTACATAACTACAAAATAGCCTGAAACACAGGGGAAAACCTAGTTCAGGCAATTAATTTTAAACCCAGATAGTAAAGTAAAAATAACCTATACCGGCTTTAAACTACCTATATGTTAAGTATTTATTGTTTATAAGATTATAAAGTATTATATTATTATAAGATTATCCAGACCTAATGTATCCATCAACTGTAAACATTATTTTTGAATAAAGATTATTATTATTATTATCTCCTTTATTTCCTATTTTTCAAATTAAAATTACATTTTTAAATATATCATTTACTAAAAAAAACACATTTAAAAATATAAAATTAACCGTGGGGTCCCACCAGCATCGGGCACAGGGTCCAAGCTGCCAGTGGTTAGGGCTCCAGAGACAGGAACTTCCTCACAATACGTGCCGTGTCGAGAAGAACTGCCTTTTGCATCAGACGCTTGACCCAAGCACCCAACGCGAGCCTCTTAAGGTGACGATCGAGGCTCTTGGCTATTAAACCATTAACCGTCACAACTATCGGCACAATCATTGCCGAGTCCACATCCCACATGTCGACAATCTCGTGAGCCAAGTCCAGATATTTAATCTGTTTGTCTTTCTCGGCTATCACGAGATTCTCGTCATGGGGAATGGTGACATCAACAATTATTGCGAGGCGCTCTGATCGATCTATCACCACAATATCAGGTTTGTTGGCTACAACAGTCCTGTCTGTGACGATAGATCGATCCCAGTACAATGTGGCATGGCCATTTTCGAGAACTGGCTCTGCCACATACCTGTAGTACGGTACCTCGATGTCTACAAGTTTGTATTTCAGAGCAAGTTGCTGGTGAATGATTCTGGCTACTTGTTTATGTCTGTGCAAGTACTCGCCGTTAGCAAGACGTGAACAACCGGAAACAATATACCTGAGGGATTCACCAGGCTGGTGACAGGCACGGCAAATATCACTAGTGCCATCCCTCAGGATATATTTCCGGTAGTTATTCGTCTTGATAACTTTGTCAGCAATTGCACAAACAAACCCTTCGGTTTCCCCAAAGAGGTCACCGAAGCGTAGCCAGTTCACCGAGGCTAATAGGTCTACATCGGTTCCATACAGAGCCCGATGGAACCTGCCATGAAGCTCCTTGCTTTGCCATACACGCTTGCGATCATCAGTACTGAGTACTACAGGTGTGCGCCAGTTCTCCTTTGGCAACTTGAGCGGGGTGAGTCCATTGTCCACTGCGACAACATCTCGATGCATGTCCACGTTCGCCCGGAGAAAATATTCTCTGAGATTGCATACCTCGCGGTTGTGTAGGGTCTTGACATTCAGAAAGCCACGACCCCCACACTTCCGCGGGATGTACAACCTCATCACGGATGAACGTGGATGATGCATACGATATGCCGTCAACAATGTGCGGACTCTTCTGTCCAGAGCGTCCAATCCAGACTGAGTCCACTTGAGTATGCCAAAGGAGTATACAAGAAGTGGCATGACCCAACCGTTGCAAGCATGAACCTTGTTGCCACCTGATAAAAGACTTTTCAGTACTTTATTCAGGCGGCCAAAGAAACGCTCTTGCAACGATTGCTTCATGACGGTTTCATTGATACCTAAAGCCTGTGACATACCCAAGTACTTATAGGTATCAGTCAAGAGAAGCGTTCTTAGGTTAATGGATTCTGAGAGTTGGATCCCTTCAGATTCCACCATCTTTCCCTGCTTCACATGAATGACAGCACATTTATCCACACCGAACTCCATATTGATTGACTTACTAAAGTTTTGGGTTACTTTTAGTAAATCTATCAATTGTGCATCAGAGTGGGCAATTAACTTCAGGTAATCCATGAAAAACAGGTGAGATATGACCTGACCACTTCTTTGTAACCTGTAGCCTAACCTTGAACCCTCCAGTAAAGAACTGAGAGGGTTCATGGCTAGGCAAAACCAAAGGGGACTCAGACTGTCGCCCTGAAAAATTCCCCGCTCAATTTTAATACGTTCGCTGTCCTCCTGGATCCTTCGGCATCCTGGATAGCAAAGAGTCGTATTCCATTGCCCCATACATGACTTTAAGAAGGTGCGTAGAGTTGTATTTACTTTATACAACTCCAACACCCTCAAAAGCCATGTATGCGGCACGGAGTCACACGCTTTCTTATAATCTATCCAACATGCCGCCAGATCCTTTCGGTTACGGCGAACATGTTGGCTAATGGCCATGTCAATGAGGAGGAGCTCCTTAGTACCACGAGCCCCCTTCCTACATCCATTCTGAGAGGCTGACATAATTAAGTTGTGTTCGACATGTTTAGCTATTTTAGCTCTCAGAATAGATGTAAGAAGTTTATAGACCGATGGTAAACACGTAATCGGTCTATAATTGCCGGGCTCGCTAGTACTGCCAGTCTTATGGAGCAGGTGGGTAATTCCAGTAGTCATAAAGGTTGGCAACGATCCAGATTCCAAGGCTGATTGGAATTGAGATGCCAAACGTTCATGCGAACTACGTAGCCATTTCAGCCAGAAATTGTGCAGTCCGTCCAATCCTGGATATTTCCAATTAGATAATGGACGGATTGCTTGTGAAACGTCCTGGCTAGAAATGGGCCACGCATTCCATTTCGGGACTAACGCATGCACGTTCGATATCTCGCATCCAATCACCTTCGTTATGACCAATGGGCATCGACCAGATGCTACGCCAGAACATGCCTGTGGCGTCCGCATCTGGCCGCTGCACATTAGTCACACATTGATCTGGTCGTTTCCAACTTCTATATACCCACCTTTGGTCCCTCTGGAATGCACTATTAATGATGTACCGGTCCACACGTTTCTTAAACCTACGAATTCGGTTTGCCCATGCATAGACTTTCTGTTTTAGGTAGTCAATGCGCTCTGTGACCCGGGCTATATAATCTTGAGGACTTATGTTAGTCCCCGAAAAAGCCCGTTTCACAAAACGCATTACCCTAGGGCGTGTATTCCCCTCCCTAAAACAGATCAGCTTGCCAATAAGTGCCCTTGCCTCGGCAATACGCCGCTCAATCCTGCACTGCCACGCCGGTACAGCAGATCTTTGTCGTACAACGGTATCATTTTCTGGAAACTTAACACCAGCTATACGACACGCCGCCACGGCGGTACAGTACAAGATTGAATGCGTTTCACTGAGATCCTCGCTATTATCTAAATAATTTGATAATAACGAGTCAAGAGCACTTATCAACGCTATATTTCGCCTATGCATAGGCAACCTCGGTAGACGAGGCCTGATACCTAGTGGAGTATACCGGTAGTCCCTAATAGCACATTCCAAAGCGTCTTTTACCTCCTCATTGCACTGGGTACTTACATTATCAGCCATGTCATCCTCCTCCCTGAGGGCACTACCGCCTATTGGCGGTGCGGTCAGTGCTGTGTAGGCTGGACGGGGGTGGCATGGCTCGAAGGTAAATACTCTGAGCGAATCCTATCAAGCACGGCATTATCCAACTTGCCACTGCGCTGGATAACCCGTACCTGATCCGATAGTCGTTGAGCCGTGACGTTGATGCTTGGTTCCAAGGCCTGAAACAAAGACAGCATGCGACTACGGTACGCAGTGAGGTTAGTGCCTCCCTCTGTCGCCCCAAAATATGCGCGCATGACATGTTCGTTTATAAATGTCGTCCACTTCATGCGCTGCACATTACCACCGGCAGCGAGGACCCTGTTTGGGGCCGGTGGGCCCCAAGGTCCCAAGCACGCTGGTGGCCGGCCTCTCCCACGCCGCCGCGCATGTGACGGTGTCGAAGGCGGAGAGAAATACTCGTCGCTGGAGCTCGACGCAACTGCAGCCGTCGGTGTTGTCGGCGTAGGTTCCGACGGCTGCGAGGCGGAGCTCAGCGACGGGCCCGGAGGTGTTGGTCGTGCTCTATCGCGTCGTGTCGTTTATTATTATTATTATTGTTTTCGTCTGACATTTCAACAACGATTAAGCTTAAGATGTAAAGGAATTTTGCAAGGATATACGTTGCATTCACATGGAAACATTATTTAATTGTTTTTATACATAGTACATTATTTTAAACTAAAGTTT
Source organism: Euclidia mi (assembly GCA_944739405.2). NCBI lineage: Eukaryota > Metazoa > Arthropoda > Insecta > Lepidoptera > Erebidae > Euclidia > Euclidia mi. Next base: position 106,889,598 of record OX123181.2, read on the forward strand.
TGCATATCATTATATTTCTATAACGTTTCGTTATACTTAAATATCCGAGTGTATAGTGTCAAAACCAATATCCGACTTATTTTCGGATTTCATGTTATTGTTTGATGTTGGGCTATTATTTACTTTATTGGGCTGGTAAAAGTTTTTTTTTAATGATTTTAATACCGAAGCCTAGCTGATATACTAACAACCTCTATTATTTCGATAATATTAGGCTGCGAGATAGGTACAAGAAACGAATAGTACGAGATGGTTTGGCTATGAAAAGGAGAGCTAATAATAATAATAATAATAATATTCTACCACATTCACACAACACCATCTAGTCCCAAATTAAGCAGAGCTTGTACTATGGGTACTAGAGAATGGATAAACATACATATATACTTTTTTTTTTGTAAATACATACATATTATACATAGAAACACCCAGACCAAGACAAACATCCATGTTCATGCACACAAATGTTTGACTTGAGCGGGAATCGAACCCGCGACCTTCGGCGTAGCAGTCGCTTACACTCCCGCTACACCAACCGGTCGTCATCATCCTCCTAGCGTTTATCCCATTTAGAACCCGGGGTCCACTTTCTAGTCTAACGGGATTTGACTGAATATTAGCTTTTCCACAGAACAACTGCCGAAAAGGAGAGCTAATAACTAGTAATAATGGAACACACTATCACATTCATATGCCAAACCGATACTAGTTGTGGTATTTTACAATAATACCACGAAAGGCGTTAATGTGCATTAATGCACCATTTGTAGGAATGATTCAGGTGTATATAGGAATGTTCAATAACAATAGATGACATTGTACGTTTAGTTGGAGGCACTATTTTCTTTTACGAACACCAGGAAACCTGTTACATTTTGTAAATATTTCCATGTTTGAAACACTCATAGATCATGCCAGGTCAAGACCATTACTTAGTTTAAAATAGATATTATACTACGACCTTAGCAATTTAATCCGACTTAAAATTCTCAAATTCTCTCCGAACTAACTCTAAGAACTCCAAATCATTTCACCATTTAGAAATATTAACGTTAATCTTCAACAACTATTTAGAAATTCAACCGTTTTTCTTTGTAAAATATCTTTCAAAAGTATACTTTCAAGCAAAATTTAACTCGAATGAAATGAGCGGCCAAGGGTGGTGAGATATAACTTCAATCTGAAAATATAATTTTAATTGCCTAAATAATAATAGGCTATCTCAAATATTTTTGCGTCGAATTCCCATTATACTTTGGCGTTGGGAATGACGAGTTTCAACGAATTGCTTCTAAATCAAATAAGAATTAATTTCAAACAAACTTCGCGGATCAATTCTTGTTTTATGTTATTTTGATGCTCATTTACCGTTTTCGTTATTCTTTATAATTAACTTTTTGCACAACACAAACAATGTGGTACATAGGTGGACTTAATGCCTTGGCAGTCTCTACCAGTCAACCTAGGGCGGTGCAGAGATAATAATAGATGGTAGGTGCATGATTATTACATTTTATGTTATAATAATAATATAATAATAATGTTTTTAAAAAGTAACAGAAGCTCAATATGTTAGTAAAATCTTAAGAACTATGTTAGTTAATTAATTTTACATTTTATTTATATCATCCCATGTGAGATGGCATTGCAGTGGTTCACATACGTGCAATCCAGCCTGCTAGCTATCATTTTCAGGATATTGTTGGAGCTGGCCCGCACCCTGCGCACCAAAGAAGCACACCTCGTTCGCATTGTAGCGTAAAAGCAGTTTATATGTGCATCTGCGAACATCCCCGATGCGCTGCAGAAACGAGGCAGCCCCACCAATACCCTGAAAGCGTTGTTGTATTGGACACGGAGGGCGTTGTACGATCGTTGGGTATATCTAGCCCACAGGCTGTACGTATAAAATGACGTGCAATATGCTCAAAACAACGTAATTTTCACCTTAAAAGAGCAGCGTGCAAACCTGCGAGCTAGCATGTTCGCCCTTACAAAGCCCTCCGCTCGCGCTCAATATCGAAACCGTCACTGTGGTCAGGGTTCAATATATGTATGTCCAAGATATTTAAATTTAAATACTCTTTGTAGTGGAGTCCCATTGAGTAACACTTGTGGTACATATACCGGACTACTCCCAGCCTCAAAGGCCATGATCTCCGACTTATTGGAGTTGTAATTTAAGCCATGCGATTTGGCATACTCCTCACATTTGGCGACCAACTTTCTGAGACCACAAATTAATGCGCTCAGCAGCACCATGTCGTCAGCATAACGGATATTATTTACACAGATTCGGTCTATGTAGAAACCCACCCTGGTGCTGCTGAGCTCGCCAATCAGCTCGTTCAAATTCGACAGAAAGTGATAGTAAAGTCCCTCGTCAAAAACAAATTATATAATATTGATGCAAAATTTGCCAACCATTAGGACGGTTAGTACGGTCAACAAATTCATTAATTATGAAAATGACTTGAAGCTGGTTTTCAACAAAATATAGCACGGAAATATCAATATTGAATCAAAATAAAAATAGATTTAAATACATTATTGTAACATTTATTTTGCCATCGGTACTGTGACGTCATATAGTTTTCTCTTTTGGGAATCCAGGTAGTTCAACAATAGATGTGGGTAACGAAAATTTTATGTACACTTCAAGCGCAAAGATGTAACTACATTTGAAATGAAAGTTGTGTCAGCGGATTCTGTAATTATAATTTTATTTTTAAAAGTCAATCATAAATTGATAAAACAGTTTTTGCTTGAGCCTATACCAAGATTTTTATGTTGTATGTTAATTCTTAAAATTAATTATGTTCTGTATACTATTTTGCTTCAATATTTTTCTTATAGGTAAACAAAGATATTTATTTTCTGACAGTTTTACCATTCTCTATATTACCAGCTAAGTGCTTCTGTCAAAAAGCCATTTTCTTACATCAATAATTCAAAGAAAAGTAACGTTACTGCTAGGTAATGTATATTATGTTACAATCAAATTTAAGCTTTAATTAACTGACTTCAAAAAAAGGAGGAGGTTAACAATTCATCGGAATCTTTTTTTTATGTATGTTCCCCGATTTCTCTAAGACGCCTGGACCGAAAATTCTTGTTTTGATTGAAAGAGTATACCTCCTAGTAGGTCCCATGATCATCAGGTCAGGATATGATCATGGAATCCTGAAAAAATCGAAGGAACTCTTCAAATTTTATAAGCACACTTGAAGAGATTTGACGATAACAACCCAATGCCATCGAGTTTGGGCTCGTTTGAGTCGTCTTTACATAGACTTTGATGCTGGATGATTTCCATGGTCTGATGATAGAGTTGGAAGGTAAGCATGAGATTTTTGTGATACAATAACCCAATATCATCAAGTTTAGGGTCGTTTGATTTGTCTTGGCAAACATTTTGGTATTGGATGATTTCCGGGATCTGATGATGGAACTGAAACGAACGTGTTTAGGCTAGTTAGTTGATAACAAAAAAATACTTCAAATTGCCAGAAAGGTACAGTTCTATATTTCAGAATTGAGGCAAGTAAAGAAGGCCTCCCCATCATCTACCACCTACACTATCCTATGTACCTAATTACCACCTATTACTATTTTTATTAGTATACAACTAAAAAGCAACAAATAAAAAATATTTTTAAATAAAAAGAATCCGACTTTAAAAACACTAAGGAACTAAAAAACAAAAAATAATTGGTTTTGGAGCAACAATTTTTGGAGTCGGTGCCAAGCACTTACGCAAAAAATTACTAAATTACAAAGTACCTATTCTAAAAACAACAAAAGTTGTATAAAATGTGTAGAGGTTTTATAGTCAGATCAGAAATACTTGGCTTGGCACTGACTCCAAAATTTGTTGCTCCAAAACCAATTATTTTTTGTTTTTTAGTTCCTTAGTGTTTTTGAAGTCGGTTTCTTTTTATTTAAAAATAATTTTTATTTTAAAAATATGCTGCTAAGCAAACATGTACCTACCTATTCACTATTTCTAAATGTAACAACTGTTCCAAAAGAGGCAAATATGAATCGTGAAACATGTGTTTTGAACGATTATTAGTGGGTACTATTGGGCACTGTTATGAGAAAGGTTAGGCCCTAGTCTATCACGCTGGCTAAGTCCGGTTTAGCAGACTTCACATGTCTTTCGAGTACATTTCAGAAAACTCTCAGACATGCAGGTTTCTCACGATGTTTTCTATCACGCTTTGTGAATGTGCTTTGCAAGCGATAATTGACGCACTTAGCAAGCCATAAAATTAGTAAATTATTACGCATATATCTTCGGAGAGTTATTCGTGCGCCATCGGATTTGTAGAAGACCCACGGCGTATCAGTTTGACGCTCTCCCTTTAAGGCTATCACTGCCATGGAATTAATTATTTGTTAATGTGATTTCGTTTTATTATTCTGGTTTTTTTTATCTCTAATATATGTGAGTGCTGGAAAATGCAAATTCTAACTGTGTGCGCACTCGACCAGCTCGCGATGCTATGCCTTCCGTTTGCTATCAACAAATAATAATTTCAACAGAGCCCAAGGTCCTCGGAATGAGATAGATAATTCATTAAAAAAAAAACTTAATTAATAACCTCATGTAAGTTTGAGCCGATGTTTTTGGTTGATCATGATTTTCTGATTACCTAGTTATTTGTTGTATTGGCAAGATTTACTCAGTTAATAGTTACATACAATAAAATTACTCATATTTATGTAGGGCGTAATAATTTACATATTAACTTAAAATCCATTCTCCTTGCTCCAACACTTCGGCGTAGGTTAAAACAGTGTGGTCATGGTATGACTGATGCTCTGTACTGCTGTCTTCGTGAAACGTACTCTGGGAAGGTTCTGAAACAGCGCTCTATAAATTACGCAAGCTTGAAAGTATGTATCATCTCTATACGGAATAACACTAAGTACAAAGCGTTAGTTTGAGTTTATGATTGTGTTCATTGTGTCTGTCGTTGAATATTTGTGAAGTCCCTCATAATGTATGTTGTATTTTTGATACCCAAAGAAACATCAAGAAATATCTACTCCTCTTCATTAGGTTTATTTAGCTGTCAACACGATTGCTTATGCCCAATATCTAACTTTACACAAACACGGGTTCAATACATACGAGTATGTAAATGAGCGCCGCACGCACTGCGGTTGTGCATTCACAATCAATGTTTGAGTGTTTGCGCTGACGATGGCCGATGCTCGTGCTTATTCGGTTATTGTATTGGACACTAGTGTGCAGTTTAGGTGTTCAAGTAAATGGATTTATCGAATAAGATTGTTGGTGGTGATAGACGCATGATAAGGAAATTAATTATAATTTATATAATTATAACTTACTCTTAGAAATGTCTATCCGTGACTAAGTCAGATGTAAGTCGGTCTTAACTTAAGACGGAACGGAGGTAGATATTTAATCCTTATATTAATAAGTTAATGCGATTCATATTTCTTCAATATTGTGTGATATGACAGCCTCATAATTCACTCATATTAATATAGCTTATTATTTTCCAAGTGACTAATAACTTGAAAGGTGACTAAATGTTTGCAATTAATTAAATAACTTGCTAGAGATTAAATATTTTCGCAACTTTTATATTAAAGTAGAGGAGGCCAGCAGCTTCACCTGCATTTTTTTTTAAATTTACCTGTTTTAGCCGGTCCCGTGGGCATTTCAGAAAATCGCTTCTTAGTGCACCCCTACGGATACCAAGGAACATACATGCCAAATTTCAGCTTCCTGCGCCCAATAGTTTCGGCTGTAGCGTGTCTGTCAGTCAGTCAGTAACGCAAGGATTTTATATATTAAGAAGATAAGATTCAAAACTAAGGGTGTTATAAAAACTAAAAACTAGCAGCTGCGTTTAGGTAGTGAATAAACTATACAAGTCAATTGAATTATTAGCCGAGGAGCTATAAATAATGACTTGGTGACTAATAATGTCAGTAGTAGGTTAGATAGGTAGGTTATGTTAGGTTTTCTTGTGACCCTGTACCCAAAAATAGGAGCCCTGCGAAGCAGGTCTCCGTCAACTTGGCTGAAAAGACTGAAGCATCTTATTGACTTATACGAAACACCTCACTTAAGATAAAATCATTTGTCAAATATTGAAATTTGTATTATTTATGAATGCCCATTTTCTATTTTTTATTCACCATCAAGTTTCCGCTTAGATACTCACTCAGTTCAAAAAAAATTGCTAGTTTAAATTAAAACGAAGCTTATAACTGACATATTAAAATGCTAGCTTTTATTATTACAATACTTCTTATTAGCTGCCAACCCATTACATTATGGTACCCACTCTAATTATTTTTGAAACTTGTATTCATTTTACTTAGATGCCACATTAAATACATGCCTATTAATATATTAATACCATGGATACGCATCACGTATTTTTTTATACGGAATGTTAAAATGTCTGCTTTCTAGTTTCTTCGATGTTTCTAGCAGTGAGCTGAATAGGGCTGTACGATGACAAGCTTCTTACAGATAGACTCTGAATATATTTTTGTGAAATTTCCAAAGTCATATCTCTTCTAAGGGCTCAATGTATGTAAAATAAAAATATAGCATTCGTATTCCAGGCTAAATACATACTATGACGCGGATAAAACTACCCTATTCATTACTAACATAATTTTTACATTTCTCTCTAAAATCATGCCCTATCCGGCTCGCAGCGGCCTAAATACGTCACTTTTTAATACTGTGCCGATGCCGTGATAATGAACAACTGTGTGTGACACAGTGCCTTTGTGTGGTGACGTTTTACTTCGTCCGGTGACCGACGACCGATGACAAAAGCCACTCGGTTTGTAGTTTCGGTTGTAATCACTGGTTTATAATACCGGGCACGAATTATTTATGCGTGTGAAATATCTGTTATGAGTATGATACGTAGACAGTTTGTGGGCATATATATTTAGGTAAATTGGTTTCTTTTTTAAATATTTACTCGTGTATATCAAATGGAGACAATTTTTTAAAATTGTTTCGATTTGATATACACGTGTTAGATTGCCAAAGTTAAGCACCTATCATTTCAATCTCTACCTCTCTCCTTGAACATGATTTCCTCTGGTACTTAATATTAATATCTTCTAAAATCTGTGACAATTTAAACATTAAGTGACAAGTGCTAAACGTGTTTATCTGCCTCATACTACAGCGGAACTGTTTTTGTTTCATGTTTGTTCTTTGGCACAACAACTTGTTTCGTGTCGCTAGGTTTTTGTACTGTCGTGTTAACAGACTCATATTACAATATGTTTCATACTGAACAGAGTGGCGTAGAGTTTTTATTGCTGAGATCTATGGCAACTGCTGTGTGCTAAGTATTTGACAGGAGGATGGTAAAGTGGTTTAAGCGGTCGCCTCGCCTTTGGGTATGTCGTTTGATGTTCGGTTTGATCCCAGATCCTTACACGAGACAACACTTTGTTTGATGCAGAAATTGTTGTTTCGCTTTAAGGTGTTTTTCGTGACAGTTGATTATAATCCAGAAATCCATATTAGTATTCTAAATGTGAAATGAAATGAAATTTATTAGGTATATATAATGTAAGTGGATGCTCCTGTTTCACCATGTCTATTCTGAGAGCCTTCTCAGTCACTCTCTTACTATATGAACATCAAAATTAAAATTAAGTTTTATGCTTGAGTATTATTATGTACAATAAATATATTCAAGTGATATAGAAGGTGTAAAACAGTTGCAGCACCTTACAAAAAGTAAATTTTGTGTATTATGCAAAACCTGGCGATGAAATAGAGTGACCGTGAGATTTATTGCCCGTTCTTTCTCGTGGTTCTTGCTTTGCGAACGTGGCAGTAAATGTAAATGTAGAATCTTTAAGTAATTATTTTAAAATTTATTATTTTGACGTTCATATAAGCATCACATTGTGACCCAAATGAATAAAGGATTTTGAATTTGAATTTGAAATAATGAAATGAAATAATTTATTTTCCATCACTAAGTTTTCCAATTTTCTCTTAATCTACTAGAAGTAAGTACATGTTTGTTTTGCCAAAGTGAGTTTGCTTGTTTGTCTGTCTTTCTTTCACCTTGAACTCATCATCATCCACCTGCCGATATCCCAGTTAGAACCCGGGGTCAACTTTCTAGTCTAACCAGACTTGACTGAATAGCTTTTTCACAGAGCGACTGCCTTTCTGACCTCGGCAACCCAAAGGGGTAGCTATATTCCATGGTTTAAACTAGTGCCAGTTTATTCGGAGGGACTGACTCCCTGTGACTCAAACTCAAATTTGTTTATTTCTATAAAAATGTTTAAATTTTTGGACACGTCAGAAAGGTCATACAAATTAAAAATAAAAAAGTAACTTCAAATGCATAATAACATAATTGAGCATTGAAAAAAAAAATGGTTGTTCAGAAAGTAGAGCCTCGTGAGAAGAATCAGGCAAGAAACTCATGGGACACTCTTTTCATCGTCTTGATTCTATACAATTCAAAACTTAGTAACTACATTGAATTTTTCATAGGTATATGAGCTGGTGAGCCTATAATGTGTTTGTAAATTAATAAGGTTTTTTAATAATAATATAAAAGTACTAAGCTTTTCACAGGCAGTAGAGCCTTGCTGATTTCAGCATGAATGGGCCGGCTCGACCGGGGAAGTACTACCCTCTCACAGAAAATCGACGTAAAGTAACAGTACCTAAATTGTTGCGTTTCGTTCGGTGAGTGAGATAGCCGGAGGCCCTATCCCCTTTCCTTCTCCCTCATCCCACTCCTCATCCTATCCCTTTTCCCAACCCCAAAGGGCAGCAACGCACTTGTGACTCCTGTGGTGTTGCTTGTGTCCATTGGCGACGGTGATTGCTTACAATCGGGTGATCCGTCTGCTCGTTTGCCGCCTATAACTATAAAAAAACTAGCATAATATAGACACAATAACTCACACTCACATGAAACTTAACAATAATCAAACTGTGGGACCGAGCCAATTAATCCCAAGCATGTTTGTCTTCAATATAATCTAGCACCGTATAGTACCATTTTTGACAAAGTTTACGATTTATAACCTTTTTATTGTAAAAGCGCACACATTGGCCTTGAAAAGATTTTTTTATTTTCTCTAGCCGGGTGGCCGGCACTACTAGTTTGCCCTAATTTCTAGTATTCAAATTGTGGATATCATTTTTCTTTGAGTATGAGGCCTTATTTTGGAATACATAATTATATTAGGTTGGAATAAATGTACTGGCTTACTGGCTGTAACGACTGTTAAAGATCTTCATGACAGCAGGCACCGACAGCTTGACGTACTCTCCGAGGCACTGAGCACGCGAGCAACACACTCGTTGAATCACTGATCGGATTTTCTTGATATCGTTTAGACATCAGAATATTCAGAATACAGACGGGGCCACTGGGAGCGAGAACCTAGTCCTTCATAATCTTTAAAACAATTTTCTTCCCAAGTCTTAAAGTGCTACAAATTACACTATACATACAAATGTCACTGACACGGCATAAATAACAACAAAATAACTTTAAAGTAAGTTAAATAAACTTGTAGTCAAGTTGTTAAATGTCTTGTGACACTTCACAGTTCATGGTCACCGGGGACTAAAGTATTATGACTTACGACCAACTGTCAAATTACCTAAGCTATTTCAGACTCAAGAAAGCTTTTAAGGTTAAAGCGAACATTGCTAGAAAAAGTTTAAGGGAACAACGGAGTCTTTGAAATACAAAAATACTTATAATAATTACACTCAGAAAAGTCACAAATTTACTGATAAATAGACTGCCTCCTTGGTCCAGTGGATAGCATATGCATCTGTTGATCGCGGGATTCCGGGGTCGGGCAAAAGTTACTGAGTTATTCGGACTTCTGGCAATATGCCCGGTAATAGCATTAGGCTCGTCCCCTATTACGCGGGATCTGAAAATTAATAACATGGCGAAATGGGCATGTTATATTACACATCTGCCTACACCTTCGGGGATTAATCTCTACAAGGCTATCCCTGCCTTGGACATGCAGATGTCTGATCCATGCCTTGTATAAAGATATTGAATTTTAGGTAGTATACTTAAATTTATACGGAATCTTAGAACATGTCAGATTGGATCTGCTCAAATGTAATACAATTTCCTGTTCAATATCTCGATAAACTCGTACGTATGTAGTTTAATTGCCTCCTCTTAATAAAAATAATAAGAAAAAAAAATGAAAAACCGCCAAACTCGAGTTAATCGTGGGCAAATTTACATATATGCGGGTCAAACTCAGAACCTTCTTTTTTTGAAGTCGGTTAAGGGCCTTAAACCTTCTCCTAAGTGTAACAAATACTTTTCTGAAAACCGCATCAAAATCAGTTCAGCCAAACGCGAGATAATAGTGGACAAACATACATACATACATACAGGTCAAACTGAGAACCTCCTTTTTTTGAAGTCGGTTAATTATCGGAATTCGTAGAAATGGCTTTATAATTCCTCGTATTTATGTAGTGTATTTGCCGTTTCTAATAATCTGTACGCTACATCAAAGCAGCATCGGCATATCTAGTGCTACTTTCCAGTGAGGGTTTGGGTCTCCATTAAACAATGGTGTGCAGTTTCTTAGGTGTCCAGGCTAGAATTTCGAATCAGTAACCACATTCTGGGTTGAGCACTAGACCATACTGGGCACGGTCCACCCGCCTCCCCTAAAGTAGTCAGATGTAAATGTGTCATCCCTCTGCAGGCGCTTTAGCAAACAATTTTGAGTATATTGGACTTTAATATTTATATGTTTCACCTTCATGTAAGTGCAAGCAATCATTCGTGTAGTATATACAAAATATATTCTTTCTTTTATTTCCGTTCAGAATATACTTACGATACCTATTTTGTTCGTTATGAAAGACATTCAGCCGTAATAACATACATACATACATCGACTCACGCCTGTTTCCCGGAGGGGTAGGCAGAGACTACGGAACGCCATTTGCAACGATCCTGACATACCTTTCTTGCTTCATTCTCTTCCATCAAGTTTCTCTTGCATGCTCTTCTGTTTAGGGTACTTCTGACCTGTTATTTTTTTAGGATGTCTCCAATCTGGTCAGAGAACGTCCTAGATCTTTCCCTTAGCCCTGTCCCATTCACATTTGCCTTATATATCTTCTTTGTCAGTCTTTCGTCATCCATCCTCTCCATGTGCCCAAACCATCTTAACATGCCTTTCTCGATGCTTGTCACTACATCTTCTTTTACCCCACACCACTCTCTTATCACACTATTCTTTACTCTGTCGGTCAAAGATACACCACACATACTTCTCAGTGCTCTCATTTCTACAGCATTTATTCTACTTTCAAATCTCTTCTGCCATACCCAACTTTCACTACCATACATAAGGGTAGGCACTAACACCCCTCTATGCACAGCCAAACGTGCCTTTTTGGAAACGTCTTGACTGTTCATAAACGCCTTTAGAGCTCCATTCACTCTATTACCTGCATTAACTCTTCTTTCAATATTTTTTTCATTCTTACCATCTCTTGTAAACAACGTACCTAAGTAAACAAACTCATTCACTTTGTTCCACTCGCTGTCCATCGATCAAAACATTACAAGCCGTAACGAATTCCTCCTTTTCAAAAACCATAACTTTCGTTTTACTTACATTCACTTTCATTCCTTTCCTCTCTAACGCACCATGCATGATTGTTACCATCTGCAACTCCTCCGCTAAATACGCAAGTATTATGCCGTAATAACATTTCTTAAATTACCCTAAACATATGGAATAATGCCATATAGGTCTTTAAGAAGGTACCTGCAACTTAGGAGGCAAGAGGTAGGAGGAAACGAAACAATTGAACTTACCAACAACCGAACAGTGTGAGCTAAAACATTGTTTCTATAAACACCTACGAGGCGCTCCAAATACTTACAGTATATAGGATACATTCTTTGTACTCTCTTAATACGAGTACGCACAATTATACATATAGTTGTTAGCAAAAGTTGTTGTTGTAACTGAATACTCACTCACCTTGTTTGCTGAGCCAAATGGACGGCGGCAGACAAAGACTTGTGTAGAGTACCAGCAGAGAAGCAAGGAGCAATATTTGAATAGGTTTGTGAGTATACTACAGTAGTATTGTGATACAATCCAACTTGCTAAAGTCGAATGTTTCAGTTTCGACTTCGTTAAATTGTTATTGGATGTTTCTTTCGTGTAAAGTTTTGAAGCTCCTTAGAGTTAACTAGTGATCTGGATTACTATTCGAAATAGAAGTCATAAGTTAAGTCAGGTATGGAATAGGTGTCCACTTCTAGCGGCGATGTTGCGGTAAATTATGTTTACCATGTCGCCACGCCGCTACGGTACGTCCAAGGACACCGCGGTGGTTTGCATTTCAGTTAAGAACGCGTACGAGGGAAAGCCTCGCATATTTCTTCCTTCAGATTTCGATTAAATGAGCTACAGAGTAGACAGCCTACCATACGGGTTGCATCAAGGAATAAAAAAATAGCCACGTCTTTAGAAATGCATTGAGCTTTCTCCCACTTTGAGAGAAATCTAGTATTGTAGGTGTCTTCAAAGTCGTTGAAAAACGGATACAAACAATACATGTCAAAAAAACCGACATAATATTCAGATTCGAATAGCGACGAAGCAACTGCTTAAACCACTATACCATCCGTGCAGCCGTCGAAAGTTCGACATAACATATTAAAAGTCCAAACAACCTTAGCATTGCCGTTAAACATTCAGCACAACAGTCATTATCATCCAAGATATATGAATCACACGCCACATACAATACGGTGACAAGTTGCAAACTGTTGCCGAAAACTTCGACATTGAGACTAATGCCAAACGTGACGGTGTGAATACAATTAATTCGTCAAAGTTGGATATAACAGTCAATTTCCCGAGGGAATGTCTCAACGTTGTGTTTGTGTGGACTGAGACGCTTTAGTTGACAAATTACTGACTTCTACAACTGAAGCATGGATGGCATAACTTTGATGAAATTGACGTTGAAGATCGGCCTTGTATAGTAATATGCAATATTGTACCATCGATAGTGAGAAGAAACCAGTATCCAACGATACTGGTTTCTTCTCACTATGGAAAAGATAAAGCGAATTTTAAGTGGCTACCACAGCTAGTGGCGTCTGCTGATCGGGACAAAATCGGAAAAAAGTGTCACTGAGTTTTCATCTATTATGGGGAAGATATAAATTTATAAAATGTCGAAATGTGGGTGTAATATTTCACTTCTGCCTACCACTTTAGCATTGAAAATTATTTGTGCCATGTCGAATGGATCCTTTATTCTTCACTAATTTTAGTGTTTTATTTACTGTCTTCTTTGTTATAAGACCTGAAAGCAGCCTACAGCTGCGGAAACCCTCACTCTATTATAAATCCCACCTTTAGTTGCCATTTGTAACAATGCTAACAACCATTCTGAACATAGCCAATCCAACCCACACGAATTTGGATCGTAGACCAAAATATCCATCCATAATTTTTAAGCAACCAAACAAACCGACTCAATTCAAACGCGTGCGAAGCAGTTATACCAACATTTATTCCCGAGAGCCATTCCACAATACCGAGTTATCGCTGACGGAAGAAAATGACAAATGCATATGATTTGTATGCCGTGCATCGCGCCCAGGCTAGCGTCGGACGGTTAACCTAAAATATTCTACATCCCAGATATGACTATTTGGGTATATTATTATATACGGACACGGAATAGAGAGGCAAAGAATCGTAGAATGGATGATTTGGTATTTTTGTTGGCTGATAAGCTACTCTGAATTATGGACTTTGACGCTAAGACGATGATGATGTTAGGACTAGCCGGCACAATCGTTTCGGTTCTAACCTTAATTCATTTCATACGTATTCCATATTACTTCAAGCCAGCTATATTCTACGGGGATCTTGATTGATCAAGACAGGAACTACTACTACTACAGTAGTGTCCACACACTGACAATTTTCTGTCCTCTAATAAGTATTATTGTATCTATTAGTTAAAACTTATCTCTACTATTTTATGTTCTAAATGTATGTTAAGAGTCAGGACGTAGTTTAATTTTAGCCAACTGGCTAAAATTAACTATTAGTTTAGTTTTAATTTAATAAAGTACCTATACATATCATAATATATTATGTCAGTTTCAACATGTAGGTAATAAGTTCTGTCACAAATCACCAAATAAATAAATTACCTGATCGCATCGTAAATTGCATAGCTTAATTACGTAATTTTATAATCATGGTCATCCAGATTAAATTGTGGCGTATCAGTGCATATAGCTGTTTTCACAATTCCTTGTACAAATCGATAAAAAGTAAAGTTTATTTGGACGGAAGATACGAATGTGCACTATTTCTTTATAACAGCTAATGCTGAATTGTTGGGTCGTTTCGTGCCACGACGTGGATCGTATGCTTAAAGAATTATGATGCTGTAAATATAGCTCCATGCCAAGCTAAACGTTCGTAAATAAACTACGTTATTTTTCAAATTTACGTTACTATAGGTATATAGCTGGCCTATGTCCAGCATTGGACGTCTTTCAGCTGATATGATGATACATGACTGGGACAGCTATAGAGAACTAGATTAATTTATGTTTGTGATCTGATTATAATTGCTGAATTATTTTGTTAGCCATAACTACACAAAGAATCAATGTACCCAACAAGGTAGTGGAAGCCCTTCAGGTAGTTTAGCAGTAATTTCTTGTGAAAATAGTATCTACTTTAGACAAGTAGATTCGAACGAAGTAAAATATATTAATAATAAAGAGTAAACATAGCCATGGTCATGATGAAATTCCACCAGTGCTCGTAAAGGCATGATCAGATGAATTAATAATACCTTTAACCGCTCTAATCAACCAATCTCTAGAAGAAGGAACAGTACCCGACCTACTAAAAATATCTTAATATATAAAATCCTTGCGTTACTGACTGACTGACAGACACGCTACAGCCAAAGCTATTGGGCGCAGGAAGCTGAAATTTGGCATGTATGTTCCTTGGGCACCGTAAAGGTGCACTAAGAAGGGATTGCCCGAAATTCTCACGGGATCGGCCAAAACGGGTAAAATTAAAAAAAATGCAGGCGTAGCTGCTGGCGTCTTCTAGTCCATTATAAAACCAATCTTTAAAAAAGGCGATAAGTCTGATGTTGGGAAATATCGACCACTAGCACCTATTGTCTACATTTTCAAAAATATTTGAGACTGTAGTATCGAAACGCTTATATAATTACTGCGAAAAAATTAAAATATTCAGCGAGTGTCAAAACGGATTCAGAAAACATAAATCAACAACACTAGCGGTCTACAAGTACATTCAAGGCGCATTAAATATAATAAATAAAAAAGAATATGCTATTGGAGTGCTATTAGATATGAGTAAAGCATACGACCGAGTATCATACAAATTATTATTAGATAATAATTATTTTTAAATAAAAAGAAACCGACTTCAAAAAACACTAAGGAACTAAAAAACAAAAAATAATTGGTTTTGGAGGAACAATTTTTGGAGTCGGTGCCAAGCCAAGTATTTCTGATCTGACTATAAAACCTCTACACATTTTTATACAACTTTTGTTGTTGATAGAATAGGTAGTTTGTAATTTAGTAACTTTTTGCGTCAGTGCTTGGCACCGACTCCAAAAATTGTTCCTCCAAAACCAATTATTTTTTGTTTTTTAGTTCCTTAGTGTTTTTTGAAGTCGGTTTCTTTTTATTTAAAAATAATTATTATTTTTTACTTTTTAGTGGTATATTAATAAAAAATTGTAATAGGTAATAGGATAGTGTAGGTGGTAAATGATGGGGAGGCCTTCTTTACGTGCTTCAATTCTGAAATGTAGACCTGTACCTTTCTAGCAATTTGAAGTTTTTTTTTTGTTATAAACTAACTAGCTTAAACACGTTCGTTTCAGTTCCATCATCAGATCCCGGAAATCATCCAATACCAAAGTGTTTGCCAAGATAAAACAAATGAGCCTAAACACGATGAGATTGCGTTATTGTATTACAAAGATCACATGGCCACCTTCCTGCTCTATCATCAGAGTTTGGTAAACATCCAGCACTAAAGTTTATGTAAAGACGAATCAAACCTGCTCAAACGCAATGGGGATTGCGTCATTGTATTACAAAGATCCCATGGCCACCTTCCTGCTCCATCATCAGACTCTGCAAAACATCCAGTACCAAAGTCCTTGTAAAGACGAATCAAACAACCCTAAACTCGATGAGATTGCGTTATTGTATCACAAAGATCTCATGATTACCTTCCAACTCTATCATCAGACCATGGAAATAATCCAGCATCAAAGTCTATGTAAAGACGACTCAAACGACACTAAAGTCCATGTAAAGACGAATCAAACGAGCTCAAACTCAATGGGATTGCATCATTGTATTACAAAGATCCCATGGCCACCTTCCTGCTCCATCATCAGACCCTGCAAAACATCCAGTACCAAAGTACATGTAAAGACGAATCAAACAACCCTAAACTCGATGAGATTGGGTTATTGCATCATAAAGATCTCATGGTTACCTTCCAACTCTATCATCAGACCATGGAAATCATCCAGCATCAAAGTCTATGTAAAGACGACTCAAACGACACTAAAGTCCATGTAAAGACGAATCAAACGAGCTCAAACTTAATAGGATTGCATCATTGTATTACAAAGATCCCATGGCCACCTTCCTGCTCCATCATCAGACCCTGCAAAACATCCAGTACCAAAGTACATGTAAAGACGAATCAAACAACCCTAAACTCGATGAGATTGGGTTATTGCATCACAAAGATCTCATGGTTACCTTCCAACTCTATCATCAGACCATGGAAATCATCCAGCATCAAAGTCTATGTAAAGACGACTCAAACGAGCCCAAACTCGATGGCATTGGGTTGTTATCGTCAAATCGCTTTAAGTGTGCTTATAAAATTTGAAGATTTCCTTCGATTTTTCAGGACTCCATGATCATATCCTGACCTGATGATCATGGGACCAACTAGGAGGTATACTCTTTCAATCAAAACAAGAATTTTCGAAATCGGTCCAGGCGTCTTAGAGAAATCGGGGAACATACATAAAAAAAAAAGATTCCGACAAATTGTTAACCTCCTCCTTTTTTTGAAGTCGGTTAATAAATTATATTCTATAGGTGTGAGAGGAATAGCGCATATCTGGTTTACTTTCTATTTAAAAAATCGTATTCAATATGTTGAGATAGAGCACCTCTCGCAGGTTGGCCAAATTACTCATATCAGATCGCGAAAAGCTAACATCACCATGTCTATACCACAGGGCAGCGTATTGGGATGTGTTTTATTTTTCATTTATATCAATGACCTACCAAAAGTAATTGATGCTCATACAGTCTGTTTGCAGATGACATCGACATATCCATAATACTACCGTGTAAAAATAATGTAAACTTAAATTCTACTTTAAATTTAACATTTTCCAAAAAAGATAAATAAACTGACACTAGTCTAAACCATGGAATATCGCTATCCCTTCGGGTTGCGGAGGTCAGACAGGCATTCGCTCCGTGGAAAAGCTAATATTTAGCCAAATCCGGTTACACTAGTAAGCGGATCCCAGATTGAAACTGGGATTACGCTAAGAGAAAGATAAATGGATGACTGACCATAACTTAGGACTGAACTTCAATAAAACCAAACTAATGCAATACAGACCTTATCAAAAGAAAGAACTTGATATTGATAATTCATATAAAAATGTAAAAATGCAATGTGTAGACCAATTCCCATTATAAGGCTTAACTATACACACCTTTATGAATTGGAAGGCATCCAAAGCATTTCAAATAAAATGTCAAGATTCACATATGCACTACTTGAACTAAAAAAAGCAACAAATTTTAAAACTGCCTTGACAGCATACTACGCCTATGAACACTCTTGGCTCAATTACGGGATCATTCTATGGGGCAATAGTGTGGATGCAGAAAAACTTTTAATACTGCAGAAAAGGTGTATTAGAATTGTAGCTTATGTATGTCACACATATAGTACTAAACCACACTTTATGAGGTGCCGTACGCACGCACCAACCTTCTAAAGCTCGCGCCGCTCACTCGCGCGTTGCGTGTGCTCAATGCGGTGTCTGGTCACGTCGACATTTTCTCATGTTCACTGAGTGAGTTCACAAGGGCCACAAAATTTGTATTATGTACATAATTATATTAGTGTAGAAGTTTTGATTGTTATTACTAGGATAAGTATTTTTTATTTTAAGTCCTACACTGTCGCCTTAGGCTAAGCTCCTGTTAAAATAGATGTATGTAGTAGTTAAATAAATAAATAAATAATTTTCTTACAATATTATAATAGCTAATTGTGTTTCCTTGTCTTATATGTGCTGTAACTTATAACATATTGATTATTAATTTATATTTATATTGTAATTTATTAATTGTAATTAAGTTTTTTGCTTTGCCCCAACAGGGTCCATAATGTCACCTAATTTTAAGTTTTACCATCTAATGTACCTACATTGTGGAATTGAAAATAAATAATATGACTATGAATATAAGAACATTCTATAAACAAAAGTTTAACATGTTTTTGTGTAGTGTGCTGTACACTACACAAAAACAGGTTAAATTTTTTGTAAAGATATAATTATGTACTATTTTTACTTATACTATGTTTTAACTAGAAAGTACAATCTTCAAAGTCTCCATGAAACTAACATGCAAACTAATACCCGTATCACTACATAGTATAAAACAAAGTCTGTCTTCTGTCTGTCTGTCCCTATGTTTGCATAAATCTTTAAAACTACGCAACGGATATTGAAGCGTTATTTTTTTTAAAGATAGAGTGATTCAAGCGGAATGTTTATATGTATGATTTTGCACCCGTGCGAAGCCGGGGCGGGTCGCTGGTTACATACAAAACGAATTGAAAGTAAACGAAACCTCAGAAAAACTTTTAAAAGCTGAAATATTATCCTCCTTGAAACCTCTAAACGGCATGAGAAGGTTGCTAATGGAAAATTAGGTGCACGCAGCAAAATGGTAAAAACATAAATTATGATTCGATGGACGTATAAAAAGTTGGCTACATAAAAACTTTGTTACAGGTAAAATAATCTCGTTTTGTGAATTCAAATCTCGTGGAATATTTATGTGACCTCGAGTTGAATTTAAGGAAAGAGAAATATGCTGAACAAATTTATCGTAATGTTTTCATGTTTAAAGAGCGTGTTTGTATAGTGTAATCTGTTGAAGTATGACTATGATCTGAAGATCTTTCTCGATTTAATGGATTTTTTATTTGTTGTTGTAGGACAATCTTGTAGTTCTTGCTTTTTAAAGGCAAAGTAGAAGGTACGAAAATTATTATTGAGGTCATAATTTATTCAGTAATTTATACGGTAGCTGTTGCCCACGGCTTTGCCAGCGGTACATTTTATTTAGATGGCCATTAAACCTGACGAAATTTCACTTATTTACCATTAATCAGACATCTGGGCGTTAAATTAAAAAAAAAAACGGGTAAGTACAACGAACTTTGGTATTTAACCTTACTATTACCATCCTTACAAATAAAGAATAAAATAACAATAAAGAAGCTTCATACAAACTTATTAGGCAAACTTTTAGGCATGGTAACGAGTTCTTGTGGTGCACACAAAGTGTAGTTCTTTGTGGATATAATTCAAAAACATGTGTAAATCTGTTTTAGTATTAATTCATTATGTATGGCGGGGGATTTCACACACATTCAAGCAACGGACACACTGGGAAGATTTTTTTGTGGATCGAACATCTGTTGATGTTTAATTCAAAGGAATAGGTCCAAATAAGTTTAAATGGAAACCATGAATTCAATGTTACCGATACTCTTATACAATTTGTACAACTGCGTAGTCCCTCCGAATCCTCTGTGGTACACTTTAATATAATTTAATGTTATCAGTTTTGGGATAATTCCGTTGTTTGGGAACAAATTAGTCCGAACAAATATCATATTAAACTACATCTACATATAATGTACACCAAAGATGCAGTTGTATCCTTTAAACAGATGTTTTATTACCGAGAACAGAAAACAATACAAGAAAGACTAATTTCCCGTGTCCAAGAATGTTATCAAAATACAGCATAAACCATTTTTATAGCAGTGAGTCGAGTTTCGTCTGGAGATGAGTGTTCGTATATAAAACATGGGATATTAGTCGTAAAGTTGAATAATTAATGTTGACCAGCTCCGTTATGCATTAAGTGTATTGTGTGGCCGCGAAACTTTATTTTGTACCTACTACAGGATGAAATTTTAAAAAGCCATTCTTGATGGGTGTCCTCGCATGCATGCGTCTAGCTTCAGACACTGCTCTGCCGTGGTATGAAGGTCAGAAAATATCTTTTGATAACTATAAAGACAAAAAAATGAAAAGGATTAAGGAACTTTCCTTAACCCGTTTTTAAAAGCCATGTCAGAAAAAAGTTCACAAGAGAAGCAAACATTATTCTGATGTATATTATTATCGGTCAGTCAACGTTTCTTATTTAATGTTTTAGCAATTTTCGGTAATATATTAAACATTCCGAAGAATCGCTGTTTGGTAAGGAAATAAACAAAATTATTATCATTAGCAAAATTTTGATCATCATCATCATAAGCCTTTAGCAGTCCACTGTTGGACTAGGCCTCTCCTTTGAAACGAGGAATTGGCCTACTATACCACACTGGCCAAATTGGGTTGGCATAGGGTTTGTACCAAGTTTTCCTTCTCTTACATCGCTGTTCTCTGCATAATATACCTCTCTACTCCCTCTGTCGGCTCTTACGACACCCATGGGATGATATGGGGTGGTGACATTCCGTATTCTTAATCCATCACCACACGAACAAAAATTAAAATTTAATTTTTGATGCGCACAATATAATATTATGCGCTTAATATAATAGAAGGATTGTCGTACTGTATGAAGCTGAGTGTTGGGCTACAAAGAAGATGGATGAGAAACGGTTACATGTGGCAGCGACGAGAATGTTACGATGGATGTGTGGAGTGACAAGAATGGACAGAATTAGGAATGATTACGTTAGAGATACTATGAGAGTGGTGCCCATAGATGAAAAGGTAAAAGGGAGTCGATTGGACTGGTATGGGCATGTTATGCGAAGAAATGAGATATACGTAGGTAAAATAGTGATAAATACGCATGTAGAGGGCCAGAGGGGTAAAAAGGGAAGGGGTGGCCAAGGAAAAGATGGATGGGCTGTGTGAGGATGGATATGAAAGAGAAAGGAGTAAACGATCGGATGACTGGCGACAGAGAAGTATGGACGCGAAGGACATTCGGCGCCGATCCCACAGAAATTGGGAACAGGGCAAGACAATGATGACAATAGAATATTAATGCTTTATAGTGACGATGCAAAGATGATATTTTTCATTTCACATCTTGTACAATCGCTAGTCTAGTGGCCGTCACTACCACGCTAGGTTGAGCAGTTAAAAGATCATTGACTGTTTGCTCCGGATGCTCGAATCGATGCACAAACAATACCAATGACACGCGATATGTTGCATATTTTCTACAACATCAGACATCTGTCAGTACCAATTTTAGCTTACAGTCTCTCGGGTTGATAAAACTTTACACATTCATACATACATACATACATACATAGACTCACGCCTGTTTCCCGGAGGGGTAGGCAGAGACTACGGAACGCCATTTGCAACGATCCTGACATACCTTTCTTGCTTCATTCTCTTCCATCAAGTTTCTCTTGCATGCTCTTCTGTTTAGGGTACTTCTGACCTGTTATTTTTTAGGATGTCTCCAATCTGGTCAGAGAACGTCCTAGATCTTTCCCTTAGCCCTGTCCTATTCACATTTGCCTTATATATCTTCTTTGTCAGTCTTTCGTCATCCATCCTCTCCATGTGCCCAAACCATCTTAACATGCCTTTCTCAATGCTTGTCACTACATCTTCTTTTACCCCACACCACTCTCGTATCACACAATTCTTTACTCTGTCGGTCAAAGACACACCACACATAGTTCTCAGTGCTCTCATTTCTACAGCATTTATTCTACTTTCAAATCTCTTCTGCCATACCCAACTTTCACTACCATACATAAGGGTAGGCACTAACACACCTCTATGTCCAGCCAAACGTGCCTTTTTGGACACGTTTTCACTGTTCATAAACGCCTTCAGAGCTCCATTCACACAATTACCTGCATTAACTCTCCTTTCAATATCTGCTTCATTCTTACCATCTCTTGTAAACAACGTACCTAAGTAAACAAACTCATTCACTTGTTCCACTCGCTGTCCATCGATCAAAACATTACAAGCCGTAACGCATTCCTCCTTTTCAAAAACCATAACTTTCGTTTTACTTACATTCACTTTCATTCCTTTCCTTTCTAACGCACGATGCATGATTGTTACCATCTCCTGCAACTCCTCCGTTGAAGATGCAAGTATAACCTGATCATCAGCATAAAGGAGGCATTTGACGAGTAACCCATTCATCCTTAATCCGCAGTCACTATGTTTTAAATCTTGCAAACAACTGTCCATGAAGAGGTTAAACAGCCACGGCGACGCTACACATCCCTGTCTAACACCTTTATCGATGGTAAACCAGTCAGTGTATGCCCCGTTTATCCTCACACAAGCTCTAGAATCCTCATAAAGGGATTTCAGAGCTTGAATGAGGCTGCTGTCCACCCCATTCATTGACAGCACCGACCACATTTCATTCCTCACCACTTTATCGTAAGCCTTTTCCAAATCCACGAATGCGCAATCGACCTTTTGACCTTTGGCCAAAAATTTTCCGGCTATGCTTCGCAAGGAAAAAACCTGATCCGTGCATCCCATACCCTTTCGGAATCCCGCTTGTACATCCCATATTTTCTTGTCGGTCACTTCCATAACTCTTTCAATAAGTACCTTTGCATACAATTTGCCAACAATGCTGAGAAGGCTAATGCCTCTATAGTTTTTGCAGTCTTGTTGCGAGCCTTTTCCTTTATAAAGAGGCACAACTACAGCTGTGGTCCAGTCATTAGGTACTCGGCCGGTGTTCCAACACAAGTTATATAACCGCTGCAACTGACCAACTATGATGCCCTGTCCAGCCTTCAGCATTTCGACTGTAATCCTATCATATCCTGCAGCCTTACCTACTTTCATACTTCTCAGTGCCTTCACGATCTCATCCACGCCAATAACGCTTTCATCATTGCTATCATTACAATTCACTTCAGCTATCGGTGTCTCTATCGCCGTTCTTTCGAATAAACTTTCAAAATACTCTTTCCATCTCTTCAGCACGCACAATTCACCATTTACTATACTTCCATTCTCGTCTCTGATGGATGTGTGTTCTGAGGATTGAGTTCTTCCTCGAACTGCACGAACGGATTTCCAGAAAAACTTTATGTTCCTCTGGAAATCGTCAGATAATCTGCTATCAAACTCATCTTTCTTTTCCTCTTTTTTCCTTTTAACCATTTCTTTCACTATTCTTTTTGACCTAACAAACTCCTTTTTTGCTTCATCTATGTCTTTACTCGTTGCTTTTCCCATTCTTTCATTTGCTCTGGCAGCCAACCAATCTGACCAAGCTTTCTTCTTCTCTGACACTGCTGATTGTACATCCTTGTCCCACCATGTATTCTTAACCTTTCGTATTTTCCTTCTCTAGATTATACCACATACTTCATACTTTACACATTCAGCGAATATAATATATCCTATCGTACTCGTAATTTAGATAGTGTAAAACACTGGTGTGAATTTTAGATGTCGGTTTTTCAACATATTTGATAATTTATCAAGCACAAAACAGTTAATCTGTTGGTTTTCAAAGAAATGGCTTTTTATCGACGGCGCCATTGATAGAAACTAGCTTCTCGCAAGGGTTTTTCGGTGTCTTTTTCTCTCTTAAGAATAGAGTATGTTACTGTGTATTAGCATGAAAGGGCAAACGAGTATTAATAAATATCTCTTGATGCTTTATCTATTTCAGTGGAATAGAAGTTAAAAGTACCCACATAAGTAGGTATTTGCTTGTTTCCTATAAGATATTTTTGTCAGTCAGACGGAATCTGGCGCGTAATCTAGTCCTATAACTAAGCAGTGATAGCTGAGTGGAGAGAGGGTCTCGGGTTTAAATCCACGGCACGCACCACTAATTTTTCGGATTTAAGTGCGTATTAAATTGTTAATTATGGCTTGCTAATCGGTGAAGGAAAACATCGTGAGGAAACCTGCATCTCTGAGAGTTCTCCATCATGTTCTCGAAAGACATGTGAAGTCTTCCAACCCGCACTTGGCCAGCATGTTGAACTATGGCCTTACCCTTCTCATAGTGAGAAGAGGCCCGTGCTCAGCAGTGGGACAATATAAAGGGCTGATGATGATGATGATGATTACCAACTCTGTTGTCGGAGTTTTCAAACCGCCCAGAGGACTCCGACATGGCCTTGTTACAAGCTGACCGGGATCGACAGCTTTACATGCCCTTCGAGCGTAGTCGTAGCGCTCTGATGTAGATCACAAGTGGCCACTCCTCCAAGTGATGACCTGTGCAAGCATTACTTTACTTTGCCGCCCCAATACGAACGCTTAACTAGACAAGTCTCGCTATGAGCACTACGAGAGAGCAAATAATTCCTTGTTATAAGCTTGGACTTTAAGGCCTAGTTTCACCACCCATGGATAAGACCTTATCTTCCATTACAATACAAAATTCAAAATCTTTGAGTTATCTGACAAATTATCAGGATATATAAAACGTTCCCGTTAAATTATAAACGGGAACTTATCACACAGTGAAACTGGGCCTAGTAAAATTGTGACACGCGAGACAGAAACAGTACATCTAGTAACTCTTGTACTCATCTCTAAGTACCAATACATCTAGTCACTCTTGTGTGACTCAAGCGAGATCATCAATTCATCACAAACATGATTTAGGAAAGGTTTAATTACAATACTTATTCAGTTAGGAATCCTTTTGTGAAACAAGGGCCAGTCATCGTGTATTTTGCTCATAACGTTGGGATATTAAAAACTGTCAAACGTGGGTACACTGACACTGGAAAGGCTTAGCGAGTTCTTATATATAACTCGATTTATGTGATGCACAATTTGTTGTTTCGGTTCTGGGTGTTCTATTTGTCCATAAGTTCGATGTTTGTAAAGCCCCACGCAATATAAACACGCTCATAGTGCGGGCATTGTTTTAAAAAAATATTTATTTTATGTATAGACTCACGCCTTTATACCCGAAGGGGTAGGCAGAGGCGCACATTTCGCCATGAATTTTTAGGTCCCACGTATTGGGGGGCAAGCCTATTGCCGTTACCGGGCACATAAAAAAAAAATGAGCAATCTTAAAATTATGATATGAATAATTAAATTGATGAGGGTAGGTGACTTTGCGACTGCGCCCTGGTTACAGTAATTATTCAGTGGCTATAGCTTTTTTTTTTTGTTCACTACGGTGGGAAACTCTCCTTATGAGTCATCTCAACTCCGCCAACCCAGCCATTAAAACGGCTAGGCTTGGGACTGGCAGAGGAGGTATGTGGAGGCTCTCCCCTAAAGGCGTTCGGGGCATACCCACTAAAACCCACCGCGGTGTCCCTACGGGTCCCGTATGTTGGCGGGGTCACGCGATTCGCGATTAGCATACTTTCTCGCGACCCCGCCCGGGATTGGCCCGCCGTTTGTGTTGGCGGGCCCCGTCTCATCATGATCTCGCAATCATCCATCACACTTCTTGCATCCATCAAACTTCTCGCATCCATCACCTCACAAAGCTACTTGGGAGGCGGCGAGGACACGCACCGCCTCCCGCCTTTTGGCGGACAGGGAGCAGCCCCAGCGCTCACCGTCCGCAGGCACTAAATTTAGGGTGGTCGGAGGTCGTCTCTTGTGCGACATCCTCGACGCCCGAACCTACGGTTGGGGAGAGGGCGGTGTATTTCCCTCTCCCGCTCCGCCGCCTCCTTGCTCAGCATGACTGCTTCGTAGAAGGAGGCGACGGCGTTCCAGGACCTCTCACTCCGGACCATAGACAGAACTACGGTCGGGAGAGAGAGGACAACCGTATTTATAGCCGCGACCAGATCACGGCGCTGCGATGCCCAGGCTGGGCACTCCGCCAATGTATGCAACGCTGTGTCTTCGACAAGGTCGCGGCTGCTGCCACAATGGTGGCATCCGGGCGTTTCCTCCCGGCCTATCCTCCACAGATACCGGCCGAAACAACCATGGCCGATAAGGATTTGAGTCAACCGGAAGGTGAGGACGCCGTGACGTCTCTCCAACCACTCTTCAACCACGGGACTTACCGCCACTATTGTGGCGTGTCCGGCGCTGGGATGCACAAGTCGTGCCTTCCACTCCGCCACTAGGACCTGGCGGAGCTACGACCGACGCGCCTCGATGTCACGGTGTGCCGGTCTCTCGCCCTGCTCCAGGGCTTGCTGGCGCCATGTATAGAGTGACGCCAGCAGCCCAGCTTCCAGATTCCAGGGCGGTGATCCGGCTAGGAGGCTCGCTGTCTCGAAGGAGACCGTGCGGTAGCCTCGTATTAACCTGACGGCCATGGCGCGCTGCGGTGCGCGAAGCGCCGTGATATCGTGGGCCGACAGGTCGTGCGCCCATATCGGGGCCCCATAAAGGGCCATGGACCGCACGACTCCCTCGTAGAGCCTCCAGCAGGAGGCGGTTGGCCCCCCCAGATTGGGCAGCAGTCTTGACAATCCTGCTGCTGCCCCGAGAAGTTTGGGGGCCAAGCGTCTGAAGTGTTCACGGAAATCCCATCGGCTATTGAGTACGAGCCCGAGATATTTTAGGCTCGTCCCGGTGCCGATGCGGACCCCTCCTACCATAATGTGGGCCCCTGCAGGTGGCCGCTTCCGAGGCCCGTGAAAACAAATGGCCTCGGATTTAGAGAGGGCCACCTCTAGGCCCAAACGCCGGATCCTACCAACGACTTGTGCGACCCCAGCGGTCGCCCTTATAGCCGCCGCCCAGTACGTCTTATCACTCGCTGTGACGAGGGTGTCGTCGGCGTAACAAGTGACACCCACGCCGGGGAGGAGCGTACCGCGTAGCACCCAGTCGTAGCCGATGTTCCACAGAAGGGGGCCGAGGACCGACCCCTGTGGAACACCGCACGACATAACTCGCCGACTAATACCGAGATGACTCGGGTAGATGATATTTCTCTCTCGGTGGCCATAGCTGGTGCAACCCATACCTAGGGTTTTTTATTTTCCCGGCAACAGTAATGGACAAATATACGGCAATTTTACCTTTGCAAATAATTATTGAGACCGACTAAATAAATATAAGTACCTAGGTATGTGTAGAATTTGTCAAAATTTTAAACACAATTTTTCTGAGTACTAAAGCCATGTTGGTATCAGCACAAATGTGTCACATCGACTAAAGAAATACTACTAGTTAAAAATATGCAATTGAAATTATATTAAAACACTTCCAGTACAACTATATATCTCTGACAGTCGTGTTAAACCATTTTTCAGGCCATTCACTAAAAGCATTCAGTGTTTGGCGTAGACTTTAAAACTTTACAGTAGAGGTTAAATTTTATGTTGGCTCATTTACATGCTTCCATTGTAGAACTTGATTAAAAAATTCCT
Organism: Euclidia mi; assembly: GCA_944739405.2. Lineage (NCBI taxonomy): Eukaryota > Metazoa > Arthropoda > Insecta > Lepidoptera > Erebidae > Euclidia > Euclidia mi. The sequence goes on from OX123181.2 coordinate 106,917,360, forward strand.
TCGCGTTATTTTATCATTCGTATGGCAAGAATAAATGTATAAAATTTAAATTTCCCAGCCATTATGTTGGATTCAAACAAATAAATGGACTGTAGAAATGATTTTGTTATTCTGTGATTGAGTTAGGGCCTTCATTTTATCGATTAAGTGACTTGAAAGCTGCCTGGGAAGGGAGTTTAATTTTAGGAAGGATTTGCTTACGCGGACCGAACCCGGCAGGTTGTGATGAATTGAGCATACCTACAAAATTACATTAGTTTCTGTAAGCGACTGCTGTGCTGAAGGTCGCGGGTTCGATTCCCGCTCAAGTCAAACATTTGTGTGCATGAACATGGATGTTTGTCTTGGTCTGGGTGTTTCTATGTATAATATGTATGTATTTACAAAAAAAAGGTATATATGTATGTTTATTCCATTATCTAGTACCCAAAGTACAAGCTCTGCTTAGTTTGGGACTAGATGGTGTTATGTAAATGTGGTAGAATATTATATTATTATATTACCTATGGAATGGAATGAGGTAGTAGACCTCATATCACTTCATATGTTTCGTAAGAAGAAAGTAAGGAAAAAAATCGAAAAAAGTAGTACGAAAAACGTAGTTTTGCGAAGAGAAGGAAAACTCTGCATTAAACTATATACTTACGCGTCTGCCCAGCGTGGCATTGACCTAGAACTATCCCTTTCATCTACAATCGCTGTGTCATATTTCAAATATTTTAATTTTATCTCTAACTAAAATATAGCGTAAATAACATTATATTTTTATAACGCGTGTTTAAAAAGTCATATTATAACACTTGGTTTGCTTATAGCGATACTGAATGATAACACCGTACAAAAATATTTCTTGAATCTCTTTTCTTAAAATAACAGTGAACGAAGTCCAATATTTTCTTTGACAATTCAGAACAATATTTTAGCATTTGAAACGAATATTTTAATGCCGGCTCAACTGACTCTTGTGGGTCGTTGACCCGTCACCTTGATGTGACCGAAACGTTATGCTAAAGAGCTATGACTTGGAATTAGAAATATGGATAAGTATAACTCGGTAAATAATAACAGCTTTAGTGCCTGAAGTTTTTGTTCATCATATCTGAAGAGGGTATTGTGCTTGATATTCAAGGACTTTTGGTTTAGCAAGTAGGTTAATGAAGCAACGGTAATATTTTTTAAACTTGAAGTGCTTTTTCAGTAAGTCTAGCGTTTAAGTTTTCCAATGTAAATATTAAACTTCTGCTAGATTACTTACAAAAAGATATTATTATTTCATATTTCACCGGATATTTCAAAGCAATGCTGACCGTATTTTCATGTTTCCTGCTAGTTAGCACCGACACCAAAAATAGTTGTTGATAAAAAAATGTTATTTCTTTTATTCTTTCTTTTTTAGTAACTACAACTCGTACAACTTGTAAAAATAGAAACCGCTTGGAAACTTTTAAAAGCGCATTCAGGATCTTCATTTGTGTCTTCCTAGTTCCGTCAGTGTCTGCTAGGTGTCAGTTTTTGTGTCTTCACTATTGTTTAATATGTATGACACTCATTACATAGCGCTGTAATGGGATCCTGCCGTTTTGCCCAAGAGATTTTGACTAAATTTCATAACCCAAACAAATTTTAGCAACCTTTTTTTATACCACTTCAATATGTCGAATGATTTTAGTACGCATATTTTATTTGGTCAAATTTTTACGTGGCAGAATATTACCAAGTATAATGTCATTATGGCATTTGGTCTTTAATCAAATGATTTATCACAGCAAACAATCTTCAGAAAATAAACGTTTGGTGATATTAGTTTATTTATGGAAGTAGTTAGAGTAAGTTAATTATTAAAAAATGGTAAGGTTAGGTTAGGTTAGAACTGTGACCTCCTACGCACGAGCCGAGCGAGCGAAGCGAGCGGTGCCGCGGTAGCGGCCGGCGAGTGCCAGAAACGACTTGCATTAATATAAAAAAGATATTGTTTTTAGTAAGTTACCTGGAACTTAACTATTTAGATTAGGATAATTATTGATTTTGCGTAAAAACTGTTATTCCAACTGAAATATTTGACTAAATAAAAAATGTTAAAAGTACTAGTTGGTAAACAAGTTATAGTTTAAACGTTCATTTCCCAAACATGAGGTTTGCGTTACAATTTTTTATGAATAGATGTTTTGCTATGTAACGTATGTCCGGTACTTACCGCGTTGCGTCACAGTACCGTCCATACGCTCGGCCAATCAGAGAAAGCCATCGTCCGCACTCGCAAAGCCTGACCAAATATGGTCATAAACGGACTCTCAGCCTGATGGAGGGCCCGGTATATAAAGGGGCCGACAGAGAGGCCGGCACCGCTACTCTAACGTCGCTTCTACTATAACTAAGCGTACCTACTGACCCTACGTCGTATTTACGTGTATCCTGGTCCCAGCTACGGGTAAGCACTACATTTACTGCGTTAGCGTACTGCCCATCTCTCTACCTGCTGGCTGAGGCCGGCTGACGCCGCCTGCCTGACTCTATTGGTTGTGGCTCTCCTAATGCTGCTTTCCTTCAGGTTCCAGGTTCACGTTAAGACTCCGGCTACGCTCCTAGACCGCTACACTTTCCTGCATCGCCTTCGGTTTTACCTCTGGCGAAGAGTCTGGCCTGCCCTGCTCATCGTACTCACACCGCCGGCGTCTGCCAGCTGAGCCAACGTCAGCGAGGGCCTGTACCGCTACGCACAGCCTTCGAGCAGCCTGCCTACACACTACCGGAGGGAACAGCGTGGGAGACTACAGCCCTTAGTGTTCAGGCCAGTGTCGTGTTGTTGGTCGGTCATACTCGTGGCAAGGGAAGTGAGACGATACTCTGCAATAAACGCATCTAAAACCTCTACTGCGTTTTTACTACCAGAACCCGTTACAGTGGCGCCTACGTGGGTTATTGTCTCGCTTTCCGTGCTCGAGTTCTCATCTAGCAGGTCTCCATCATTGTAAGCGAGCAGGTGCGGCTACAGCGAACCGGTACGTATTGTTGTACTAATTGCCTACCTTTTAGTGTAACTACCTACTACGTACTAGTTCGCAAATTTGAATCTAACGTTTTTCTAATTAGTCCTAACGGTCGAACTTTTACGCCTAATCGTAAAGTAGGCCATTTGTAAGGGCGGAACGCTTGCGCACTAAGTGTAGTGTGTAGTGTATACTTACGCGGTTATTCATACACCATGGGCTCACACCCCATAAAATACTTCCTGCTAAACAAGAACGAGTTAGCTTACGAGGTCGCGATTAGAGGTGAGGAGCCGGCTACCTCTGTCCTAGGTCTGCGGAAGCAGCTCCCTAAATTACTGGAAGCCATTCCAAATGATGACATTTTGGAGTCGGGTCTAGCCATAGCGGTGGACTTCGAGGGCGCTAGCGAGGCCGTCTCTGAGCTGGCCAAGCGACTAAATTCGTTATCTGCCTCTTACGACACGAACCTAGCTAAGAGGTCTACCGCACTGCACAACCACTTATACCATAGACTCCGTAGGATGGAACGTCCTACGGCGTTTTCAAAACGGATTACCGAATTGTGCAGCCGGTTCGACAAGCTCTCGGCGGAGCTGTCCGCCATTGAGCAATCAGCTGTTCGCTCAGCTGATGCTGTGGCAGAGGTCCAACCTGCGCCGTCTACCTCGACGCAGGCAGGGTTAGCCCCAGTATTGCATTGCGAGCATTTGAGAGTTAGCGAACTGTCTAAGCTAAAATACGACGGTACGGGATGCGTCCGAGCGTTCCTACAACGCGTAACCGAATTCCAAACCGCGCGTAATCTACCTTCCACTAAAATTTTATCATATGCCTCCGAAATTTTCACCGCTAACGCACTTCACTGGTACCGCGGCCTAAAAGAATATTTCACTACATGGGAAGAACTCACCACTAAATTAATAGACGATTTCACACCGTACGATTATGACTACCGGTTATTAAATGAAATCCGCCGACGTACTCAAGGTGCTACCGAAACTATAATTATTTATCTCTCGATAATGAATCAGCTGTTCGCTAGGCTGTCTCCGTCAAAGCGATTGTCCGAACGCGAAAAGTTAGACATCCTATTGCATAACATACGTCCATGCTACTCACTAGTGCTAGCTCCGTCAATATCTTCAATAGACAGTATAGCAACACTGCAGACGTTATGTTTAAACTACGAACGGATGAAATGTTTGAACTCTCAATTCCGCGAACCGTATTATAATAACGACACGTTGGCACCAGACCTAGCTTACAGTCACAAACCTAATAACCGAGCGCGTAATAATTCCTACAATAATTATCCCGTTGCTACTATAGAGGGTACGTCCGAATACACTGTGAACAACGAACCTAGCAAACCTAAGTCTAAACCTAGCTCTGTCGCTCTAGTCACGTCCAAGTACTGCCCGCGCTGCCGAATCAATGATCACAGTTTGAATGAATGCAAACGCGATCGCTTCGCAATTTGCTTCAAGTGCGGCTGTAGGGATGTGACATTCCCTAACTGCCCGAACTGTAAATTGACGAAACCAAAAAACTAGTTGGTCAGGGTCGGGGCGTGTCAAAATCTAAATTAGGTTCTACAACCTATTCAACCAATTTTGACAAAGATGATTGGAGAAATTGGCTAAACACTCTAAAAGTGTATTTCTCTAGTTATTCCGTCGCCTCGATCCTGGATAATAAACCTAAAAATGACCTACGGCCCTATGTTAACGTAACGATTAACAGTTTACCTATTTGTGGATTGCTCGATTCCGGTTCAGCCATTACAATTCTAGGTAACAACTCCCATCTGGAGGTAATTACTAAAACCGGGTTAGAAATACAGCAGTGTCACAACACTAATTCCATTCGGTCCGCGGGTGGAAATATATTGTTGCCGCGCGGTTTTATCAACTTACCCACTACTTTTAATAATCAAACCCACTTATTGAAAGCTTATATTATTCCAGAAGTTACAAGTAATTTAATTTTAGGCATCGATTTCTGCAAACTATTTAAATTACTGCCTAACCATATCGCATCCGTATGCATGTCTAAAACATTGCCGTGTAGTGTGTTAGGTGAAAATAAGCTAAGTAACACGAACGTATTGCAATCTTTTAGTGAGTTGAGTGAGTCACAACAGAGAACGGCTAAGTTAATTATAAAGCAATACGAGTCGATTTCTACTGAAAAAACCGGTTTAGGACGAACTCACTTAATAGAACATGCAATAGACACTGGCGATTCTGCGCCGATACGCCAAAGATATTATAGGTTACCGCCGGCGAAATTAAAAATAATTATTGACGAATTAGACGAAATGCTTGCATTGGGAGTGGAAGAAAAAATATTTTTAGTTCATGGTATACCATCTACAATTATATTGGACAATGGTAAACAGTTTGTCAGTGCTACTTTAAAAGCTATGTTGCGCAAGTACAAAATCCCTAATCTTCATTATACTCCTAAATATTCCCCACATGTCAATACGGTCGAACGCTATAATAAAACCATTGGTTCTACCTTAGCGGCGTTTGTAGGAAATGACCAGAGATTATGGGACACTCTCGTACCTAAGGTGCAGTTTGCATTAAATACTGCAGTTAATGAAGTCACGGGCTATACACCTAGTTTTTTAGTCTATGGACGTGAACTAGTTCCATGCGGCTCACACTATGTCGACACAGATGCTGATGATATAGTATACATACCTAGGGACGATTACGCAGAAAACATAGGTCACTTATCAGGCATATTTGACAAAGTTCAGGCACTCCTCATTCAAGCTCATGCTAGGAATTCCCAAACGTATAATTTACGCCGTAAACCAGCTGAGTTTAATGTGGGAGACACTGTGTGGAAACGGACTTTTTATCAGAGCGACAAGGATAAGTCCTTCTGTAAGAAACTAGCCCCTAAATTCGTGAAGTGCACAGTGATTAATAAAAAGTCGCCTCTCGTTTACGAGTTGTCGGACGCGTCTGGAAATTCTATTGGGTTTTGGCACATTAAGGACCTAAAACTTATACACTATGGTGCCTAACTATTTGTTACAAACCGTAGAAGACTTTCCCTTCCTTCTCTCTATATGCCGTCTTAGCTTGGACAGTAGCGGACTCATAGACCTAACGCAGCTAGTCGGATTTTCCTTGTTAGCCACGTAAAATCCTCTCCTAAGGCGGGCGGTATTGTAACGTATGTCCGGTACTTACCGCGTTGCGTCACAGTACCGTCCATACGCTCGGCCAATCAGAGAAAGCCATCGTCCGCACTCGCAAAGCCTGACCAAATATGGTCATAAACGGACTCTCAGCCTGATGGAGGGCCCGGTATATAAAGGGGCCGACAGAGAGGCCGGCACCGCTACTCTAACGTCGCTTCTACTATAACTAAGCGTACCTACTGACCCTACGTCGTATTTACGTGTATCCTGGTCCCAGCTACGGGTAAGCACTACAGTTACTGCGTTAGCGTACTGCCCATCTCTCTACCTGCTGGCTGAGGCCGGCTGACGCCGCCTGCCTGACTCTATTGGTTGTGGCTCTCCTAATGCTGCTTTCCTTCAGGTTCCAGGTTCACGTTAAGACTCCGGCTACGCTCCTAGACCGCTACACTTTCCTGCATCGCCTTCGGCTTCACCTCTGGCGAAGAGTCTGGCCTGCCCTGCTCATCGTACTCACACCGCCGGCGTCTGCCAGCTGAGCCAACGTCAGCGAGGGCCTGTACCGCTACGCACAGCCTTCGAGCAGCCTGCCTACACACTACCGGAGGGAACAGCGTGGGAGACTACAGCCCTTAGTGTTCAGGCCAGTGTCGTGTTGTTGGTCGGTCATACTCGTGGCAAGGGAAGTGAGACGATACTCTGCAATAAACGCATCTAAAACCTCTACTGCGTTTTTACTACCAGAACCCGTTACAGCTAAGTAATAATTTGGCAAATGAAATTAAACGAAAGATTTTTTGGGAAGTGAAAGTTTATCAAATTCCTTTCGGTCAAACAAGGGAGACCCCACTGTAATAGATACACAGCGACATAACAATAATATAACATTTTCTTTATAAATTCAAAGTCAAAACTTTCTTCCCTTTGTACTACTAATTCAGTTAATTAGTACAAAGGTTTTTAAGTACAAAAATACTATGTAATCCTTATCCTGCCTTTCATTATCTAAGAACAAAAATGTAGCAGTTGTGTCTCATTTATTTTGATTGTGCGTTATAATGAGTTTAGTGTTATTATATGTAGCGATTTTAACAGCACTGTTGCTTAGAATATTTTTATTTATTTAGTGCCTTTGTTTAAAAATATAATTACTGTAAAGAAAGAAATATAATGCTATAAAACCAACACTATGATGGTCTAGTGCTCATCCCAGAATCCCAGATTATTTCTTGTTACCGATACGAAATTGTAGGCTTATCACCTAAGAAACTTCACATCATTGTTTTATAAAGAAAAATAACCTTAAATACGCCGATGCGTAACAGTACGTTGAGGCGGTTGGTATGGAAAGCAGACACTCGAAAATAGTTTCTATTGTATCACAAAGAAAGGCGGCGATCCAGCGAGACTCGATGCTGCAAAGAGGATTGACGATACTACTTTACGATTTTGACTTTGGTGCGCAAAGCTCCGAAAGGCTACATGCCATCTAGTCATTTGCCCACACCAGAGCCCAGTACCAATGGATCGCACACCACTGACACTTGATTTCGACGAAAATTTGCATAATAAGTTGAAGATGCGCCATCGGGTATAGGCCACTTTTAAAAAACAACATAAATTATCAAAGAAATCAGCAATTACGTACATTCCCATTTGCATATAATTAATTGTATACTTTTATCAACATTATCATGAGGAAAACGTCGTCGTCACGGGCAGAAGCTAGTTTTCAATAAATAGAGTAGTCATCAGTTTGAAATATGCGAACAGATTTTTAGGCTGTTGTTGATAAATCATCTATCTTGGCAGCAACTTGATACTGACATACTGCTGTAACTATTTCTCGTCAAAGATTTTTGGCTTTAATTATTTTTGGTAATCTGGCACGAGAATGTATTTGAAAAACGAGCTCGCAAAAAATGGTGAGTAAAGAACATTTTCAATCTTATACTTAATTGGGTACAAGATCAAATCTGAAAATAAACAGAGCCTGTAATCTGGTAAGTAGATAATTGATAAGTTAACGTATATGTTTTAGAAGACGCGCCAATTTAGGCATGCCATATATATAAAGATTTCCATTCGTCAGAATCAAACCCATGATCTCCACTTAGCACTAGGTTCCCAAACCACGAAGCTTATTAAGTTAATCTAAAATTACACAAATTCATCTCTTGCACATTGCAAAAACGAACAATCTTTCATATTATGCTTATTACAAGACATCTGATATAAAATTATAAAAAAGTTTCTATTGAAACTATGTTTTAATAGCGAAACGGTGGAGGCACATTATGCAGCCGCTAAATAGTCCATTATAACTATCTAAATTGCTATTTAAAACTTTTTGTAAAGCCATAAAATACAATGTTTTTGGGTCGAAACGACCAACATAGTTATATTCAAATAACAGGGGTTGTATCTCGATGACAGGCCATCCGCAAGGGTTGCTATTGAAGTTTTTGGGTCAAAAGGACCTCGCGCAGGTGAGAACAGGGTTGAGGCTGAAAAATGGCCCCATTGTTGGCCGAGGTGAAAAGGGCCAATTTTTACTCGTTATCCATTTAACGGCGTATAAAAGTACTTTGAAAAATATATATAATTTTTTATGCTTGCTGGTTAAAAATATCCTGTTTTATTCAGCTCTCCGCAGGACAGTCCCATAAAATATTTAAGCATTTTTTGTGGATTCATTTTGTTAATTAATATTTTTACTTTTAGAGTTTCTGATTTTGGATGTTATCGTTGCAACCATGCAGTAATTGCTTTTATTTTATTGCAGGCCAGAGGTTATCTTGAAATGTATAGAAAGAGAGACATTTTATGGTAGTTCGGGCGCAATCTCTGCCTTTATGTTTGTTTTATTTCACTGTCCAAATTTGTGAAAAATAATCACTTAACTGATAATTTTCCTTTTCCGACTGTGTTAAACGAAAATAATCAGGTAGGTGATTATCTAAACGAAAATAATCAGTTGTACACCAACGACTTGCGTCAGAAAATTCGCATGAACATAAACAATTTACAAACTGCGGAGTTCAAGGAAGTTGTCTCGTGAAAGAAAACTTGGCATGTTGATGGAAAACGTTGAAATAATGAGAAGTTGAAGCAACCTCGCTACTATCGATGTCTCTTCATGTTTCCCAACTACTTCCACGATACACAATATGGGAACAATTTTAATTTGAAAGGTCACGTTGTTTGCTAATTGCAAAGATTTTCAATGATGAGATTTCTGACGAGATTTTTGTGAGGTCTTCCGTTTGTGTGGGTAGTAATCATTTGGTCTCCATTTTTTAAACATTTTTTTACCAGTGTGAAGCTCATTTGATGGTGAAAGGTAATTGTATTCGTTAGATACTAAAAATACGTATGTACCACCTTCTCAGTTGAAGGACGTTATGGCATGTCATAAAACTGCCCTAGGCTCTCCACATACCGATTTTGAGCCCCACGCATCCATACGCTTCCAGCGACGGATCCGGTACTGATTTTGCCGGAGGCCTTCCTCTGCTGCGACATAACCTTAGAATAAGGCTATCGGTGAATGAGTCCACCATGCTATCTTTTTACGTCTGGGATGATTAAGGGAGTGTGTTACATGTTTCGCACTCGCCGACTAAGGAACACATGGTGTTTCACGATGTCCCATGTTTCTGGGCCACAACAATCTAAAAGATTGTTTAGTATACAATAATTAAAGCAACCTCGTGTTGCACGATTGAGATACTTTAGACCTTTAGTCTCACGTTGTAAAACCTTTGCAGTTGACCTCCTAAAATGTAAGGTTGCGGTGGACCAAAGCCATAAATTGTCCATTGTGACCGGTAAATAATATTTTTTCACGAAGCTCAACTAAATACAAATAATCTCCGTCGGCCAGAGTGAAATGTAAATAAGCCATATTTATTCTGGTTGATTAAGCACCCAAACAATGCGTGTGTTTTACGAACGACCTGAGTTAGCAACAACCACCGCGGTTTACACTGACATTATGATTCCGCCGTATTATATAATTTTTATTTTATAATTTTTGTAAGTATTGTTTTTACAGTTGCTTTTGTTAAAAGTAACTTTATTGTAATGTTATTTTAATTGTATTACAAACTTCCTTTAATTGATGGACTGGGATATTCATTGATAGTCTCAAGTAGTTCCCAGGTATGTTTAACATAATATTATATTTACAGACATACATACATACATACATAGACTCACGCCTGTTTCCTGGAGGGGTAGGCAGAGACTACGGAACGCCATTTGCAACGATCCTGACATACCTCTGTTGCTTCATTCGCTCCCATCAAGTTTCTCATGCATGCTCTTCTGTTAAGGGTACTTCTGACCTGTCCTTTTTTTCGGATGTCTCCAATCTGGGGGGCGATTCAGAATCGTTCGATATCTCATTTGACATTCGATTCCGTTAATTGTCAAACGGGCTACCTCATTTTTGGTCAAAACTATCGCATTTCCTATAAACTTTATACATTCAGTATGAAGTAAATTAATAGATAATCCGAATTCAATGAATATTTGTTCAAAATATCTCTGATAGGCGGCTAAAAGACGAGAACAATAATTTGACATATCGTACGATAACTTGTCGTGACATTCTGAATCGGCCTGCTGGTCAGAGAACGTCCGCCTAGGTCTTACCCTTCGTCCTGTCCCATTCACACTTGCCTTATATATCTTCTTTGTCAGTCTTTCGTCATCCATTCTCTCCATGTGCCATCTTAACATGCCTTTCTCGATGCTTGTCACTTCATTTTCTTTTACCCCAGATCACTCTCGTATCACACAATTCTTTGCTCTGTCGGTCAAAGACACACCACACATACTTCTCAGTGCTCTTATTTCTACAGCATTAATTCTACTTTCAAGTCTCTTCTGCCATACCCAACTTTCAGTACCATACATAAGGGTAGGCACTAACACCCCTCTATGCACAGCCAAACGCGCCTTTTTGGACACGTTTTGACTGTTCATAAACGCCTTCAGAGCTCCAATCACACTATTATCTGCATTAACTCTTCTTCCAATATCTTTTTCATTCTTACCATCTCTTGTAAACAACGTACCTAAGTAAACAAACTCATTCACTTGTTCCACTCGCTGTCCATCGATCAAAACATTACAAGCCGTAACGCATTCCTCCTTTTCAAAAACCATAACTTTCATTTTACTTACATTCACTTTAAATCCTTTCCTCTCTAATGCACCATGCATGATTTAACAATCAGGAGCTGCAACTCTGCAACTCAACGCTGCATATCCTCCTCCTGCTCCTCCTCCTCCTCCTCCTACTCCTCGTAGGAGGAGGAGGAGGAGGAGTTGCAGGAGATGGTAACCCATCTCCTGCAACTCCTCCGCTGAAGATGCAAGTATTACCTGATCATCAGCATATCCGCAATCACTATGTTTTAAATCTTGCAAACAACTGTCCATGAAGAGGTTAAACAGCCACGGCGACGCTATACATCCCTGTCTTACACCTTTCTCGATAGTAAACCAGTCAGTGTATGCCCCGTTTATCCTCACACAAGCTCTAGAATCCTCATAAAGGGATTTCAGAGCTCGAATGAGACTGCTGTCCGCCCCATTCGTTGACAGTACCGACCATACTTTATTGCGACTTTATGATACCACATTTTAAACGTGAGCTCATAAGGCAATTTCCACCTTATTTAATTGGTAAATAACTTCTTAGTATATTTGATTGTCAGCCCAATGTGTATCCTTGCGTATAAACTTACAGCTCTTTAAACATACTAACACAGTTACATCTAAGCCACTCTCAGCGTCTCACTAACCTCGTGCTCCTAATACACAGTCACGTCTTCTCAATTTGTCACAACAAAGTGCATCCAAAACTTTTTACAACAAGCTTGTGGTAACTACGAACGTAAACGCTCTGGTATAATAGTATGCAAGAACTTTTGCTTTGGCCACTCAGTAGTTGTTGCTACGAAGACGCAGAAATATTATACAAATAGTTGCGCTAGTTTGCGATTTGAGAGTGCTGCTGAATCTTGATATAATCTGCGCTGATTTCTAGAGCTTGGTTGGAGACGCGTTATTCTGTTGGAGTTTTTAATGCATGTATGACGTAGTGGCTTAAGGCCTGCTTACACTAGCGTTTGTCCAGCATAGGCGTTTGTTGAACGTTCGCACAGCGCACAAGTCGCGCTACCGCAACGTTCAGTTTACTGCAGTCAAAACGACGGCGTTTTTTAAAGTGTGAAGGGGCTCTTAAGCGCTTGTCTCGCTGTTTAGCGCTACGCCAAGTATTGTGGCTTCGATCCTCACAAGAGACCACATTTTATCTGATCTACACATTGTTGTTTTGAGTCTGGGAGTATTTTTGTGTTTGTTGATTAAATGTTGATATCTCCTTCAACACATTTAACTTGATTTACTCCAGTTGCGGGAATGGTTTGTAAAGAGTTATTACATTTCAAAACTAATCAAATGCGTGTCATGCTTCGCTCAATGTCAGACGGCTTACGTAGTTGACATTGAAGAATACAAGCAATATTTTATTTTATCTCCTGGTAGGTCATACTTAGGTAAGTTGAGAATTTCGCGTTAATTACTTGGGATAAATTTCACCTTGACTTGATAATATTTGGAATAGTTGACATATTTGTTAGATCTGCGGTTTAGTTTGAAAGTGACTGAGGACACGTTACCAAATGATTCGCGAATAGATTTCTGAAAAGTAAAACAGTTACAGCAAACTCAATCTGAAGATTTATTACTTTAAAACTTTGAAAAATATCAAATAATTATGTTGATAGTCCGTGTGGTGACGAAATTAAAATACGGATTGTCACCACCCCATATCATCCCATGGGTGTCGTAAGAGCTGACAAGGGGAGCATATTCTGCAGAGAACAAAACTGTAAGAGAAGGAAAATTTGATACAAACCCTATACCAACCCGTCTGGCCAGCGTGGTATAAGTAGGCCAATAGGCTTATGTCCTAAAATGTAATTAGCGATTGATTCGTTCCTTTATTAGATGTTAAACTGAAATAGGTACCTGATTTTTGCTTCAAAAATCGATCATTAAGATTACTAATTACGGCTTTTAAAATCTTTTTTGAATTTGACACAAATACGCTGTAAACCATCATGTTGGTTGAGTGATATACCAAAGTGCAATACAAAACAAACCGTGAATGAAGTCTGGTCTGATGTACCCACTTTTATTTTGTTATATTCGATTTGACGAGTAGAAAGTTTGACGTTTTAGTTGTATTTACTACTAAAACGTCAACAACGGATGAATGAATGGCGGACGTACTTTTTGACGTAATGCTCTCTGATTGGTGTCCACTGACACAAGAATAAATACATTATTTTTAGTTTTAGAATCCTAAAAATAACATTGATTACCTTATTATAATAAATAATAAACTTTATTAACATCCTAAAATCATAATGAATCTATAGATACTACAAACAAACCGATTTATTCTTAGTGGACACAAACCTATTCCTCCTTTCAATGGAGAGGCCTGGTACAGCAGTGGACTGTTAGAGGCTGATGATGAAGAAGAATAAGATGTTGATATTTACGTCTATAGGAGCTGGACCATAATTTCATGTACCTAACTTACAACTCGTCAACCCTTGAACACTTCCCTTAGCATATTCACAACTCGGTTGAAAACGGAGATCCAGTTAAAATTTGGAAATTTCTTAGAACACTGGGAGTTGGTAAGTCGCGCAATGACGCAATCCCCAAAGATATAAATATAGATTCGCTTAACACACATTTCTCTGCTTCGTCCAACTTTGATGGGACAAGAAAAACTAACACGTTACAAGATCTTTCACGTATCCCAACTCCCAGCTACTCACCTTTTGTTTTCAAGCAATTTTCCGGTTGTGATGTTAAAAAGAGCATAATTTCTATCTCATCCAATGCTGTTGGTAATGACTGTATCAGTCGAAATATGATCCTGCCTATCCTAGATGAAATACTCTCTGTCCTTTGTCATATCCTGAACTACTCAATTACCAGCGGTGTCTTTCCATCCGCGTGGAAAGATGCACAAGTAGTACCGATCCCTAAAAAATCCAAACCCTGTTCCTTTACTGATTTCCGTCCTATATCCATACTTCCATTCCTCTCCAAAGTCCTTGAACGTCTTGTACATACACAACTCTGTACTTTCCTTTCCAAGAATGCTCTCCTGAATCCATTCCAATCTGGTTTTCGTCCTAGTCATAGTACTACTACAGCATTGGTTCATATCACTGATGAGATAAGGCTAGGCATGGATGGTGGAAAACTCACGCTTTTGTCCCTACTTGATTTTAGCAACGCATTTAACACCGTGGATTTCCCCATCCTGCTTGCCATACTCCGCTCTATTAACATATCTCCAACGGTAATTGACTGGTTTCATAGTTACCTGTTTGGACGCCGACAGCGTATACGCGTTGATGAGTCGTACTCGTCATGGTGTAGCACAACTGTCGGTGTACCGCAGGGTGGCGTGCTATCTCCATTACTATTCGCAATTTTCATAAATTCTATCTCTAAGCACTTACTTTCGTCCTACCACCTTTACGCAGATGATTTACAGATATACTCACAGGCACCACTAGAAGCGATTTCAGAGGCGTTCTCTAATATAAACTTTGACCTGGCGCAAATTTGTACGTGGAGTAAAAATTATGGCCTTAAAGTAAACCCATCTAAAACACAAATTATTCTGATTGGCAGTTCCAGAATGATCTCCAAGGTCAACTGGCCGCAGTTACCTGAGATTCAGTTCGACGGTAAAATATTAACAATCTCAGATAACGTAAAAAACCTGGGGATCTATCTAGATAAAACTTTATCTTGGGGATGTCAAATACAGGAGACAAGTCGAAAGCTGTTTGCCTCAGCTGGGTCATTACGTAGGCTACGGAACTTTCTTCCCACAACCACCAAGATTGCGCTTGCACAATCCTTGCTTCTCCCAATACTCGATTATGCCGATGTCAGCTATCTTGATCTTAATGCGGACCAACTTGACAAACTTGAGCGTCTCTAAAACTTCTGTATAAGATTCATTTTTGGTTTACGCAAATATGATCATGTATCTGAATTTCGATCCAGACTCAAGTGGCTCCCAATTCGTCTTCGCCGGAATACTCATATTCTTATGCTACTGTTTAATGTGCTGTTTAATCCTAATAGCCCCATGTATCTCAAAGAACGTTTTAAGTTCCTTCATGACACACATTCAAGGACCTTGGGGTCGTCAGTGGATCTGAGACTGCAGATGCCGACACATTCCACAAACTTCTACGATAAATCCTTTGCTGTTCAGGCTGTACGTTTGTGGAATGCAATGCCAATTGAGATTAAGCAAGCAAAATCACTTAATATATTTAAAGACGCATTAAAAATGCACTACTTGTCATTATAATCGAAATTGATATCATTATATGTATATGTATGTATTATATAGCTATGTATTATATGTATTGTATGTATGTATAATTATAAATGTATTATATGTATAGTTAGTATGTATATTACGTATTATTTGTACCTATGTATAGGTAATATATACCTACACATCTATGTATATTATATTTAAATAACTACACCATCAAACTTCTCTTTTTCAGTCTGTCCATCCTAAGGTTGCCTGGAAGAGATCGCACTTTGCGATAAGGCCGCCTTTGTGCATTTACTATTTGTATACCTACATATAAGTTATTATACCTAATTTGTACCAACTGTATTTGCACAATAAAGATTTATCTATCTATCTATCTATCTATCATAGTTTACCCGTGAGCTTTTGTGTTAGTCATAGTCTCCATATTTAGACTTCGTATTTAGACTATCCATGACAAAGTTTTAACGCTGAAAAGACTGTTTGGATTCTTGGTAGTAAACTTAACATCTAGAGCATCAGCCTAGTAAGATTTTCTTATACTCTATGTAATAAGGAAAACCAAAGCAACATGTGGAATAAACCTAGTTAAAGATTACTTTGTTTAACGCTCGAAATGATTATCTGGGTGGTATTGTGTAACCGGATGGAGGTTGCATAGCGTGATGTTGAAGACCCGATGGATGTCAAAGTATGAGCAATGCAATATTTTAATGAGTTTCCTATTATTTTAACGAGTATGTGTGTTGTTCAACATGTCAGCTTCGAGAGAAAGAGTTAGTTGTGATTTTCATTAAAATCTGTAATGATTTTGATCAGAGTACCTTTATTCCCACTAATTTGGGTCAGGAATAGCCGAACGACTAGATTGAGTGCTGTGCGATAATGCTCTTTTATTCCTAGAGCGAAGTGCATTAAGTAGTGGTTGTTGATCGCAATCATGTTTACCCTGCTACTCAAGTAGCTCTCATTTGATTTTGATCGCTTAAATCATCTACCTCTGATTTCTGTGTCGTATGACAAGAGCGTGTTGCGAGAATCTGAAAGTGCTCATAGACTGATGATTGGTTATCTGTAATCGTTTCCTCTATGTAGCCAAAGGAAATCAGTTTGTCCGAAAGTAGCTTATCAGTTCTCGCCATGTTCGTATTTGGTTTTAGTTTTTGTCAGTGGTCAAATCCAGTTTTGACATAGCTCATTGAGAGCATGGACGGGAGTTACATTCTGTGCAGTTGTGAAGTTGTAAATGAATTTGATAATCGCTTAAAATCTACGAAGTGCGGACGTTGAATTACTTTGAAAGAACGGATACTCTATTTAGTGGGTATACAATATAATAGGTATATAGATTTAATTCCTTTTTGGGTGAGCCTGGTGGCTAGCGCGGCCTGATGGCCGGCGCAGCTTGGTAGCTGGCGCAGCCTGGTGGCCGGCGCGGCCAGGAGGCCGGCGCGGCATGGTTGACGCGGTATGGTGGCTAGGGCGGCCTGGCGGCCGGCGCGGTCTGGCGGCCGGCGCGGTCTGGCGGCCGGCGCGGTCTGGCGGCCGGCGCGGCCTGGTGGCGAGTGTGGCTTGGTGGCCAGCATAGCTTCTGTGGCGCGCGGCCCGTGTGTGGTGCGCGGCCCGTGTGTGGTGCGCGGCCCGTGTGTGGCGCGCGGCCCGTGTGTGGCACGCGGCTCGTGTGTGGCGCGCGGTCCGTGTGTGGCGCGAGGCCCGTATGTTGCACCGCGCCTGTGTAAAGACTGTATGTGGCTTGAGGAGCTTGGTAACTGGTAAAGCTAAAGCCTATCTGGCCAAAACTGGCAATGAAAATGAAGGTAGTTTATTAAAGGCATTTAGTTAGAAGATGTAGAGTCCAAAGACCTTAGCTTAACTGAATGATGAATTAAATTTAGTGGTGCTTCTTTCTGATTAGTGAACAGTAGTTGGTATCATTACTAAGTTGGTAAACGGACATGTCGCTCGATTTAGGTGATGTGTTCGTTGTATTGCTCGTTGGAGGCAATAAGTAATCTAAGAGTCACTCGAGGGAGGTGACATGGTTTACGTCACTCGATGGAGGTGGCGTGAGTTGCTATTGCTCGATTTAGGTGATAGCTACAACCCTGGCAAGGTTATTGTCACTCGATGGAGGTGGCAATGATTCGCTATCGCTCGATATAGGTGATAGCGACGACAATGGGTACGTCGCTCGATGGAGGCGATATGAGTTGCTACGCTCGTGTCGGTGAAAGCAAAGACGGTGAAGGAAAACATCGTGAGGAAACCTGCATGTCTGAGAGTACTTCGGAGTGTACTCGAAAGACATGTGAAGTCTGCCAACCCGCATTTGGCTAGCGTGGTGGACTATGGCCTAATTGTCACTCGATGTACGTGGCAATGAATCGCTATCGCTCGTTGTAGGTGATAGCGACGACAGTGGGTACGTCACTCGATGGAGGTGATATGAGTTGCTACGCTCGTGTAGGTGATAGCAACGACGGTGAAGGAAAACATCGTGAGGAAACCTGCATGTCTGAGAGTTCTTCGGAGTGTGCTCGAAAGACATGTGATGTCTGCCAACCTGCACTTGTCCAGCGTGGTGGACTATGGTCTTACCCTTCTCATAGTGAGAAGGGGCCCGTGAACCGTGACACTTTTCGCTGATTAACGTTTCTGATATTATTCTCTGATGCTGTTCACTAATGAGAGAGTTGCTTTCATAATATCGTGTTGTGATAGTATGATGCAGTTGAAATAAACTTGATGTTAACCCATAGTGTTGTAGTTTATAACGTAACGAGCCCTATTCTTTAACTAAACGATGATCAGGATGAGCCGAGCTAAGACCTTTAGATATTGCAGAACGTTTTCCCTTTTGCAGGAGCATCAGCCAGGGCACCTATGAGATGGTCTGACACGATCATGATGGCGGTGGGCGGCAGCATGCAACGAGCCTTACATACGGCGTACGACCGCTCCTGCTGGACACACATATCTGTTCGCGATTTTCAGCAGTGAGGGACCGAGCACGAAGAAGAAGGAGCATCACACAGGGGCGTGTGACGTGTCAAGATGGCCGTGTCGGAGATTGTAGAACGGAACGTCAAATCTTAATAGATTTGGGCGTATTCGGATACGATGGTTGGCAACACTGAGGTCAGCAGTTGACAGCTGTCAATGTCACAAAATGTTTTATAAGCGAACGTGGAGCTGTCAACGGGCACTTTCTGGCGACAGACACAGCGGAGGAAACAAGTGTGGCCTACCTACGTCCGACTTCGCCGCGTTTCCAAAAGTAATCCATCCGAGCTACGTGTGCATATTTAGTTTGTGAAGAGAACTAATTAGTTTGAGTAAAACCTATTGAGTGCATACCGAGTCTTATTTTCCTGAAATGTACAATGGAGGAAGACCTGAGAGACGAAGAACACCCAGATTCTCCTACGTTACCTACGTTATACGTTATATAGATTATTTATATATATAGACTAGATGAGCCCGTGTTTACACCAGCGTTTATTTAAGACTAATGCTCTGCTCCCTTGGCTTATAGCGTGATGTTATAAGCTTATATCCTTTCTCGATACATGGGCTGTCTAACAGTGAAAGAATTTTTCAAATCGGACTGTTAGTTCTTGAGATTAGCGTGTTCAAACAAATAAACAAACTCTTCAGCTTTATATATTATTAGTATTAGATATCTTGATGTCCAAGTGGAAAGGCTGGCATTTATCTTGGTGATACAATAAAAACGAGTCCCAACATGGCGGACAATTTAAATAAACCACTATTTGTGAGTATTGCGTTCGAGAGAGAAATTTGAGTAAGGCAACTCTGTGTTTTCATGTTGAACGAATGGCATGCGTTTGATACTTTTTAAAGAATAATGTTCTATTGATAGTGTAGAATCTTTGTGATGACTTGTTTTAATTAATTTATGTTCTAATTTATATAGTTGGCTTCTTTGGATTGTTTTTCAATTGCTGAATATTGTTTTAATTATTTGCAGCATTATGTATCCTTATATAGACAATACCCTGAGGAAGAGACAAAATAATTCGCTATCTTATTTTTAGCTTCTGTGAATCTTTTTCCCGAATATTTTCGCTATTTGGTTTTTTCAACATGACGATTTTAATCTAAATATCATCCAACATGTGCCAGACATAGTTGATTAATTAGGTCCGTCATATTTCAATTCTGTGGGTTTAAGGTATAATACTGCATCTGGTGAATGCTCACATCTATCAGTGATTAGAGCATTCACTTGTGACAGTGCATCGCACATTTGCCACTTTCATTTTTACAATATTTTGCGAACGCACTATTCAGCAAAAAGCTCGAAGCTATTTTACTGTCCATTCACTAGTAAGTATAATCGTCAGAACGCTTGGTAGAATATTTACTCTTGTTTGTTTTTCTATTAACGTTGGCTAAAATGCTTATTACTGGTGAATGGTCAAGTGTATCCGCACTGTGTATTGTACTTTATTTGTATATTTCTTACTTGATCCACAAACTGCAACTAGAATGCGCTTTACCGCAAATCACCTTCACCAAACTATGTACAGGACATACAGACTTTACAACTAATTGTGGAGCTCGTTAACAACTGCTCGAAGCAGAGACCACATTCTTGCCGACTTGATTATGAAATACCAATTAATTAATACCAAGAACTAAGTATACGCCATATTTTAGTAGAGTTCCAACATAATAGAAGCAATAAACATAAGACTTTCTTTTTCTGTTAATAGTATTGTAATTGTTTGATTTACAGCAATAGACCTTCACGAAATGCTCGAATATCTGAGAAAGGCGAGCCTTGAGTTTGGACCTGCGATGAATCGTTCAAAGACTCAAGTTATGACCAACAGCAATAAACGTAAGGTCGAAGTAGATGGGCAGGAAATACTATATGTCGACGAGTATACCTACTTGGGCCAGATAGTGTATTTCGAAAACAGGCAAGGTCGAGAAATCAATCGTCGAAACAAGAATGCCTGGAAAGCCTACTGGTCCATGAAAGAGTTCATGAAGGGCAACCTGCCAATAGCACTAAAACGCAAACTCATCGATATGTGCATTCTGCCCATCCTAACCTACGGTGCTCAGACCTGGTCCTTGACCGAACTTCAAAAGTCCAGCCTCAAGGTTTGTCAAAGTGCAATGGAGCGCAGCATTCTCGGATATAAGAGAGTTGATCGAGTGCAAAATGCCGTTCTGCGATCACGGAGAGGTGTTGCTGATGTGGGACGGAAGACTGCCAACCTATAGTGGGATTGGGCGGGTCACGTGATCCGGATGCATCCTAGCCGATGGGCGAAAATCGTCACGCAATGGGTGCCGCGAGACGGACGGCGGAACAGATGCAGACCCCGAAAATGATGGCGTGACAATCTAGACAATTTTGACAAAAACTGGCCTAATTTGGCAGAAGATAGGGATGCTTGGAAGAGTGTAAGGGAGAGTTTTGCCCAGCAGTGGGACAACATAGGTTAAAAAAAATTGTTTGACTTACGAATAAAATATCTTAATATATAAAATCCTTGCGTTACTGACTGACTGACAGACACGCTACAGCCGAAACTATTGGGCGCAGGAAGCTGAAATGTGGCATGTATGTTCCTTGGGGACCGTAGGGGTGCACTAAGAAGGGATTTCCCGAAATTCCCACGGGATCGGCCAAAACGGGTAAATTAAAAAAAATGCAGGCGTAGCTGCTGGCGTCCTCTAGTAATGGATAAATGTTGTCATTTTGTATACAATACATTTAAGTCTTTGAATATTTTCTACGTTACGCCATTCCGTACATCCACCACAAGCAAGGGACGTAGATTTATCCCCTATACCCGTGATTGTCATGGGAGGCTGCCAAATAACCGCTTTTATTATTACACTGAACATTCAGCCTCTCAAATTGTATGCGTCGGGTACTCCCCATCATAAACAAATTTATTACTGATCATTT
The DNA here is from genome assembly GCA_944739405.2 of Euclidia mi. Classification (NCBI taxonomy): domain Eukaryota; kingdom Metazoa; phylum Arthropoda; class Insecta; order Lepidoptera; family Erebidae; genus Euclidia; species Euclidia mi. Next base: position 106,938,878 of record OX123181.2, read on the forward strand.
TATATTGGACACAGCTTTGAAATTGATCGCTGCGAGAGTTGGACGATTATTGTTCAGCGGTTGTATTGATTTTACTACGTTGTGTGATAGTCTCTCAGTTTAGTGGTAATAAGTTATTATTTTTGTTAATTATATTATTATGTCAGATCGATGTTTCTAAGTGTCAGAAGTATTTAAAAATATTAATAATAATCACCCCCAGGCCTAACCTACCTATTTTAGCTGGTATTATAGTGCAAAAAAGGGTTTATAAATACAAAATGTATGAGTAAATGCCACTAGGGTGTAAGACTGACGGTCCCAAAATAAAGTGTTCCTGACTCCGAGTTTCTATATTAAGAAATATTAACAGAAATCACCAAGGTACCAGGTATTACTGAACGGACTCTTTGCTGAATGTGGGCTTCGAATTTTAAAATTCAGGAACCACTGTTGCTTTTACTACAGCTGGAACTTCGGGGCAGTTAAGGTGTCAAATAGCAGTCAGGAGCAGCATAATTTAAATAACAATACAATGTGATGGTAATCTACTGTAGGATGGATTCTACGCGCCTTTGAAGGACTGACAAGGAAATTATAATCACAAATCTTACTCAGAATATTGAAAGTTTTCAAACTATATTATTTATATATTTTATATTTCAATAATTTGTTTAGTTTAAGCAATTGCAACTGATTGCTATATACAATATAATTAAGCCAGAACCAATTTTCTCTTCCACCAGTATTTACTCAACTAATCTGAATTCCCCAAAGAACTCTTTGATAAAACAATGCAATTATTTCAATCGATTGTGAGAAGAATATTTGCTAAGAACTGATTGGTCTGATTAGTAAAAAACAAAGGATCGTCATACCCTCATGAATGCCTAACGAAGACTCGATGTAATGTAAATGAGATTGGAAATATAATAGAATTGTATTTTACAAAGAGAATTTGTAAGCAGCAAGTGCATTGGTTTTGTGGTTTTCGTATGCAAATCTGTTGGTTTATTGTTGAGGGTGTTATTAACCCATGAGAAGGCGCGCCTTAAAAAGTTACACGAGCAGGCGCGCGTGAGAAAAACTCTCACGCTACTTCAAATTACGTTTTCTTTGAGATCAATTATATTTTTAACCCTTAAATGGTATCGGGGTCGAAAATGATCCCAAAGCTTTATATTTTTAATCACACCTTTTCAGTTAAAGCACGTACACTCTTGTGCATTGAGGTAATCTCATTACTAGTGTGTACTTAGTGCGGTGGGTGACGGACCTGAGTCACTTAACTGCTACTGAGAACGGAGATAAGCAGGTCAAATTGGACCCCGATACCGGAAGTGTACATTTAATTGTATGATTTAATTCATAATGTTTAACTATTTTATTCTTAATTTATATATAATTTTTACGTGACGGTGAAATCTCACAGCTTTTGGAAGACCAAAACGAATAATCTGGCTCCGAATTAATTCAGGACGCCACAATAGCTGTGTGTGACCAGAAAATTATCAGCGTTTGTGAGGAACAAATAGATTAATTGTTTTGGATTGTCATTTTTTTTATTATTCGTGATCTCATAGGAAGTTCCAATTTTTATTATATTAGTTATATACAAAAACGAATGCAAAATGTTTTCTTGTATTATTTTTTCTTGTTATATATAAATAAGAATACCTAAAGTAGAGTCTTGTCAAATAAGAAGATACTACCTGTTTTATTTATTAAATATGTGATCTCTTGATAAAACATGATACAAATTTAATAAAACACTAGAGGACCCGTGCTGCTCCACAGCATATTTTAATATTATAAAAAAGCTCTTACATATAGGTATGATGAGTACATTGTAGCCTTATCTAATAAGTAAAAAGATGATATTCTTACCAAAAATATATAGGTATATCACAAAACTTCTTTTCTCACAACATTGGCTTTGCGTTGCACCTTAGATATCGTAAAATTTTCACCTTGACATTACTGAATGGTTTCCCGCGCAATAGGGATATAATATAATAATTATGTATAACTGAAATAATGCTCTTATTAACGACTTCAAAAAAAGAGGATATCAATTCGATATGTATGTATGTAATATTATTGGAATTGCGTAATTTTCATATAATATATGATAATCTGTTAGGACTTCCAAATAAATAGGTATACAAAATTTCAAAGATGTAAGTATATATGTTTGTCTACGATCATCTCCAAAACTACTGATTGAGACTGTTTCTTGTATTGACTAACATTTACTCCAACTTAGGGAACAGAGCAAGTTTCATCAAATTCGGTTCAGTGGTTTTCAAGATATGGTCTAATTCGTGTAAGTGTGACGGTGTTTCTTATTGATGCGAACTAACAGTCTAAGGGAAAACTTCTAAAGTATGTTATATTTAGGTATTCCAGTCTATATAATTATAACCTCATTATAACTAACAATGAGGATATAAAAAACAATTTAAAAATTTTATCGACTTCAAAAAAAAGAGCCGAGCCCCCCCCCCCCCTCCACCTGCCCCAAACTCGGATTTCAAAAACCGGATTTCATCTTGATACAAAAAAAGGGGGAAAATTCCTCAACATCAGAGATCAGCTCACCCAACATTAAGGGTTATCTGGTAACATTCGGGGAATATTACCTACTATCAGCGATAATTCACTATAGTGATAATTTTACCAACATCGGGTATAATTTTACACACCACCACACTCACACCCGTATGAAAGTAAGGCAAGGTCACCTTAAGGAGGCATAACGTTTTTTCCTGGCAGTTACCGCAAGGAACTTATGAGATGCCATAAAAATATTTTTGAATTAAGAACCATCCATGTAGAGAGAAAGCAATGGAATCTTAAGAAATTTATAGGAGAATATTGAAAAATAAGTTCAATGTCCACACCTATCTTCCTTCAAACTTACCCAATTTAAATGAACATACCATCAAATGAAAGAGCTCTTTTCAGCGCGTGTTTAAGGCCTATAACGAAACGCCTACCTCAATGAGAACCAGATATATAGAAGCAGAAAGTCATTGATTAAAAAAAACTTGACCGTTTTGTATTCGTGTTAAGGAAAATAAAACTAACAGTAAATCTTAAAGCAGCAATGATGGCATATAATTCTTATGTATCATCAATTCTTAGGTACGGTCTTATAATCTGGGGAAATTCCGCAGAATTTGACAGAGTATTTAAAACTCAAAAAAGGTGTGTGCGTGCGATATGTGGGGCGGAGCCCTTTGACAGTTGTAAACCACTTTTTAAAAGGCTAAAAATTTTACCACTGCCATGCTTATATATCTTAGACATATGTACATTTGTTAAAAAACATCCAGAATTGTTTCAAAGGTTTGGCGACTATCCAAATAGTAGAACCCGACGCAAGGACAAGTTATGTCTGCCCAAAATCAGATTAGAACTATTAAAGAAAAATGTGTACTATATGTGTATAAAACTATATAATAAATTGCGTGACAATATTATAAATTTACCTTTGTGTTCATTTAAGAGATCACTAATTGACATGTTAGATGATAAATTGTATTATAATATTAATGATTTCTTAAACGATAAAGACATAAAATATAATGTGAAATGCAACCAATTAATGTAATTAAATGTAATGAAGTTGTATTCAAATTAAATTAAATGTAATGTAATGAAATTAAATATAAATAAAATGAAATGTAATTAAATGAAATACAAATGAAAATAAATGTTATCAGTTATTCAATGGAAGTCTCCTTGATTATAATATGAACTTACATAATCTAAATAATATATTAATTAAATGTCACTACACAATAATTATAATAACAAGAATAAAATTGTATAATTAATAGAAATATTGACTTCAATGTATTTGCACGCCACTATGTGGTAGAATATGCATGAACATTTTATCTATGCTTTATAAAAACTATTGTCACCATATTCGAGCAAATAAAGATTTATTATTATTATTGACTACGGCTACGAAAACGTAAAAAATGTATGGGAGAAAACTGTTTTTGCATATAACTTGATGAATGTGCAAGTTAGGTAATTTCTAATGTTTGATGACAAATCTATGCAGCGAGAGCTTTCATTAAAAAAAAAAACATGCGAATCGGTTGGGTAGAATGGGCTGGCCGACTCGTATTATAAAACACAAATTCTTTTAATATATAGATTACATCGTAAGCCCTTTTATCCTAAATAAAAAGAAAATTTATAATGTACAGTTGCATCATTTTATATTACTGTGTACTAATATCTGGGGTCAATTTTGACCCCTATACCACTTACCTTGCCTTTTTTAGTGAAACCAGCTAAGGGTTAATATAAATTTGCATGTTTTAATAAATTAAAAGTCTTTACTTATTTGAATAAAGAGTTTTATTAATAGTTAATAAGAAAAAAGGCAGTCTTATGTGCAAACTAAAAAAATATTGCACTTTGGCCTTAATATTTGGCTTACTTTACATAAAAAATATTTAAAAAACAATATAACAATAGAAATGAAACTATTTCATCTTACATGATATCTTGAATTATGAGTCTTTCATAATACATATGGCACATAAAAGTAACATACTCAGGGCACACTGATATACTGCACAAAATACATGATTTTTTTGAACGCATTTTGCTAATGTGGCATATAGGAAGTGTGGGATTTTGCGAAAGTGGCATTTTGCGAATGTGGCATTGTACGCCTAATCCTACTGGTATCTACTTGTGATATAACAATTGGTTTGCCTAGCATATTACTATGCATATTTTGATTCTCTAATGCTCTTTCTTAGGTGTTTGCTCAGATAAGATCGAGCAAGTTTTATATTTTATGCCACAAATAATTTTTCCCTGCACATGTTACAGAGTTACAGCCATACAAAAAGAAAATACTCTTATTGAGATCTTTAATGAATATATAACTGACAGACAAGCTACAGCCAAAAATACGGGGCGCAAGAAGCTGAAATTTAGCATGTATATTCCTTGGTAACTATAGGGGTGTCCTAAGAAGGGATTTCCCGAAACTCCCACGGGATCCGGAAGAAACAGTTAATGTGCGGGTTTAGCTGCAGGCACCCTCTAGTCTGATATAGGTCTCAAGATGTTACAACACATGGGTCGAAACCACCCATTCTCCTGAGACGCTTGCCAATCACCCATTGAAGACCTTGTTTACTGTAAGAAACAAATAAAACATGTAAATAATATATCCACTAAGTTAATCAATAACTGTGCAAAATAACTACGAAAAAACAATCAAATCAATTTTGTTATTAAGAAAAAAATACATGAACGGGCGCGCGATGAGCAAAATGCCGCGCTTCACGATGCACGTCACACAAACCCATCACCACGCAGTCATGGTGGCACTAAGCACCGCGGGAGTTGCGTCAGAGGAGAGGGGGTGAAAGTCTAAGAAGGTACTGAGAAGCTTGTAGTGACACAGTATAGCTAAAGTTGAAATTTACAGCAATGAATTTATGCGTGAGCAAAATGCTCATAGCGCTCCTTCTCACGGGTTAACCGTGGTTCCCAATATTTTATCTTTTGGCTACTAGAATAAATATTTGAAATATTTTGTATGGCACTTATGTCAAATATATAGGTAGATCTATTGTAGCCAAATCCATTGATATATGTATAAGATAATGAAAACGTCTTAATTGTAAATTTTGTTCATATCATTCATTATATTTAACTTTCAATATTTTACATATTTACCTAGACCACGGCTAGCGAACCGTTGGAGCAAGTAAACGATATTATACCTTTTTTTTACAACGGTTTAAACTCTCCTTATGAGTCACTTGACGCCAACCCGGCCAGAGTGTGATCGACCGGGCTTGGGACTATGGAGGCTCTACCCAGACGTTCCGGACATACCCACTAAAACCAACGCGGTGTCACTACGGGTCCCGTGTAGTGGCGGGGTCACGCGATTCGCGGATAGCATACTTTTCCGTGACCCCGCCCGGAACTGGCCCGCGCTTGGCACTAAAACGGCCGCAGAGGATAGGGAGGACGGCAACCTGACAACACCGCATCTCCTTTTCCTCTGCGGCCCCACCGCAACGCATTAAATGGTGCGTCCCATTTGGTCACGGGAGATAGGGCGCGCGACAACGCAACACCGACACGCCTCTCCTCCCGCGAGAGCACCCGACTGCGAGGGACAGATGGAACAGTCCCCCGCACTAGCACCTTGGGACGCATCCTACGCAGGCCTCACCCAAGCCCACGTGCAGCGTCCACTCCCGGCATGCCGCTTAGCTTCATCATGGGTGTCCTAACCATGGTTACTGAGCCCCTCCATCAAGACAAGGTGGAGATCCCACGGCGGGGGGGAAACGATATTATACCTTAATGTCTAAAAATTACGCGAAATAGACCCGTTACATAAATGTTAGTATGTGTACAAACTGCAAAAGTTTGAAAGTATTTTTTTTCTTTCTGTAAATACAAGCGTAAACCTATGTAGCATATTATGTAACTATGCTTTCCTACAGTACTCGTACAAACATTACACTCGAAAAAATGTTATCACAAAACTCCCAGTTTTTTGTTACAGCGCCATCCTGTGTTGGGTAAATCTAACGTAATATAATGGTTGCAGTAATGGAATAATTTGTTCTCTGGCAATACTTTTGGGACAATAATTTTAATGCTATACGATTGTTATTTTCTATCCTTAAGTTGTTATTATATTTCACTTATTTTATTGTTGTTGGTACATTTTAATAAAATAAATACAACATATTATGTCATAGTTTAATTTACGCACACAATATTTTTTCTAAGTAGGTACATGTCTGGAAAATTTGGTTGTCCTTGACTTGTTTTGTTTTGTTTTTTGTGAGAGTGTGTGGCCAACTCTGGTGTCTCTGTTTTCAGACCGCCCTAAGGCCTCCGACATGGCCTAACGATCCTTGTCCTTAGACAAGAACCGGATCCGACAGCTTTACGTGCTCTCCGAAGCACGGTAGCGCTCAGATGTAAATGCCACTCACGGTCACCCATCCAAATGGCGACCTGTGCAAGCGTTGCTTAACTTTGCCAATCTGTTACGAATGGCAAGTCAAGTCTCGCTATGAGCTCCTTGACTACACATACAATTTATTTAATGTTTAGAATTCTAAATAATTATTTTGAAAGCCTGTCAAGCTCTTTGATCAGATTAAAATCGATTTAATCAGTCTATGTCGCAAAAAACTTTTAAAGATGCCTCCTAAAGTCAATCAACTGCATGACTTATGTCCCGAACTGTCATTAACACTTTCACGGACAGTAAACGAGACACAATTGAAGTTTTATTGTTATCACGCCTATAGGCGTTTACTGTCCGTGAAAGTGTTAAGTGTATAAATAACAGGATGCGCTGTAAATGTGACAGTTTACTTTTCAGCTTGACGAAAAGGCCAATTGCCGAAATAGTAAAAAATCATCACGATTGGTACAATCCAACAAATCACCCAGTCGACCAAATTCATTTAGAGATTGAATTACATCAGCCTAAGGATTTTCCAACCAATCTCACAATAATAAAAAAAAAAACTACGCAAAGCGATTGAAATTAAAAATACGACGATTTCTCTAGGGGATGAGGACAGTCTGAATCCTTAACTTTAGTCATCAGTATGTGCAGTCACCGATGCAATAATAAAGCGCGGCCGTGTTTAGTTTTAATTAGTGCTGTGAGTCGAAGTAACGATGGTTCAAGTTGTCAAGACTAAGCCGTGTGCCAAAACCCGTGCTTTTCAGAGAAGTCGCTTGCTGACATCAGTCTTTCCAAAACCACAACTTGTGTAATTCGTGGTGAAACATCGCAGCAAAATAGAAAATATTTATTATTTTATTTATAGACTCACGCCTGTATCCCCGAAGGGGTAGGCAGTGGTGTAATATAACACCCACATTTCGCCAGGAATTTTTAGGTCCCACGTAATAGGGGGTGAGCCTTTTGCAGTACCGGCCACAGTACCAGACTCCGTGCTGCTACTGAGAATTTCCTAACGGAAAAACCCAATAACACTTTGCTCGACCCGGGAATCGAACTCGAGACCCACGCGCACATTTATGCCGCGAGACCAAATATTTTTATTGAATAAATATTATTTTTATTGAATATTTCGTAAATATTTATTTTACGTGATTATGAACTGTTAAATAAACAAATGCAAATGGCGGTCCGTAGTCTCTGCCTATCTCCGGGAAATAGGCGTGAGTCTTTGTATGTATGTAAATAAACGTAGGTATTGTGACTTAATTCTCTGAATATTTTCAAATGCATTTCAGAACTAGCTGCAGTAGAATTAAAATGGCTGCAGGCGTTTTTTTCAATTTGTTAGTCAAGATTTCTTAGAACTTTACAATGGAAAGACAATTTCAAAAATCTTCCATTATTACCTGAAAGTTCCACAATGGAACATTATGATTGGATTGCAGCGGTTGATGGGTCTAATCGTAGTGAAAGAACTATCCAGAAGCAAAAAAGTCAGTTGAAAAATTGCTGATATCCTTTATGGACGATTTAATATGAAATATGAAAAAATCGTCTTTGATTTCAAGAAATTTAAGATATTTTTTTCGATGATATTCAAATCACAAAGTGTTTGCGTATCGTTAGTTTAGAAGTACGAGTAGTAGTATCTCTATCTAAATGTTGTTTTCTTTCGATTTGGCGAAACAGTGCGTTCCAAAAAATATGAAAGTTTATAAAATACAGTGGTATTTTTGCATTATACTAAGGATGATTTTTTGTCTAAAGGAATAATTAAGTTAGATATAAGTCATATGATTCAAATACCTACTTAGAAATAATAGGCATATTAACACGCTTTTATTAGGTCGTCGTGTATGTAACGAACTATGTAATGGAATCTAAGGTAACTAATTTAACCATCTTCCAAGGGTCGTAGCGTAATCAAAATTGGCAGCTGTATGTAGTTCTGATGATAATTTAATAATATGGTACTGCCGAACTGATCTGATGATGGAGCCGGAAGATATGACCTGGAACTTCATGATGGAAAAACGTATCATAGCTGTTTTGGATTTCTTTTTAAAGTCTTGTAATGAATTTTGACTACAATTAGGTTTCAAGGTCTGATGATAAAGCCGGAAGATAGGCACTGGCATTCCATGATGGAATATCGTATCATAGTCGTGTTTGCACTTGTGAGAAAGGCCACGTAATGGACTTTGAATTATTTAAATATTACGAATAAAATAAAATAAAATATTTGCCAAATATTCATAAAAATTTTACAAATTTCATAAAAACCAAATGCCACATGATTGTTATGACTGGGACCTGAACCCACGCCTTCAGAGCGTGAAGCGGATGTGTTATCCGCACGGCCATCGCCTTGTTAACTGCTTGTAGCGCATTTGGCAAACACTTGACAGAACGTTACGATGACGATTGTTTACGTGATCTAACTTGAAACTATAATTTCCAAATAATGAAATAGTCTTCAAACCTCTTTGTTTTGGTAATTATTCCACTTCTCGTGTAGACGTCAGTATGATTTATGCTTGGACCTTATAAATAGTCTTACTGTCTTACTAATAAAAAATACCACACAGTGTATACAAGTACTATAAGCATTGCGTAACAAAAACGCAACTAAAAAAATATTTTGACAGATTGCATGTATACATGCGTTATAAGAGATCAAAATATCTATTTAGACTTACACAAGCCCTACACACGCTTGCACCCTCGTATAAGGAGTGCGTAAGAGCAAAAGGCGGCTATTTGGCCAGCTGAGGACGCTGAGGTTGTCACTTTACTTAGATTATGCGCGCAATCTATGACAGAGAGGTTGGACTAGCAATGTTATATTTCTTTGATCTATGAAATGAATTTTACTGTCGGTGGAGGCGTTCGGAAGCTATGAGTACAAATCGAAACATATTTATCCTTCAGAAAAAAACAACCATTAGTCTTTAGTTTTTATACATTAGATTAATAGATAAGGGATATTTTTAAGAAGAAACTCTATTTAATATAATTATAATTAAGCTAGTAAAATTATATATAAACTATAAAATACAAATAAATTATTTAAACCAAGTTACGATTAGGAGTTTTTGAACGTACTTCATAAAAGGTTGTCAGGATATTTGACGTACACACAACTACACATCAACCTATACAAAACCAATATTAGCTGAACTACTCAACAACAGGTTGGTCACACTAAGGAAGTTCGCCTAATATTGGACATGTTTAGGTTAATGTGTAGCTGTGTGTACACAGACTACATAGCGTGAGTAGTTGTCTTTGCGTTTATTAGTAGCGATGTTGTGTAAGCCCTGTATAACTCCTATACAGACGTTATACGCTGAGTAAGTATTCATACGTTAAACGTGTGAGTAATATTTTTTTATTAGTAAGACAGTAAGGATATATATAGTCTAAGGCTTGGACTTATCTGTTCCGTGACATTTTGACATGACACTGGCCGTCACACTCTTAGACTATATATATTCACACTACCCCCCTCTAGACATGCGCGTTCCGCGCATCCTTAGATCCATTATGCACCACTCGCCTGTCGGCATGAATCAAGTCATTAAACTTCGTAGATATAGGATTGTGATCTATGTGCAGATTTGCTTTCTTTGAGGCACAAAACTTTCCAAATGCTACCACCTTTCATTGAAATCTTGACATCTCCACACTTAAGGATACCACCTTTACTGTAATCTGCACTGATGATCTCTGAAGAAATCCAGCCCAACAATGCAATTGTCTACGATATCTGCAATAACCGCTCGTTGCCAAAATAGGTTGTCACCGATTTTTATAGCCACCATTCGTTCGCCTTTAACTGGAATAAACTGACCGGTAGCCGTCGCCAGTCGAGGTGAAATGGAAGGTGTTGAAATCTTTCCATTCTTTCTTACCAAGAGTGTAAATATTAACATAGGTACCTGTATAAAAAGTATATAGACTTGTACATGGAGAGTGTAATAGAAATATACGATGTATATTGACGTGTAAATAGGGCTGAATGGCATGAGGGTGGTTAATAATATCATGTTGCTAGCGTCACCTCAGGGAACCGAAACCTTGTCGTAAATAGCCTTGTTTAATTTTTCACTACTCGTGGGAATAATATGGCAAACACTATGAAAAAAGAAACAGCAACACAAAGAAAATAGAGACTACAAAAAAAAAGAAAAAATCGCGCACAAAAATCTTTAAAACTCAGTGAAAACGAAAAATCTCTACAAAAACAGCAATCATAAACCTATATGAAACAATTTAGAGCTAGAGAGTCACCAGAGTAACGAAAAACACGTTTAGAAAATTTAAGACAACACGAATCTCAAGTTCGCGCATCTCAATCATGAGAAGAGCGAAAGGCCCGTCTTCAGTACTTGCGTGAATATGACTCTAAAAAAAGAGCTTCACAGTCAGAAGAAGAAAGGTCCCTGAGACTTCAATATTAACAAGAACACATCACTCAATCAAGAACCTTGGAAACTGACGAAGAGCGTAATATATGGTTGCGGCACTAACGTGAGCATAATGCTGCTACCAGAGCTGTACAAAGAGCTAGAGCCAGTACTTTTGAGAAAAACATTTATGTTTTTTGTGTTTGGTAAATCGTTTTCCATGAACTATGATCTGGAATCTGCACTGTTTGGAAGCTTAAATGATAGAGACAACCAATTAAACATTGGACTGACACTCAAGCAAGCCCTCAAGGAGTTATTTGACAATCATAAGACAGGTGTGTGAATAGCAGAAGGCAAATCACTAGGAGTCATGCTGTACGACGGAAAATACTATTTTACGGATTCTGATTCATGTGGACCAAAAGGAGCACAAGCGAAGACTGCAGGCAAAGCTTGTGTCATTCAATGTGACAATATAGATGAGTTTGTAAGAAAAATTAAGCGAGCAACGGCAAGCGACACGGTCAAGAAGTACCCAGTTTACACTGGATTTCATCGATGTCTACCCATCTACTTTGTCTGTTCAAGTTTATGCAGCGCAGATAGAGCCCCTTTCTACACAGATCATGGAACTGCAATAACTTGAGGGTGCATAGGGCTCCCACCAAGAACTTAGGGTCCCAAGCCAACCTGACCTGCAAGTGGTGCACCTGCCGATCAACGGACGAGGCTCTGGCAAACAAAATATCCCGATAAGCGGCAATAGGCTCACCACCTATTACGTGGGATTAAAACACTGGCGAAAAGTGGGCGTTTAGTATGCCTCTGCCTACCCCTTCGGGGAGACAGGCGTGAGTCTATGTATGTATGTATCATGGAAGCAGAAGAAACAGTGCGTTGCAATTCAGAGCCCCAGCTATTTCCTGAAAACCGCACACTTCCAGACCTACCGTTAATAACGTCACAAAATATACCTTTGCAGACGTCTGTAATGGCACCAATTGACGTCGTGCAGCCAAATGTTGAGGCTCCTCCTCAACATTTGGCATTTGAGGTATTAAGTAATCTCAACAGCATAGTGCGAAAAACAACAAATAATAATGATAATGTTGCACATGAAATCAAAGGCGATGAATTTGCTTGGTTCTATCTGTTTCCCTATGGCATGTATGGTCTTCAGCAACCGCGACCAGTGACGATTACACCGCTAGATTATATTATTTCCAAGTACGAATATGAGGCAATGATAGACGATTTCAGCGTAATGATTATTTATTCTACGCATTATCTCTGTTCGAGTACTATCGAGTCAAAAGTACTATCTCGGCGTGTGGTAAAAAAATACGGAATAAAGAAGGACAGATTGAGAACGTTCATCTGTATATCAAAAACCTCAGATGATCCGCTGCTTACTGGAGAGTCGCTTTGAATGACCTCTTGGCTCATATCAGGACGTTGAGACCACCAACATACTTTCTAACATTTAGTTCAAATGATCTAAATTAGTTAGATCAACGCAAGGCACTGCTGATTGCTGATAATCGCCCTGATGAGGACCCCAGTTCATTAAGTGTACATGAAACTCAGTGCTTGATTAAAAAGTACGCAGTGATATTAAGCCAGCATTTCATCGTCAGAATAAAAGCGTTGTTAAAATATATGAAAATTAACGATGACATTCTGAGTGGCAAATTGAAGGATCACTGGTGGCGTATAGAGTACCAGAATCAAGGCAATCCTCATCTGCACATAGTTGTGTGGATTGAAAATCATCCAACATTTGATACTGCCGAAGGTGTCCAACAGATTGACCGCGTCGCTTCCTGCAAGTTGCCATCCTAAGATGAAGAGCCAGAACTTCATGATTTGGTAAACATACACCCACATGTACGCAAACAAAAACACAACAGTAAGGTGCCTATTTAATTTTCCACGTCAGGAATGCAGTGAGACCCGAATAGTTGCACATTCATCGGACGATTTTATTCGCAGTGAAGGAAGAATATGTCTGCTCAAACATCGGACGGAAGATGTGTGGGTCAACAACTACAATAACGATTTGTTAAGAGTCTGGACGGGAAATATGGACATCCAACCTTGTGGGTCGAATGAGGTGATAGCTTTCTATATCGCCAAATATTTGTCGAAAGGAGAGCCAACTAATTTAGACTCGGGAATAGCTCAAGTCATTCAACAGACATAGCGAGAGCAGCTAGACATTTCTCGGCGACTATTCAGAATTTGTATGAAAATTCTCCATGAAAGGCAAGTGTCAGCGCCAGAATGCGCTTTTCGGCTGTGTCACCTGCCGCTTCGTGACAGCTCTTGTAGTTGTGTGTTTTTAAATACACAGAAACCGGAGTAGCGATATCGAGTATTGCGTTTTGACGATCATGGGCAAAGCCACAGGATACTGCAATAACCTCTTCGATCGGTACGAAAAGCGACCCACGGACCACCTGACATTTGATTTCTCTAACATGAGCCGGACTGAGTTTGCAATGCTCTATGACACTTACTACCCGAAGAACCAAAGCGAAGAAAGCATTGATCAAGATAGTGAGGCACATCAACTCGAACACGTCGGCAATTGATTACGTTAACAGACAACAACAGAATGATCGTAAGAACTGTGGCTGCTGCTCTTCGAGTACCAAACTTCGTAGCGTCCACTGATCCGGAGAACTTTTATTACATTTTGCTGGTTCAGTATATGCCTTATTGCTCAGAAGCAGAACTGTTACAAGGGTTTTATAGTGCAAGAGAAGCTTTCTTAGCTCGGGAAGAGCAGTTGAAGGCGATTAGCGGTCACATGGAGCGGCACAGAGAGCGCGACCGCGGCAACTGGAAATTGCATTCAATCAAGTGCACGCATTTCAGATCCTTGAAGAGCCTCCAGTATTGGATAATATAGAACACAATGAAGACTATCTTGAACAGACTATGACCAATGATCAATTCGACTCACCACGACAGGCTATGAATATGGACTATCACGTCAAACGTATAGTCGCAAGAACAGGGCGATCAACAACGGTTTAAACTTTTCGTAACTGGTGGCGCTGGAACAGGATAGACGTTCTTGTTTAACTTGTTGAAAAATCAAGTGAACAGATGTTACGGGAAGCAGGTTACAAAGATTGGCGCTCTGACTGGAGTTGCAGCACGACTAGTAGGTGGCTCTACACTGCATAGCTTGCTCAAATTACCAGTTCAAAGAGACGGCGTCTTAGTGAACATCCTCAACTCTCCGGCAACTACTTGATAATTACACGTCAACAGTGGCAAAATTTAGAGTTCTTTTTCGTGGACGACATATATATGGTTCCGTATGAGATGTTGTGCATGATAGACGCTCGTTTACGCCAGCTAAAGAATTAAGATGAACCCTTTGGCGGCATAAACGTTATGCTCTTTGGCGACCTCTTGCAGCTTCCGCAAGTGCGTGGTAAACAGGTGTTCCAACGGCCGGATCACATAAGACCAGCAACTCATTTATGGCGGCTTTTCACATTAGTCGAACTCAAAGAAAACATGCGCCAGCGAGGAGACACGACATTCATCGACATCTTGAACGCCTTGAGGTTCGGCAAGCTGAACAGTGAGCATCTCGCAGTATTGCTGACTAAGGTCTTATCAAATGCTACCGGCGAGTTTGCGCTTGAAAAAGCACTGCGTATTTATCCTACAAACAACCAACTAGAGAAGCACAACAATGAAGTTCTTAAATTTTACGAACAAAAAGGAACTCAAATTTACGACATAAAGGCTCAAAACCAACTTATTGACGCGACCCGAAACCTTGGAAATACTACAATAGAGTCTATTATTCCCAGCGATATAAATAAAACGGGTGGACAACCGAGTAAATAAAAAATTTCAAAATCATGTTGCGATCCAATATAGACGTGGAGAAGAGGCTAGTAAATGGGAGCATCGGATTCATCTCGGACATCGTCTGACCGCAATTTAGACGTGACCAAATGTATGAAACCTACATACCGTCCATCAAAGTTAATTTTGAAAACGACGGTGAGCACATTTGCCAATAAACTTGCGCGTTTTTTTGGCGGTAGGTGCTAAAAAAGTCGAAACGTACTGAAATTTGAAAATTTTATTTTTAATTAGTTATTTGTATACATACATAGACTCACGCCTGTTTCCCCGAAGGGGATATATATTATTATAGTTATTTGTATAATTTAATAATATAATTATTAACGTTGGGTAACAAAATCCATAACTTTACTGTACTAACGTTAGCGAAAGCGTTGCATTATGTAAAGTTTTGTCAGCACACAACACCACCTGCCAGCACTCAACACATATCACAAATCTAAATACAAAAGCACTTAACACACCAGGATGTCAGAGTTAGCCAACATCAGGACTGCGCAGGACAATCTTGAGGAGATGTTTTCCAAACGGATGATGGAGCTGGAGGCCCAACTTCAGGCAGGGTCTGCTAAGGATACCGTTGCGAAGGTGGCTGAGGAGTTCCGAACCTTCAGGGAACTGATGTATGCAATGCTTGGTCTTTTGCGCAAGCAAGTCGACGAGTGCACCCAAGCAATCGACATGATGGAGACCAGGCACAGGTGCAAAGCCATAATATTCCTTGGGGTACCTGAGGTTGAGCAGGAGGACTGTCGAACGTCCATAGTCAAGATAGTGCGCATCATGGATGTCCCAAACATCACTTCTGATAGCGTCACTGCATGCCACAGGATCGGTGCTTCAAGTAAGGCTCATCACCGGCCAATCCTGGTCTGGTTTTCGAGTATGGAGTTAGGATCTGCCGTGTGGAAAGCCAAGACCCGATTGAAGGGCTCATCGGTGTCCGTTAAGGAGTTCTTGACCAAGTCCAGGCAAACCATCTTTGGCAAGGCACGGCAACATTTCGGCGTACGATACGGCGTGAAGGCGTCGGATGGCACGCGTCATAGAATAACCACGTCGGAAAACCTGAACAGTCTGCTACAGAAGTATCCCAAACAAATATGTGGCGCTGCATCTGCGGGCGAGAACGGCGCCGGAGCTGTCGGGACATCGAACGCGAGCGCCAAACCTCGTAAGTAAAAAGTTAAGAAACTGAAAGTTAGAAGTAATAGTAGCAAAGGTTACTATTACTTCTAACTTTCAGTTTCACTTGTTTGTTGTTATTCTTGTTTGTATAGGTAATTTGTTATTATTAATTTGTAGTTTTTCATGAGGTAACGGTATTGTATTACTGTCGTTTTGACATTGACAGCTCATTGACATTGCCCACTTGATGTTTGGCTGCTTTCAGAAACAGTAAGACGTATTTGTTTGTTTGTGTTGCGTTTCGTTCTATTAGTAATAAGTTTTGTTTTACCTTATTTCTATGTTTTTTATTTGTGTTCTTTTTAATGTTCGTGTTTGCTGGCGGGTGGTGCAGAGATGACTGTTACTTACAACTTGCGCCTCATTCTCGGTTAATGTTCAACGTCTGTCACATAAATGCGCAAAGCATACCGAGCCACTATAGCGACTTGCTGGAAGCGTTTTCCAATTCCAGTGCACATGCCATTCTGGTCTCGGAGAGTTGGCTAAAACCATCTCTTCCTTCCACCTCCTACTCGCTGCCCGGTTTCGTTCTAATACGTAACGACCGAGTCGGAAGGCGAGGTGGCGGTGTCGCTATTTACGTCGTTATTTACGTCGTTACAAAAGGGATCGGAGCGAGGAAAACTGGGCGCTTTTCAAGTCTGCAAGAAATCGGTGCAACCAGATGGTGCGTAACGCAAAACGCCGACATATTCTCGATAATATCCCTTCTTCATCTGCTGCTAATATCTGGAAGTTCCTTGGAACTTTAGGCATTGGCAAGCAGCGGCATGTCGAGTGCCATGGGACTCTTAGTTTGGATGATATCATCCGACATTTCTCCACTACCTTTTCGCTGAATCACCAAACTACGAGTCTCACTGTGAACTATTTAGCCGGGTTACCTCAACCCAAAATAGAGTCGTTTTTCTTTTCTCCAGAGTCCCCGGCTGAGATCAAGAAGATAATCCTCTCCATAAAGTCCAATGCTGTGGGATGTGACAACATCAGCCGTCACATGATCACGATGATCCTCAATCAGCTCCTGGCGGCCATATCCCACATCATCAATTCCTTACTAGTTTCTGGTACCTTCCCTTCCTTGGGGCGCAAAGCCTATATAATTCCGCTCCCCAAAATCCCCAATTAAACTCTTCCTCAACACTTCCGACCAATCTCTATCCTACCCTTCCTATCCAAAGTGCTCGAGGCCTGTGTGCACAGACAGCTGTCTAGTTTTGTCCATGACAATAGCATACTGAGTCCGTTCCAATCAGGCTTCAGGCCAGGTCATAGCACTACTACCGCCCTCCTTAAAATGACTGGCGATATTCGAGAAGCCACACTGAAATTACTGTTTTAGTGCTTATTGATTTTTCTAATGCCTTCAATACCGTCAGTCACGACGTCCTATTATCTATCCTCTCCCATCTCAGGGTCTCTGCCAGAGCACTGTATTGGTTCTCAACTTATCTTCGATGTCGTCAACAGTCTGCCCGCCTCGATGAGTCATCTTCGGGCTGGTTCGACATTACGTCTGGCGTTCCACAAGGCGGTATTCTTTCTCCTCTTTTGTTCTCTATCTTTATAAATTTCCTAACTCAACATCTTCAGTGTGCATACCATCTGTATGCCGATGACTTGCACATTTACACCCATGCTAATGTTGAACGCGTAGCTGAGGCCATTGGCAAGATTAATAAGGATCTGGAAGCCATCCTGACTTGGTCTGATAAGTTTGGTCTGGTCGTAAACCCGTGTAAGACCCAAGCCATTATTGTGGGTAGCCGGCCGATGTTAAAAAGACTGGATTTCACATCTCTACCAGCTATAACTTTTAACGGGACTAATGTCGATTGGTACCCCTCTGTTAAAAACCTTGGGCTACATATAGATACTAAGCTGAATTGGGAAGCTTAGGTAACACAGGTCAGTCAAAAAGTCACCGGTACCCTGCGTGCCCTCTACCGCCTAAAAAACTTGCTTCCAACCGAGACTAAAACTATGCTTGTGCAAGCTTTAAACCTCCCTCTGATCGACTATGGCGATGTATGTTACTTTGACCTGAATGCAGAACTCCTTAATAAACTTGACCGTCTTCTGAGTAACTGCATTCGATTCATATTTAATCTTCGTAAGTATGACCATGTGTCCACTTATCGTTCCCAATTAAAGATGCTTCCTATACGTCAACGCCGTAGTTTGCGTGCTCTCACTACACTTTACTATTTTCCTACATTTCTGTCTGCCCCTAAATATGTCACTTCCTACTTTCAGTATTTATGCGCAAACCATGAGCGAAACCTTCGCTCTGCCAATAACCTCCAACTCATGGTACCTACTCACAAAACTAATTTTCTTCACTCTTCTTTCTCAATTCAGTTCATCCTTCTATGGTATGCTCTCCCTCTCGAGATCAGAATGGCTAAGACCAAACCCACTTTCAAGTTTAAAGTGAAGGAACTCTTGTTGGCTGAGTCGGCGACTGTATCCGATAAGAAGTCATTACCATAATTTTATGTATGTGTATATTGTACATATGTATGTATATATATATATATATATATATATATTTACATCCCCATGTTGATATTGCGTCCCACATGGCGGTTTTTACCGATGATATTGCGTCCGACTGACTTGTTGCGTCCTGTATACGGACGCAAGATTGACCATCTCTCAAATTCAGCCAGGAGCCATCAAAAGATCAGTACAATGCATGGGTGAAATATTGGCATGGACGTAGTTTTGTCACGAGAGTGAATTTCGGCGTATTTTTTAGTTCCGCAGTGAGCCGCGCGAATTTTAGAGGCCGCTACTGAGAGATGTATATTAATGGCGTATATTAATTATTTTGGTTACATACATCATGCCGATAATATTGCTTCCGTAATTCTTATTCAGTATAATAAAAAGTTTTTATCGATTCTTATTAGCGATTAAATTGCGTCCAACAAAACGGCGCAAATACGGAGATGGCTAGTGTGAGGGGGCGGAGTTAGCACGCGGGTTGCAACCTGTTAGAGGCCCGCAGCGTAATTTTGTTTACACCGTTTTGACTAGCCAGCCGGGGCGGATGCAAAAACACTTGTGGTGTGAAGTGGAAGTAAAATAACCAGCAACATGAAAAGAAGTGCCAGGTTACTTTCATTTGCAAGTAACTAGTATCAAGTTCAATTATGCTTATTAATATATAATAGGTAAATGAGTATTTTTAAGTAAATAACTTGTAAGCTGAGAGTAAATATTATATTTGTTTACGTAACTCGTACTTCCTTCAATAAAACAATTTTTGCTGAATTAGGTAAAGTTATCAACAAAAGCTTTACATATAATTGAGAATAATAAACATAACTATCAAACGATGTAACAACATTCCTTCTTTAAGTGAAAGGGTGCATTTGTAAGAAAACTAAAATAATTTTTTTTACGCATATTTTACGGTTTTATTTAGCTTGACCAGTTTATTTGTTTGGGTCAAATTTACAACAAAAATATGTCTAGTGTTGTTGATTGACTTGATTGAATCGTGAAAAAAATTGTAATTTTATGATTATGGTCCTAATATTGTACTTAATAACTCGGCAAAAATAAAGCTTGATGGTATTACCGATACAATTCCTTTCTTCTTGATGCTTCCTTAGTTGGGCCCCTTGATGGCCTTTGGTTACTTCCCTTGATGCCACCTTGGTTATAGGCCGCGCCACACAAGTTAGCGTTCAGTCAGGATTGGATATTGCGCAGCTTGTAGCTAACTTCACATTCACCAAATTATGTGGCGCGGCCTATACGTCCCTTATTATTTTCTGGTTGTTTCCCTTGATGCCTCGCCCGATATCCACTGGTTGTCTTTATATATTTTTTTTACTCGTCTAACCTGTTATGATGATCGTGGAGTGAGGGGGTCAGTTCTCGGAGACTAATTATTTTTCACCAAAGATGGCACCCAACCGATTTTAATCGTGTACAAAATTCGAATAGTTCACAACAACAACGACAATATATACTACTCAAAACAAAATAAGGGCCACTAGTTTATTAACATTTAAGTGCACTTTAGTAAACTGAAAGTGACTGATAAGTAGCATTATATTGATACTAGAGGACGCCAGCAGCTACGCCTGCATTTTTTTTACATTTACCCGTTTTGGCCGATCCCGTCGGAATTTCGGGAAATCTCTTCTTAGTGCACCCCTACGCTCCCCAAGGAACATACATGCCAAATTTCAGCTTTCTGCGCCCAATAGTTTCGGCTGTAGCGTGTCTGTCAGTCAGTCAGTAACGCAAGGATTTTATATATTAAGATTACGAACTCTTTGGTGTTTGATCTCTTTTATGCTGGTGTTCTTGTTCCTAATTTGAAAAGTATTGGTCATCATTCCAAGAAAAAAAAAATGTTATTCTTAAGTTGTTCTTCGATTGTCTTCTTAACTTGTCTTGGTTATTTTAGGAAAAAAGTTTTACTTTTCAATTTTAATTGATTCATTTATCATCTCGCGTTAATCATGCCACCATTACGAAGGCACATGGATACAAATACGGCAACCAGAGCCATTACTATGATTCAAGAAGGCCGTTCTCATCGTTACATGGGTTTGCAGTTGGGATTTTCTTGAAGAGCTGTCCAAAATGTTTGGAATCGCTTCCAAGAGACCGGCCGTGCTGCCAGGAGACCCGGTTTAGGTAGAGTTCGTGTAACAACGGCGCACGAGGATCGGTACATCCAACTAAGTGCTCGTCGTGACCGTACAGTTACGGGCCGTAAGTTACAACACCGCCTACGCCTGACAACGGGTACCCGTGTCAGTGATCAAACTATACGTAATCGATTGCACGAAGACCAGCAAATGTCAAGACGACGAGTTGTTTTAATTCCTCTGACCAGGGTTCAACGTGCAAACTGTTTAAGATTCTCACGTCAGTATTTGAACTGGGGGATTAATCAGTGGGGCAAGGTGCTTTTTACAGACGAATGCAGACTAAAATTTTTCAATGATGAACGTCGTGTTAGGGTGTGGAGACCACGCGGCGAGCGGTTTACGGAGTCCTGCATCCACGAAGTTGACCGTTTTGGTGGTCCCAACGTAATGGTTTGGGGTGGGATTAGTTTACACGATAAAACCGAGCTCCATTTTACCATTTTAAATGCGGGTACCGTAACTGCAGAACGTTGCATCGAGAATGTCATCAGGCCTCAAATGATCCCATTTGCACAGTGAGTGGGGCCTGGATTCATCCTGAAGCAAGACAATACCCGTGCACACACAGCTCGATCGGCCCAAACTGTCCTAGAAGGGTCTCATATTGAAGTATTACCATGGCCAGCTAACAGTCCGGATTTAATTCCAATCAAGCAATTGTGGGACCAATTGAAATGAAGGGTTAGAGTGAATGAGCAAGGGGTCTACAATCAACAGCAGCTGATTGACGCTTTAAAACGTGCCTGGGAAGAGATTCCAGATGAAAAAGTGAGGAATTTGATCCAGAGTATGCACACAAGGCTTCTGGAGTGTATTGCTAAGGAGGATTTATACTCGTTACTAAAAAGAAGAAACAAAAGTGACAAGAACAGTATTTTGTATTTTTTCGGTGATTTCTTTTGTTCATGTTTTTCATTCAATGTGGCCAATTTCATTATGGACTTAAAAACAATTCCTGATCATTATTTTAAACAATTGTTAGCCTTTATTATAACCAATAACATTATTTTGTAGTTACATAAGTTAAACAATTGTCTTTATTGTTTTCATGGTACAGCAAAAAATCTTAGTGGCCCTTATTTTGTTTTGAGTAGTATATATATATAGATTTTTTTAGTTATTCTTAATTTTTCAAAAACAGCTTAGCTGATATCGATAAAATTTGGAAGGGACCAACATTGAAGTATGACCTATGAAAAAAAGAACCATTGAAAACGGTTCCTTATTGGCGGAGTAATCCGCGAAATAAATATACAAAAAAACATACGGTCGAATTGATAACCTCCTTCTTCAAGTGGATTATAAATCAAATAACTTTGACTTGCAATATAATTCTTTAACTACTAGTACGATTTAAATGAAATTTGGAAATGTACCTCGTCATACGCTATTCTCTTAGTTAGGTATTAAACATTCAGACGTCTTGGTTATCCATATGGGCTAAATTGCACCTGGAACCCGACATCCTAAGATCGGAGATAGCAACGGCCATTGGATCGTTAAAAACTAACAAAGCGCCAGGTCTGGATCAAATTACAGCTAAAGTGTTGAAGGTTCTGGGTGAAAAAGGTGTTGACACTCTGAACAACATCTGCAACCACGTATAGTGGAACGGCAAGTGGCCCAAGGCCCATAAAAAAGGTTCGACCAAAAAATGTGATAATTATCGCACACTCGCTTTAATTTGTCACGCAAGTAAAATCCTGTTAGACATCATAAACAACCGGGTCCGGTATTATCTTGACTGGCAGATCCCGCAAGAACAGGCCGGTTTTGTCAAGGGAAAAGGCACGCGTGTACTAATATTAAACGTCAGGCAAATTGTGGAAAAATGCTACGAGTTCGACACACCTGTCATAATGTGCTTCGTCGACTATAGTAAGGCATTTGACTGTGTCAACTGGGACTGTCTATTTTTATTTATTTAGGTTTGCTAACAATTGTAACAGTAATACAAGCACATATTATAAACATCTTACGATCTAGAGTAACAGTTACATCCAATTATAAGCAAACACCACTAAAACTTACAATAACAAACATAAGTAAGTATTACTTATGTTTGTTATACTTGTTATTAACAAGTTAAAAAAAGTACGGATTACAGTTCAGTTTTTTTTTTACATAGCATACCTTTTCCTGATACAAAAATTCGCCAAGCATACAGAAATACATTTATAGGAAAGTATTACATTTTATAGTTTTGCGATATTTAGTAAGAGAATCAGCAAATATATCAACATTGTGATTGCAGAGGTTAAGTTGCTTGCACATGCGAGGGACAGGAGAGGTGGAGCCTGAAACAGTTTTTCTGGGTGGCGGATAAAGGAGACTGTTGTATACTCTAGGATGTTTGTATTGCACTCTAAAATTTATTCTATGAAGGAGTTGTGTACAGTCAATTTTGTTGCGGACAAGTTTATATAAGAAAATCAGGTCTATATATTTTCTTCTCTTTTCAAGTGTTTCCATTCTGTATTTTTTAAGTTTATCCTGATAAGAAACCATTCTTGGGAAACGCGGGGACGACAAGTGCCACAGAAATCTTTTTTGAATTCTTTCTAGCCTTAAAATATGAACGGCATAATGCGGTCGCCAAACTACACTACAGTATTCTAAATTACTTCTCACAAAACTATTGTATAACAAAAATGTTGTATGAGGCTTGCGAAAATCCTTTCCATTTCTTACAATAAAGCCCAGAGATCCAGATGCTTTCCTAATGATCATTTCCAAATGAGGTACAAAAGTTAACTATTTGTCTAACAAAACGCCTAAATCTCTAACACAATCACATTCATTTAATTCTACGCCGTTGATCGAGTATTTTGATGTTATTTGGTCAATCTCACGAGTAAACTTCAAAAACTGACATTTATTTGGATTCAACTGCATACCATTGTTATGACACCATATAGACAACGAATCCAGATCTTTCTGAAGAAGTAGGGCCTCATTAAGTGACTCTACAGGCTTAAAGACTTTAAGGTCATATGCGAATAGCAGGGCAGGGGTGAAAGCGGCAGGTCATTGATAAAAAATGGCCCTAAATGTGATCCTTGAGGCACTCCTGAAGTTTTGGAGCGTGTGGATGATTTGAAGCCATTCAATACAACCTTGGAGTCACGATAGCTTTACCCACTTGTAGATTGGTCCACCGAATCCGTACATACATAATTTTTCTATGGAGGGTCTTATCAGAACTGGGTGTACCTCATCACTTGATTGCACTTCTGCAATCTTTATATCACAAGAACCAAAGTTGCGATAGCTGGGAGGGAGGCACCACCGTTGGTGGACGCAAAATCTGTAATTTGCGTTATGCAGACGACACCGCCTTGCTAGCGTCAGATGACGCCGAAATGATTACCTTACTGGATAGGATGGAGCGCATCAGCAGTGAACTAGGTCTCTCTAAAAACAGGTCCAAAATGAAGATCATGGTCATAGATCGCACAGGCAAGCTTGAGTCCACTGGGTCACTTAATTTAGAGACGGTTAACAGCTTTATATACCTGGGTTCAAGCATTAGTAATAATGATTCTTGTGAATCTGAGGTGCGAAGAAGGATCGGGATGGCAAAAGGAGCCATGGCATTGCTGTCAAAGATATGTGAAGAATATCTCTCTGAAAACCAAGATCAATTTTGTATGCACTCTGGTGTTCTCCATATTCTTGTATGGCGCAGAGACATGGACCTTGAAGAAAGATGACCGTGATCGCACTGATGCTTTCGAGATGTGGTGCTGGAGGAAGATGCTGGACATCCCCTGGACAGCACACCGCACCAACGTATCGATCATACAGGAGCTCAAGATCCAGACGAGGCTTTCCACCATCTGCCTGCGCAGAGTTCTAAAGTACTTCAGGCACATTGCGAGGAAAGACAGTGATAACTTGGTAAAGTTAATAATCACTGGCAAAGTGGAAGTAAAAAGACCGAGAGGCAGAAGCCCGATACGTTGGATCGACCAGATCCGCACGCCTCTTAACATCACGGTATCGTGTACCGTGGTGTTAAGAGTCGTGCGGATCGCTCTCCACTCAGCAGCAGATAGGAATAGATGGCATGAAGTGGTCCGCAATAGACTGTTTCCACGAGGTGGTCACGACCCTCAGCATTGAGGAAACCGACGCGAGAAGAAGGTTATCCAATCTCGAGTAAATAGGTAGGCAGGTATCTTCTGCGTTAGTGTGCTACAACCTCGACAACATATTTGCTTAACAGCAGGCAGTACGTAGTACATCGATATGGTTAGAACAAAAATGCCAACTCAATTATGACTTTAATAAGCTTTTTTTATCCTGTATAACGCTCGTATTTAATCAGGGTACACGGCATTGAAACCAAAAAAGTCGAGCAAAAAAGGTCAGTCGTTAGTTTTACTTTTACCGAAGCTATTCAGGCCATTTTCAAGTCTCTGTAACTTCATTCTGGATAAAGCTAGACATCTGAACATTTCATTATCAAGAGAAAATCTTTATAATAATAGTAGATTGTATGACAAGGGAGCAAAATGGTATTTTTACGGCGAAGGCGCTACTTTGAACCACGAGCGAAGCGAAGGATTCTAAAGTAGAATCCTGAGCGCAGCGAGGGGTTCAAAATACATTGCCCGAGGGAAAAATAATTTGCTCTCGAGTCATATACTCTACTTTCCATTCCCTTTCTATGAGAATATAAATAAGAGACGGTGTTATGTAATTAATGAATATATTTAATAAAATTAGACGTGTGAATATAAGTTAAAACAATTATAAATTTATATTTTCCTCTTTCACAACTCGACGTAGAACTCATCATTTTTGCAAAATTCAATAAGAATTGTACCTACTGATTACTAGAACAGAGTCGTAATTCGCGCGCTGTTTTTTTGTTAGCGCGGGTCACGCCCGTGCAGCCAACGCGTACCAGCCAGTTATTTATACAATTTTCGTTCAATTTCTATGAATGATATACGTTCCAAATTCAAATCACTTTTCCACCCGCTAAAAAGTGCTTAACAGAAAAGAGCTATTTTGCTCCAACTAAAAGAGGAACAAAGCGACACTTTTTGAATAGAAGGGATGAAAAATATATTACAGAGTTTCATCCAAATCGAACTAGTACTTTAAAATTATTGATTGTCACACTCACTCAACGGTCTTCATAAAATTCTAAGGTATTTCTAGCTGACATAGGTACAAGCTTGTAATTTTGATGATCATTATCATTAAGCCTAAAAATAAAATAAATCCTTAAACCTTTAGGAAAAATTCAAACAAATGTACCTTTTTAATTTTAGTCTAGTTTTCATATTTTAGAATCTACACAAATAAGTTTGTGAACCTTTGTAGTACGTGGATTAGGTATTAATTACTCCACCAAGATAACTTGGCGGTTTAGAATTCGGAATTCAGTTTATGTCCCTACTTGATTCAAATATTTTTGGCTATCTAGAAGTACGCGTAGGGTAGGATCAGGGTAGGGATCGGGCAGGCACCGGGAAGGGACCGGCGAGGAGCACGGGTGGAGGTGCATAAGTCGGGGCCCCGGGCACCGACTTATGCACCTCCACCCGTGGAGTGGGTGGGGTTTTACGGGTGGAGGGCATAGGCTGGGGTTCACAGGTGAGGACACGGGTGGGGTTTCACGGGTGAGGACAAGGGTG
The DNA here is from genome assembly GCA_944739405.2 of Euclidia mi. NCBI lineage: Eukaryota > Metazoa > Arthropoda > Insecta > Lepidoptera > Erebidae > Euclidia > Euclidia mi. The sequence goes on from OX123181.2 coordinate 106,965,684, forward strand.
GGGGTTCACTGGTGAGGGCACGGGGGTGGTCACGGGTGGAGTATATAAGTGGGGATGCAGGTGCGAACTCATTGGTTCACGGGTGTAGGCACGGGTAGGGGTTCACGAATGAGGGCAAGGGTAGGGGTTCACGGATGAGGCCAAGGGTGGGGGTACACGGGTGAGGCCATGGGTGGTGATTCACTGGTGAGGGCACCGTTGGGGGTTTACGGGTGAGGGCACGGGTGGGGGTTCACGGGTGTGGGCACTGTTGGGGGCACGGATGGGGTACGGATGGAGGTTCACGGATGGGGGTCACGGTGGAGTGTAGGGTAGAATAACACCCCATGATGAGAGATGTTTGATAAAGACCATCACTAGCAAAAAGAAGTGAGATTTGAACAAAAACATTACATGTAAAAAGAACAACAACTTGAGAAACAGTTCTTCAGTATATAGTTATGAGATCAAATATGGCAACTAATGGTAGGTACCATTCGAAACGGTCATGACAGCTGGAACACGAGAGTGTATGGTATCGATAAATATATCAGTTTAGGAGGAAGCAGCATTCTCAACACAATATATGGACTATATACAGAAAAAATATTCGGTATCAATATAACCTCTAATGTAGTAGGAAGTCATTTAATTAATGGAATGCTTATATTAAATACAGGAAAATATACGGATGCGATATAAACTTAAATTTAGATGGATGTAGGATAATCTGTAATACACATAGAATATATACAGAAATATACAGAGCGTCACATTATTTCCATCTTGAACGGACGCCAGAAACCAGCGAGAATTATTTGAAATTGAATATCTTCATTTCGTGTTTAATCAAAATTTCTTGTTGATAATGGAATTCACATGACAAAAGTGTAACTATATTCGCACAATTAACTACTGAAATCTCATTAACAGTGGTAGACGCCACAAGGTTGGACTTTGAAAAGACGAATATATAGAATTATATATATATATATATATATATATATATATATATATATATATATATATATATATATATATATATATAATTATATATAATACGTTTATGTATTTTATTTGTTATTCCTGTATTTATTGTGTCTGTGTATTATGTTTATGTATTATACTTCGTTCGACATAATTATATTACTAGTATATCTCCCCTACACTATACAATACGCCTACTTCTTCCTCTCTGCACCACTCTAAGGTAGACTGGTAGATAATGCCCATGGCATTAAGTCCGCCTATATACTCTGTGTATATGATCATCATCATCATCAGCCTTTATCAGTCCACTGCTGGACTAGGCCTCTCCTTTGAAAGGAGGAATTGGCCTACTATACCACGCTGGCCAAACGGGTTGGTATAGGGTTTGTATCAAGTTTTCCTTCTCTTACAGTGCTGTTTTCTGCATAATATGCTCCCTCTGTCGGCTCTTACGACACCCATGGGATGATATGGGTTGGTGACAATCCGTATTCTTAATCTGTCACCACACGGATCCGTCACCACACGGATCTGTGTATATGAAGTTTTAAATAAATAAATAAATAAATAATCCGTTGCCAGTAGCTTCGACCTAAAAGGTTTTGATATCGCGACATTTATCAGGTAGTAGAGCCATGCTGATTTCAGCACGAATGGGTCGGCGCAACCAGGGCGGTACTACCCCCTCACAGAAGATCAACGTAAAGTAGCAGTACTTTTCTGCTGCGTTTCGCTTGGTGAGTGAGAGCACCGGCGGCCCAGTCCCTCCTTCCCATTCTGTCTTCCTTTCCTTTGCGGATGGCAGAGAGAGTGTGAAGGTTTAGGTGAAGGGGCGGTTACCGCAGCATGCATTGGACCAGTGAAATATTAAGTGGAGTCATTGTGTGGCTAGTGGAGGTCGACCACCCGCGGTATAGAATAGGGGCCCAACTGGGACTAACCATCTCGAGAGGTTGCCCCACCAGGCCGCGCATAATCTCGGAGTGGCTCGGCATGCCGGTTGGTGACCGGATGGTGGGACCCGGCGACCACTTCTGGGAGGGTACGGGGGCCCTTCCGTCCGGCGGATCAGCCACTGCTATTCCGCACAGTCCAATGACAAAACAATACCCCACGCTTTGTCACGCACTGCTGCGGTGACTGCCACCTCTTTTCACGCCCCTCCTTTCTTCTTCCACTCCACTATGGCAGCAAGCAATGGTAACGGTCACACAGCAGCGTCAACCTTTCCCACCCACACGCTACTTGAGGTGGAGTTCGCCAACATCCGCGGACTCCATTCAAACCTCAATGCCGTACACCACCATCTCAAGAGGGCAAGGCCGGCCATGCTTTTTCTGACGGAGACTCAAATAAGCCGCCCGACACGACTTATTTGCACTATCCCGGCTATGCCCTTGAAGAGAACTTCTACGCAAAAGCCAGGGTATGCTTGTTCATCAGGGCGGATATTTGCTGTCGTCGTCTACGCTGCCTAGAGGACCCCTCCTTTTCCGTTCTGTGGATACACGTAAATCTGGGTTCTTAAGCCAAGATTTACGTGTGCCTATACCGTTCCCATACTGGAGATGCCGAGACAACTCGACTACCTGAGTCAGGCGGCAGATGATGTGCAGGAGCAGTTTCCAACCGCTTAGTTGGTCTTTTGGGTAATTTTAATGCCCACCATGAGACCTGGTTGGGCTCTCCCAAAACAGACCACGTGGGAAGGGCCGCTCACGCATTCCCTCTCACGTATGACCTGACTCAGCTGGTACTCCAGCCAACCAGGATACCAGATGTACAGGGTCAAGCGCTCTCTTTGCTGGACCTTCTGCTGACGAGTCATCCAGACCAGTACAGTGTGTCGGTTCAAGCCCCATTGGGCTCCTCCGACCACTGTTTAGTCTGCACATCAGTGCCAACCGCAGTGCCTTCACAACATGTGGACGTAAAGTGACGCTTATGGCACTACTCGTCAGCAGATTGGGATGGCCTGCGCAGTTATTACGCCTCCATGCCGCGGTCTCAGCGTTGCTTTGGTGGGAGGGATCCTTCAGAGAGTGCGTCTGCTGTTGCTGGGGAAATTCTGTTAGTTATAGAATATTATACTCCATCCACTTTTGTCACCAGCAACAGCAGACTTCAGCCCTGGTTCGATCGCGAGTGCGCCGATGCTGTTAAACAAAAACAGTCAGCGTACCGTGCTTGGATCAGGGCTCGGTCTCGTCGCGATCCAAACGTCCATCTCATCAAAGCGGCCTATAACAGAGTCACTAAGGTCTGCAAGAGGGCATACACTAGAGCGGATGCACAACGCGTTGCACGGTTTGGCCAAGAACTTCTGTCGTACCCTACGGGAAGCCGTGGATATTGGCGGCTGGCCAAAATCGTGCAATCCAATTTCTGTCTTCGCTGCCACCGTTGTGATGCTCTGATGGATTGGCTCATGGGCCGCAAGAGAAAGCTGACTTGCTTGTCAATCTCTTTGCGGCCAACTCCCGAATTGATGACCGTGGTTCGCAGCCGCCATCTGTAAACCACTGCGGCCACGCCATGCCTGATATTTGCATCAGGCAATGCGATATTCGCGCGATACTGCAGTCTCTCGATGTCCAGAAAGCCAGTGGTCCCGACGGTATCCCAGCGGTTGTTCTTAATAAATGTGCAGTCGAGTTGTCTCCAACGCTCACACGCCTGTATCGCCTGTCTTATTCCTCTGGCGTCGTGCCGCAGGCTTGGAAGGAGGCGAACGTACAACCGATTCCCAAAAAGGGGGATCGTTCTGATCCAGCTAACTATCGACCCATAGCCATCACCCCTATTCTTTGCAAGGTATTCGCACGGGTTATCAACACCCAACTCGCTCGCTACCTAGAAGATCGCTCTCCTATCAATGATCGACAATATGGCTTCAGACCGAAACGATCAACGGGCGATCTTCTAGCGTATGTCACTCACCTTTGGGATGAGGTTATGGACAGGCATGGGGAGTCGTTGGCTATCAGCCTCGACATCTCCAAAGCCTTCGATAGAGTCTGGCATCGTGCGCTTCTTTCCAAGCTTCCGGCTTACGGCTTGCCACCTCGATTGTGCAACTGGGTTGCTACCTTCCTGCATGCATGACGTGTTCGAGTTATTTGCGAAGGTCAAAATTCAAAGTGTTTGCAGGTAAATGCTGGTGTGTGACATACGCTAGAAGATGTGATCCGTCTTATCGCCCACACTTTTTCTTCTGCATATCAATGATATGCTCACGTTTGGGAGCATACATTGCTATGTAGATGACAGTACCGTGCATGGGTGGTATTTCGGCCATCCTTCAGCTAAGCAGGCGGACATTAAGGAAAATAGACGAAAACTTGTCGCTGAGCTTGACCAGGTTTTGAACAGCATCTCGAATTGGGGTGCTGAGAACATGGTCAAGTTCAACGCCAAGAAGACACAGGTGTGCGCATTTTCAGCTAAGTATGGACATACGCCGCAATCTGAGAAACTACATCGAGGGTGTCATTAAATTGGCATCTCGAAAACTCGGAGTCCTGAACAGAGTGAGGAGGTTTTTCACGCCGGAGCAGCTGTGTCTATTATACAAGACTCAGGTTCGCTCCTGCGTGGAATACTGCTCTCATCTCTGGAACGGCTCCGCTCAGTACCTGCTAGATGCCCTTGATAGGTTGCAGCGGCGTGCTGTCCGTATTATAGGTGACCTTGAGGCTACTAAGACCCTTGAATCTCTGCAATTACGCAGGGACGTAGCCTCAATGGCTGTCCTTTACCGATCGTATCATGGTGAGTGCTCAAAAGAACTGTTTCAACTCATCCCACCCTCTCCTTTCCTATCCCGAACAACACGTGCCGGGTTAAGATGCCACGCTTACACGGTAGAACAGATACCGTCACGTACGAAAAGGTTCGGTACATCTTATCTTTGCCGTACCATAAAGATGTGGAACTCACTGCCAGCTCACGTGTTTCCTTCCTCTCTTGATCCTGGGTCCTTTAAGCGGGGCGTGAAAAAGCATCTCTCAAGGCCGTCAAAGTGAGGGCCGCCATGTCACATTGCTTAACCATCAATTGGGAATGGTGACCTTCACAATAGGACTTCACTGTCAGCTTACCATCAGGCAGCGTGAAGTCAATTTAACAGGCTTTTTAAATAAAAAAAAAATTGGCCACGGTGGAGTAAAGCGCGAAATATACATCGATATCGCTGCTACCACCGCTCGCTGGTGCTTTTCGTGAACGAGCTGAGTGGTAAGCGGAGCGGGCGCGACTACGGTAGCGAGATGTGAATTTATTATAATATGTATGACGGCGCGCTGATTATTTAAGAATGATTTTAAGGTTTAATTTAACCATAAAAGTTGTCTTTAGAAATTGTTACTTAATTTACCGATGGTTGTAATCGATTACTCGATTAGTAGTAAAATAAAATTGAGAGCGGGTAACCCCGAATAGAGTAGTAGGTGGCGCCAAACGCGGGTGACAGTCGTCCATTACTCTGACAGCTGTTGCACCGGGCGGGCACGTGCTAAACTATTGGCTCACAAATTCATAATCGTGTTTCATCCTCCATATTTTATTGTATTTCGTGCCAAATAGTTATAAACTCGAGCAATACAGCGTGTACAAGAAAAGTGGTGCTTTTATTTTGTATCTCTTGCCGCCATTGCGCCCACGATGGAGAAAACCTACGAGGACTGTTCCGAGAGCCCTCCTGACGCTTCCACATGTATATTAGATTTTTTTTATTCCATAGACAGCGCAAGCGATGATGGGGTGGCCAGTAATACAGCGACCGCAAACATTTGCCATCGCCCCGCTCGTCACCCTGCTAGCCGCACATGTCGATAAGTAGCGGTTTTACCGCTAACTTGGTTGGACCCTTATCTATAGCTCTTGCCCTGCGCACCGTAAAGGGACAGTACACGGTTTTACACGTGTAACCTTAGCCTCTCACCTGCCAAATTAATTATTAATTACAATAATTAAAATATATGTTACCCAGCAACAAACTGGTGCGTTTATTGTGTAATTAAAATATTCGATGGAGCACCATTTTGTAACGAAATACGATATTTTTATTTATTTATTTATAAGTCACAAATATAGGTACATGGGATCTTATTAGTACGAGTACATAGATGTATTAGAATCATTATATCACATATTTAACCTTGCGGCATGTGACATACTTATAAAATAACTAGAACAGAATATTGAATTATAATGTATCGGATAAATAATCATACACTGAATAATAGGCCTCTTGAAATAAAAGCTTTTTTAAATTAGTCCTTAATAGTTTAATATTTTGTTCTTCTAGAAAAGGCTTCGATAAATAGTTAAATATCCGTGAGGCCATACAAAATATACTTTTGTTAAAATATGCAGTAGTATTTAAAGGTACACTAATTTTTAAATTGTGTCTTTTGCTTTTTAATTTTGTAAACATGTGCATATTCTTTTTAACAAACAATACAGTTTCAAGTATATTTTACATGGTAGGTATACATGGTAGGGTCAGAATGTACAGTTTTATGAAATAGGGTCTACATCTATCGGTGGATTTAAGGTTACAAATAGCTCGAACGCACTTTTTTGTGCTTTAAATGCATGGTCTACATCTCTAGAATTGCCCCAGAAAATTATAGCATATCGTACGATTGGTGCCACATATCCGTGGTACGCAGTCAGGACCGTAGAAGTGTTCACTGTTTTTGCAAGCAAATGGAGAGCATATGAATGCTTATTAACTTTTGAGCACAGACCTTCAATATGGCTATTCCAGTTCAAATTTTCATCAATGGACACACCTAAAAAATTTTTTGTTTGGACTTGCTTGATATTTACTTTGTCGTACTGTATGACTAAATTATTAAGTTTATTTATCCTGTTCCTAAAAATCATTAAATTCGTTTTGTTTATGTTTAGTTTTAAATAATTATTATTTAGCCACCTAACACTATTACAGAGAGTACCATTTATGTGATGCTTAATTTGTTCTTCGTTTTTGCCTTTAAATAAAATAGTGCTATCGTCTGCAAAAAGAATAGTATTATGGGGTACCACCTTAGGATAATCATGTTTATAAATTATAAATAACAATGGGCCCAATACGCTCCCCTGTGGGACACCAAACAGAACTTTTTGCTGATCGTATAAATGGTTAACAACCCTTTTTTCAGTAGTACATAGCCTGGATATTCGCGTGAACTGTTTTCTGTCATCGAGATAGGATTTTATGAGGTTTAGTACGTTTCCCCTAACACCATAACTAAATAACTTATTTAAAAGAGTCTGATGATCAACACAGTCAAATGCTTTAGATAAGTCCATAAATAAAGCACACGCCTGGTTTTTATCATCAATTTCTGTCATGACTGTTTGGAGAAATTTAAATATAGCAATGTTTATGTCTTTATTTCTTCTAAATCCTATCTGTTCATCTACTAGTAAGTTTTTTGTTTCAAAGTAACAATATAAACATTCGTGAATCACCTTCTCAAATATTTTTGATATGACCGGAATCAAGGCAATGTGTCTATAGCAACTCATATCATGTTTATTTTCTTTTTTGAAGAGAGGCTTTATCATTGTTACCTTAAGTTCTGACGGAAATACACCATGGGATATGCATAAATTTATTATATGGCTCAGTACAAAAGATAACTTGACATCTACATCTTTTATAATTTTTACGGATATGTCGTCATAACCGGTACTGTTTGTAGGTTTAAGGTTTTTTATAATTTTAAGAATATCAATAGGCAACGTTGGAGGCATAAAAATGGAATTGAAATTATTGCTACATACATTTTGGGAAGTATTAGGTTTTAATTTTGTTGCTTTGTAATATTTATTAAACATGTTTGCTAATTGTGTGGCATCACTGATAATGCTATCATTTACAACAATGTAATCAATAGTATCCTTGGGAACATTTAATTTATTTTGGTTATTATGGCCCAAGTAGCTTTACATTTATTAACAGACTTTTTATGAAATTGGTATTTTGAGACTTCTATGTAAGTTTAATTATGCGATTTAGTCTCGATTTTAGATTCAGGAAATCATTTTTATTATGCGTGGTGCGATTTTTACGGTATTGCCACAAAATATGTCTTTTCCTCTTACATGCCAGTTTTATGCCCTTAGTTATCCATTTAGGCTTAATTTTTGCATCAATTTTAGTTTTAATTTTAATTAGCGGGCAGTAATTTTAAACATTCATTTTACTTTTGACTCGACCATCACATAGCAGTACGTAAAGAGGATGAACTTGAAGAATATTCATCTGGTTGGTATTTTTTGCATTTTGGAAAATACCTTTTCCCGAATAGATAAAACATGGATAGAAGAATAATTTGCACGTAGGTACAGCTACATGGAGATTCTCAGACGGTATCGATCAGGCTTGCTGGTGCAAAGCAAAGCACGGGCAAATAATAAAATAAAATAAAATGGATGCGTACTGGACACGATTTTTCATGTATTGCAAGTATTATAATTATTAATATCTGCTTTAAAACTATTCGACATCTTGATGTCAAACATTTCTATACATGCGTAGGTTTCCAAATGTATAGAAATGTTTGACATCAACAATAGTTTTTCAACTTGTCCAGTACCCATTCTAATGCTAAGTTTTGTAGTAAGATCTGGAAAATAAAAGCCCATTTCCTAAATTATGCCACAGGCATAATTGAGGAAATGGCCGTAATATTGCAATGAGCTTTAAAGATAATTTGCGCCATCACCAAAGTAACCATGAGCCATATAACCAATAAGCAATACAAATTTGCTCTTGTAAGTCTTATAAAACTCCAAAAGAAAGAGTTTAAATGCAACATCTGCTCAAAAACATCAGTTTCGCAAACAGTAAAGTGAAAAATGAAACTTAACAATGAAAAAGAAAGAATCAAATACATTCCTCAGATTTCTCATTGCTCACCCGCATTTGACTCCAGTTTTAACTTTACAGAACTCTTCGGAACTTGCCACCAAGTTTTAGAATTTTTCACTGATGTGAAAAATAGTTTGTTTACTGTGCTTGTATTACAGCCAACTGCAGACACTATGGTACTAGTTAAATATCTGTATATATGACATTGCGTTACTGCCTGACACACAACGATCAGCTGAAATTCATGAGCGTAAGAAGCTGAAATTTGCCTGTATGTTCTTGTGCGGACCGTACAGGCGCATCAAGAAAGCACTGGCTGCAATTTACGGAGAAGGGTAAAATAATGTTTATAGGTGGATTTATTTTAAATTGTCTTTCGGGATATATACCACGTACCTTTGATTGGAGTAACCGATATTTCGGCACTGTTGCAAGCGCCATGTTCACGGATGTATATCACGGATGTAGTACATCCGTGAATATAGCGCTTGCAACAGTGCCGAAATATCGGTTACTCCAAACAAAGGTACGTGGTATATATCCCGAAAGACAATTTAAAATAAGTTTAAATGACCACGAAAGTTTAAATTCCTATAATAGGTGGATTCTTTAGTAGATTATAGTTTTCATGACATTATAATTGCATTTTAAATACTATTATAGTTACTCCACTTGTACAAGTGGTTATTAACTACGAGCTAATTAAAGTAGCAATGTTCTGGAACATACCAAATTGTTACGAAATTATACTCGAGTTTTGATCACAATAAGTGCAGCGAGCAAAGTTGATTTAATGAGTCTTATTCGCGAAAACTAATATTTGAGGTTTTAATACCTCTTCATTTTCCAGCTCGTCTGGCTTACATTAGCCACGATTGTAGGAAGACTGAATAACCGCAACCAAATGCACAGAAAAGAGAGAGAAACATAAATTGGGAAAATATTGTATTTTTTTGTTTAAATTCATTTTTATAGAGGTAAGCCCGTGCTGCTACTAAGAATTCGGAACAACCCGACTTTTGCTTTTGCTTTTGAATCGAACCCGTGACCTTCTTTGCTCAGCAGATGCATACGCTATCCACTGGACCACAGAGGCAGTCGAAAATTCAATTATATATTTGACAAACGTAAAAAAGTATGCCCTAGGACATTAAATGAAAATTCGGCAGGCACAAATTAAAATACAGCGCTTTAAAAGGGCACAATCAAACTACTATAGCATTTATTATAGCAATATTAATTGCTTCTCATAAACGTTTTTCTGCAGTAAGCCCGCTGAAAGTAATTAATATATCAACTTTCCCATTAACTTGCTAACTGATTAATTATATATTATTTTATACTAAACTCTTTGTTGTTTGAAATTAGGCGGGTCCACACAGACCGAGCAGCCTCGCGAGGCATTTGCCGCGCGAGGAAACGGTCCCCGAACGAGCGCGGCCATAGAATAAAGCTGCGTTCACATTTATCTGACGAGATCTCTCGTGACGGTCTCTGTCGTAATTACTTACCGTTCACATTTGTCTGTCGCCGTCTGTCGCGATCTGACGCAGTTTTGAATCAGTTCTGTCTTGACTCTCGTGGAGTTCACGCTTTCGCAATGTTTTTGATGAATTATCCGATTCAGATTAAGTAGATATCCAATTATATCCATAAATTATTTACATAGGATTATATTATTTTGTATTCAATTAGCTCGTCTTTACGTACTGTATAAGAATAATAATATAAAAAGAAGTCAATTAGTTCGTCGTGTATAGCGCAATTGTATACGCGCGTCTGGCGCTTTACGACAGACAGTACACATTTGTCTGACGTGTCGTGTCGCGCGCAGTACCGGCCCCACACCCCACCCTCCCTGTCACAGACCGGGATATCGTCTGCCGCGACAAGACAGACGCCGTCACTACAGATCACGTCAGATAAATGAGAACGCGGCCTAAAGCGCAGCAGCCTCGGCAACATCTGTTTATAAATCCGTAGTAAAAACGAAATTGTAGTTGTCATAAAGTTTGAATTCAGAACATGAAAATATAGTTGAAAATCTATGATACTATTCGGTTTATTTACTCATGTGATATTATTGTGCATGTATTTTGCCACTTGTGAATTAGAGTGACATAGTACATTTATCATCTATCGGTTTTACGTATCAATGTCAGATCCTTGGTCTCTCTCTCTCTCTCTCTCTCTCTCTCTCTCTCTCTTATTTTTAAATTTTGTTCATAAATACATATAGTACTTGGAAATGGTCATACTGCAATAGGGTTGTGGCATGTGTTTTCACTACCCGGCTGCCTGACTGACGCCAACCCTCCTTAAGCTTTGGTTTCCTAGGAAAGCGGTGCCGTCATATAGCGGCCATAATATTACGGACGCAAAAAGGCGGCCGTCTTTACGATAACGACGTGTGGAAAGTTCCACGGCCGTTTTAACACACCGTCAGTCATTTTTTTAAACAAATGTCAAACGAAAAGTATCCAAGATAGAAAATCGATGACCTTGATTTAGCTTTAGTAATGTACTTGGAGGATGAAATATCATCAGAAGAGGAAAATAGTCGTATGGCGGCAGACGATTTATTCAAATCTCGTGGTACTGAAGGTGCATTTGAGATTTTAGTAAGTCGCCGTTTACTACTGAGCTTTGAATACAACTTTGTACTATATTTTGTACGTTGTTCCGGTAAAAAAAACACAAATACGTATTAAAAATACCTTTGTAGATCTAACATTAGCGATTACTATTTTATATTTTAAATATACTGTTAAGCTGTGTGTGCAGACCGGGATATTGTCTGTCGCGACACGACAGACGCCGTCACGACAGATTACATCAGATAAATGTGAACGCGGCCTAGAGCGCGGCAGCCTCGGCACCGTAGAAAAAAACAAAATTGTAGTTGTCATAAAGTTTGAATTCAGAATGCATGTATCAAATTGTCGACTTGTGAATTACAGTGAAATAGTACATTTCATGGTTTTAAAACTTAGAACAAAGTTGAATAGAACCTCATTTATTTAGATAAAATGAGCGCTAGATTGCAGTAGAACTCACTTTTTTACATAATCACTTATTCTCACGTTTAATTATTCTTATAATATTTATTTCAAAATTTTCTCCATAAAAATATCTGTAAAAAGCAATTTTTATTCTAAAAACAACATTTAAATATTAATGTTTCTTAATTTCCTGGACTCTGATTCCCGCACTCTTCGCCTAGGTACCCATCTTACTTGAGAAATTTTGCATTCCACTGGAATTTAGCAACATTCACAGCAATGTCCACAAGAAGATGTTGTATTTGAAACTGTAATAAAATTTGTAAGTAACTAAAGCCACTTTTATAAGTCATCTAACTGATCTTAAAGTTATCGTTTTGTGTGTAAAGTTTCCTTTAAGTAATGGGCAGTCATTTTAAGGAATCAGTACCTTCAAAATAAACTGTCACTAGTCTAAACCATGGAATAGTGCTATCTCTTTGGGTTGCGGAGGTCAGACAGGCAGTCGCTCTGTGGAAAAACTCATATTCAGCCAAATCCGGTTAGAGGAGTAAGCGGACCCCAGGTTGAAAACTAGGAGGATGATGATGATGATTAAAGCTATGAGAAAACCCATTTCTTTTAAAGACACTGAATGTATATATCCCCTGCAATGATTTTCACTATGCTACAGTATCAGGAAGATTGGTAATTGAAAAATGGGCAGACTGTTTAAAAAAGGCGAGAAAGTGGTGACCTATTAAAAATAGGGTCCGAGAGCGTGCTCAGAAAGGTTTTTGTATTACCATCACTAATAACACTTAGCCGAATGATTCGAACAGCTTCCCTTACACCCGACTTCAATGACAATATATTTGATCAATTTGAGAAAATAATGAAAATAATTTTTAAAGTAATTAATGATGGGTAAAAAAATTTTGCAAAACGAAACATACTATGCTTCTGCAAAGTGAAAATCCTGCATATCAAGGACTTTGCTTAATGCCAAAAGTAATATATCATGTGAATTCAAAGAAAATATCAAACATGAAAGTAAAATGTGCAACACAGGTTTTTATCCGAACTATAGCTGCCAGCGATTTTATCGCACAGCCTGCGTGTCCATGAGATGAATATGCTGCGCCGGATGAGTGGAGTCACGCAGAAGGGCTGCATTAGGAACTTACGCATCTTGAATAAAAAAGTCTAAAAAATTTTGAAGAAATATGCACCAACTTATTTATTTTTACTTGGTGTAAAGTCATCAATAAAGTTTTAACTGGGTCCAGAATTGACTATGATGAAAAATCTCAGATATAACAAAAATGTTATGAATATTGTAAAAAACGTTTGAAAAATAAAGGGTGCTATTAAACCAATGTTTTATTTTATATAATTTTAAAGTACGCAGTGACACACCTCAGTTCAGTAGCATGTACATCCATAAGCGAAAACCATGGTTTTCACTTAGGGATGTATATGTAATTGAACCACATAATAAAATAAATTTGTCTAATAATATCTAATAAAATACCTCCTATAGTTAAAAATGCTTGAAACGACCGCCAGGTAGCGCTAATAGCTTGAGTGACGTCTCTATCCTCCTATATACAAAGGTACTCTGCGGTACATTTGCCATCTATCGGTCTACGTATCAATGTGAGATCGCTGGTCTCTTCTCTCTCTTATTTTTAAACTTTGTTCATAAATATAGTACTTGGAAATGGTCATACTGCAATAGGGTTGTGGCATGTGTTTTTACTAGCCGGCTGCAGCCAATTGCTGTACCTACTTTGGGTACTAGACAATGGTAATAATGGACCATAAGCCATAACATACATATTTACTTATACTTACTTTTTTTGTAAATATATACATAGAAACACCCAGACCAAGACAAACATTCATGTTCATGCACACAAGTGTTTGACATGAGCGGGAATCGAACCCGCGACCTTCGGCGTTGCCGTCGCTTACACTCCCGCTTTGTCAACCAGTCGTCGATTATTGTTATACCTAAAGGATGGAATAGGTAGACATGGAAAAAACATAGAATGAATTATAGTAAATGAATGTCTGTAGGCAAGGATACTGTAACCGAAGCACAGACTGAAGGATTATCATTGGTACAATAAATAGCGTCAAAGATGAGAATGTTATGATGAATGTATCCTCCGTCATTCAGTGACCAGTGGATAGGGTATGCGATTGCTGAGCGGAGGTCGCGGGTTCGATTCCCGGGTCGGGCAAAAGTGTTACTGGGTTTTCCCGAATTCTCAGAAGCAGCACGGAGTCTGCTGATGTGCCTGTTAACGGCAATCGAGCCTATTGCCGTTAACAGGCACATCAGCAGACTCCGTCCCCTATTACGTGGGACCTAAACATTTCATGGTTAAATTGGGATGTAATAATATTACAACTCTGCCTATCCTTACGCGGATATAGACGTGAGTCTATAAAAAAAATGTCCAACATACAAACACACTTGCGAATTTATATTATTAGTAGGGATTATTATGTTCGAGCGAGGCACGAAACAGCGTACGGACCGCGGCAAAACAAAAAACCAAACTCGATGGCTCGGCCGCTCGGTCGCTCGCCCGCGGCGGCATACGCGCATGCCTCAGCCGGGGCACGTCCACACAGAGCGCGCAGCCTCGCGCGCCAATTCCTCGCGAGGCTGCGCGCTCTGTGTGGACGTGTCTAATTCGGTAGCTCGGGCGTACGGTAAGCTCGGCCGCGGCAGCACATGCGTTTTCCTCGACCGAGCCACGTCCACACAGACCGAGCAGCCTCGCGAAGCATTTTCCTCGCGAGGCTGCTCGGTCTGTGTGGACCCGCCTATTGATTAATTACTTTGTCGAGGCAAATGCACACAGCTTTTCAATAAAGTTATCGTTTGAGAAATATTCATATTGATCGCACTCCTTTTTGCATAGTCAACTTTGTATTATCGTTCAGAGCTAGGTTGCTTTTACGTGGATGATGATATGAAAATTTGGCTAAGGATACTATGCATTGTCTTACAATTTTTTCTGAATGACCTACAGTGGCATAAAAAATAGAAACATAAGGATGCATGGCAGTATAACTAGAATTTATCTAAAATACAAGTTTTTAAATCCAATCATTACATTTCAGAGAAATGTTATCTTTAAATACCATAGACATGCACTGCCATGCAACTAGATCGTGTTTCCAACTAGTACATCTGCGCCGGCTCTGAAGTACGTGCCGTTGCAGACTAACCACTGTCCTCCATAGATACATATAGTAAAGGTTTATGCTATCGGTATGATTGAGAACAAGATGTTACAGATCTTTCATGTAGACTTCGAAGTTTGGAGTTTGTGATCAGAGTTTGCGAAACTAGGCACTAGGACTTAAGGATAGCTTTAATAAAGCAAGAAATAGGCATATACGAAATTCAGTCACTATTTAAGTATTTTTTTTATTTCGTACACTTGGGTGATTTTACCTTATATTACTTGATATTACGCTGTATGCTTTCAATCTAATTGATTGTATACATAAAAACATGCTTGCTTAATATAAAACTTAAAGTTGACGCACAATGCGTTTAAACATCTTGTATTTATCGACAAAAGTGCAAAAATAAAGTTTTGAGCAAAGTAAACTGCTATGAAATCCGTATCAACAAGTTTAATTTCAAAATGTCGACCCGGCTCATAAAATGTGCCACCATATTACGTGAACCACTTTTATGAATGTGATGTATTAGGGTGAAGTGTATCACACTACTTGATCGAAAATAATAAGATACATACATACATACATAACGTCACGCCTTTTATCCCCGAAGGGGTAGGCAGAGGTGTATTTCTACACCCACTTTTCGCCAGATATACCTTAGTCCCACGTAATAAGGGGAGCCTATTGCCGTACCGGGCACATTTCCAGACTCCGTGCTGCTACTGAGAATTTCGTGACAGAAAAATCAACGAGGCAGTCGTATAGGGTTTGAGGTCGAGTCTTCCGTCTCTACGAAAAGATGGTATTTGCATCGTGTTATCCCTTAAGCGCCTCTTACGACACCCACGGGATGATAGGGGGTGGTGACACTTGTGTTCTATGCCGTCAACCACACGGCACAATAATAATATATAATGTTATATTCTTCACCATTTTTCACACAGGTGGTACTATTAAATTGTTTTGTTTACCACAAAAGGACAAAATATCTAAATTCTATTATATGACAAATAAAAGAGAGTAGGGTGACCGGAGAAAGGAGTAAGTGTTTTCCCAAAAATACTTAATGGACGTTTAATTACTTTAAATTTAATAATTTTTTGATTTGATTAAAGTAAGAATTTAGTAGACTGCCTCTGTGCTCTAGTGGATAGCGTATGCGACTGCTGAACGGAGGTCCCGGGTTCGATTCCCGGGTCGGGCAAAAGTGTTACTGGGTTTTTTCAAATTCTCAGTAGCAGCACAGAGTCTGGTGATGTGCCCGGTAATGACAATATGAGGTAATCTGTATGGCTGAAAATTCTCCATAATGTTCTCGAAAGACATGTGAAGTCTGCCAATGATCTACACTTGGCCAGCGTAGAGGACTTTGGCCTGAAAAAGAGGCACGTGCCCAGCAGTGGAACAATTTATATACAGGGCTAAAGATAACAACATTGGTAAATGAGCACGTTAACTACAAAACAAAACTAAAATGGGAAAATATAAAAATATTTTATTTTACATCTAGATATGCTCGTGGCGAACCGAGGGAGCTTTTAAAAAAGACACGATGTTGTCTCCTTGAGTCTTTAATCTCAACTGATTTAATTCAATACAAATTTCTTACAGCTAACTTATGGTACTACGGTTCTTATCTCTAAAGGGGAGTATATGGTTACAGTTTATTGCTTAATAATACTATGAATTTACTGTACGTAACTCCTCCCTTCCCAAAGGGCTGCGTACGGAGGAGGATTGCACGCAGGGCCGACTATGCAAGGGCGAAGCGCTGTGCTGAGGCTCTGCTGCTGACTCCGACGGATGCGGCGCGTAGTCCATCTCCATGGTGACGCACGGCGGCGGTTGAAGTCCCGGGCGTCTGCATAGGCTTGATCTGATTCGTTTGTAGGCGCAGTATAGTATGAGGGCTAGTACTGCGGCTAATGCGGCGATTGAAGTCCAGCTGGGTTGACTGGCGATACCGGGGGTGATCGGCGTGATGTTCATCTCGCGGGCTAGAGTAGCAAGCGAGTGTAGTTTATCCAACTGTATGTTTTGCAACTCTATGTTGTGCACAGTGACGTTTTCTTGGGCTATTTCATTTCTAGGCAACGGAATGGTCTCTGGAATAGTGATAGTACTATGGTGGGTTTGTATTACTATACTATTTATAGTTATGGTACATCTTTCAGTAGTGGTGAGTAGATAGACTCCTTTTATCCGTTGATAACTGTTCTCGTCGTTGCAGGACGTTTTTATGATTTCTTCCTTCGGGATGACTGCTAGTCAGGTGTTTTCATGAAGTTGTTCTATCTTGTTATTGCTAGTGACGACATGGGCGAACTTGCAATTGGTTGCGGGCGTATGTCGAATGGTTTGCACGATGCAATCGGCTCTCTTGTCGACGTCTTCTAATTTCAGATGATTGCAGATTTGGAGGTCATCGTTGAGGCGGCGACAGGGCTCGTGAAGGTAAGTAAACTTCTTATTACTCAGTATAAGGTAAGGTGCTTCGGGTATACGGGTAAGGTTGTTATGATTAGGAATGGAATATAAGTGTAAAAGGTCAAAGGTAATAGGGATTATAATAGGTATGTATAATATAAATGTAAGTGACGTTAAGGTACAGTATGCCTTAAGCGTAATACTATTTTCTAACAAGTGTATATTTTCTCTTCTAGGTTCAAAAGGTAAGTTAAAGTTTTTACTTATTTTAATTAATTCTACTAAAAGATGTAAAGGGTCTATGATACTAGGATGTAATATACCTAAAGAAGCAAAAGAGATTGCTGTCTCTAATGTGTTTACTCTATCGTAAATTTGTTGAAAACTATTTTCAATTTGAAAGAATAGAATAGAATAGAATAGAATAGAATAGAATAGAATAGAATAGAATAGAATAGAATAGAATAGAATAGAATAGAATAGAATAGAATAGAATAGAATAGAATAGAATAGAATAGAATAGAATAGAATAGAATAGAATAGAATAGAATAGAATAGAATAGAATAGAATAGAATAGAATAGAATAGAATAGAATAGAATAGAATAGAATAGAATAGAATAGAATAGAATAGAATAGAATAGAATAGAATAGAATAGAATAGAATAGAATAGAATAGAATAGAATAGAATAGAATAGAATAGAATAGAATAGAATAGAATAGAATAGAATAGAATAGAATAGAATAGAATAGAATAGAATAGAATAGAATAGAATAGAATAGAATAGAATAGAATAGAATAGAATAGAATAGAATAGAATAGAATAGAATAGAATAGAATAGAATAGAATAGAATAGAATAGAATAGAATAGAATAGAATAGAATAGAATAGAATAGAATAGAATAGAATAGAATAGAATAGAATAGAATAGAATAGAATAGAATAGAATAGAATAGAATAGAATAGAATAGAATAGAATAGAATAGAATAGAATAGAATAGAATAGAATAGAATAGAATAGAATAGAATAGAATAGAATAGAATAGAATAGAATAGAATAGAATAGAATAGAATAGAATAGAATAGAATAGAATAGAATAGAATAGAATAGAATAGAATAGAATAGAATAGAATAGAATAGAATAGAATAGAATAGAATAGAATAGAATAGAATAGAATAGAATAGAATAGAATAGAATAGAATAGAATAGAATAGAATAGAATAGAATAGAATAGAATAGAATAGAATAGAATAAAAGTTTATTGGTTTCAGTATTACAGCAAATTTGTATAAATTACAAAATAAACTATAACACTGAAAGCAAAAGGTTTAAGCGTCAGCTTATGCTTGGATCCCGGCAAATTACCAAGCGCTGGTTTTCAGCTTAAACCTTTGACTCCCGTTTACAAAAAAATATTAAAAGTAACAAAAAACGTATAATCTATTTAAAATTAAAAGGAACCACACATTACATATATTAAAAAAAATGATGTTATGATTCTGATTTATTACCAGCATATGCGGCTGTTTCAATCTTAAATCTAGCACTATATACATTCTTAATAGCACATAGTCTATAAATGTAACCCTTAGAATCACTTTATTATTTGAACTTATAATAATCTAGTTAAGTTCTTTTGGGCTTCAAATATAAACTCTGTACATTTATTTTTAAATTTAGTTAAAATTTTATATTTCAGAGAGGTGGTGGTATTGTGTTCCATATTTTGGATGCAGCATATTTGAAACCGCCTTTATATCCCTGTGTCTTATGCTTCGGTATCTTTAGCTTTAAAATTTCTTTTGACCTAGTTTTTAAGTTATGCGCGTCCGCACACCAAGATAGTTTATTAAATAAATACGGAGGTGTTTTACTTCTGAAGATTCTATGAACGAAGCATAATAATTGCTGATTCCGTCGCGATTCCATATTAAGTAATCCCTTTTTGTTTATAATTGGAGAGATGTGCGACCATCTTTGAGTTTTATAACAAAAACGCATACAGGCATTTTGAACTCGCTGTATACATTTCCTAGATTTTTGGAAAAGCCTAGGCCCGTATACTACATCGGAATAATTAAATAATGATAGCACCAAAGAATCTGTAAGCAATCTCCTTACATCCTCAGAGAGAAATTCTCGGATCCCATATAAAACTCTTAACCTATAGAATGCATTTCGCATTTGATTACTAATATGGTCTGAAAATCGGAGGCGATCATCCATAAGAAGCCCTAAATTCCTAGTGATAGGTACTCTTTCGAGTACTTCACCATTCATCAAAATTGGTGTGTGTATACTTTCCGCAGTCTTTATTTGATATGCAGTACCTAGTAACATCCATTTAGTTTTGGAAGGGTTAAGCACTAAAGTGTTTTTTTAGTCCAATCGAGGATTCGTCCCAGGTCACTCTCTATATCTTTTATAGCTTGTTCAGTATCCAGAGGCCTAAAGGATTTGTATAGTTGTGTGTCGTCCGCATATAGATGTGCGTTGCAGTGTTGTAATATATTTGGAAGATCAGCTGTAAATCTTATAAAGAGCAACGGACTTAAAATAGAACCTTGTGGGACTCCTCTAACGGTGGAGAGCATTTCTGATACAACATTCTTTCCCATAGGATCATCTACTACGACTTGTTGAAGCCTATTTGTGAGGTAAGACCTAAACCAGTTAGCGCTGTCTGTTGAAATGCCGTAATGGATTAGCTTCCTGAGTAGAAGCTCTCTATTTAGGCAATTGAAAGCTCTAGAAAAATTTAGTAGCACCAGAATTGAGCTTTTACCAGTATCGGATTCGGAAATTATGTCATCAGTCACGTGAGTAAGAGCCGTTGTTGTACTATGTTGTGATCGAAATCAAGACTGGTAGACAGGTAGAATTGAATTACTTTCTAAATAGACCTTAAGTTGCTTTTCTACGACTCTCACAATGACCTTTGATATTACGGGAAGTATACTTATAGGGCGCAAATCCTTTAACTCTTTAATATTTTTAGTTTTTGGGATGGGTTTTACAATAGCTATCTTCCATGAGTCAGGGAATGTTTTCGTTTCTATTGATCTATTTATAATACTAGTAATTGTAGGCAGTGTTTTGGAGAGTGTTAGTTGAACCATATCCATGTTTATAAGATCATGCCCATAGGCCTTAGTTTTGATTGTACGTAATATTTGCATAACTTCGACTTCAGTGGTTTTTTTGAGATTAAATTGATTTTCGCAATACTTAGATTCTTTGAAACAGTGTAAAGTATCTGAACACAGGTCAAAATTACCTGGCAAATTTAAAAAGTAGTTATTGATGACATTAGCATTATTAAGGTGATCTGGTATAAAAGATTCACAGGACTCATGGAAAGTAGATGTGCGTTTTAAATGTTTCCACATATCTTTTGGATTCTTGGTGTTATCATTAACGTAGAACGAAAAATAAGATTTTTTTTCGCGCCTTAAGCTCGACGTTACAAGGTTTTTTAATTCTTTATAATAGTTTTTATGTACCTCCAATTTAGTTTTATAAAACCTAGCTAGGGCCTCATCGCGAAGGGTCATCATAATTTTTATTACATCTGTTATCCAAGGAGTAGGGGCATTTCTTATCTTTATTCGTTTTACGGGTGCGTGTTTATCAAAAATGTGCCTAATATACGTATCGAATATATGAACCATCGTATTGATATCATTTTCCTTTGAGATGTTTTTCCAAGGGATATTATCTAAGTCATTATTAAAACAGTTAAGATCTATATTTTTAAATAATCTTACTTTTTTGAAGTAGGGCTGGGGTTTAGGCTTTTTAATGTTAAAGTCTGCAATTATCATAGCATGGTCACTTATATTTTGGTTATGGTGTACATTTATATTTAAACATCGGGAGGGTGCGTCTGTTATAACTAAGTCTATAAGTGATTCAGATGATTCAGTAACTCGAGTTGGTACTTTAACCATTTGCTCAAGATGATGTTGTACAAGGAAGATATTGAATTCTTTGGTAAAGTTATTTTGTGTATCTAGCATGTTAACATTAAAATCTGAGAGTATAATTAAATGCTTACAATAAATAAAACATTGTATAGATTCAGTCAGTTCTTCTATCGCCCTACCTACTGATATAATGGATTCAGACCTATAAATACTTGCAACCGCCACCTTATACCCGGGTAGGCTGACCTCAAGCCATAACTGTTCTAATGCTGACTCAGGGTGCGGGCGAACCTGCACTCTTATACCCCGTTTCACATAAAACCCAACCCCACCCCCTCTCCTGTTACCTGAGCGTGCCTTGTGTTTTATAGTATATCCCTCTATAGAAGGAGCATATTTCTCGGCATCTTCACGTAACCAGGTCTCGTTTAACGCTAATATATCGGGTTGCTGGGTTTGTATTAACGCTTGTATCTCATCTTGGCCTGTATTAAGTGATCTTACATTGAGAAGACCCAACTTCAGGTCTGTACGTTTAAGCCGCTTAGCCATAGCTATACAGTAGAATCAATTCGTATAAAACTCGTGCCACATAGCCTAAGTGTAATGTATGAACGAAATTACTTATACAACAATTAAATTTGTGAAAAAAATCATGCCAATTACTTATGTGATAAGAAAAAATACTGAATAAAACATGCATTCTACTATAAGTTAATAAAAGTAATGAACAGTAGTGTAGTCATTTAACATGCAATAGCGAGGATAGACAGTGTTTGGATTTTATCTGAATGAGCTTGTCTTGGGGATTTTCACGAATAATTTTTTTTCCATTGAGACTCCAACATGACATTTTTTGAGATTTCGCAAACTGCCGACATTCGTAGAAAAACTTTCTGACTGATGGAACCTGGTACTCCGCCGCATATATTGGTATTTGTTCTCCTGGCAATCCTATTAGGTGGGAGTTCAGCTTGTCACATACTTTTCGTTCCTTATTGTATCGTCTTATGTTAGGTAGGAGACTGTTTTTACTTGCGACTGAGGTAAATTCTGCTACTACCGGTCGAGGGATTCCTGGTTTCCCGGGCAGTCGATAAATATCTCTTAGGTTTGTCTCATGAAGCTCCAAATCCACCACCTTACCAATACTGGTTACAATAGAAACTAAATCACCCTCATTTTCATTCTCTTTAAAGGCAATATTATGGAATTCAAGTGACGCTGATCTAGACTGCAAATCTATATCGAGCATTTTCTTTTCTAAATGGCTGACTGATTCCTTTCTATCTTTTCCATTTTTCTCCAACTCACACACTTGTTTCCGTATGTCTTCATAATCTTTGTTGATAAAAGACAATCCTTTTTCCAACTCTATGTTTTTATTTTGAATTTCGATTCACTGCCTTTTTAATTCTGTCACTTCCCGGGACAAGGACGATAACATGGCATATTGATCAGCTTTCCAGTTTAAAAAAATTTGCTGTTGATCGGCTTTCCATGAGTTTAACATCTCTAAGAGTTCGAGTTTGAGATCATTGCATGTGCACGATGATTGTACCTTGGAACTATTCGGTGAATCTGCAATTCGTTGGCGTTTGTTGCGTACCGTGATATTATTGTCCTTCTTGTTATCACTTGCCGATGGGCTGGGGTTGGGTTTGTGATTCGACTTTCCCTGCTCCGCAGCGGCTTTTGGTGTGGATTTTGGTGGCGTGTGTAGCATTATGTATTCGTTTGATTACGTATAAGATATCAGCAAAAATACGGTACGATACGATGTATTGACTATTTATTATTTAATGATATTGTAGTGATCCCTCTAAGTTTGCAACGCAGGTAAACAAACCTCACAGCGCAGGGCGGTCGTAAGCGGTAGCAATGTGTGGTCGAAGCGGTGTATGTGTGTAGCGCAGGGAAGCAGTTGACGTACCTACGCGCCGCGCGGCTTGCGTGTGTGCGTGTATGAAGCGGTCGAGTATTTCACCGCGCTGTGACTAATCTCGCTGGCGCGGTTGTAGTGCGTGCGCTTGCCACGACAGTTGCCGCCGGTTCAAATCTTGGTGATTGTGGGGATGACTGGAACGCCCACAATTTGTGTTGGAGCGTACTAATTTATATCTGTCTCACCTGGATCAGCCCACAGGGAGGAGGCGAAGTTTCAATTCCTTGTTACTCATTAACCGTTTTAATGGAGGAGTTAGTCCATTAAAACGGTTAATGAGTAACAAGGAATTGAAACTTCGCCGGTTAACCAATCATAAATTAGCACAAGTTAAAAATAGCACTGAGGAGCAATTGACAATTAACACGTCCGTATCGAACCGAAGTACACAGTGGAGTGGATATGAAGTACAGTAAAGTGGATATGAAGTATATCTATTCGCGAGTTAAGCGAAGTTAAGTTACTGTTAATATTATTTAAGTTAATTGCTAATAAATCTAAGTTATTCTGATTTTTATGTAAGCTTTCGGTATATTCATCTATATACTGTTTCATAAGACTAATAGTATTCTTCTGATTACTTGCTAACGTGAATGTATTTTTCCTTAAACTGTCTATTTCATTTTCAAAACGTAGGGCATCTTCGTTATCTAAGTTTCCACTAATTGATTTTATAATTGAACCTAAACCGTTAATTAAACCACGTCTATTTCATACACTAGATCTGGGTAAAATGTAAAAGAACTTATTTTCTATTAAACTAATCATATACTTAATCTGTTCACGATAAACGTGTCGTTCTGAATACGTGGGTCTCGAGTTTTTGACTAACACTAACTTATAATACATACTAGTAGTAAATCTAAATAATTCATATATGTAACTAACATTATAAGTGCATATAAGGTTATATGTATCTATCTTATGTAAAACTTTAGCTTATTTTAAAACTAATAAACCATCTTCGCTAGCTATCGGCTGTACTATGACGTCTGATGCTGCGTGGGTGGTGCTGACGGCGGCGAGCCACCAGAAGACTCTGTAATGGAAGAGGGACGTCTGAGCATCCTACTATGGACTCTAATCGATTTGGAGTTTATATGCTTGCCTATGATTTCTACAATATTATTAGGGTGTAACTGTATAACTGTATATGGTCCTAAATGCTTTGGCTCGGTCTTCTTACTTCGAGATGACTTAGCTATCTGTTTATATACTATGTCGCCTATCTTAAAAGGTGGAATTTCGCTATTTTTATTGGCTTTTAATATGGTTTTCTCCTTTTCAGATGGCAACTTTAATGCGACTAATTTCTGAGCGGTTTCCATTAAGTTTTTGTGAATTGTGAATTCCTGTGTATAAAATAATTCATTTCAATCTCTTCTTTTCACTGTAATCTATTCTACAACCTAAACTGTCTAAAATATCACTTCCTATAAGACCGTGAAACTGTTCGCTGAAATCTACAATCAAAAACTTATGAATGCTACTTGATCCGAATATCTCTGGTAACGGGATGTACGCGACGTTCTCATGATATGATTCTCCGTGCGGTGTCGAGATAGTATAAGGTTCCGACTTAACGCAGGCCTTATCAAGATTATTTATTACTGCGGTACTAATTAATGAGTGAGTAGCTCCGGTGTCGATGAGAAACGGACCACCAAATTCGCGGATGTAAATATGTGGTAATTTATCTACTACGTAATCTATGTTTTCTCCTGAATTATCCAATCCTGGGGAAAATCCTGTAAATAATCGTTATCTGAGGAATAGTCTACGTCTTGTTCCTGTTCTGCGGCATAGGTGTCGTAGCTGACTGCCTCGCTACGGTCCTCGCTATTTACTAAATTATGATTTAATCTATTTAAGGGAACTAACGCCTTTTCTTTCTGTTTTGTAGCAGGTTTTGGGGTATTAAATTGAGTATTTCTGGGGTAATTACTATACTGATTATTAGGGTAATTATTGTATTGATTACTAGAGCTTGGTAAAGCTGGACGTGAGGTAGGTCTATTTGACGACGGGACGTTTGGTAACAGAGGACTGTTAAATGACTGCTGTGGACGTACTGGGAAATTACTGTTTGGCTTTATGCTAGGTTTCGGGGCGGACTGCGTAATGCTTTTCCTATCTGAACGTTTGATTCGAGCTTCTTCCTGTTTGGCTAACGCTATAGCTTTGACAAGAGTTTTCGGCTGGTTAATACGTTCGCCTAAGCCTACGTTGTAATCTAGGTTGTCTATTAATGTGCTAATTGCTAGGGTTTGATAGTAACCACTGTCCTTGTTGGTGGACAGGCCTACTCCGCATAGTGAGTCTAAAAGATCTCCTATTCGTTTACCAAATTGTTCGCATGTCTCGTTATGGTATTTCGTGTAACGTAATAACTCTTGAAGTAACTGAACTTCGGTTCGGTGTTCACCGAATCGATTACTTAGAGCGGCTTTAATGGATGTCCAATCTTCGATATCAACTTCCAATGAAATAGCTTCTTGAGCTTTGTTAGTTAACTTATTTCTTATGAGACAGATCGCTATCGAATCGTCTGTTGTTATACCATACGCGGTTAATATACTTTCAACACTTCTTATATAAAAGTTCAACGATTTGTTACTGCCATCGTATGACGGAATAAGTTTATTTAATAGTTCGTAATTTGGTTTTCAACTATTTACTACTGAGGCTGCTGTGGCTAGGTCAGCGAGCGCGTTGGCGTTCTGAGCCATTGTATAAATTTATAATAAATTTATATAACTAATACTAAGGTAAAAGTATGTGTAAGTATCTGGTGTCGATTTTAGATCACACAGATATACACTATATACTTAAATGTATTACCTGTAAAGGCAACTATACACGCACACACAATATAAAATACACAAATTAATTATAATGGTGGGAATTTTTTATAAATTAGAACACAAAAAAACTTGCGAATTCACGGCATACAGTACAGACGTGATGCAAAAATATATTTAAAAATTAAAATATCTATCAACCTGATATCAGGCCTAAAGTGCTAAACATAAGTTGTAAATTAGTCTGTTATAACTAGTGCGTTCTTGTGACTTTTACATCGAAGTTGCCCGAGCACACACAAGCATCGACCAGGTAACCGCTCTTCACCCCCTGGGGCAAGGGAGACGGGTCCTATTTTCTGATCTCTTCACTCAGTTGTGATTTGTAACGTTCGTCGAGTGTCAACATTTGAACCACAGATCATAATGAGCGTAGTACACTCACCTACTAGAAGTGGCATAAGTGGCTCTGAACCAAATCTTAGTAGTAGTGATGACCCATCTGTGCTACCCGATAATGTTCAAATAACGTTTCGCAACAAGCGAAAATTCACCGATGACAACACTTTCATAAAGGAAGAACTAAGTGGAATCCGAAACCAAATAACTGAAATGATGACAATGATCTCATCCATAAATGCAAACCAACAGGCCTTCAAGGATAAAATAAGCGGAGATATGTGCGCCATAAAACAACAGGTAGCTGACATAAAGACGTCTATTCATTTGCTTACCGAGGAGCAACGCGTCTTAAAATCAGATGTTTCAAATATGCAATCCCAAAACATAGTCACAGATAAAAGAATTGAAGAACTAAATTCTGAGCTAAAAATGGTCAAGAACCTTTTGAATAGCTCACCGTCAACACCACTTGTAACTGAGAAATGTGAGACTATAATCATGGAAATTAATGAACGAGAGAAAAGGAGCAAAAATATTATTATAACGGGTATACCTGAATCAACATCAGCCAATAAAGATGAAAGAATTGATATGGATAGTCAAGAAGTTACCAAGATCATTAAGCAACTTAATATAGACACTAAACCGGCTAAAGTATTCAGAATTGGCAAGTATAATACTGACAAAAATCGACCACTTAAAGTATGCTTTGGTTCAACCGAAACAGCCGTGTCAATATTGCGAAATAAGGGCAACATAAAACAAGGACATATAAGGATATTCTCTGACCAAACACCCCAACAGCAAGCATACCTCAAGAATCTAAAAAATGAGCTCAAACGACAAACTGAAAATGGTGTTACCAATCTTACCATCAAATATGTAAAAGGGCTGCCAAAAATAATGGAAATACCATCAAAAAACTAAAACAGAGACAAAACAGAAAGACGAATACAGATAACAGTACTACTTTTCAAATAGTCGATAAATATAATAACATCCAAAGTAGCCAAAATTCTATTAAGTTTTTCTACGCAAATGCACGCAGTATTGTTAAACCTGGAAAGTTGGACGAATTGAAATGTATAGTCGGACTTCTTCTATCTTAGTACAATCGTGCATTTATTGATCCTGACGGAAACCTGGATAAAGTATGCAGAAGAGGCAAGTCACATAGTAATACCTGGCTACACGCATTATCATAACTACAGGCAGAATAGTAGAGGTGGTGGTGTGTCAATATTTGCACACAATAGTTTAAAGCACTCATTACTGGAGGAGCTCTCGTTGGATGGTAACCATTATCTTTGGATTCACTTGCAAAACTACTGCTTGGAGATTGGCGCTGTATATAGGCAACCAGACATATCAAATGTGAAAAACTTTTTAGAAACATTTTCAAAACAAATAAACGATCGAAAAAGAGCATTGATATTCGGAGATTTTAATATAAATTTACTTAGCTCGGATCAGCTGACATCGAAATATACAGAAGCTCTTTGGGAAAACGGCTACCAGGTTTTAAATAAAATTGAAGAGGATTATTGCACCAGGGAAACTGTAAATACAAAAACAATTATTGATCATATAAGCTCTAATTTATCTAACCTTAAATCACATTTTGCCATAATCGAGACTTGTATGTCAGATCATAAACACATTTATTTTGAAATCAAGAAGTCCCAATACGAACCATTAAGAAAGATCAGATACGAAGCAATAAACTACGACACATTATACAAAACTCTAGAAAGGCGTGAAGGTGATAACGTAAAACATTCTTACGAAAAACTTGAAGAACGACTGAAAGCATGTATCGCGGCAAGCAAAATAGCCAAAAGTAAAATTTTGAATACTCCCAGAAAAGAATGGATAAAGAACACAATCATGATTAGAATAAACGAAAAAAACAGCCTTTGGAAAAATACTAAGAGGAACCCATATGATACCCAGGCAAAAGATAAATTTATACAGAAGAGAAATGAAGTTACTAAACTTATACAAACAACCAAAAGGACATACTACCTAAATTTGTTCAACAAGTTTCAAAACAATCCTTCAAAGATTTGGCGTCTCATTAATAATTTGGCTAGCAATAAAATTAAAGCATCCTATATACCTAGCAGAATTGAAACATGATCTGGATATGTCACCGACCAGTATGATATTTGCGAATTTTTTAACAATTTTTCTCACATATTGGTGCAACTCTAGCAAATCAAATAACTATGAACTGTCAGAAACAAAAACTAAATGTAAATAGAGTAAGCGCTCTTGGAAGAGAACCAACCTTAAATCACTTAAAATTATGTTCAACTGCAGAAATATCACAAATAATCAATAATTTAAATCCTAATACTAGTTCAGGTTTAGACGGTATAAATACAAAATCAATATTATGCGTTAAGAGCTTAATACTAGAAGAACTAACAAACTGCATAAATAAAAATTTAGAAAAGGGTGTCTTCCCTGATAGTCTTAAAACTGCCAAAGTTACACCTATACATAAATCCGGTAGTAAATCTGACGCAGGTAATTATCGCCCGATTTCGGTACTACCAGTACTATCTAAAATTTATGAAAGAGTACTGTATAACCGCCTTGAAGACTATTTAACTAAACAGAATTTTCTGTATGAAAAACAGTATGGTTTCAGGCCAAAATCTGGTACTCTCTCAGCAACTATCGATCTTACAACAAAATTACAACTAAGTATAGATAAAAAACAAATTTCTCTAGGTGTGTTCATCGATCTTAAAAAGGCATTCGACACAATAAGCCATACCAGTTTATTAAATAAATTAAATGAAATTGGTGTCACTGGCACTGCATACGATATTTTTGCGTCATACCTCATAAATCGCAGTCAGGTTGTTAAAATCGATAGCACAAAAAGTAGACCAGCAAAACTAAGTTTTGGTATCCCACAAGGCTCTATTTTAGGACCCCTTCTTTTCCTGGTTTATATAAATGACATCAAAAATATTGGATTAGTATTTACAGCTAAAAACAAAAAAATCCTACCATACCCACCATTAACAATCAATAACCAAAATATTTGCAAAGTTAACCAAGAAAAATACCTAGGATTAATATTAGATAGCCATCTTACTTGGAAACCTCATATTGACAAAATTAAAAATAAATTAAGTAGCCCGACGGGGGCAGTGAGGAGAATGATCCAATGTCTACCTCGTGACGTTCGATATAATGTGTATAATTCCCTGATAAAACCACATATAGATTACCTTATCGAAATATGGGGTGTTGCTGGCAAAACTAATTTGGAAACATTACAAATCGCCCAAAATAAACTAATTAAAACATTGTTTAATTACGACTATGATACACCAACATGCAAAATATATAAAGAAACAAAAATAATGAATATATCACAAACACATACCTACAACAGCTGTATATTAATCAGGAAAATTTTATGTAAGGATATTCACACGCAAGTAAGTTTTACTAAAAAATATCAGGTACAAAAAATTAGACTAAGAAGAGCAAATGACATTTTATTAAATAAACCACGAACAAATTACGGTAAAAAGTGTCTTATGTATAACGGTGCCAAATTATATAACAAATTACCAAACAACATCAAAGAGGCAAAAACTATGATAACTTTTAAAAAAATTGCTAAAATTTTACTTATTAAATAAATTATGAAAAAAAATACAATTAAACATGATGTGTGTAAATTTAAACTAAAACAATGTCATAATATTTCACATATATAAAATACATATAGACTAAACATCATTATTTTATCAAATAACATACTAATAAAAATAAAATACGCGTATCAATATAAACGGTTAAAATATAGTTAATGGTATCTATATTTAAATAACTTCAATTACATACTTAAATATATAATGTATAAATACATAATTCTATATAAACAATATAGAAATAACGATGATATTATGTTAACAAATTTATTAGCAAACAGAAGGTATAAAATTAATTTTAAATCTTAACTAAAATTAATATCAATCATACAAAACGTTTATGATAAAATATACTAGTTATAAAAATGTAGTCATCTCGTTTCCCAAGCATGATTTTATCAAGTGCCGCTTCCAGTCGCGCGTACTCTGTGTAATTCTAATGAAAGGTCTATGTCTGGTCGGTTTTAGTTTAATTGTATCTACCCCACTTTATTTATTATTGTGAACTTGTTTTTACTGTGCGCCAAACAAAATGTGTAATATTATTGTGAACTTTCTCATGTAAGTGAATGTATAATTCTTATGAGAAATAAATATATCTCAAACCTCAAATGGCAAAAGATAGGATACTGAGTAGTATGAGAGTTTGATCTTACCTCCAGTAGAGCTCCATATGCCTGGTGAGTTGAGCGGTGACTGGTGACTGTGCTTCTTGCTGCTCAGGGTTCGCGACGGGTTCTTGTTGGGATAGCGGCGCGGACCCAAAGAGTTTGATTCGCGCCGTGTCTTTGCAAAGAGTTTGATTCGCTAGGAAGACGACTGCCACTATCCTACCGACTGCGCCAGATATGTTCTTGGTGAACCGAGGGAGCTTTTAAAAAAGACACTATGTTGTCTCCTTGAGTTTTTTATCTCAACTGATTTAATTCAATACAAATTTCTTACAGCTAACTTATGGTACTACGGTTCTTATATCTAAATGGGAGTATATGGTTACAGTTTATTGCTTAATACTATGAATTTACTGTACGTAACTATCTTCAACTTTTTTGTTTTATTCCTCTATATATTTTTGATTATAATAGAAATCTTCAGGTGAACACGTGCGTGCCATTTCAAATCAAGTCGGTCAAACGTCAATTACTGTATCTGACCTTTTTGATCACAGAACGTGATTTTTTGAGAATTTTCCTCCTACTCATTTTTATACCTCGAGCAAGTATTTGAGAAGGGCACTCGAAAATTGCTTGCACTAGTTTTACTATTACGTCATTTTGCAGTGGTATTTTATTATGATGTCACGTTTATCATATTTCAGCAATGCTAGGTGTTTACTAAGCCAATTTTTAAATATAATAGGAAATAGATAATAGATAGGAAATAAAAACACTTCTACAGTAACAAAATTGAATATTCTTAAATTGGCATATAGTATCTTAATATTGTTGAATCGGGTCTCAACTACATAATTAGATGAAAACATAAATTATAATCTTTACATATTCTCATCTACTATGTTTTGGCGATAGTTACACTACTCGCGGGCACGGAATGATTAAAACTACTTTCAAGATTTATTGTTCCATGTAAAAATCAAACGTTATTAATTAGCTGTGGTAAACAGCAAGGCGATTGATTAAATAACAACGCTTACTGTGCAATAACTGTAAGATAAGTTTTGGGGTTTTCTGACTTTTAAAAGTTACCTACCGGATTAAAATTGGATGCTTTTGCGTGGTTATCAGCGATAGTGACACTGAATTATACATAACATAACATAACTTCACGCCTGTTACCCCCGAAGGGGTAGGCAGAGGTGTATTACGCACCCACTTGTCACCAGTTATGTTTCGGTCCCAATGTAATAGGGGGCGAGCCTATTGCCATCTACCATGCACATTGTTAAGCGAACGATAATTAACATTTTTAATACACACATAACTTCGAAAAGTCAGAGGTGTGTGCCCGGGTACCTGGGAATCGAACCCGGACAGTCCGTTACGTACACCACTAGGCTATCGCCGCTTGAAGTATAGTTTATTATTTAAACATCAAATTGAATATTAACTTTAAAACACTCTGACCCAGTTTACCCACCTCTGCATGGCCTATCCAGAGAAGGTGAAACTGGGTCAAATTAAAAATTATCCTTTAAATAAATTCAAAGCAGCGATAGCTGAGTGGAGAGACCGACAGACTGCTACGCAGTGGGTCTCGGGTTCGAAACCACAGCACGCACCTATGACTTTTCGGAGTTAATTGCGTATTAAATTGTTAATTATCGCTTGCTTATCGGTGAACGAAACCATCGTGAGGAAACCTGCATGTCTAAGAGTTTTCCATAATGTTCTCGAAAGACATGTGAAGTCTGACAACCCGCACTTGGCCAGCGTGGTGGCCTTACCCTTTTCATAATGAGAAGAGGCCTGTGTCCAGCAGTGGGACAGTATAAAAGGCGGATGATGATTATGATAAATTCAAATTTGGAACGAAAGCATAAATAATAAATATAAATAAATATAAAAAATTATTTCAGGTGTGTGTGGGGTGGGTGTTTACCCATATTAAAACATTACATTAATACATATTTCCATTATTAATAGTATTAATTCGTAAAGCATTCCATTATACAATAATTACATTCTTTAATAAAAATATTTTTTATATATTTATTACTATACCAGTCCTTAGGAATCGACATAATCAGTCATTTTTAAGCAAGCATGACAAAATATATAATTACTATCTAAATTAATTAATGTTGCTGTAGTATTGAAAGCCGTACACGAAGGAGAGGTTTGCTTCGTATATGGCTCTCAACACACCATTGTCAGAATTATGTACACGGTTCATAAATGAGGCTCTAGCCTTTCTCAAAACTGCATAGAAGTCATCCACTCTTTTCTCTGCGAACATGCCTGACGCACTACACCTTCATGGTAGTCCCAGCATACACCGGAATGCATTATTATATTGTACCCGCATCGCATTTTAAGTACGTTGCGTGTTCTTGTACCAGAGCTGGCAAGTGTAAGGTGAGTAGCGGTACGCATGAAACAGAGTGACTTTAACCTGTTTACTACATTTTGTGAATCGCAAGCATGTTACTTTAAGCAGCTAAGAGCCTTCTTTGGCGTTCCAAATTATCGCCATCTTTAAGTTTGTCTGTCAGGACTTGTCCCAAAAACTTAGAACTATTCACAACTTTTAGCTCAGAGTTGCATAAGGTTATATTAGGTATAGATAGTGGACTGTTATCATATCTAAACACCATAATTTCTGTCTTATAAACATTGTATTTAAGACCATGTTTGTCAGGTGTTTGGAAAATAAAAGATACGACTATCAATTCTTACTTTTATTTATTCAGCTTGTCACGACAGTATATTTTAAAATATAAAGTTCTGATTCTACATTAACATTTAGCGCCACGTTCGCAAAGCAAAGACATAGAACCAAGAGAAAGAACGTGGCAAAGAAAACTCTTGGACATTCTTTTAATAGTTATAATTATCATTTATAAAAGCGGTACAATCAATACATATATCGCATAGCAAGGTTGTGGGTAATTCAATGTTTCAAAAGTAATTATTACCTTAATACAATAGATTAGCATAATTCATTTAGTAATATTCACCACAGATTTATTTACTATAGGTGTATTCAATATTTACCACTGAAATATTCACTACATGATGTGTCTAGAATTACCGTAGCCAGGCAGGAAGGTGTATCAGAAGTGCGCAGTGGAAGGTGTAATACATCTACCTGACCACAATAGACAATATATCCAGACACAATGCACTGCGTTGCACAGTGAGTAAAGTATTGAGTAGGTACATGAAAATTTTACCTTATATATCCTGGTGATGTTCTTGAAGTGGACCTATAGGATTAACTCATAATTTTGGCCAAAATAACAAGAGAATCAATAGATACCAGTGTACAATTCGGCGAAGTCCTTCTCCAGACCACGATGCACGTTTACGGTTCACAAAACTTTTCACAAATGTTCAATATGTCATCTACAACAAACTTTGCCGGAAGTCAAAAGCGGCAATTACATATCAAGTTAATTACAAGTTGATTCAATTCGCGTTAATTCAAAGGGCGATAAATTTAATTAGGTACAAGGCACGCGAGAGTGCAAACGGCCTGTTAATTCTTCAAGGTTGCGACGGAAGTGACAGTTCAGTGTGACCATTGTCAGAAATTTTCAATAGACTAAACAAAATGTTACTCAATCGATCTAATCGATTTGACTTATAATAAAAACTAATTCTATTTCAAACATCCACCCGCCCCGGACCGGCCTACCGGTCCGCTAATCGGTTGGTAGACGTGACAATGTTGCAACCGCTCTCCTCAGAATCGAACCGTCCACCAAGACCTCAGCAAATCGGGGAACTCCATCAGCCCCAGTTACCAAATGAAGGATGCGCCCCCTGCGCCATCTGAGTGGCGGAAGGTTAGTCTCCTTGATCAAAACGAGGTCTCCAATCTTGGGTGGATCGGTCTTGTCGGTCCACTTAACGCGTTGCTGGAGTATGTGCAAATATTCCAAATTCCAGCGTTTCCAAAAGCTCTGAGTAATCTGGCGTACCAATTCAAAACGCGAGAGACGACCAGGTCTCGTATCAATATAGGGGTACTCAGGCAAGGTGACAAGTGAGCGACCAATCAAAAAATGGCCCGGCGTAAGGGCCTCCAAATCATTCGGATCTGAGGAGATCGGGCACAATGGCCGAGAGTTCAAAACGGCCTCAATCTTACAAAACACAGTTGCGAGTTCCTCAAATGTAAGGACAGACTCACCGATTGTCCTGCGCAAGTGTGTTTTGGCCGATTTTACGGCGGCCTCAAATATACCACCCCAGTGTGGACAATTTGGTGGGGAAAACAACCAATTTATCCCACGTCGGGCAAGCCTATCACCTATATCAGCTTTGTTGGTTTCAAGGAAATTAACAACATCATTCAAATAATTATAAGGTGCCCTTGAATTTAGTGCCGCAGTCAGAGCGGATCAAGGAAGGCAGCCCTCTGCGGGATACAAATCTGTCAAATGTGGCTACAAACGCCTCGGTCGTAAGCGAGGAGACCAGTTCCAAGCCTTTGTGTAAAGACAAACAAAAACACACAAGTAGGCCTTAACAGTCTTGCTGTTTCGAAGTGTCGACGTTTTTACCAAAAAGGGACCAGCGAAGTCCGTGCCAACACCGTCAAATGTCCTGCTCTCCGTTACGCGATCTGCCGGTAAGTCTCCCATCAACGGCTGCATGGTAGAAGCCTTGAGCTTATAGCAAGGGATGCAGCGAAAGACTACGCTCCGAATAATTCTTCGGGCAGACAAAATCCAAAATTCGCGTTGCAAAATGGCCAACAGGACATTACAACCAGCATGCGAATTTTTAAGGTGACGGTCGGTTACCAACAAGCGTACCAAGTGACCGTCCTTAGGTAACAACAGGGGGTGACGTGCGCCGTAAGGGAGGTTGGCGTTCTTGAGACGCCCTCCAACGCGCAAGAGACCCGTTTCGTCCAAAAAGGGGTTCAATTTAGAGACAGCTCCCGACAATTTCGATCTCCCTGATTTAAGGATAGCAATCTCCTTTTCAAAATGCGCCAATTGCACAGAACGAACCCAAAAGGTGGGGGACTCCTGTCGTTCCTGTGGTGAGAGAAACGGTGTCAGTCGTTTCTGTTGTGGGTGCCTAAAATTAAAAACAAAACGCTTTATCCAAGCAGTAACACCTAACAACTTGTCAAGGGAGCTGTAACGATTCAACAAAAAATCGGGGTCGAAGGCGCATTCCTCCTTTTCAAGAGCGAGTGTTCGTAGACCCGGCAAATTAGAAGTATTCAAAACTGGCGTTCAAGGCCAATCAATTTCTGGTCGACTCAACCATTCCGGACCCCACCACAGCGAATGACCTATCAAACTAGGCGTCAAGCATCCGCGCGAGGCACAATCAGCGGGGTTGAGCTCACCTGGCACGTGTCTCCAAACAAGTTTGACTTCGGATTTCTGGATTTGGGAAACGCGATTAGCGACAAATACCTCCAAGGTGTGGACAGAAGCCTTCAACCAACAAAGAACAATTTGGCTGTCTGTCTAGGCGTAGGTCCCATTAATACAAATGCTTTTACCCAAAGTGTTAGACACGTGGTTCAATAATCGTACAAGTAGGGCTGCTCCCGAGAGCTCCAATTTCGGAATGGTCAAAGATGTCCGAAGGGGTGCTACCTTGCTCTTCGCCATGATCAGGGAAACTCTCACCTGACCTGAGGCACTGACTGTGCGCAAGTACACCACGGCCGCGTGACCACGTTCCGAGGCATCACAAAACCCGTGAAGGGTGGCTTTGTACTTCCCGGGAGGAAGAATGGGACGAGGCAAGTAGATATCGTTGACGGCAGGAAGCGAGGATACAAAAGAGGTCCATTCCTCAACAAGAGTGCCGTTTAGAGGTTCGTCCCAGGTCAATCCTGCTGTCCAAAGCTTCTGCAAGAAGCATTTTGCCCAAAATATGACAGGACAAATCCAACCGTTCGGATCAAAGGTTCTGGCGACAGTAGACAATACAAGACGTTTAGTCCAAGAACACGGCAATTTCAAGTCTACGTTATATGTAAAGATGTCTTGGACTGGTCTGTACTGAACGCCGAGAACAGCCATCATGGCGGGGTTGTCAACAATCTCAAATAGATGTGGATCTTGCTGATGATCCTCTGGCAAGCCTTCCAAAAGCGCTGGTGAGTTGGAAAGGATAATGGCAGATCTCCATACATTGAAATGTCTGAAATTAAATTGAAGCGCACCGTAATAAAAAATATATTAAAAAATTCGGCGTAAGTAACAGAGTCTATAAATGATTCGATTTTCACTCGGGAAACCCGGAAAAATTAGATATCGGTGTTTTAGTTTTTAGTTAAGAATGAACAATGTAGGTACGTTTGAATTATCTAATGAAATTATGTCAGATTGACATCAAACCGCAAAAGTATTTGTAGCATCTACCTGTCACAGCAAAAGACAAAAGCAGAACTGCACATTTTAAATCGATTTTATGTGAAATCGATACAACATTAAAACGATGCTGTGACGTTTTTATTTGATATAAAAGTTGTTTTGCTACAAAAATTATTAGCTAATTGATATAATGTCAATTAAAGATTAAATAACTGCATTTTAATAATTATATTTTAATAATCGATACGGATAAATAGTACTCACGTCTATTCCTGTCACACCATTGTCTATGACAACAGTCAAATAATAAAGTAGGAACCTAGTTCGTAATCAATTGGAATGCTTTTTATCAGCATACAATACTCCAGTTTTAACGAGACAAAGTGAAAATATTAAAAATCGTAGAAAATATAAACAATTTGTTTTGTTCATATGAAGTTTAAGGTCGCCACAACAAACCCAGACCGAATTCTGCCAATGTCCTTTGCGCAACTCATAACCAGCGGAGGCCAAAATACCTATCAATTCGTCCCGCAGGAGGATCGCCTCGTCCACTGTGGAGGCGCCCGAGCAAATGTCATCGACGTAAATATCGTCTTTCAAGATGGCGGAGGCTCTTGGGAAACGTAAGCCTTCGCGGTCTGCGAGCTCCCAAAGAGAACGTGTTGCCAAGTAGGGGCTTGATCTTAACCCGTACGTATTCGTATTGAGCTCGTAGACGACCATGGGATCGCGAGGAGACTCTCTCCAAAGGATCAGCTGGAAGCGACGGTCATCAGGGTGGATAATAGTCTGCCTGAACATCATTTTTATGTTGGCTACAAAGACAACCTGATGTCGTCGGAAGCTGGTGATGACGTCACAAAGGTCCTTGACCAACTTGGGACCAGAATGCAAGCACTGGTTCAAGGATACGCCTGTTGAAGTCTGCGCAGAACCATCAAACACTGTGCGCAGCTTGCCAGTTGATGGCTTCAATACCGCATGATGCGGGAGAAAGTAATGCTCCACCGAACGCCAATCCAAATTTGACACAGACATGTGTCCCAATTGTTCATATTCTCTCATGAACTCAATGTACTTCTGTCTGAGCTCCGGATCACGACCCATGCGACGCTCCATAGCCAACAATCTCTTTTCGGCTAAAGGTCGTGACTCACCAAGCGGTGGCCGAACAGACAGGAAGGGTAGCCTCGTAATAATCCAACCAGAACGGAGTCGACCAGTGTTGTTCTGGAAGAACAGCTCGCACTCCTCATGTTTTGGATTCAAACGGGCAGCTTGAGGGGGCTCCTCTACCTCCCAAAACCTCTGAACCGCATCAGAGAGAGCGGAGCCTACAGCCAACAAATTATCAAATCCAAATATGGTCGGGATGGCAGTCAAACCATTTGGCACCAAGAACCGTTTCCCACCAATCAAAATTCCACCGAGGACATCAAAGCCAATCAAACAGTCGATTTGTCCCGGTGTGTCAAATTTGGGGTCTGCCAGTTCCAATCCCGATGTCAAATTCACCACAGCAGCAGGTAGCTGCTTCTGTGGGTGCATACCCAAAATATTCTTCAGCACAATAGCCGAGGTTCTAATCCTCGGGTGTGAATATTCAACAGGGCCAAACAAAACCTTAACTTGCCCTTCAACATTAGAGGCTACGTCCCCTATGCCCCGTATACAATTTGGAAAAGAACCCATATTTAATTTAACCTGCCCTACCAAATAAGTGGAAACAATGCAACCTTGTGAACCTGTGTCCAATATAGCACGGACAACAACAGAGGTCCCCGTGGGTCCCCAGACCCTAACAGCAACCGTTGGCAGGTTAACGGTCTCAATGGGGGAGGTTGGCGTTATAGGGCAGGGGTCAATGACCTATTGTTGCCTGGGCGGCGACCGTTGGCCAGGACCAGGCAAATCAAAATTTGGGTGCGGCTTGAAGTCCTCAAAGGCGCGATGACTCGATCCGCGCGCCATCTGTGGGGGGTCATAATGACGCACCCGCCCAAAACGAGGTGGTCGCGAGTCAAGGCGGGGACGCTCCGCCAAAGGAGGGGAATACCTGGGGCAGCAGTCATGGTGCTGGTGACGCTGGGCGGTCGCACATTCAGGTGCGTGAGAGAGAGGAGGCGTGCGCACGCTACGGTTCTCCAAGCGGGGTGAGTGGCGATCAATTGAGCGAGGCGACTCTCGGCTACGCGCCGGTGAGCCTCGGCTGCCACCTTCAAAACACCCGCCCATGCGCGGCGTCGGCTGGTTGGACAAGCGGCCAACCTCTCTGGCATTCATACAGAGAATGTCCAAATGCTGTCCTCCACAGTGAGGACAGGGGCGAGAGTTTGGGCAGTCTCGCTGGTAGTGGGACCCCAAACAAGAGAAGCAAAGGCGGCGGGCATTCGCGATGCGCCTACGAGAGGCGACATGTAGGTCCAAGAATGCGCTACAACTGGCCGTTCTGTGCCTCGTGACCTTGCAGTAGGAGCACTCCGCTGGGCTCTGCGTGACCGCAAAGCGAGGAGGGCGCCGGTCAACATTGGCTCGGGTGTGAACGCGAGCCTGCTCCTTGACCTTGGGCGGCTGCATCTTAGCCGGCGTGTCACCACCGGAGTTGTCCAAGACCCGGCACTCATCCTCCAGGAACCTCTCCAGGTCAGCAAAGGGGGGCAGATGGGTCGCGCTATCCCCACCAAAGCGCTGTTCAAAATGCGACCTCAGGTCGGCAGGCAGCTTTTTCAGTACAATGTGCATCAATAGATAGGACCATTGGTCCACGGGCAGGTCAAGGCACTTAAGTGCGTTGATGGCCACCAAGAGCGGGTTCAACAGTTGGGTGCGCAACCCAGAGACCCGGGTGAGCGTCGGCAAACCCAAAATCTGCTCGATGTGCGTATCGGCGAGGCCACGCTTATTATGGTACCTACGGGTAATTAGGTCCCGAGCCGTCTGGTACGCCTCGTCAGACACGGGCAGATGCTGGATGAGGCCCTTAGCCTCCCCATCCAGAACCGACATTAGATAGGCCAACTTTTGTGCCGGCCGAAGATCAGCCCTATCATTGACTAGGCTGTCGAACAAATTAACGAAGCCCAGGTAGCTTCCTAGGCAGCCATCAAAATGGGGGAGGTCCAAAGTAGGGAGCCTACTCACCAGCCCCGGTGCTGACCTAGGAAGCTCCTGCTTCAGGCCGGGTTGCCCTTCCCTATCGGCAACTAGTTGTCTCGCAGTATTGGAGACAGCATCATACAGGTCTAAGACCTGGGCATAGTCTTCGCTGACCTTATTTCGCTGGTCAGCGGTGAAATCATTGATTGACACTTCAAGACAGCAAGTGCTGAAAGTGCGGAATTGCTGTTCCACACTTGCCAGGCGATCGTCAATCCGCTCGTACCTTTGTAGTAAGGCCTGCTGGCGATCAGGCCGGTTCACTAAGGCACTGGCCGAGGCAAACCAGCGCAAATCTGATGCAATGGCACCAGCAGCCGCACGCAAGTCCTTGATAGCTGACATAATCAAAATTTCAAAAGAGCCCGGACAAGCGTTAACTAATATTAACAATCAAAACTTAATTTTTCTCAATTCTTTGAAACCAACAAAGTATTAGCCTGTTTACTGCAAGTGCAGGCAAGTGACAGGTATCTACTGTCAAACAAAATTAATAGTTTCAATATATATTGACACAAAACAAAGTCAAAGTTATCAAAAGTTATAACTTATAACAAATTAAAAGTTGAAACTTCAAATTAATTAATTAATTATTTGCAACAGACAGACTGGCTGTGTTATTTGAGATAAACAATAGTAAGTAAGCACAGAATATGTGTTACCTAGCAATATTATCTATATTATAACAAAACAAAGTTTATTAATGTGACCCGCCCAAGTGGCAAGGTCAAGTTGGTTGTTCTAATGTTTATGAATATATGCAATAAACTAAATTTACTAAATTTATTGATACATACAGCTGTTATGTATCCAAACAAACTGACTTATTAATGCAACAACAAATTTAAGTTAGATTTTTCAACAATACAAATCAACAATTACTGATTGAGGTTATGTGACAATGTGTTTCAAATTATCTAGGTCAACTTATACAATTAAATATTATGTATTTTAGACAATAACTGACCTGACAAACACTACAATACTGTCTACAAGGTGATAACATACAAGCTCATACCAATCTGAGTTTATACTCAGTAATGCAACAGCGGCTAAATTTCAACTACAGCTCTGCACCAAAATTATGTCTAGAATTACCGTAGCCAGGCAGGAAGGTGTATCAGAAGTGCGCAGTGGAAGGTGTAATACATCTACCTGACCACGATAGACAATATATCCAGACACAATGCACTGCGTTGCACAGTGAGTAAAGTATTGAGTAGGTACATGAAATTTTTACCTTATATATCCTGGTGATGTTCTTGAAGTGGACCTATAGGATTAACTCATAATTTTGCCCAAAATAACAAGAGAATCAATAGATACCAGTGTACAATTCGGCGAAGTCCTTCTCCAGACCACGATGCACGCTTACGGTTCACAAAACTTTTCACAAATGTTCAATATGTCATCAATTTACAACAAACTTTGCCGGAAGTCAAAAGCGGCAATTACATATCAAGTTAATTACAAGTTGATTCAATTCGCGTTAATTCAAAGGGCGATCAATTTAATTAGGTACAAGGCACGCGAGAGTGCAAACGGCCTGTTAATTCTTCAAGGAAGCGACGGAAGTGACAGTTCAGTGTGACCATTGTCAGAAATTTTCAATAGACTAAACAAATTGTTACTCAATCGATCTAATCGATTTGACTTATAATAAAAACTAATTCTATTTCAAACATGATGTATATAATACACACGACTTGTTTCTCAGCATATAATTCGATTCTATACTATATGATACCCCAAGTTCTGAAATTTAACATCGCGCAACTGACGGAACCACCCACAATATCAATTATACAATTGCTACGCTTTATTATTACATTAACTAAACATCGTCTCTGTTGACAATACTCTAAATAACACCATAATAGCAATAAATAATTGTGAAACACATTATTAGTAATAACACAATATAAAAACACAATAATATTAAAGTCAGAATTTTATCGTACCTTAGTTAGCCGTTGTCGGGGCGAACTGCACCTGAACAGGGCCTGTTCTCCTTTTTTATATCCTATTTACAGATCAAATTGTATATTTATTATTGGCAACACTATAAATTTTAAACATACCAACTATCAATACGATATAATCATATACGGTAGGTTTATGCTATACATAATAAATGATATAATATATTTAGTTTTATATTGTTCGATACATATATGAATAACCCTTAAATCAATCTTCTAGTAACATAGCCTAAAACCTAACCTAAAAGTAACAATGATGTAAATTCTAGGCAGATTTATAACAGTTTGATATCCGAGCTTTTGCTTGGATTATAAATAGGTACTTACAAATGAAACACATATTTTAAATGTACTTATTTTGATATTTTTGTTGATTAATTTTCAAAATATTTCTAATAATCTATCACACGCATACACCTCACATAATTATTATCCTCAGCAATCTGTGCAGAGCTTTGACAGAGGGGCTAAGAAGCACCATGTCACCAGTGTAGCTGATGTTATTTATACATACGTTATTAATTGAGCAGCCGACATTCGCACCGCTCAGCTCCTCTATCAAGTAATTTATATATAGGTTAAACAGTATGGGAGATGTTAACCCTCCTTGTCTTACGCCTGTTTTAAGCTTATATTCGTCTGAAAGTTATAAGTTATCGAACTAATTAATTTAACAGGAACTTACGAATAGCAGACAGACAAGAAACTGGCCATTTGACTCAAAGAGAAGAAACTTTGTAAGCATGTAATTGATGAATATATTAATGTAATATCGTAAAGTACTAATAGTTAAAGTCTTTTTAATAAATCCTATCCGAAAGTTTGTGTGGATGGATGGCTGTTTGTCACTCACTAACGCAAAAGCGAATTTCGATCAAATATTGCAGTAATACAAACAGCTTATAAGTACATCAAAATAGTACATAGATGTCCTTTTGTCATATATGATAGTCGATACAGATGCGAGTGGAGCCGCGGGCGGAAATTAATAATATATTAACGTTCTAGTGAACAACTTGATTTTTCAATTTCTGGCTGCTTTGCGCTTGTGTAATTGAACGTACACATAACTCTCGCAACAACCACTTTTGCGCAGCTTTCACGAATATGCCTACTATAAATTGAGTGAAGGACGTTGAAATTAAATTCAAATCACATGAAAATAAGAGAAACGAAATAAAGTGGTCTCCGTTGAACCCTGGCAAAGTTTACAGCTACTTGGCAACAGAAAGCGGCGAGTGTGTATCGGCCGCAAGCGACGAAAGTTTAGCTGGGAGGATTGAGCTGTTTTATGCTAAACTCATATCACTGCGAAAAAGAGATGTTTCATTTT
This sequence comes from Euclidia mi, assembly GCA_944739405.2. NCBI lineage: Eukaryota > Metazoa > Arthropoda > Insecta > Lepidoptera > Erebidae > Euclidia > Euclidia mi. The sequence continues at coordinate 107,009,367 of OX123181.2, forward strand.
GTTGTGATGTTTTACTTTGAATGTCATTAGGCTGATAAAATATTCTCATTTACTCAGCTTTTGTTCTGGGTTAGGTTATGTTAGGCTGAAAGCATTTAATTAATTGTTGCCAAATTCTTGTGGTACCTATAATGTTTTTGATAAAAAGTAACAATTTGTTTATTGTTATAATTTACTTTACACAATTTACACAATTTTTAGAAATAAAGAGGAGGTAAGGGTCGTGAGTTTTGACCAAGAAATGAAGTGTGGTGGTCGTTGAGGGAAAACACTTATCTTCGTCAGCTGCAGAGCGTGATTCAACGCCCTACACTTATCTGCATATTTTAAAACATACTATTATTGTTAATCTTCAGTTGGAAGATTGCCTCTTTGGAAGCAATAGTATGAAAAGTAAAAAATCAGTGCACCCCTTTCATAATAATATTATGTGTAGCTCTTTCACGCCTCATTCCTTGTCGATGAATTTAGTTTGTTGGAAAAGAAATATAAATGTTAATACATATGTCCGTCATATGTTCTCGAAAGTCATGTAAAGTCTGCCAATCCGCACTTGGCCAGCGTGGTGGACTATGGACTTACCCTTCTCATAGAGAAAAGAGGCCCGTGCCCAGCAGTGGGACAAATTATACACAGGGCCGATGATGATATGTCCGTAGGTACTCGTATGAAAACCATTTTTCTGGAAGACGAAATTTATTCATAACTTTTCTAAGCCAGAAAAAGCTTAGAATAAATTCACACTCTACTCATGTAAACATCTTATTTGATAAACAAGTACAGTGACCAGGAGTGGCCGTCTCTATATTATGTAGTAATACTGTGATTGTAGGTATAAAATTTTACGTTCAACAGGACCGGAATCTGCATGGTTCATGGTACATTATATTTAACACAGATACAGTCTTGTAGCCATCTTTAACTATACGAGTTTTTTTTTCAATAAAATTGCTGAAGATTGTAGACAGATTTACATGTCTGATTTAGTTTATAACGATTATGTACAGGTCTAAAGATTCTTTGCGTGATAATATATAATGATAGAAGCTTCCATGTATTGAGTACAACACTAGTTGTATTGGGATTTGTGTTAATGTTTTGATTATTAGTGAAGTGATTTTTGCTGCATAACGAATTACGGCCGCTGTGTGGACCATAACCAATAAACTCTAATGATTCTAACTAGAAATCATTTGCGCCTCGCTGACACAATGATAAGGAAATAGTCAAAGCATACATCTACTCTACTCATTTTTAATCATTTTTGCTTGTAGAATAAAAAAGAGTATACCTAGTAACCTGGATTTGGGCCTTTGGCTGTCTCAATGGTCACCGAAATGCGACTGAAACTTAAATCTTGGAAGGCAAAAGAATGGTAATTACTCAATTGAGCCGATCCAATCTAGCTCTACCTCTCATAATAATAACTCCGATTGGGAGAATCATAATTTCTGCCTAGAGTCCACTACTGGACATAGGCCTGCTCCAAGGCTCTCCACACAGACCGATCTTGAACCTTGAGAAAGGGTATGGAAGAATAAACAGAGAATATAGACTCACGCCTGTATCCCCGAAGGGGTAGGTAGATGTGTAATATTACACCCACATTTCGCCATGAATTTAATGGTCTCACGTAATAGGGGGCAAGCCTATTGTCGTTACCGGGCACATCACCAGACTCCGTGCTGCTACTGAGAATTCGGAAAAACCCAGTAACACTTTTGCCCGACCCGGGAATCGAACCCGGGACCTCCAATCAGCAGTCGCTTACGCTATCCACTGAACCACAAAGGCAGTCAGACAGAGAATATTGCAGAAAAAATTCGCGATCTTTCATCCATTCCACCATAAGAAACACAACCATGGCCCGCTTGGAGAGGTTCCAGCATAGACCGATTATAAAATCTATAAAAAGTGTCCAAGTTTGTTTTGAGCGGTCTCCCTGACGATTTGGACGCGACCAAACGATTTTATTGAGCAATATTGTTAACGAAATAGTTCTTCAAGCTTGCTAAGGTGCTTGCCAAATGCTTAGGTGATTTACTTATGTATTAACGGTGCCTTAGTGTCTGAAGCGAGGTAAATGGATTGTATTGATTTTTCGGTTTGGTTCGTATGTAAACAAAGCTGTAATTTCTCTAAAAGTAATGTAATTTGTTGGTTTCTGATGAGACAATACCAGCTATAGTAAATGGGTCGTATAACATATTTCTATTATTTTTTAAAAGATAGTGCACGTTTTTTGATTGGATCTTGACATTCTAAACATTGAACCAACGGACTCAATAAACAACTAGACTCGAAACTGCAATCCGTAAGATCACACAAAGCGTTGTCTCGATGGCACATTGTGATTAGTATTTTTAGTTGTAGTAACGTAAATAGTACTGAGTTTATTAACCTCTTGTATGCCACAATACCAGACACAATAGAATATTTATTATTTATAGCACTGATCAGCGCATCGGCAGTCGACGAGTAAATCCAAAGTTGAAGAGTTTGTTTGTTTGGTTGAACGCGCTAATTTCAGGAACCACTGGTCCGATTTGAAAAGTTCTTCCTGGGTTAGATAGCCTTTTTATCGAAGAACGCTATAGGCTATGCGCAACGGGAGTGGAGCAGTAGTCTTAAATATCGCGGGTGTAACCGCGGGCTCATCTAGTGTGTAATATAATGGCATTGAATTTAGCCTCTTTCATGAAACGTAAATACATCTGAAAATCTTCGCCTTCTAATAAACTATTTGACACAGCTTTCACAAAGGTCGCTCCCTAGTATCTGTCATAAGCACCTACAGAATAAAAACGATTTTCTAATAGTAAAATACTTATATAACAGAAAAGTTGCTTCTAACTCCATTCGTCTCTATCCGTTGCTGACATTGACAGCTGAGCTTTTTGCCAAGAATGGACGCGCTAGAAAAAGTTGACTTCAAATTATTAAAACATATATTTCTAAATTATCTGATTAATCTATACTGTCTCTAACCTAAAACTACCTAACTGATTTTTGTATGGTTTTCACCAATAGATAGTGTGGTTGATAAAGGGTTAGGTGTTTAATTGACGCGGGTAAAGTCTAAGTCTAGTGATAAAATAAGCGCAACTACTTTTAACCTCTGTAGATCTACATCTGTTAATCCGTGAAATCGTATCAAATTACCAAACATTCAAAAATTTTACTATGTATTCATATTAGTATGGACCAATATGGCAGCTATAAAAGACTCATAAAACAACATTATTCAATACAAATATCTTACATCCCAGTTGCCTCTATAAAGTAGCCAATCGTTGTTAAATTCTTATAAAGCTATAAAAATGTCTCGACGTCCGGGTTTTATTAGTATAAAATGCTCTAGAATATTCAAAATAATGTTGTACAGTTTAGAATTTAGATAAAGCTGCCTTACTAGGTTACACTATTATGTACTAATATTTGAATTGACTGTATTAGTGACTTTGGATAGGTCTTTGTGTTATAAGGTATATAAGTAATATAAATATTTTTTGTTAAATATAATAAACGTATTAAAAAAATGCCGCAGCGTGGATTCGAACCCGCTACCCTCAGCATAGCAGTCCATTGGTATCTCCTCTAGGCTGTCACTTCCTTAAAAACACGTAATTAAATATACCAAAATTCCTACAAAAGAATCGTAATTATCTTGACTTATTATTTTAGCCTGCCTAAATTATCGTCACTATTCTAACATCTATAAAAATCATAAAGTATATTGATAGTATTCTCTTACTTTCTAATTTTACTCATCAGTATTTTAACTACCTTTTGATGATCATAAAAACATTCGTTTGTAAATGTTCACTTTTATATATCTATATATGTACATAGAAAGGCAATTTTTGTGTCACGTTAAAGGTAATATTAGCATCCTTCATATTTAGAGTTGAGTAACCTATAAAAGCCTTCTGCAACCATGTCCCTATTTACTGTCACGGTTCTATCATGAATCTTAGAAAAATTGCTTAAACGAAACTTCTATGTAACAAAACTGCTTGACATAACCTTAGCTAGACGTCTTAATTTCCGCTCTACTACGGTTTTCCAAGGAAATTCACGTCGTTCCCGAGCTAGTGACATTGTACGTGCGTGCCCTTATGTCACTAAAAAGCCTTCATCGAATAGTAGTTAAGTGACGCAGTATTTTTGTAATAGGCTTGTGTTTGGAAATAGAAATCTATTTTAAATTAAAATTTGCTATAATTATATTGACATTTGTAACATTCGTATATGTTTAATAGGAACAATGCTTGGCTCTTCTTAAGTTAATTTTCTTTGGCGCGATATAACCTAATAAGGAATAAAGTTTTTGTACATTATGAAACAGCCTTTTAAAACTTAAGCCCCATTCTTTTTCTTCTCTTTTTTGTAAATTTATCAAATTATGTCGTCCTTACCAAGCCTTATGTCGTCGGTAAAAAACATTACCGACGACATAAGGCTTGGTATGGAGAATGGAAATCTGACTTTACTTATCTTACTAGATTTTAGTAACGCCTTCAACACCGTTGATTTCCATATTCTGCTTGGCATACTACGCTCTATTAACATATCTCCACAAGTGATTGATTGGTTTCATAGTTACCTGTTTGGCCGCCGACAACGTATACGGATTGAAAACTCTTTCTCTTCTTGGTGCAATACTACAGTCGGCGTTCCACAGGGTGGCGTTCTATCTCCCTTACTTTTCTCAATTTTTATAAATTCTATCTCTTATCAGCTTCAGTCATCCTACCACCTTTATGCAGATGATCTTCAAATTTACACTCAAGAACCTGTACACGAATTGTTTGAAGCATTCCGCATCATTAATACAGATTTAGACCGAATAGCTGCATGGAGTCTCAGATTTGGTCTACAAATCAACCCTGCAAAAACGCAGATTATTGTTGCTGGCAGTCCCAAGATGATCTCAGGTGTGGACTGGACTCGTCTACCTCAAATTAACTTTAGTGGTATCCCCATCCTCATTAGTGACTGCGTGAAGGACCTGGGTGTTTATATAGATAAAACATTATCTTGGGGCCCACAAATTGTTCAAGTCAGTCGCAAATTATTCGCGTCTGGGACGTTGCAAAGATTGTGGAACCTTAGAGTGGTGCAGAGATTAAAAGTAGGTGTATTCCAGAATTATGTGAAGAAGGACCTTTTTAGCATAGATCTAGTACACATATACATAGTTTAAAATACATACATACATTTGATACTACAAGATTATAAAATAATTATATAAAATAAATAATAATTATATCTAAACTATACATATCTAAGAATAACAATATTAAATATATAATTATATACATAAATATCTATATATTTATATACATATACAAATTATTCAGATTCTTCTGCCAACTTATCCAATAACAGCTGTTTTACTCTTAATTTAAAGCTATCCTTTGTAGTAGACATCCTGATTTCTAGAGGAAGGGCATTCCAAAGAAGGATTGCCTGAATGGGAAAGGAAGAGTGAATTAAAGCGGAAGTATGGGAAGGACAAAGTAAGAAGAGATTATGGGAAGAACGAAGGTCTCGATCATGGTTGGAACACAAGTATTGAAAATAAGAACTAAGGTATTTTGGGGAATTGGGAGACATAAGGATAGAGTAAAGAGTAGTGAGGGCACACATACTGCGTCTTTGACGAATAGGAAGCCACTTCAACTGAGAACGATAAGTAGATACATGATCATACTTGCGAAGATTAAAAATAAATCGAATGCAGTTATTAAGAGGACGATCCAGTTTGTTGAGAAGTTCTGCATTCAGGTCATAGTAGCATACATCACCATAGTCGATCAACGGGAAAACCAAAGTTTGCACAAGCATAGTCTTGGTCTTGGGTGGAAGGAAGTTCCTTAAGCGATTTAGAGCACGTAGGGTACCGGTAATTTTCTGACTGACTTGAGTTACTTTGTTTCGCCAACTCAAAGTGCAATCCATGTGTAAACCAAGGTTCTTGACCACTGGACAGAAATTTATAGCGGTCTTATCGTACATTAGCGTAGGCAGAGTTGTTATGTCTAATCTTGTGATTGACCATTGGTTGCCAATAATAATGGCTTGGCATTTGTTGGGGTTTACAGACAAGCCAAACTTGTCTGACCAAGTTTTAATTGCAAGTAAATCCCTGTTAACCTTGTGAATTGCTACCGAAACATCCTCAACAGTTGCCTGAGAGTAAATCTGCAAGTCATCCGCATACAAATGATAAGCACACTGAACATTTTGTGTTAAGAGATTAATAAACATAGAAAATAACAAAGGAGAAATAATACCGCCTTGAGGAACACCAGAGTTGTTGTCACGCCAGTTCGATGATGACTCATCGTGGCGGACAGACTGCTGGCGACAACCCAAAGATAACTTGAGAACCAATCCAAAGCATCGGATGAGACCTTACGATGGGAGAGGAGGGAAATTAGGATGTCGTGACTGACGGTATTAAAGGCATTTGAAAAATCAACCAAAGTCAACACTGTGACCTTGGTGTTTTCCACGCCCTCCCTAATATCGCCAGTCACTTTAAGGAGTGCGGTAGAAGTGCTATGTCCAGGCCTGAAACCAGACTGGAAAGGACTCAATAGGTTGTTGATGTATCCTGGTAAACCTGGACAGTTGCTGTTGCACACAGGACTCGAGAACTTTGGATAGGAAAGGAAGAATGGATATGGGACGAAAATGCGACGGGAGAGAAGGATTTTGGATTTTTGGCAAAGGAATAACGTATGCTTTACGCCATAGGGATGGGAAAGTGCAAGAAACAAGGGAAAAATTTATGATATGAGTGATGGCTGGGAGGACTTGATCCAGGATAGTAGTGAACATTCGTCGACTGATGTTGTCACTTCCAATAGCATTGGATTTGATGGAAAGGATTGCCTTTTTGATCTCATTCGATGTCAGTGGTGAAAAGTAGAAGGATTCGATATCGGGTTGAGTTAAACCAGCTAAGTAGTTCACCGTGAGGGACTTAGTTTGGTGATCCAGTGACGTGGTAGTTGTGAAATGTTTATTGATATCATCCAAACTAAGCGCCCCAAGGCAGTCAACACGACGCTGCTTGCCGATGTCTAACCCTGTCAGACCGGAGATATTTTTTTTGCCTTTTTATGTGTTTTTCGGTTTCAGTCGTCTAAATAGACACTAGAAGACCATAGAAATATGAAATAAAAAATCTAGCAATTCTAGGTTTTTCGCAATTGTACCTGCACGCCCGTGCGCTCTCGGTATAAGTACACTATACGCACGCTCGTGCATCCTGAAATAAACAGGACAAAAATGAAAGTAAAATGCATATTTTCTCATAATATTTAATCACATAAACATAAAAAACTGTCAGTCTTAACGTCTTTTTCACATTTTTTATTAATTAGTAATTAAAACGTAAATGAGATCAATTTGCTTCTGGTTTTAATCAAACTAATAATCTTAGGTAGACCATAACAGGAACAATGATCACTTTTTACTTACACTGTGATAATCAGCAAAACAGTTTTTACTTCTGGAAAGGCATAAGTATACGTTGCACTTGGTGCACTTTATAGTCAACTACTAGAGCAGGTCTCAGTTTAAATACTCTTGGAGATCGAGTCGACCAGAGCGTGGTTCGAGCGGCCCTTGAGCAACTTAGGAAGAACAAAGCACCTGGTGATGATATCTGTATCACTGCAGAACTCCTTAGAGCAGGTGGAGACACAATCCGGAGAGAGCTAGCAAGTCTTTTCAATACCGTCATCCACGGTGACTCAACATCACGGGTATGGAGCGGGAGTATGGTGGTTATTTTGTTAAAAAAAGGTGACATAACCTTATTGAAGAATTACAGATCCATTTCACTCCTGAGCCATATCTACAAGTTGTTCTCGAGGGTTGTAACAAATCGTGTCGGTAGAAGACTTGACGACTTCCAGCCACCTAGCAAGCCGGGTTTCTAAAATGCTTCAGCACCGTGGACCACATCCATACTGTTTGGCAGATTGTAGAGATGACCTACGAGGTCAACCGGCCGCTGTGTATGGCTTTCATGGACTACAAGAAAGCCTTCGACTCTATCGAAACCTGGGCAGTTCTTGAAAGCTTGCAACGATGTCGCATTTACTGGCGATATATCGAGGTGTTGAGATGTTTGTATGAAACCGCGACCATGACCGTTCAGATCCAAGACAGAGGGACAAATACCATAGAGTTGCTTAGGGGAGTCCGGCAAGGAGATGTAATATCTCCCAAGCTGTTCACCAATGCACTTGAAGGTGTCTTCAAGACACTGGACTGGACTGAACGGGGTATTAATATCAAAGGCGAGTACAACTCACACTTTCAGTTTGCTGATGACATCGTCCTAATAGCAGAGACGTCGGAGGAGCTTAGCAGAATGCTGTACGACCTTAATGAAGCCTCCCGGCAGATTGGTCTCGGCATGAACCTGGATAAAACGAAGGTCATGTTCAATGAACACGTCATATCGAAACCGATCTGCATTGACGGTTCCTTGCTCGAAGTTGTGCAACAGTATATCTACCTAGGACAAACAATACAGTTGGATAGACACAGCCTCAAGAAGAAAATCGATAGGAGGATTCAGTTGGGATGGGCAGCATTCGGTTAGCTACGTCGGTTCTTCTAGTCGCCTATTCCGCAAAGCCTCAAGACAAAAGTCTTCGACCAATGCGTCCTACCAGTAATGACATACGGTGCCGAAACCTGGACACTCATGGTCGGGCTGGTCCATAGATTTAAAGTCGCTCAGCGTGCCATGGCACAAGATATACTCGGAGTATCTCTAAAGGATAGAATTTGCAACGAGGTCATCCGGAAGAGAACTGGTGTCAGAGACATAGCTCGCCGTATAAGCAGGCTGAAGTGGCAATGGGCTGGCCACGTCTACGAGTGGGCCAACAGAAAATATCCTCAATGTCAGAGTCGTTCCCTTCTCCTAATATAGATAGTATAGCGTCATCCGGTAGATGTACTTCTGTAAAGTAAAAATAACGATATTGTATTGTACTTAAGTAATAAATTATCATTAAAAGTAAGTAACATCATAACATGCACAAGCGTGCAAATGCACGCTCACACACACATAAATATGTGTATTGAAACATGATTAAAAACCGAACGGCTACGATCGTGCGTATTGTTTTAAACTCCTCAAAATCAGGTGAATACCATCCTTGAATCAAATATTTCTTACGTTATCACTTTAATTATAACATAAACTTTTCAATATTAGTTATAAAACAACAATAATGATAAATTAACAATGTATATCAGTACGTGGGGTGCATAGGGTTCCCACCAAGAACTTAGGGTCCCAAGTCAACCTCACCTGCAAGTGGTGCACCTGCCGATCAACGGACGAGGCTCTGGCAAACAAAATATTCCTATAAGCGGCAATTGGCTCGCCACCTATTACGTGGGATCAAAACACTGGCGAAAAGTGGGCATTTAATATGCCTCTGCCTACCCCTTCGGGGAAACAGGCGTGAGTCTATGTATGTATGTATGTATGTATATCATTACGTACCTGTCGAGCTGCGAGCGCCAAAAAATGCTGCCATCGTTCCCGTCACTGCGAGCGCGACTGACTGATCATACGATGCCCATACATTTTTTAATACAACACACACAACCCGCACGAGCAGTCGATATAGGTTTCGTCTCGCAAAACAGAAGTTTTGTACATAAAATCTTTTTTTTGCGCATGCGCACGCTCGTTGAGGTTAGGTTCGAAAGGGCTAAGGTTCCGAGGAACTTCCAGACATCGGCAGGGGATGAGGATGAAATGTTATGAAGTATGTGTTGGCGTTTTACGTTGCGTACCATCTGATAACACCGATTTCTTGCAGACTTGAACAGACTCCAGTTCTCTTCACAGCGGTCCTTTTTAGGGTTCTGTACCTAAAAGGTAAAAAACGGAACCCTATTACTAAGCCTCCGCTGTCTGTCTGTCTGTCTGTCTGTCTGTCTGTCTGTCACCAGGCTGTATCTCATAAACCATGATAGCTAGAAAGCTGAAATTTTCACAAATTATGTATTTCGGTTGCCGCTATAACAACAAATACTAAAAATAAAAAAAATGAAAATATTAAGGGGGGGTCCCATACAAAAAACGTGTTTTTTTTCGTATTTTTTGCTCAAAATTACTAACTGTAACAGGTAGACGCTTTTAATTTTTACAGAATATGTAGTTGTATATTACCTTTCAAAATATATAATTAAATTTAAAAAAAGTAAATAATAAAGGGGGGCTCCCATACAACAAACCTAATTTTTAAGAAATTTGTTACTCGATCTTAATAAACAGGTAGAAACTTATAAAGTATTTAAGTATACATACAACGAACGTGATTTTCTTTTATACATGATGGTACGGAACCCTTCGTGCGCGAGTCCGACTCGCACTTGCCCAATTTTTATAATTACGAAAAGCCCGGTCCCTACGGCGCATCGCCATACGTACGTCTCTCGTAATCCAGGGTGCCGGTGAACGCTTTAATTTTATTTTCCTTGTAGGTGCATGGACGTCATACAATTTACAGATGGTAGTGTTAAACAAAAGAACTTTATCATCAATCCTGGTCGCAGATTCCATGGGTCCCCAATCGATTAAAGCCGCATCTTCCTAAAGTTTGTTTAAATCCATGTGACCAAAACAACGTCTGTGCAAAACTTTAGGTGAGGATTTAGGAGGTTTAAGGCGGTATGAAAGGAAAATAAGGTCGTGACGGGAAAAAACAGGAGCAGGATGTTGACCATGGAAAGAGGCTAGGGTAGGAGAAGACGTGATGATTAAGTCGAGCCAGGTATCCTCTCCATCATTGTTATGGTGAGTGGGTTGCAGTGGCAAGATGTGGAGGCTGGCTGACTCAATGACATCACGGAGTTTACGGGAACGACTGGATTGGTGAGAAAGAAGGTTGGTGTTGAAATCGCCCATGACAATGAGATGCTCATACTCTGACCCTAAAGATTCCAGTATCGGCTCGATACTGGAGAAATAATCAAGGGTTGGTGGGCAATAGACGACGCCAACAACGGCCTTGGCCCCTTTGACGTCAGTCTCGAGGAACAAATATTCTGCAGGTGAAGATGCCGGTGATGAAGCCAGAATTCTGTAAGGAATGGCACTGCAGATATACATTGCGACACCACCCCCTCTATTGTCAAACTCATACTATGTTCTATCTTCAATTTCCTACACCTTTATGTATTACTGTATTACATATTTTATAATTGTTTATGTATAATTATGTAGTAGGTATATTTTTCAGAATTTTATGTGTGTATTTTTAACACTGTGTATGTAAATATAAGTTTTATTTTTTATTGTGTTTACTGTAAATAAATTTGTATAAATCATCAGTATTGCCAAACTGCCCTTTTTCCAGGCTCCTTGCTTTTCTAGTCCATCCAAAGGTTGCCTGGAAGATATTGCTTATAAATGATAAGGCCGCCATTTGTACATTAACTTTTATTTTACAAATAAGTATAGTAAATTGTATTACTTTGGTGTACAATAAAGGTGATTTGTATTGTTTTATATGAATCAAATATAAAGTAATTTATTTTAAATTCCACTCCCTATCTTCCCGTGGGTGTCGTAAGAGGCGACTAAGGGATAACAATGCAAATATCATCTTAGCGTAGAGACGGAAAACTCGACATCAAACCCTATACGACGTACGACGTACTCGTCCTTCGCAAAAACTTGACAGATTACTAGTTACATACAATAACCAAACTACACTACACGGCGCTACTACTAGCGTAAGGCCTCTGCCTCGAATTTTGCACACAGCAGGGCAGTGGTGGTGGCGACGCGGGAGCGGCAGGATCTAATGCGTAAAATCAAATGGACCGGCTCTCTAAAACAGCGGTGCGTCAACGGCGCGGCGGCGGGAAACGAGCGGTACACTCCAGTCAAGCGGTGACCACCCGCGCGTCTGCAATTGCAGTGTTGTGCAATTTATTTTTATAATAAAAAATATTTTTGAATCAAAAAGATGTTGTCGTCGTTAGTAGTAGTAGTAGTTAGTAGTCCGCTGCTGGATATAGGCCTCTCTAATGGCACGGCACTGAGCCCGATTTTCGGGTCTTCGTGCAAAGCTATTACTACCTTAAAAAACTGACATATGTATGGTGTGTAACGCTATTTAAATATTATTTACGTAACAACTAAAGCTTCACACGAACTGACTTGGCAACCGACTACAGCTATGTGGTTGTTGCGTACCACGCCTTTTAGCAATGTGAAAACGACGGTGGTCGGTGGTCACCACAGTTGCCGATGGCCACCAATACCAGTCAGCGGCCGTTACAATTTGTAGGAACGGTATCTTGTCACCAGCCACCGGTAGCTGTGGTTGATAGTACCGTTCGCATACAGGCCAAGGCTTAGTCGGCGACGACGGCTATTGTAACCGATGCTAAAATTCAATTATTTACGCGCGTTTTATAACTTGATGTATATGTTATAGTAGAATTATCAATGTAGGTATGTCTAAAAAATAGGCAGTGTTACTAGTAAACAATACGTTGTAAGGAAAAATTACGACTAAGTAGAAAATCTATTCAAGTTACATGTAAATACATCCACACATACATACCTCTCATATGTAGCAAACATTCTAGTTCAATTTGTATAAAAAATCCCAGTCTAAACGATCCATTTTATGCGGTTTTGGGACGTTTTATTTTAAGTATGGCATTCAAATGTAATGGCGTGTTATTACTTATGGAAGATCAAAAGGCAACCGAGCAGAGAGATAAATTGTAGTTAAAAAGCGTCAATTTTGAAGGTGATCATTATAATCGGCGTGCCACATAGGGGCCGGAACGGTATTTAAATGTGTCATTGATGATTTTACATGTATTGTTTTGTGTATAAGGGACATATATTTGTGAGATGGACAATTAGATGAAATGGGTTAAGATATTTATCCGCTTGTGACAAATTGCAGTTACAATTAGTTAAGGTCAGAAAATTATATGTGGGTATAGTCGAAATTGAAGTAAAAGCTTCCTTTGAAATTATTCCAGACAAGCATAATATTTGAATATTAAAACATACCTACATACGTACCAAGTAAAGACCTTCACTCGTCGAAAAAAACTTTATAATTTGAACATCTAGCATTAAAATCCAAAACATTCGTGTACGAAATCTCAAAGAGGCATTTAAACATTAAGCTCTTACATAGCAAAGCAATCAGGAACGTAACAAAATTCAAAATTAACACCATTAAATTTTCAACCGTTAAACTTTAATTGGTCCAGAACGTGTGACATGTATAAACAATTTTGCTTCATAAATTTGCTACATGCGAAACTGAAAACGCACAATACAGCTGTAAAATGTAGGTCAAATCAGCAACAATGCCTCGTGGAAGGCGTGATACCGATAGTGGGGAGATTTCAGACGCAATTTGTTAGCCGGCGGTTACACGGTCGCTTTAGTGACTCGATTTTTTAAACGTGTAAGGCGGTGATAATGCTGCGGCTTGCTTGGCAAGAAGGTTTCTTTTTACGCCAAGCATCGTTTAAGCGTTGACTGACCTGCTTTAATTTATCGCTGTATGCATAACGCAGTGTTTCAAGCAGTCCTGACACTGCTGCGTATATTATGAGATCGACTTCACACAGGACAATATTCTGTGCGATTTAAGAGAGTTTTTGTTCATTCAGAGTATGCGTACTATCTATACTTATTGAATATTATCTGTATATATCCTTGCGTTACTGACTGACTGACAGACACGGTACAGCCGAAACTACCGGGCGCAAGTAGGTCAAATTCGGCATGTGTGTTCCTCGGGAACCGTAGGGGTGCACTAAGAAGGGATTTCCCGAAATTCCCACGGGTTCGGGGAGAAATTGTTAAATTACTAATAATGTGTGGGCGAAGCTGTGCGCGCCATCTACTTAAATATTATATGCGAATATGGAATGTTTTTCTGGTTCGGTAGCGGTCTTCTTTGAAAGAAAAGAATATAACTACTAGTACGGGCAAATATAATTGTATACTTCTATAAAGTATTTTCTAATCCCATCTAAGAAAACAAGATTCGCCAAATAATATGACATGTGTGTGTTCACTGATCGTGTAGCCTAGTTTACACGTGTTGACCTCTATATTTTTATAATTAATTGTGATGTACCAGTATTTATCATATTGATAAATAGCAATACATATAAAACGTGAAGCTTTCGCTTAAAGCTGGGTGCGCACATTCGGTCGACAATAAATGCGAGAGGTGGCCAAACTTTGTCGAACTTGAACCAACTTGCAAGAAAGGAGGAAACGTTGAATGAAACTTTTCAAATATGTTTTGGGTGTTTTTTCAGGTTGCGAAGTTGTGAAAAAGATAGCTTTTAAAGTTGTTTTGCTTTTTGAGGAAGATGATTGAACTTTGTCATTGTGGTGATAGAAGTGGACAAAAAGTTAATTCTATAAGCATTTTGGTTAAATTTGGTCTTTTTACTTTTGTTTATTTGAGACGTGTGCTTGAAATTGCTTCAATACACATAAACCATCCTTTCTTTACTTAGAATTACATAAATTTTGACTTTTCTTTCCTCAGAATTATATCAAACTTGTTGATAACAAATTTTGTTCTCCAAATAATCTACAACTAATAGGCTTTTAACGTCCCTGCGTTTACTAAGTGTCCGCAAACACATGTCCCTATTGTATGCAACGAATGGCGTTGAGAAAACGTGAAACTGCATTTGTATGAAGAGGATTATGGTCCTCTTCATAGAAACGCAGAAACTTCTTATTTCTTCGTGGCTCACAAAAAGAGTTTTAAACCATGCTTGCTTTAGCCTAGTCTGGACCTTTTAACGTTAGGTAATAGCTCTGTTTAGAAACATTCTACTACCACAATTAAAAATCTTACTTGCCAAACAAATGTTTAAAGCCACACAGCATCAAGTTGGCCAAGTACGGAATGATAGACTTTACATATCTTGTGATAACATTATAAATAGGCGACAATCTCCTGCACCGTTTTGTAATGTTACATTTTCTTATTAAAAGCAGTAAAAATAAAATGTTATGCTTTGATAACAATTTATAATTTTATTTACCCAGCATTTTGAAAAGCTAATGCTACGTGGACTTGCACTGCGTAGCAATCCGTTGGTATCTCTAGTAGGGTATCCATATTCCACCGGTTCGGTACCTGATCTCACTTAAATTAGTGTTGCAAAGGTAAAGCTAGGCAAATAGCTAGCAGCAGCAAAGTAAATCGTCCATATTTAAACATTATATCTAACATTATCTCTATGTCGAGTGCCTCGTATTATACTGTAATTATTCTGTAGAAATGCGATCGTTGTATCGTTGTAACTGTGTTATTAAATGCGGTGTCCTTAAGGTGGCTGTAAACTAGTACATTGTACCAATCCGTGCCTTGTAATGTCACGTCCGTGGGAATGCTAACCGTTGTATTCGATATAATACTAGTGAGGCAGCTTTATAGTCACTTGTAGCTTTTCTTTCTAGCTTGTGTAAAGACAAAAAAATCAATTGTTTGAAAATCAGCAGGATTTGTAGACATACGATTTACTGATCTTTATTAAGGGACTAGCTAATAAACAATAATTATGTACTTACCGATATAAGGATACCAATGAATTAAGGTGCCTCTAAATTAGGTTGCGACAATTGTAATACATATACTACGAGCTTGTCTATTTGTAAAAATAATCAGGTTGAACGTGTGAATCATGTTATATTACATTGCCTTGCTGTTCTGTTACAAGCGAATATTCCAGTCTAGTGTATGCTCATCTTTACACAAAGCTAACTAGAACGGAAGAAGTATGTGCTACAGTGCTTTGTAATTCGGAGTAAAATATAATTACACCAAGTTGTGGCAGTGAGATATATTATTGGTCTGGGATTACATTCTTGTGCTTTGAGTATGATAACAAAATAGTTGGTAAGATAAGTGGTCCATCTTGCATGGAAATTATAGCACTGGTAAGTTTAAGTGTGCATTCAATTTAATTCCTTGGTGATAAATTTATACGTGGTGGTTTTATAGACTCGTTGTTATGTATCTGCAATTAGCTTAAAAATACCAAGCTATTATTTTTAACAAGAATAAATAATGTGACTATTTTACCAGCTTATTTTGGGCTTTTGCTTTGTTTCAACTGTTAAAAAAACACAGTAGTTGATATTAAATTACAATTTACGGGTTGTATCGTGGTCTTTTTGAATTTTAGATTTTCTTAAACTATGACTTGTATCGGTACCAAGAACCCTCCCTAGTCAGGAGAAAAATGATTTCCGTAACCAACGATAATAATAACTGTAAATAGGGCCCCTCTGGGGCAGTTGTTATCTCATCATGAGACGAACGCAATCTCAGAGGGCAGAGTAATAGCTTTCAAACATCACCTTCATCGTGTTATATAAACAAAAATGTATTACAAGATGAATAGAAAGCTTACAAATCGCAGGGGAGCTTTGTAGCGAGCTGAATGTGTGTGGCGACATTGCGGTCCCGAATGCTTTAGAGAGTCGGTCAAGGCCTCGTCCCTTGCTTGCCTTTAATAGCTGGTTGGAGTGGATATCCAAGAACGCCCGCAAGAATCTCAACTCTGGCTTGCCTTCGCCGGCGTTCCAGAGGGCAGCCGCAAGAGTTATGAGATCGAGGGTGGCAGTGTCATTCTCAAGGGCGTAACTACAGAAAAACCCGCTCCGTGTATCCGTTGTCACGAGACTCGTGATGGCGAAACCGCACCGCTCAACACCCTAGCCACTTGCACCGGTGTTGCCCTCTGGCTGCCTTTATGGCAGATTTTGCTTGCTTTGATGGCTAATAAGAGAGGGCCCATCCAGTGAATTGGCGAGTCACCACCTGCCACGCAGACGGATGCTATAGGAGTATCAGGCAGGTGTCGTCTGTAATCCATAATTTTTATCATACTGGTCCATTAAACACTCATAACCTTATTCTAGTTGATTCCACATTAAAGCAATAACCCTGCACACGCTGCGGCTAATCCATAGCTGTATTTAATAGTGCAGTTGTGGAGGTCCCGTTGCTTGTGTCCCATCACAATTTAGATTAAAACTATCTACGGGCCCTTTGCACGTTGGACCCATGTATCCGTGTTAGCCTCCCAAAGGGCCAGGTATTGTTTTAACGCAAAAGTTACAATAACACCCGTAATAAAGAGAATCAAAATTGTAAATAGTAGTGAAATTTTACTTCCTTTTAATGTTTACATTCGAAATACGGTTCATTGATTATTAACATAAAGTGCTAAACGCCTTCTATTCACTTGGGGTTACTAAATTATATTAAGGATGGTTTGAGTCTTAGGCTTCAATCAACATAAACCTGAGTGGTAACCTCGTTTTTAGGGTTACGTACCTTAAAGGTAAAAACGGGACCCTGTTACTAAGCCTCCGCTGTCTGTCAGTCTGTCCTGTCATCTGTCTGTCATCAGGCTGTACCTCATAAACCGTGATAGCTGGGAAGCTGAAATTTTCTGTAACATTACAGTGGCTTGCAGTTTTGTTACAAACGAGTGCACTAGTGTATACTCATCTTTAAACAGAACTTACTAGAACTAGAAAAAGTATGTGCTACAGTGCTTCGTATGTTATCTGATATTGTATGCTATGTTACATTTCATTGACTCGCTGTTCTGTTACGACCGGTCATTCTAGTGTATATTCACCTTTATACAGAACTAACTAGAACGGAAGAAGTATGTGCTACAGTGCTTTGTAATTTCAAGTAAAATATAATTACACCAAGTTGTGGCAGCGAGATATATTGTTGTTCCGGGATTACATTCTTCTGCTTTGAGTATGATAACAAAATAGTTGGTAAGATAAGAGGAAAGTCCATCTTGCATTGAAATTATGGCACTCAGTTTAAGTGTGCATTAAATTTAGTTCTTGGTGATATATTTATACGTTGTGTTTACCTATAATACAGTTTGTATAAACTGCTCTTAATTCATTGATTGGACTCATGAGTTATCATAGATAGTCATTATCATAGTAATTGATTTGCCATTATTGAGTTTTAAATGCCAAGCCATTATTTCTAACAAGAATAAATAATTTGTCTATGTTAGCTGCTTGTTTTTGAGTCTTAGTCTTTTACGAAAAATAGCCATAAAATTAAACTATTATAACTGTTCGCTACAGTTTTTGAGCAAGAATCGATATATTGGGCAGACTGTTTTACGTAACCAGAAATGTCATCGTGTAGTTTCATTGCATTTACGAGTCCGACTAGTACTCTTAACATAGGCGGTGGGTGTTCTTATGTTTGAATTAGAAATACGGCTTTGTTAATTAATTATGATTATTAAAATAAAGAGTTAGACGGCTTTTTTATTTTTTATATCAAAACTATGCATAAAAAATTAAAATAAAATAAAAAAATCACTTAAAATTCAGGACAATAAACTTCGTTTATACCAACAATCTGAAAATAATCCAACACAATTTCTTAAGCCAAAGATTGAAGGTCAGTCGTAAAGTTAGACCTGTACCGTTCAATTCGCAGAGTCCCGACTGTTTTTAGCCTGCCTTCGCTCGTATATAACTTCCGTAGGTAACTTATTGCGTCGTAAGGGTACATTGACTAAACGTATATTGATGGTGTTGTAAATAGTATTGGCTAGATATTAAGTCACAGGGATTTGGGTAAGTGTCGCCTTGTCGCGGCTGGTTAGGCTTTGATTGGGCCTGTGATTTTTTATTGAGGTTTATTTTGTCTTTGTTTAAAGGGGTCATTCTTTGTTATTCAGTCATGGCGATGGATTAAGAAGTTATAACTATTTATTTTTTATCATTTTTTCGCATTTAACACTAAGTTGCCCTGGGGACTTACTTCCTAGTAACAAAAAATTCGGCCATTTTGTAAGAACTATTAAAATTTTCCGAAATACATATAAGAAATAACTTATGTCCAGACACAAAACAAATAATCCTGTTCATCACATTGGTACTTGTCTTAGCCGGGAATCAGACTCATGCCTGTTGCTTAGCAGTTCGGGTCATTAAACTGATAGGCTAGGGCCTAACTGAGAGTCATTACACTAGGGTGTAATTATGTCAATTATTGTCAAATCTTTTATTTTTATGACTCTCAGTTTCAAATATCACTGACATCTGTCCAGCATTAAACATGAAAGAACAAAAACTAAATATTCCATCATCATAATCATCATAATAGCCAAAAACGCCTACTTCTACCATAGGCCTCCCAAAATGTTTCCCAAATATTCCAGTTTTAAGCCTTTTGCATCCAACCATTTTCCACTATCCTAATATTTGAGTAATTATTAAGTCTGAAATTTATCTAGTCAAACAAAATAAAATTACAGCAACATTTAAAGCTTTTCTGTGTCTTATGGCCATTGTACTGCAACAAATAAATGTACTTCGCTAAGTCTAATATATTACTTTCATAGGAGGGTATTTCTTCTAAATCAAGTAATAAATAACAGTGCTTATAAAATAAGTTATTGGTGGAATTACGCGACCGCTTGACGCACTGTTTAAAACGGTTGTCGGAAGACGCAGTGGTTTCAGTGCATCTCTCGTTGCTTAACTCTATGCTGAGTTGCGGGTTCGATTCTCAAAGCGAAAATTTTTTTGTGTCGTCTACAAATTGCTGTCATGTTACTTGTTTTTTTTTTGTCTGATGTATGAGACTTTTTTTAAATTTCATGGCAAACTGTGGGTGTAATATTACGCCTCTGCCTACCCCTTTGGGGATACAGGCGTGAGTCTATAAAAAAAGTGTTTGTTAACAGTTATATGGTATCGGGGTCAAAATTGACCCCAAAGCTTCATATTTTTAATCACACCTTTTCAGTAAAAGCACCTACACTCTTGCGCATCGGGGTAATCTCATTACGCCGCGGAGTGCGGCGAGTGACGGACGCGCGTCACTTAAGTGCTAGTGAGAACGGAGATATGTACACTGCTGGGGTCAAAGGACAATGGCAGATCTCCATACATCAAAATGTCTGAAATTAAATTGAAGCGAACAGTAATAAAAAATATATCAAAAAATTTGGCGTAAGTAACAGAGTCTATAAATGATTCTATTTTCACTCAGGAAAGGTGGGAAAAGAAGATATCAGTGTTTGAAGTTTTAGTTAAGAATGAACAATGTAGGTACAAGGAAAGTTATAGTATGAAAGTTAAAAAATGTAGGTAGGTACGTTTGAATTATCAAATGACATATGTCAGATTGACATCAAAACGCGGAATTATTTTGTGGCATCTAACTGTCACAGTCAAAGACAAAAGCAGAGCTGCACATTTTAAATCGATTTTATGTGAAATCGATACAACTTTAAAACGATGCTGTGACGTTTTTATTTGATTTAAACGTTGTTTTGCTTCAAAAGTATTAGCTTATTGATATAATGTTGATTAAATATTAAATAACTGCATTTTAAACCAAACCAACTCTATAAAGGTCGATCGTACCGATTACTTATTTAATAATTGATACGGATATAGCACTCACGTCTATTCCTGTCACACCATTGTCTATGCCAACAATCAAATAAAAAAGTATTCGTGATCAATTGGAATGCTTTTTATCATCATAAAATACTCCAGCTTTAACGAGACAAAGTGAAAATATTAAAAATCGTAGAAAAAAAATACAATTTGTTTTGTTCATATGAAGTTTAAGGTCGCCACAACAAACCCAGACCAAATTCTGCCATTGTCCTTTGACCCCGATACCGGCAGCGTACATTTTATTGTATGATGTATGTTAAAATGTTTCACAATTGTATACTTAATTTATATATAATTTTTACGTGACGGTGAAATCTCTCAGCTTTTGGAAGATTTATACGAAGAATCTGGCTCCGAATTAATTCAGGACGCCACAACAGCTGTCTGTGACCAGAAAATATCAGCGTTTGTGAGGAACAAATAGATGAATTGTTTTAGATTGTAATTTTTTTCGTGATCTCATAGGAAGTTCCTATTTTTTATTATATTAGTTATATATACAAAAACGAAAACAAAATGTTTTCTTGTATTATTTTTCTTTTTATATATAAATAAGAATACCTAAAGTAGAGTCTTGTCAAATAAGAAGATACTACCTGTTTTATTTATTAAATAAGTGATCTCTTGTTAAAACAATACATTGTAAGTCCTTTTTTCCTAAATAAAAAGAAAATTTATAATGTACAGTTGTATCATTTTATATTACTGTGTACTAATAATATCTGGCGTAAATTTTGACCCCTACACCACTTACGTTGCCTTTTTCAGCAAAACCAGCTAAGGGTTAAGTTTCTTGCAATACATATGTCACACCGACTAGAAATAGGAAAATAAATAATACAGAACAGCTGTATTCGATTGCTTTTAATTCGGCTCAAGATCTTAAAATTTTTGTTTTTGAGTAGGTTACTTACTAATATTTTTGTAAGCACCTTCTGACGTCGTGTCGTCCAATTAAAAGTAGTGCTTGCTAGCAAAAAGTATAAGTGTTTACCACTTGCCTAACCTCAAATAAATCTCATATAGCACTAACTACGACCATAGATCAATTGCATTTCCATTGCCCCCTTTACTAAGAATAATAAAGCCATCTATCGTTACACAGGTATAATTACACCGTATCGCTTACCCCTAGGTAACCAAGAATCTCTTTCCCTATAAGTTACTCATAAAGTAACCATAATAACAAAGAATTTATGTTCACCCATAATGCGTTTATCGAAAGTCCACTCGATAAAACTGATCGTAAAATATGAGATTCTCGGGAGGATATTGTCTAGACCAATTCATGACCTTTACTCGACAATGTGGCTATTCATTTGTGGTTATAGATGCAACAACGTTGTAGACTAATATGAAAATGATGAATCATTGTACTATTATTATGAATGCAAACGTTTCTGACGATGAATGGGTGGATGGATGTGTGTTTGGTACTCTTTGAAGCAAAAACTACTGAGAGGTTTTTATCGAAATTTTGCAGCAATATAGGATTACACATTAGATTACCTAGTAGGTACTTTATTCCTGATAGTCGACACCTTTGCGAAAAAAGTCTCTGAAATAACTATTCATAAATATAATTAAGAAGAGATTGGTTTTCGTGCTTGTGTGGCCAACTCTGTAGCTGGAGTTATTATCCGCCCGGAGGCCTACGACATGGCCTATGGACTCTTGTTTTGAGATAAGAATCGGAACCGGCATTTTTACATACCCTTCGAAATACGGTAGTGTAGTGTAGTACACCCAAGTAGTGACCTGTGCAAGCGTGGCTTAACACAGCCCACCAATTACTAACGGCAAGCCTAATCACCCTATAAGGAAAGAGAAACTTCATAGCTTGCTATGCACGATATTTTTTTTTGTATTGGCCTAATTACAAAAAAAATGCTAGACTGTATGGTGGTCATGGATTAAGAATACAGAATTTCACCACCCCATATCATCCCATGGGTGTCGTAAGAGCCGACAGAGGGAGCATATTATGTAGAGAACAGCACTGTAAGAGAAGGGAAACTTGATACAAACCCTATACCAACCCGTTTGGCCAGCGTGGTATAGTAGGCCAATTCCTCCTTTCAAAGTAGAAGCCTAGTCCAGCAGTAGACTGATAAAGGCTTACGATGAGTATGTTAAGTCCTCTGAGGTTCAAGACTTCAATTTGTTTTAAACGGAAGATGCTAAAAAAATACGGAAAAGGTATACGGAAGTGTTTCAAACGCAACAATATCGCAGCAATGTGACTCAGTACAATTGCTAAGGAACAAACGATATGACATTTGTACAACAGTTTGCAGAAATTTGAATTATTGCTTGTGTAGTTTTACAGTTTGAAATGACGGAAAAGTTTATGTTGGGAAGTTTTTCTTGAGAGAAAAGAATAGAGGTATTGGTTACTGAAATCCTTTCTCCTGCGTGATATTTCGATCCATTTTGAGCAGAGTAGGTCAGTTTGTTATCGGCTAGATCCACATTATACTTATCAATATTAAATATTTGTCTCTCAAAAATACTTGACGTTTTTAATTTTTTGAACATCAATTTGTCTGTTGTAAGCATTTTCGCGGTGTAACTGCTGAAGGTACTTTGGAAAAATTCATTCTATGGGGAGCAAACTTGCCGGGCCTACATGGCAAATCATCGCAAACAGAAGGAGTCAAAACTTTTTTGGGTCCCAAAAATTAATTATGAAATGTGAGTGTAATGTTACTAATGTTACACCTCTGCCTATCCCTTCGGGGATACAGGCGTGAGTCTATAAAAAAAAATATAACGTAAGTAACGTAAGAGAACGTGGGCGTTCTTCGTCTCTCAAGTCTTCCTCCATCGTATATTCCAGGAAAACAAGACTCGTTGTACACTCGATAGGTTTTAATCAAAGTAATTAGTTCACTTCACAAACTAATATGCACACGTGGCTCGGATGAAAATGGATTACTTTTGGAAACACGGCGAAGTCGGACGTAGGTAGGCTACCCTTGTTTCCTCCGCTGTGTCTGTCACCAAAGTGTCCGTTGAACAACGTAGATCATCGCGACGCCCCGTACAGGGCGTGCAGCGGCTAGTTCGGGACAGATTTTGCCCCCTGCTAGCGGGTTCTTTGGTATCCTGCCCTTTAATAAAGGCAGGTCCTTGGGTCGGGCAGTAGTTGCCCTAAGGCGGTTGACCGAAAGGCGTGTTGCGCAGGCCGCCGAATCTTCACGCCGTCCGGGCGGTCAACACGAGCCGGGTGAGACCCCCGGCGAACCGAGGGAGGCCCAGCTCCGTGAAGCCAGCGACACAGACGGCGACTTACGGGCGGCCTGCGGAGGTCTTTGTGGTGAGGTGGTGGTGGTGTGGTGCCGGCGTCTGGTTAGACGCCGACATCGTGGTTGGAGTGTATCCATGGGGTGCTCTGTTGCGGTGGTCGTCCGCGCGCGCACATGATGAGCGTATCCTGCGTCGATACGCGCAGATGTCGCGCGGAAGGGGGCGGCCACCTGCAACAGAGGGCTAAGAGGTTGACAAGTTAGGGGGGGGGACGGCGGTTACCCGGGGCAACCGGCTCGTCCGCAGCGTCGTCGGGGTTAGCGATGAGGTCGCGAGGCAGTTTCTTCTTGTCCGGGGGGCGAGCGTGCCAGGGGGCCAGGTCCCGGACGTGGTCCCAGGCCGAGGCGTCGGCTCGCTCGAACATCCCCACGGACAGACGGCGGATGTAGGCGTCCAGGCTCTCGATGCGGGTGTCCCGCTGGATGATATCGTTCCTCACGTAGCGAGGAGCTTGTACGGCGGCGCGCAGCGACAGTGACTGCTGCGCGCGGAGGCGAATGCGGCTCGACTCGCTCGTGAGGGCGAACCAAGCGGGCGCGGCGTAGGTGAGCCGGGTGCGCACATAAGATTTGTACACACCCAGCTTCGCTCGAAGTGGTAGATGTGAGGAGAGCACTGGACGCAGAAGCGCTCTGGTTGCGCAGTGTCCGTTGACAGCTCCACGTTTGCTTTATAAAAACATCAAATGACATTGACAGCCGCTGTCAACTGCCGACCTTAGTGTTGCCAACCATTGTATCCGAATACGTCCAAATCTATTAAGATTTGACGTTCCGTTTTCCAATCTCTGACATATATTATTTAAAATAGTTGGAAATACGTTACACGGTGCATAGGAGCTGGGTAGCGTTTTAAATGATGATGAGTTTTAAATGACAGCTAATAAATTGATGAGTTGCGCTCATTCGTTTTCAGCAGAAAATATTGAGAGCTTAAAGCAACTGATGTTAATTAAACTATACTATACAGCTCAGAGTTCCCTTTAAATATTTACAAACGTTTTCTATTTTTACAGATGGTAAAATTGTGCTACGCCTTATATCGAGTAAAAACGAAAAATAATAGGTATTCTTTAAAGAATTTTAGACATAACTAGAGGATGCCAGCAGCTACGCCTGGATTTTTTTTTAATTTACCCGTTTTGGCCGATCCCGTGGGAATTTCGGGAAATCCCTTCTTAGTGCACCCCTATAGTCTCCAAGGAACTTACATGCCAAATTTCAGCTGCCTGCGCCCAATAGTTTCGGCTGTAGCGTGTCTGTCAGTCAGTCAGTAACGCAAGGATTTTATATATTAAGATTATGCTTACGGGATATGTACTACGTATCTTTTAAGGACTAAAATAATGTCGCATGAATATATTTCGAGTACACGATATACATCCCAAAAGCCAGTTTTAAGTTATTGTTCATGATCATTAAAGATCAGTAATGAAATTATCCCAAGTAAGGCTCGCCTTGCTGTACTGCAGGGAGTTTTGGCGCCAACACTGATGTATGGTAGCAAATCATGGGTATAGCAGAAGAAGCACGAAAGTAGAATCAATGCTGTGGAGATGAGAGCTTTGAGGAATATGTGCGGAGTAAGGCTGTTAGATAAAGTGAAAAACAGTGTGATAAGAGAGAAGTGTGGTCTAAAAGAAGATGTAGTGATAAGAATTGAAAACGGAATGTTGCGATGGTTTGGACATTTGGAACGGATGGATGAAAGAAGAAATACAAAAGAAGTGTATCGTGTAAGAATGAATGGAGATGTCGGTAGGGGACGCCCTAGACAGACGTACGCCGACCAAATAGGTGACATACTAAAAAAGGGCCAAATTAAAAGTACCTCTTGTAAGTTAGTATAACCGGCGAGCATGTATGATGAGGTTAATGAATGTCGAGGAAGCGAAAGAGATGTGTTTGAACCGGAGCATTTGGCGTTCCATAGTCTCTATCATTAAAGATTAAATTCCTTTAAATTCCTCTATTTATAAATAAATGTCCTGCCTGACGTAAATAATCGCAGAGCCTAAACCACTACAACTAGAAACATTAAATTTGGAACGTAGGTTTATTTTAAGATGGAAGCACTCACAAATAAAGGATTTTTTTATATTCCACCATGATTGAAAGTTTGTTTCAAATTCACTGATAGTGACGCTAGCAGCCTAGTACTCTGAAAGTACGGCCGACAGCAGGCTAGTACTAGTAGATTTTATAGTAAAGTTTTAGTTCTCTAAAAGTAATTTTCTCTAAATCCAGTCTGCACTCCATAATAATTATCTAAAACAGTGCTCTTACTCAACGGATTATGAGCAACAATTAGCAAAATGAGGGTGTCGTATTGTGTATTCATGTTCGTAGTGCTAATTACATGAGCGACACCACTAATTGAGTTGTGGCGGTTAGTCGACGGCCACTGCAGTAAATACTGCAAGTCACATCGTATTAGGTTGAGAGTTAATTCAAACACATTGGGCACAGCATTGTTTTGGGTGAGCAATGTTTTGACTAAACAAATGGACAGCTCGACACTGATATCACTGTTGTGAATGGTAAGGTTGCGCTTTGCTAAGCAGGATGTACTTGAAATAATATACGTGCTTGCTTGAATGAAGTTTTATTGCGACTAGTTGTGCAAATGACATGCAGATACTAATATACTTATTTAAACGTACAACATTCCGCCCACCAAAGGACGTAGTTCCTTTCTACTTAATAATTAAACGTTATTTACTAACAATCAAAAAATATTTTTGCCGCTCTTAATTGATACAGGTAAGATATTGTTACATGGATACAATTTTGATAAAGTAATGACATTTCTAAAATAGATACATCATAAATTGCTACTCGATGTCTATTGGTAAAGGACAAAGTTTTGATACACATCTCTTCACTATATTGTTACCACTTTTTATACTGTATACTCTAGTTATGCCATCTTCTCCTGGATGTTTGTCAACCACCCGACCCAGTAGAAATTTACCAGGTGGTAAACCATCGGTCTTGATTAAAGCAATATCACCAAGTTTGAATTCCTCTGTTTTCTTGAGCCAGATAGGGCGTTGTTGTAGTCTTGTTAGATATTCTTGTTGCCAACGTCTCCAGAAGTCACCAAGCAATTTTTGTGTATATTGCCAACGGGACAAACAACTAATTTTTGTATGTTCGTAATCTGGCGCCGGTACAACAATTGGTGCTTCACCTATTAGGAAGTGTCCAGGAGTTAACACTTCTATACAATCTGGATCTGTATTAAGTATAGGACACAGTGGCCTGGAATTTAGGCAAGCCTCTATTTGGCACAAAACTGTTGACATTTCTTCGTAGGTGAGATGGGTTGTGAGCACACGTTTCAAATGATACTTGACCGATTTAACACCAGCCTCCCATAATCCTCCAAAGTTCGGGGAGTAAGCAGGTATGTAGTGCCATTGTGTACCTTCCAGTGCTAGCGTGTTCAATATATCACCTTCAAAGACCAGGTTCGCTTCCTTCCATGCCGCTATGAGCTCTTTATTGGCACCAACAAAGTTGCGACCTTGATCGCTCCAAAGATCACTGCATTTTCCTCTTCGCGCCACAAAACGCTTAAATGCTGCGATAAAAGCCTCTGAAGATAAATCACTAACCAGCTCAAGGTGCATGGCTTTGGTTGACATACAGATGAACACACAAATGTAGGATTTCTGCGTCCTGAGGCCCCTTCCTTTGCACATGGTGATTTGAAATGGTCCTGCGAAATCGACTCCCGCATGTAAGAAAGGTCGTGCAGGTGTCACTCTCGCCTTTGGTAAGTCACCCATGATTTGTGTTCTAGATATTGCCCGTAGTCTGGCACACACGAGACATTTGTGTATGCAGGCTTTTACTAATGTTTTGCTTCGTATAATCCAGTATCTTGAACTCAAATATGTCAGCATAAGTTGAACGCCACCGTGTAATGTGTGCGTATGCGCATCAGCGACAATCAACGGCACTAAGTTGTTCTTATGGCCAAGGATAATTGGA
Organism: Euclidia mi; assembly: GCA_944739405.2. Taxonomy (NCBI): domain Eukaryota; kingdom Metazoa; phylum Arthropoda; class Insecta; order Lepidoptera; family Erebidae; genus Euclidia; species Euclidia mi. The sequence continues at coordinate 107,037,219 of OX123181.2, forward strand.
TGTTTGACCTGCTCATCTAGTTTCGCCTTACGAAGTCGACCGCCCACCCTGAGGATGCCATCTCCGTCAAGGTAAGGACTCAACATTTTAAGTTTACTATCTCCCTTAATTGCTTTGTTTAGCCTTAATCTTGCTATTTCATTACTAAATTCTTCCTGTTGTACTAATTGTATGCACTTTATTAATGATCTTTCCAATTCTATCGTAGTAAAATTTCCATCTATATTTTCTGAGTTTCTTATAAAATTTAAGAATCTTCGGCAATAGGTTATTGTTTTCACCAATTCCTTTAGATTATTAAATTCTTTAAATTGTGAAGTTATACTATCTTCATCTTCTATTTTTAAATTTGCTAGTAATTTATCCTTTTTTATTTCCAGATCTGTAGATACCTTTGCTTGTTTTAATACTATTTCTGTTCCAGATAGCCATGTGGGACCCTTCCACCACAAATAATTTTTTTTCAAATCTGCTAGTAACATGCCACGCGATCCAATATCTGCAGGATTGTCTTCAGATAAAACATGAAACCATTGGTTGTTATTTACATTCTCAATTATTTCGACAACCCTGTTGGCTACGAATGTTTTCCATTTATGGGGATCTCCAGATAACCATGCCAAGACAATTTCTGAATCTGTCCATGCATAAATGTTGGATTTTGGTATGTGCATGGCGTGTTCTATTTGCTTCAGTAACTTGGATAACAATAATGCTCCACATAGCTCCAGACGCGGTAAGGAAATAGTACGCAGCGGAGCCACTCTAGTCCGCGCAGCCAGCAGTTTTGTCAATATCGAACCGTCTTGTTTCCTTACTCTAATGTAAGCTGCTGCTGCGTATGCTTGCATGGAGGCGTCGCTAAAGCCATGTATTTGTATATTCTCATGGTCACCACTTAATGTACCAAGCCATCGATCAATATGTATTTCCTTCGCTCCTTCTATGTCTTCACGAATAGTCTTCCATTCGTCTGCCATGGGCTCGCTTACTTTGTCATCCCAGGTAACCTTTTCTAGCCATAATCTTTGTATGAGCATTTTTACTAAGATTAGGCTCGGAGCAATCCATCCCAGCGGATCAAACAGTTTCTGAATGTCTGATAAGATTGTCCTCTTAGTGGTGATATCAGACACCAGCGGTAAATTGCTTTTGTATTGAAATTGATCTGTGCCGAGGTTCCAAATCACACCTAGGGCTTGCACAGTTCCATCTAATTTCAAATCCAATTGTGCTCGCGATGTTCTTTTACTTGGTTCAATAGATTTCATGAACTTTGACGAATTGGAAGCCCATTTAGAAAGAGTGAACCCACCCTTAAGCAGTATATTTGATATTGCCTGAGTTGTAGCTATGGCGTTTTCTTCTAGGTCCTCTCCAGACATAATGTCATCCATAAAAAAATCTGTTTTAATAATGCGAGCAGCTTTAGCATTAATAATGCGAGCAGCTTTAGCATGATTCTGACCTTCATCTTCAGCCACTTGATGAAGTGTTCTTATAGCGAGGTAAGGTGCTGACGCTGTACCAAACGTGACACGAAGCATTCGGTATTCTTTGATTGGGTCAGACTCTTCCTCTCTCCACAAAAGACGTTGATATCTATCGGCATCTTCTTCAGCTAACAATATTTGCAAGTACATCTTTTGTATATCACTTGCGTAACAGACACGATGCAACCTCGATCTCATAACAATATCTCTTAGATCACATTGTAATTGAGGACCCACAAGCAGTTCATCATTGAGAGAGACATTATTCATGCCCTTAGCTGAAGCATCGAATACGACGCGAGTCTTGGTGGATTCTTTATCGTTGCGGACAACGGCGTGGTGAGGTAAGTATACTGCTTTTCTTTCTTTTGATTCATTTTCATGTATCTCTTCCATATAATTTGATTCTATATATTCTCGCATGGCCTTCTGATAGTCTTCTTTGAGTTTAGGTGCTTTTCTAAATCTTCTTTCCAGCTGTAGTAATCTTTGTCTTGCAATTTCCTTAGTGTTTCCATCAGGCGAAATTGGCTTATCGTTTTTAAAGGGTAACCTTACTATATATCTTCCTTCTTTTGTTCTTGCATGAGTGTTTTTATATATTGTTTCACATAGCTTTTCTTCTCTTGTTAATTTTCTTTTATTTTCGGTGTCAATTTCCCAGAAGCTTTTCAACATATTCTCCACGTCTACTTGATGATGAAGGACCAGAAAAGATTCATCTGGTTGTTTGGTGTCAATTTCTCCGAACAAAATCCATCCTAGGTTCGTCATTTGGGCACAAGGAGAACCGGGAGGACCCTTGATAAGCTGTTGTTGCACTACCTGTGCGTACTCTTTGACACCTAGAAGTAAATCAATTGGCCCGGGTTTGTGGTAGTCTGGATCTGCCAAATCGAGTCCCTCTAGGTGTGGCCAGTGTGAAATAGATACAGCTTTAGAGGGGATTTTCGTAGTCAGCTGTTTATTCATGACGTATGCTTGAATGTTGATCTCGAAGCTTGGTTTCCAGCGGGAACCAATCCTCAGCTGCACCACGTGATCGACGTTTGTTCTTGTAGATCCCACTCCAATTATGCTACCTCTTGCTGTTTGCTTAGCCAGTTTCAGCATTTGTGTCGCCTTTTCACTGATGAAAGAAGCCTGCGAACCTTGGTCCACTAGCGCACGTAGAACAACGGTCTGGTTATACTTATCCTTAGCTAAAACCGTTGCAGTGGCCAGTAGTGCTATACTTGTACGTTGTTTGGCAGTGTGGTGTGACGCGATCATGGTATTGACTAATTCTTCTTTTTCTTCTACACTGTGATGAGATGCGTTCGGTGGTCTAGTATTCTCAGTTTCTCCCGAAGAAGCATTATCTTTATTTCTATGTAGAAGCGTGTGATGGCGTCGACTACAAATACGACAGAACATTTGCAGCTTACATTGGTGCGCAGAATGTCCCGATGCCAAACAATTAAAGCATAGTTTGTTTGTCTTCACGTACTCAGTTCTCTCAGTAGGTTGCAGTTTGGTGATTTTTTTACAATGACATAAGATATGTCTTTCTTGACATAGCACGCATATCTTGTCTGTCGGCGATGAGGATGTGGTGGATGTGGCCGTAGCAGCAACATGGTGTGAACGCTCCTTTACAGGTTTGTCGCGAGTGCCCGATGTTGACATAACAAGTTCTAATGTTCGATATCTTGACTGCAGGAAATCCTTTAAATCATTCCAGGTAGGTAATTTGTCGTCTTCTTTGGTGTATGCTGTCTGTTCCCATTCCTTGTGCGACTCAGGGTCCAATCTCTGTATTACAAGAAATATAATTATAGGATCCCATGAGTTCGTCGGTATGCCTAAATTTTCTAAATTATTTAAGCAATTTGTCGTAACGTCTAATAAATTCTTTATTAGATTTGCGGACTGAGAACTGATTTTTCTTTGCGTAAATAACTTCGTCAGAACAGAGTTGACAATTAATCTCTTGTTACCGTACCTGGATTTAAGAACACTCCATGCTTGTTCGTAGTTATTATGTGTTATTTGAATCGGCTTCAATAATAATTGGGCTTCTCCCGTAACACTACTCTTCAAATAATGTAGTTTTTGAGCGTCACTAATCGCTGTGTTACTATGTACTAACGAAATAAATAAATCCTGAAACGTAGGCCATTCTTCATAATTACCACTAAAATTAGGTAATTGTATCCTCGGTAGCTTGACGAGTACATCACTGCTGCCCTCCTTTGTATTAGAGTTGTTTAGCGATGAACCGGGCGCGGCCGCTGCATTCAATTTTGTTAAAAGATCTTGTAAATCTGCTAATAAAACGAGGTATAAATCTTCATAAACAAAGAAGTCTTCATTGGCAAAATACGGCAACAGCTGTTTTTGTTCCTTTGGTGTAATCTTTACTAATTGTTGATGGGTTTCCTTAAATGTTGTCCAGTACTCCTCTATACATTTAATTCTTGCCTCAATGTAACCTTTTGTTAACCTAGATTTAGGGCATTTCTTCAAATTCGTTTGAGTTTTTTGTAATAAAGCAGCTGTGTCTTCCAATAAACTAAGTAACTCCGACGTAGAACTCATTTTATAATTTTAATATTTGTTATAAACACTAATCACCTTGTGGAATGCGGCTCGCTATTGTATTCGCCGACCGGCCGGTCGCTTCGATAACTTGTTTACAACTTTGTATTAATCCGGCGCGAATATGACCACTATGTTGTGAATGGTAAGGTTGCGCTTTGCTAAGCAGGATGTACTTGAAATAATATACGTGCTTGCTTGAATGAAGTTTTATTGCGACTAGTTGTGCAAATGACATGCAGATACTAATATACTTATTTAAACGTACAACAATCACGCTTATCTCTTTTGGTGAAAAACTCTGTCATAATTATTTTTTCTGACTCAAATGTATGCACGAACTGGATTGATTTTATTTTCCGAGCCTCTATATTTGTGTGCTTAAAATAGTTGCGGTTGTAAAACAATCTTAATTTCTAAGGGAGAAAATTTCAAGGAAGAATGTGTCGAAAGTCGTGTTCTTCTATGGTTACCACTGGAATACCTGGCTACACAGGTAAAACAGTAGTAGCAAGAAACATGGCGGCAATAATCTCATAAATTAAATGTATCTAGTAAGGTGATATCCCGCTACAATTTTCACAGTGCTTTTCTTGTTGTTTCTGGGTTTCAATACATAACAATAAAGATATTTTTACATTATAAATTAATTGTCTAATGAAGGTATCAATATTTACTAGCACAAATTATTATCATCATATATTAGCACAAAGTCTGTATTCTAAGAATCTACTGTTACACAAAACAAAAAGAAAATATGATTTCTTATTTATCTAGAGAAGAGCAGTGATTGTTGTATATTATTATTGCTCTCTCATCCAATTCATATTTTCCGTTTGAAGATTGTTGTTCAACCGCTATCAGACTTATGTTGCCCGGAAAAGGTGAATCGGTAAATTATTCATGACTCCACTCTTTGGAAATCACAGTTGAAGGACTTAAAATAATGAGGGTCCGATATGTGACCCCTGGGGTGCTCTCTAAGGGTACAAACGGGACCTGCAACCATTAGGGGTTAGTCGTCTTTGTTAATGATATATTTTGCAATTTGTTTTTTGACTGTGATACTGTACAACCTATGCTATATGATTCTTTATTCTCAATGTAATTGTGTTATAAGAGAGATTGAATGCTTTCACCTTTCGTATGCTTAAGAGCAAATCTGCACGAGACACAATAGATTTTAATTATGTCTGGTAATCCAGCATACGAGGGGTTAAACTAAGGTTAAATCTTGCTAAAAGCAAACGTTATGCTCAAATTCACCATGAATTAAGCTAAGGCAATATTTATCTTTTTCAGTTCCGAACCGTCGCAAAAAGAAAAAAGAAAATTATGCACTGTTCATTATTTTTCCGCTTTAATATAGTTATTTTAGTAATGAGACGGCCAAGCCATATATTTTCAAAGTGTAGTGTTACTTTTGGTAAAAATCATAATGCTTCCGTGTTCCAGTGCATAACGTATGCTTCTGCTGATCAGGGCCCAGGTTCCATTTCCGGGTCGGGCAAGTTTTACTGTTTTTTTTAATACTCAGTCGCAGCAAGGTGTCTGGCAAAGTGCCCGGTGACAGTATTTCGGTTGTCTCCTATTATTACGTGGGACAAACATAAAAAATTATAACACCGCGAAATGTGGGTATAAAAATATAGAATATGCTAAATTTCGCAATAAAACTAATAAGTATATTTACAATGCTAAAAATAAGTATAGGAAAAAATGTATAGAAGAATGTAGAAAAGATTATAGAAAGATATGGTTACATATAAATAGCTGGTTGGCTAGAACAAACAATATTATAGATAATATAATTTTGAAACACTTGGGTAAGACTGAGACCATTGAAAACATATGTACAAACTTTGGCAAAACATTTACAAAAGAAATTGTTAATTTAGGGCACAACTGTGATATAACTTTTTTAAACCGCGAGAATTACGTTAAGGAAACGAACATGTCATTTAGATTTAAAAAAATATCTGCTTACAAAATAGAGCAAATAATTGATGAATTCAGTATAATAAACGGCACCCGGCACAGATAAAATTTGAATAAGAGACATAAAATTTATAAAACTTAAAATAAGCCAGCTGCTGGCAAATTTTGTAAATATGTGTATAACATCTGGGAAATACCCGAGTGCATTAAAAAGTGCTATTATAAGACCGATATACAAGCAAGGTAGCTACTTAGATTAAACTAATTACAGGCCAATTGCTATACTGTCAGTCATAAATAAAATAGTTGAAAAGGTAATAGTAACGCAAATAAGTGATTTTCTCGAGGAAAATAGTATAATTTCAGACTCACAACATGGCTTTAGGCGCGGTAGAAGCACTGCAACTGCACTGGCGTGTTTTTCAGATGATATTAATGGATATTTAAATGAGAGAAAACATGTAGGTATTTTATTTATTGATTTTAAAAAAGCATTCGATACTCTAAAACATGAGGTCTGCAACTGCAATCTATGCAGGAATGTGGAATTCGAGATCCGATGTTGAATTTCTTTAAAAGTTATCTCAGCCAAAGAACGCTGTATACGGTTGTGAATGGAGTGGCCGGAGGGGAAACGCACGTGACGTCAGGTGTGCCTACCGGCTCGGTATACGGACCGTTGGGCTATATTATATATGTCAATAGTATTAGCAATGTAGAACAACACTGTAAAATATATATGTATGCCGATGATACATGTCTGATATACGCACATAAATACCTAAATGAAATTAATATTAAAATGCAACAAGATTATGAAAACATCTTAAAGTGGTCACACGATAATGGACTAATATTGAATGTTAGCAAAACTAAATTAATGCACGTGCGTTCCCCCTATATGCCTATGCCATGTAAAAATTTAAACATTTTAGGACATACCTACGAATGCCTACATGTAAATAAGTCCGATTGTAGTCAAATAGAAAATGTACAAATATTTAAATATCTTGGCTTAACAATAGACATTAGTTTTAGTTGGAAGTATCACATAGATAACTTATGTAATAAATTGAGAATAATACTTGGTAAATTATTTCAGCTTAACAATGTTATAAATAAGTCTACAATGTTTGTTATTTATCATACTATGGTAGAATCATTATGTAAGTACTATGAGCGCTTAGCGCCAACAAACTGTTTTTATAGTTTGGCGCACTTTTTGCTTTAAAAAAAACTTGTAATTATGTAATGAATAAACATTTTATGTATCTAAAAAAAAAAAAAAACTACACCTCTGCCTACCCTTTCGGGGTCACAGGCGTGAGACTATAATAATGTATAGCTTTTTACGTTGAGGGCTGTAAAGATAGGGCGTGTAGAGTTAAAGCATGGTTCTACATAAGATCTGATTGTTTTTGACAGTGCGAGTTATATTATGGTCTTATCTCAGCTAAGTTGTACTTGAAAATTATTTTGGTAATATAATGTTTTAAATTCCTACTTTGTGTTTCTAAAACAGAGCTAATAAACCGAAACAAGTGTCTTACAAAAATATAAGGAACTCCATTAAAATATAATCTTTTGCATGTAAAATCTCATCACAGATCACATAACACAGACACTTTAAACCAAACTCCAACTTCTAAGATGCAAAACAGAGCAATAGATATCTTGAAGGCTTTCCAAACAGGTACTCGACGGGTAAATTCACCGTCTGTCGGTTCCTTGCACAAGCCCGTCTAATAGACATACGGTACGTGATGGGAATGTTACGTAAGCAATTGTTACGAGTTTCTTCCTTGTTCGCTTGTAAAGTAAGACGTACCGCGGTCTAGTTATTGTTACCTGGATTGCGAGGTCTGTATTAGTGATTGCTTTGTTTCTTTGGAGTAAAAATTTACAGGATTAGCATTTTTAACTCGAAATACTTGGTATAGAAATACTAGTTTTGAATGAGTAGAACTAGAAATTATTGAGATTCCTGTACGAAAAAAGTGCACCAGATTTTGATTATATCTGACAATTATTTTAAGGACGGAGAAAATAGCTACTGAAATATGCAAACGAGAAAGGTTGAATGACGAAATCCAAAGTTGCATAACATATTCAAATCGTTTTGACAGGAACCCTATGCGCTGGGATAGAGCGGGAGAAAGATTGGCATAAGCAGGCCGCACGGTGACATAAATTTGGATGTAAATATAATGGTACATTTTAACAAATAACTACGGAAACTGGATTAATTTGTAGCACAGATTCAATAAACTCTTGTTACCAAACTTCATAAAGAATAGTTGCATCCAACCCAGTATCTAATATTGAAATTAAACTACAGTTTACGGATTTTATCGCGTTATATTGGTTTCACTTGTTTTTACATTTAAACCGAATGATCTAGAAACTACATTTTTATTACTAGCCAACGTTTCGAATTCTTTACAGGATTCATGTTCACGGCAGACTGAGGTGGTATTTGTCTTTGTCTTGAATTTAAAAGTTATCTCAAAGTACCCGAACATTTTTCAACTATTGGTGTTACTATCTACGCAGAATGTGCTCACTGTGTCTTGATGTCTTCTGGTGACTTTGTCCTTCTTGGGTTTCATTAGCCTGATAACAGGGTCCCAAGCTGGAGGAACATTCCAACCATCTTCCCTATTGAAATTAGGATGTTTTTTAATTTCAATAGCTTCTCGTATCATTCTTGGAATAAAGCGGTGTTCTTTTGCGAGTATCTGTGGTTTATCAAATTGCAGGTAATGGTTGGTTCCTTGTTCTACATGTTCACACACAGCAGACATCGTCGAGCGTTTGTGTTTAATGTCAGCTATATGTTCCTTTAGTCGAATGCCTATGCTTCTCTTGGTTTGTCCAATGTATGAGAGCCCACACTCACAGTCTATCTTGTAAACCCCGGCCTCTTGTAAGGGTAACTGACTCTTGACAGATGGTAATAATTGGCTTATCTTCGTTGGCGGCTTGTAGAAAGTTTTGATTGAAGCTCGCTTCAAGATGTAGCCAATCTTGTCGGTCACGCCCTTGATGTATGGGAGGACAGCAGTTTGTCTCTCTACTGTGGCTGGCTTGTTCTTCGGGGATCTGTGACGTTGGCGCGGCGGTCGGAGCATGTTGTCTTGCAGAACTTGCTTGACATGTTGAAGCTCGGCGTCCAGGTGTTTCTTGTCACAGATCCCCGGGCTCTCTGAAACAAAGACATTCCTACGGTAGCTAACTGTTTAGGATGGTGGTGAGATTCACCGTTTAAGTACCTATTTGTATGTGTCTTTTTCCTATACACAGTGTGGCTCAAAGAGTTGTTTTTGTTCCTGATAACAAGTACATCTAAGAAAGCTAAAGAATTGTTTGCCTCTAATTCCATTGTAAAATTTATCTGGTTGTGAATAGAATTAAGATGGTCTAGGAATACATTAACACTATGTGTTGGTAAAATTGTAAAAGTGTCATCTACATACCGCTTGTAGAACCTCGGTGTGATGGTGGCAGTCTGCAGGGCTCGCGCCTCGAAGTGCTCCATGAAGATGTCAGCAACAACAGGCGATACTGGAGAGCCCATTGCCACACCGTCTACTTGTATGTAGTATTTCTCATCCCATAACAGATAGCCAGTTGTTAAACAGTGTTTCAATATTTCTGCATATTCCTCAGGCATGTTGTTCTCTATTAGCTTCCTTCTAGTTATCTCAATACAGTCATGTGCTGGTAAGCATGTGAATAATGACTGACATCAAAACTAACCATAGTTTCCTTGTCAGAGAGATGTAGGTGTTTTATTTCACTGACAAAATGGTAGGAATCCTTTACATGCACTCTCGTCTTGCCTCTGAGTGGCGAGAGAATGTTTGCAGGGTGTTGAGCCAATCTGTAGGTTGGTGCCCCTATTTGACTGACTATAGGGCGCAGTGGAGCATTTTCCTTGTGTATTTTCGGTAGACCATACAATTGGGGAGGTTTTGCACACGATGGTATTAAGTATTTCACGTCCAGATTCAGTTGTTCGGAGTATTTCTTCACAATATCACTCGTTTGCTTGAGTATTTTGTTGGTAGGGTCCGTCTTAACCAATTTATATATACTTTCATCCGACAAAAGATTTTCCATTTTTTGTTTATAATCGGACGTGTCCATCACTACCGTTGCATTTCCCTTATCTGCTCGGAGTACTGTTAGTTCAGGTCCAGCTCGTAGGTTCTTCAGTGCGAAATACTCAGGTTTTGGTAGATTCCTTTTCGGCACTTTCGACTGGCGCAATACAGCAGAAACGTCTTGACGTATGGCCTCGAAATCTTCCTTACTCACATTGTTCTTTACTAGACAATCCTCAACGTTGCAAATAATGGTCTCATACGGTATTCTGGATGGATTTATCGCATAATTTAAACCTCTCTTTAGTACATTTTCAGTGTTTTGATCTAACGTGTGTTTTGACAGATTGACAACTGTTTGTCTATGGTCGGCGGACGGTAGCGTGTGATTGGTCCGTGCAAAAACGTTCTGTTTCATTTTGTACTGGTCATTTGATTTTTGTTGTAATTTTTTTTTTTAATATATATAATAAAAATTACACGCTCGACGAAGTCTGCTGTGTGTGAACATGTAGAACAAGGAACCAACCATTACCTGCGATTTGATAAACCACAGATACTCGCAAAAGAACACCGCTTTATTCCAAGAATTATACGAGAAGCTATTGAAATTAAAAAACATCCTAATTTCAATAGGGAAGATGGTTGGAATGTTCCTCCAGCTTGGGACCCTGTTATCAGGCTAATGAAACCCAAGAAGGACAAAGTCACCAGAAGACATCAAGACACAGTGAGCACATTCTGCGTAGATAGTAACACCAATAGTTGAAAAATGTTCGGGTACTTTGAGATAACTTTTAAATTCAAGACAAAAACAAATACCACCTCAGTCTGCCGTGAACATGAATCCTGTAAAGAATTCGAAACGTTGGCTAGTAATAAAAATGTAGTTTCTAGATCATTCGGTTTAAATGTAAAAACAAGTGAAACCAATATAACGCGATAAAATCCGTAAACTGTAGTTTAATTTCAATGTGTAACATTCGCGTAAACCCAAGAAAATATTACAGTATCTAATATTTCCTAAAACAGTAAAAAATAATAAAACAACACAAACAAAGCCAACCATTAATACATCTCACGAGATCGCATTCGAACCTACTGGGTGTGAAATCGACACATATGTGAGATCATATTCTTTAGTGGCGGCTCTTAAATGCGACGAGGAAGAAAGAAGGTTAGGAAAATAATTTTGTTTATAGTTATATGAAAGGCTGAAATTGTGGCTTGCTTTACGTTTTAGAACAAAATAGTAAGGACCTGTACTCTGTGTAATGACGGATCAAGAATACATAGGGTCACTAACCTATTTCATGCTGTGGGTGTCGTAAAAGATGACTAAGAAAATACACGCAGCAAATAAAATCTTTGTAAAAAGACGGAAAACTTGATATCTAACCTTATACTAACACTGACCGCGCCCATAGTATAGCGCGTGAGCAGCGGCAGACGAGGGGGAAACGGGAGTGTGGGGGACCGCGCGCTCGGGCCTGGCTCCAAGGGGCGCCGCTTCATTCTGCACTACACCGCGGTCACGTCGACACGTTACTTATTCGTATCGCGACTCGCGCGTATGTTATTATCCGCAGTTTCAACCTATTCATTTTATGTACAATTGGATTAAAGTACATTATAATATTTTTCAGGAAGAAGTTTCGTTTTTATTATGAAGCTCCTCAACATCTGGCGACCGAAAGAATACAAGAACCTGCGAGTTACGACGCGTTGCTTTGACCACAAAATGGCGGCGGCGTCTGTCCGAGGCCTGTTGTGAAGAAAAGTCTAAGAGAACATCACGTCGTGGGGCTGTTAGCGTATTCCGTACTCCGTGCTGCGTGCTCTGAGCATCTGTTGGTGTCAGAGAAATATTCCAGCCGGACCAAAGGAAGTAAGCCCGTTCCATTTGTTCCCTTCATGTTCCTAGCCTTTTTTTTCCAACTTCTATTTGTGTGGAGGCCTAGCTGCTTTGGCACCATGGGGAGGTCTTTCCTAGCTATACGCGCACCATGTCTACATTCGTTTCGCATCCATACACAGCGACCCTGCTGTCGCGCCAGGCTTCCACGTTGCGTTTCATTGTTAGGTCTCTGTCTAGGTATCCTAAACCCTACCTACATACTTGCTGCATAGGCGTGAGATGTTGTATACTGGGTAAGTTTGTGGCATGGCACGTAACTAAACCTCATATTTCATGTCCTCTATAAATGTAGACTGATATTGATATTTAGGTTGTGTCTATAAACACTGATATTACGGCCATAGTATAAATTCTAATAATTCTATAAATGTAGATTATTATTTTACTTGTCTATAAATGTACACACCGTAATTCTTTGATTTTTCAAACAAACTTTAATCCTCTATAAATGTAGGGATTATAATTATTTTATTACCTGTCTATAATTGTAGACACTGTAATTCTTTTACTTTTCAAACAATTTAGAATTCTCTATAAATGTACAGTTTCATTTTCTGTCTATAAATGTAGACATTGACTTAACTGTCTTATTTTGTTTTCTATAAACAAGTTCATCATTTTCATTGTTAGGTTCATAACTAGGTATCCTAAATGGGTCCATATTGGCTCACCTAAAGTTCTTTACCCAAAATTGTTCTTCCTAAATATTTGTAATCGGAGTGATCACTCTTCCTAAAATTTTTCATCCTAAGGTTTTCATTCATGCTATTTGTAGTGCCACCGGCGATGTTCATAACACTCATGTTTCCGAAAACTGTAATTAATAATATCATTAATGTTAATATATTTAAAATCCTACTGTTTTTTATCATATCGCTTTTATCCCTAAACATAATAAAATTATCTTAATATTTTCACTCATACTCAGAAAGAAACATTTACCAAGTGTCATAAAAAATATATGACACTTTTACCAAGACACTTTTAGCCTTATAATATTTAGATGTTTTATACGATAGAATCGAGAAAATAAAATATTTGCAAAAATAACACTTTTTGGCTATTTTTTTCTAGGTCCTCGCGCCGAAGCGCCCCCAAGGCTACACTCCAACCAAAATTCATAAAACACGACTCATTTTTCATGTTTATGGCCAGGGAGTTTATATCGCAGTTTTAACCGTACATAAACCAATAACTATATTACCGATTTGGTTCTGGCACTTCGCCGGCCGCCGCCGCGGCACGCTCGCTTCGCTCGCTCGGCTCGTGCGTTGTGGTCACAGTTCTAACCTAACCTAAACCAATAATTATTAATACGACCGATTCGTTTCTGGAACTTGACCATTGTACTATTGTGTATTTGTACCATGGTACTATTATTCTTATATGTTTTACATGTTTTGTGAAAATAAAGTTACCCAAAATTAATGTATATAATACTGATTATCATAAATAAAAATAAATCTAAACAAAAAGATATGACTTTGAATAATAGTGTAAAAGATGGTTATGTTGAGAAAATATAGGAAAACAAATAAAAGTATAATAGATGTTTATTGCTACCGACATTATGAAGTTGAATGCTTCGGAGTTATGAACATTAGAGACAGAGTAGTTAGGAATTGTGATTGTTAGGATGAAAAATGTTAGGAAGAACATTTTCGGATTTCCAATTATCGGAGTTGAAAATTTAGGTGAACTTTGGCGCACCGATCCTAAATACCAATCATATTGTGTACATCGCATTCAATGTGATTTGCCAACCATTTCAGCGCAAGACCGGCCACGTACCCCTAGTACTTCGTGCCTCGCTGCATCCGACGAGTGCAGTCGGTGTTGCTGGCGAGCTCGGCGGCGCGGTGGTCAGCGGCGCCCTGCGTATGCTGCCTCCGTGGTTGACGAGCTCGGCGGCAGCGGTGGTTTGAGCTGTTTGATGCTAGATTGTATTTACCGGTGGGATTGCACAATTTATTATACATTATCGTGTTACCTAACTCATTGCCTGTACCTAGTGTTGGTCAGAGGGTATCCTTAGGGTTTGTTTAGTTTGGCTATACACTTAATCTTTAAAAATGCCGAACGATACGGTTAGGTCTCCCGAAGGGGAGGATGTTCAGAATTTTAAAACATTGGTCCGAAGGCGTAGTGGCATTCGCAGCCGATTGACAGTGTGTAAAAAATATTTTAGTTAGTTCGACATTGAGGAAGCCTCTAGTCTTACTAGTTTAGAAGTGAGAGAGTTAACTTTGCAACTCATTCAATTGCAAGATTTAATGTCTAAGTTTGATTTAGTACAATCTGGGATAGAGGAGATTGTTCAAAATGTTGATGAGCAATTATTCGAACGAGAGTGTACAGACGGGGATTTCTACTCCTTAATTTCCATTGCACAGGAATTAATAGATGTGTCAAAGAATAAGGAAGACTGTGAGTCCGTTAAATCTTTAGGGTCAGAGTCTGTTAAATCAAGTAGTAGCAAGGTTAATAACTGTGTTAAGTTGCCTACTATTAATTTACCCACATTTGAGGGAAATTACTCCAAGTGGCTAGAATTTAGGGATACATTTGACTCTCTAATTAATAGTAACGAGTCAATACCTCTTATAAATAAGTTTCATTATTTAAGAAATTCATTAATTGGTAGCGCTAGTGTCACAGTGCGGTCCATAGAATTTACTGCAAGTAGCTATCAAATCGCTTGGAAGTCTTTATGCGATAGATACAATAACAAAAATATTCTTATTAATAATCATTTACAGGCAATAGTTAACATTAACCCGATCCAAAAGGAGTCTTTCAAATCTATCAGATATTTGATGGATCAGGTTCAAAAGAATTTGTATGCCTTAAATATTTTAGAAGTTCCTACAACTGGCTGGGATCGATTAGTTATATTTTTGGTCTCAGCAAAGTTAGATCCTAGGACTAGTAATAAATGGGAGGAACACAAAGGTCATTTAAAAGATCTACCTTCCCTAAAAGAGTTTATTAAGTTTTTAGAGAATAGAGCAAATGTCTTAAAGCCCCTGTACACATTGGCTCAACTAGCTGGCCCAGCATGTTGGGCCAACTAATACGACGCACACTGGCGAATATTAGCTAAAATCTGGCCAAAATATGATTTTAAAATATTGTCGATAGAACACTTTTATAACACTTAGCTTAAACCTTAATAAATGACGCAACTTTTGAGCATTCTTTGATATATTTTATATGGTAAAATTCTATAATCTGCCTAAGAATTTGATCAAAATTGTTTTTACAACTGTAAATGTTTGGTGTTTTTCTGTTATGGATTCTATTTCTAGAGCTATTTGTAATTGCTGTCAGATGATACTACTTTCTAAAAAAATCCTAACACCGATACCCTTGCCTAGAAATTGATAGTAGTATTTACTTACGTAAGCAGATAGAATAAAAAAAATAGTACGATATTCTTCTGTATTCCGAGAAATAAGCTGTATTAAATTGAAGCATATAATGCTAGTATTTAGTTTGTTTTAGATTTGGCTGCCGATATCTGCCTTATTATTAGATTTTATTAGTTGTAAGTTCCTGTATTTATGCGTACATTTGCCGTGGAATATTTTGAGGTCTTTAACTTGAGTTCATTCTTTTAATGAGTGGTTTTAAAAGTTGATATCTAACTGAAGATGCACAAGAGTCAAGAAGTAAGGATATAAATAAATATCACAGAGACTTTATAACAAAAACGCCCCGTATTTAAACTACAAATGAGTCATTTATTTCAAAGACTTTGCGTTTTTTCAGTTCCTTATATGTCAAGTTTACGTTAAACGTCTAGAAAGTCCAGTACGCAGTTGCCCTGGATGCAATTTAACTATTGAAAGAATCTGAAGTGGAGTATTAGATATTTAAACAAACTTAGGTATTCATATTGGATACTATAAAGTTTGTGTATCTCTGATCATTCATGTTTCTTAATTATGAATATTATTAATTATAATACAATTTTCGATACTTAAATTCTTGTTAATCTCTATCACATTATATATACTAACTATTATCCTTCTATTGTTTTAAAACTATCGATATCATAAAGTCAGTCTTTATATTCGCGCTGGTCGGAACAACGGCCTCTTTACATAAAATAAAAATAATTAATAGATCAAAAGGTTAAATTTAATTTCAATAGATTTATTTAACGCATTTTTATTATTAAAACATTTTGGCCATCTTTTTGGTAATATTTGCCAGTGTGCGACGCTAAGATTGCTATTTACACATTGGCTGACGGATCATTCTGCATTGGTGCTTAGACAAAGATGGACGTAGAAGCACTTGCAGCCACGGTTATTTATTTATACAGTGCGTTTTATTATTACCTGCGCGTACATGTGTACTAAAGTAGAATGTCATGCATTCTACATGTTGTCATTAATGATTATTTTTTTCTTTTTGATTTCGTTAATAGTGGCGTGGAGCCGTATGGCAGATAAAATTTATATTAAATTTTATCCGCCATACGGCTCCACGCTTCATTAACCTGAAATATAGAATAGGTAGCTTATTATTAATAATAGTTATTTTGGTTAAATAACCTACCCCAATTACCAAGCCTAGACGATAACAATGTGGTACCTAATAAAAATATGTTTTTCAAGTTACTTCGTTTTTAATTTTATAAAAATTAGTAAAAAGCAACATAAAATTAGTAAAAAGATATATATTACTGTTCCATTTCGGTACAATTACTATAAATTGTAAAACCTCATTGCTGCCCTACGCCGCCGCCATCGTTATATATGTATGTAAGTATATTAAATTGGGAACGTAAATATATTCGCGCGCAACAGTACTCTCTCCGCTGAAGAGCGACAACGAAATGAAAAAGGCGCCGACGTGTGACAGCTGTTGGCGGAGCGCGCCAAGATCCTTTGATGTGTGCACAAAAAACCGACACTATTCGGCTGGCCGGCCAACGTCGGCGCCAACTACACCAATTAAGCCAACATAGCGCCAAGTAGCTCTCTACACATTGGGCCACTACGTTGGGCCAGCATGTTGGGCCAATGTGTACAGCGGTACATTAAGCCAACATAGCGCCAAGTAGCTCTCTACACATTGGGCCAATACGTTGGGCCAGCATGTTGGGCCAATGTGTACAGCGAGCATTAGAGACAGCAAATTTAAGTAGAAATCATGATACAAAAAATTCTACTAATTATAAAGAAAATAAATTTGTTAAATCATTAACAGCTAGTTTGGTAGGTTCTAACTCAAGGGCATGTGTTATCTGAAATAAATCACATTTTGTTCATCAGTGCCATAAATTTCAGATTCTGAGTTTAAATGACAAGTTATCTGAAGTGGCTAAGCATAAGTTGTGCACCAACTGTCTTCGTAGTGGTCATAACAATACTGAGTGTTCATTGAGAAGTGTTTGCCGTACCTGTAAGGAAAAACATAATACTATGTTACTTAAACACAGTACCTTTACTAATGTGGTTACAGATAATACAGAAGCCGCTCAGCAATCAACTAGTAATTCTCCTGTTAGTTTGTCAGCTAGCTCACCAGGTCAAGTGTTACTTTGTACTGCACAAGTGGAGATTATTGATACACATAGCAACAGTACTTACCTTGCCCGTGCCTTGCTGGACACAGGAAGTCAGTCCTCCTTCATAACAAAAAATCTAAAAGAGAAGCTAGGTTTACATTCAAACCAAATAAATGGATTTAATATTACTGGTATAAATAATGTAGCATGTAAAATTTATGAACAGTGTAGTATCACATAAAAGTCTCGAGTTGGCTCATTTGTTAAAACTATTGATTGTCTAATTATTCCTAATATTACAGGAAAAATACCCAGTGTTCATGTAGATGTTCAGCGGCTAGAATTGCCTGATGGGATACTTTTGGCAGATCCTTTGTTTTATAAGCTCGCAGAGGTAGATATTCTGCTTGGAGCAGATCACTTTTTTGATATTATTAATTATAATAAAATAGAATTAGGTTTGAATAAGCCTGTATTACAGGATAGTAAGTTAGGTTGGCTAGTTGCTGGTCTAGTTGGTAATTCTTATTGCAATCATAATAGATATTGTAATTTTGTAAAACATGATAAAATGGTATCATTCCAAGATATCCATTATTCTATAAAAAAGAACTGGGAGGTAGAGGAATTGCCTACAGAGTCTAATAAGTATTCAATTGATGAACAATTTTGTGAGAATCATTTTATTAAAAATACTCGCCGTTTACCTGACGGACGATTTTCAGTAATGTTGCCGCTGACGAAGGTCCCGGAAAAGGCACTTGGTAAATAATACCCCATTGCAATGAAACGTTTTATTAGTTTAGAAAATAAGTTAAATAAAAATGATAAAGTTAAGACGCGATATAGTGAATTTATATTAGAATATGCTAAGTTAGGACATTTAATTGAAATTAAGAGACCTGAATTTGCTTGTTACTTACCTCATCATTGCGTAATTCGGGAACAGCATGATACTACCAAGCTGAGAATAGTTTTCGACGCTTCAGCTAAAACAAGCTCAGGTAAATCTTTAAATGACATCCAGGCTATTGGTCCCATTGTGCAGAGCGACTTATTAGCTATTCTTATTCGCTTTCGCGTACGTAAATTTGTGCTAACTGCTGATGTTGAGAAAATGAATAGGCAGGTGGCTTTAAATGAATCACAGCGATACCTTCAGCTTGTGCTGTGGAGGGATGATGTGGGCCCTATTAAGGTTCTACAGCTGAACACTTTGACATATGGGATGGCTCCGGCTCCATTTCTTGCCACTGGGTGTTTGGTTGAGCTGGCTGATAAATGTAAGGATAAAATTATTGCAGATGTGATTAGTAATGATTTTTATATTGATGATCTGAGTACAGGTGCGTCAACTGTAGAGGAATTAAAACATATTTACTTAAAAGTAATCAAAGTCTTAAACTCAGCTTGTTTCCCGTAAAAGAAATTTCGTATAAATTGCACTGAAATTCTCAGTGACACAGTAGAATTATAAGATTGTCTTAATTTTCATGAAAAGGCTACTGTCCTAGATTTAAAATGGACACCTAGGTCCGATGAGTTGCATTTTCCTAATGGAATAGCGTTCAGTTCAAAGGTTACTAAAAGAATTATTATTTCTACAACCTGTAAATTATTTTACCCACTGGGACTAGTTAGTTGTTGTATTATAAAAGCAAAATTCTATTACAGCAGTTATGGATAGAAAAATTAGACTGGGATGATTCAGTACCTGAGTCTTACACAAAGAGATGGTTTAACTTTATACAAAACCTACATTCGCTGTCTTTGTGCAAAAACTAGAGTTTCACCAATCAAAGCGCTCACAATCCCAAGTTTAGAATTGTGTGCTGCATTATTAGATGCTCAAGTTAGTGAAAAGGTTTTAAGGTCCTTGCAACGTTAGTAAAAAATACATGTGGACAGACTCCATGGTTGCACTCGGGTGGCTTAAAACACAAAACAAGGCTTTACCAACGTTTGTGCGTAATAGAGTAAACAAAATTAATTTAATTACTGAAGATTTTGAATGGAAACATGTTCCAACTGATTTGAACCCGGCAGATTTGGCTTCTAGGGGCGTTGACCCACAGCATCTGCAGTCCTTATCTTTGTGGTGGGAAGGTCCTTTGTTCCTACTAAAGGATCCTACTCAGTGGCCTACTCGACCTCACACCACACTTAAAACCTTACCGGAAGTCAAAGCATTAGTTTCTGCTGATGATATGTTTAACAATAGTTTAATACCATTTGAAAATTATTCAAGTTTTATGAGACTTAAGAGAATTTATGCCTACGTTTTACGCTTTATTAATAATTGTAAGAATAAAAAGTCAAAAATAAATGGAGCTCTACAAGCTGACGAATTAGAAAACTCATTAATGTTATTACTTAAGGTTAGTCAATCAGAGTCATTTTGAATGATCTCAAAAGTATTAAATGTGGAAAAGAAGTACACATCAAAAGTAGATTAATATGTTTAAATCCAATATTAGATAATATTGGTTTAATTAGAGTAGGTGGTCGGCTAAGCCAGTCTGATTGTCAATACGACAAAAATCACCCTATTTTATTAGATGCTAAACATCATTTAACTAAACTGATTATGAGATATGAACATGTCAATTTAATGCACACAGGGCCACAGTTACTTCTATCAACAGTTCGCGAAAGGTTCTGGCCACTAGGTGGCAGAAACTTGGCACGTACAGTGGTTCGACGTTGTATAGTCTGTGCTCGAATGGCGGGTCGAACTACACAACCCATCATGGGAGACTTGCCAACCGTAAGGGTCAGCCCAGACTTCCCTTTTAATTCCTGTGGGATGGACTTTGCTGGACCCTTCATGATAGCCTCAAAAAAAGGACGAGGTAATCGTATCACTAAGGCCTACTTATAACTATTTGTTTGCTTAACAACTAAAGCCCTACACCTAGAACTTGTCAGTGACCTCACAACTGAGGCTTTCATATTGTGCTTACGCAGATTTGTGTCGCGTCGTGGCAAGCCACATACTACATTTTGCGACAATGGCAGAAATTTCGTGGGTGTTAACAATGAGTTCGGTAGGGTTTTGCAGTCCAGCAGTCAAACAGTCTTGGACTATGCAGCCAATGAGGCTATAACTTTTAAATTTAGTCCCGCATACTCCCCACACTTCGGTGGCATATGGAAAGCGGGAGTTAAATCAGCTAAATTCCACCTTAAGTGCGTAGCTGGCAATGACTCTTTTACGTTCAAAGAGTTAGCGACGCTTTTCACACAAATAGAAGCGATCCTAAGCTCCCGACCTCTTTCACCACTCTCATCAGACCCTACTGATACCCATCCTCTTACTCCTGGCCACTTCCTGATTGGACGTCCGCTGACTTTAGTTCCATCACTGCCAGTGAACACAACAAGACCCAACAGGTACCAACTCATCGAGAAGACACGGCAGCACTTCTGGGAGAGGTGGAGTGGAGAATTTATGGCCGAACTCCAAAATCGAGCTAAGTGGCAAAGGGAGACGAACCCAATTAAAGAAGAAGATTTGGTAATTCTTAAAGAGGATAACCTAATGCCGTTACACTGGCGAATAGGTCGTGTAACCAAATTATACCCAGGAGCCGACGGTATCTGCAGAGTGGCGGATATATATACGACTAATGGCACTATCCGACGGGCTGTCAACAAAATGTGCCCTCTACCCACAACAAATGATTACTGTTGAAATCTTTCAACGCCGTGGAGGATGAACGCGCCCATAGTATAGCGCGTGAGCAGCGGCAGACGAGAGGGAAACGGGCGTGCGGGGGACCGCGCGCTCGCGCCTGGCTCCGAGGGGCGCCGCTTCATTCTGCACTACACCGCGGTCACGTCGACACGTTACTTATTTGTATCGTGACTCGTGCGTATGTTATCATCTGCAGTTTCAACCTATTAATTTTATGTACAATTGGATTAAAGTACATTATAATATTTTTCAAGAAGAAGTTTCGCTTTTATTATGAAGCTCCTCAACAAACACATTTGGCCAACATGGTATAGTCGGCCAAATCCTTCTACTTCTAATGTGAGTCACTTTGTAATTGTTACTTAAATTACGAGAGGTCTATCTACCCTGACAGAAGACTGCGAAAAGCTGTATGATGAGTTAATAGGTACTCTCATCATCATCATCATATCAGCCGAAAAACGTCCACTGCTAGACATAG
Source organism: Euclidia mi (assembly GCA_944739405.2). NCBI lineage: Eukaryota > Metazoa > Arthropoda > Insecta > Lepidoptera > Erebidae > Euclidia > Euclidia mi. Next base: position 107,058,953 of record OX123181.2, read on the forward strand.
GCCTCCCCCAAGGCTCTCCACAAGGACCGATCCCGAGCTACCCGCATCCATCCGCCTCTACTCTACATAGGTACTCTACAAACACATTAATACATATTGAAATACAACAAAATCGATTAATATATAGACTCGAATTGTAAAGAGTATTTAGTATTGTGTAGAGTAGATCTTTAAACATCCAATTAACGGACAAAAAAAAAATATCCAGGTTCAAAAAAATCAGGTCATCATAAAGTGTTGTCTCGTACGAGAATCTAATTCATGACACTCACCACGGTACTAAATACCGAGTAGCCACTCACACCACAACGCTATCTATGCTGTCAAACTCGCTTATAAATTTTATTCGTATCACGCCATCCACTGAGTTGTGACATTATATTAAAATGTACAACACTAATTCCGCCTTCAATGCATTCATATCATAAATATAATAAACTAACTACGCACCTAATTACAAATCGTTTGTTTGCATTCACTATTCACGTCGAATGTGTAAATTAGTTTAATTGTGTAATTAGTATAATTAATGGCGTCGGCCTGGTCATTGTTGTTCATTTAAATCTATATTTATGCCACAGGGTTTGTTTAATGCTATTGGCTTAAAATGATTATGAAGTAATATGAATAAAAGTTTAGAAGTCAGAAGGCCAATTGTTCTCGTATTCTCCTATCTTATTTGATATGGACACTGTGTTTTGAACGAATTGCGATTCATTAACATCTAATTCGACATATATAGTTCGACAACGACAAATATGTTTGACACTTTGTTCAATTAAAGATCATATTTAAGATATAGTCGCGATACATTTCAGTTTTAGGAGGATACCATTTATAACATAAGTATGACACTGAGATTTGATCAAAACTGCATTTTGAACAAATTTAATTACGAGAATTGGGCCTCTATCTTTAATTATTTCCGTGAGAATGTGTAGCCAAGCTAAGCTATAATTTTGAGGTTTCTGATATGGCTAAACTTACAAAAATTTTACGAATCAGGGACACTAAGCTTTAGACGTGGCAGGCAGTAAAAAATATTACAATACAAGCGAAACTTCAAGTGACATTACAGTACAATTTCTTCTACTCGTTTCCCTGTCGGTTTTATCACTAAAATCTGGAAGAAAACTCAGTCGTGAGCTAAGCTCGGGTTGGCACATTAGTTTTCCATTGTGTGTTTCCATTTCTAGGAAGTAATGTGTGTACAATGAAGAATTATGAAAAACTGCGAGCACCGCGCGCTTTGCTCGTGCTGTATAAGTTACTAGAGGACGCAAGCAGCTACGCCTGCATTTTTTTAAATTTACCCGTTTTGGCCGATCCCGTGGGAATTTCGGGAAATCCCTTCTAGTGCACCACTACGGTCCCCAAGGAACATACGTGCCAAATTTCAGCTTCCTGCGCCCAATAGTTTCGGCTGTAGCGTGTCTGTCAGTCAGTCAGTAACGCAAGGATTTTATATATTAAGATGAGGGCTGAAAGAAATGTTGCAGTAGGTACGTATTACTCGAAGTTCTTTTGTATTATACCAGCTCTAATAATGATTATGTATGCATTGAAGGAATTGTTCAATGAGATAAGGCCAGGACTATCTGAAGTCTATTAGAAAATTTACAACATTTTCTTACATCTTATAATAATTTCCTTTCCGAAGATTTTTATTTTTATTTCCGAAGATTATATATTTTTTAAATTTGAACGAAAAAGGCTTTCTAAATAAAAAAACATTAATACCGTAATCAGCAGTGGTAGGTCATTACTAAAAGTAAGAAAGTCAAGAATAGCATGTCAAAAGGTATCCTTGATGCACGCATTTCCGAAGCGATTGTTTAAAATGTCGACCATAATAAAATAAATCACCCACGTTCAAAAGTAATAATCGCCAGCAAATTAGCGAAACCCTAACAGACAAATGGACGCCATATTTTGTAAAGTATATCATAACGATACTTCTGAAAAGCGCTGCCAAAACTGAAAAAAGAGTGTCATTTCGGGAACATTTTATTCAATTTAGTTTTATAGCACATCAACGGTCTATGAGTAGCCATTAAATTACGTTGAAATATTGTCGTTGAGTTTTTTTATGACCTGGAAACTTTAAAGTTTGAATAGTGCAAATGAAAATTTGAAAGAGAAAATATGTGTTTTTGGCGCTGCATTGACATGAAAATCAATCGTATCAATCATATTCGTCTTAAGGAAAAAGCCTAAATAAATCTTAAAACTAAGGCAATAGCTTAAATGGTAATCGAGTCCACAATACTAGCAATATAAAAGTAACTAATCAGAAAAATAATACGGGCAGGCGTGGTAACAAGAGGCTCTATTTGCGCAGTTCCTGAATAATTCGATCAATGTCAAACTCATAATTATATTTTCGTAGGTCACAATTTGATGCTTGTCAAACTCATAATTATATTTTCGTTTCTCTTTCACGGCTATTATTGAATTACTTTTGATGTCAGAAGAATAACCCGCCCTTTGCCAGGCGTACACGGCAACATAGGTCCAATGCGCAGAGGCCCTTTGAGAGTTTGAATCTAGAATGTGATTGGACACCCTACTCAGGCACCTCCATAACTGGACTATTAAGTGAAGTCGCCGATTAGTCGCAGCTGGTGCAAGACTATTGATATTTTTATGGACCCTGATTACTCTGGGCTATTGTGATGGGTGTTAAATAGACCGTATTAAATGAAATGAATGAAATGAAATGAATGAAATGAAAATGAAAATAGAAATGAAAATAGTTTATTTTGACATACACGTAAACACACTTATATTATAAAGAAACACAAAAAATACCAGAAGAAAAAGTAGGACGTGTAGTCAAAATGGGACCCAGTTCGGCATAATGCCAGACGAACGCCTGGCGCCGATTTTCAACCAGGCCCTCGTGACTCACGCATGTGATATCATGGAAACAATATAAGTACAGAATACAACAGAAATACAGAATTACACATATATACTTATATAACTATTTTATTATAAATGGTATAGGTACTTACATAAACACAGATAAAAATAAATATACACACAAAAAGGAGTAGGTACATAAACTAATAAATATTAATAGTATAAGAAAGTGTAAACAGAAATACCAGTGTGTCATAAAAAAAATAAAAAGGAATAATAATATTTATGCATATCGCAAAGTGCCGATGCCGACGAATAATTTTATTGTCATCGTTGCGTCACTAAAATTAAATGAGTCTGCCAGACTGCCAAAGACATATGCAGTGCTTGTGCGGTGCGGGGCGCGGGTGCGCTGTTTGTAGGTATATGGCTGCAGCCAATAATTTACAAAATAATAACAGGCTACCAGCGTCCTTGCCCCGCCAGTAGCCGCGCGGCATCCGACGCATCCGCATGCAAGGTTTGTGCATACGAAAACGAGCGGGAAGTCATCTCAAACGCTCGACAGCTCGGCACGATGCAAATACAGTTATACTTACGTCACATACTACATATAATAATAATAATAATAAAACGTTTATTTCGGAAACTTGTTCCATAGATCTTTGTTAGTGATACAACTTACGTAACTATGTTAGTACTTACATTTAAATAAAAAACAAAAAAATAAAAATAAAATAATTCTTACAATAATATTAATTCATGTATTTTCCTGCAGTATCAGACCCGTAGCTATGCATACGGGTCCAATACTCCAGGAAAACGCCGTCCAGGCTATCCCCAATCACCTTCAGGATGCCATTGGCACTTCCACGAATCCTGCGTAATAATGATGCCGTTCTTTTTCTCATGATTGCTGAAAAACTATCGGTATTAGATTCAGCAAACATGGCTGACGCGCTACAGTATCGCGGTAGTCCCAACAGCAACCGGAAGGCGTTGTTGTACTGGACACGAAGAGCGTTGTAGGCCCTCTGCGTATGCTTGACCCACAAGCTGCATGTGTAAAACGACTGACAGTAAGCCTTAAAAAGGGTGATTTTGACCGGTCAACATATTGCATCGGACCGACAACGCTCTCCGTTCCCGTTCTATGTCCTGGTCATCATTAAGATCCTCGGCTAGTATGTGCCCAAGGTATCTAAAACAAGGCACTCTGTTTAGAGCAACTCCATATAGGTACACCGGCGGCACTGCCCTGTGACCCTTTGCAGTAACCCCAAACACCATAAACACACTCTTCTTAACGTTGTACAGGAGGCCGTGAGACAACATATATACATACAACCAATATACATATATACAAACAACCAATATACAGTGAAATACCAATGAACATGACAACAACTATAGAGTAATAAAATAATCCTAAGTAAGTACAGTTTTATTACATATTTTGTGTCCTAGTATTCAAATTGAAGCACATTCCTAGCACTTACACACGTATCTTGCACTTTCAGATTTTAAGAGATTGTTAATCGGGAGCAACTCAGATATGTGTTGCAGTTAACCCAAGTACGAGTGCCAGGCCTCAGAGGTAACGCAATGTATTTATAGAAATATAAATTTATGCGTCCAAATCTAAATGGAAACTATGGATGAAATCCGGTCTCTGCCCTAAGTACTCTTATTGTACGTTGAAAAGGGTCAGACGGTGACTCGCCAACTCACTAGATGGGCACTAACTAAATAGCCACCAAGGTAAACAAAGTCTGCCACACACGGCCAGAGGGCAACACGGGCGTGAGTGGCAAGGGGTGTAGAGTGACGCTTATTATTACTATTAACTCCGCACGCATCAATTAGAAACCTAAACCTTCCTCAGGAATCACACCATTTATTGGTGAGAGTCGTAAAAAAAAATTAATGAGTTTATCGCATTCATACTTACGCGCAGGCATGAAGAAAAAGGGACTCCTAGATACGAGCCTAATTTGAGCGCCACTGCTGAACAAATCACTTTGAACTCTGCTTTGTGTTTGATTTTATTTAACTGCACTTCTTAGTTACAACACGAAGTTCAGAATTATATTTGTCTGCGCCACAATTAAATTAGCCAAAATATGTAATTAAAATACATTTATGGACAAAAAGCCATTTACTCAAACACGCACAAATAAAAACAAATATTATTAGAGTAATAATATTTGTTTTTATTTGTACAACAGTTGCAACATTCACTCAACAATCTACTCAAATTCATTACTTTTTAACACGCGAGAACCAATCAAAATCCTTCTATTAATCTTCCCTTTTTACCGCGCATATCCTTTCCGCTTCCTACCCACCCTTTAATCCAATCAGTATCGTACGAAAATCGCTCTCCGCAATAAGTGTGTGCGTCCGCGCGCCGCTCCTCTAAAACTATAAAATAAAGTATTTGTGGGTGGCTTACCAGCTTATAAGACCTTGGAAGACAGCACTGCTCCGCTTAAAGCTATCAAAGAAAACACCCTAAGCAAGCTCCATTAATCCGCTCCATTTGTAAGTACTCCAAGCCTTATCCTATCATATTAGCGCCAACAATTTCTTGGTCCCTTTTGCCGAATAAAAAACAAAATACACTCGCTTAATCACTCATCTAACCACACACACACAATACTTACGCAAAACGCTTCTCACGCAATTAATTTCAATAAATATTAAGGCAGCCATTGTCGTATTTCTCGCTACTCGCTCCGCAAAAAACGCATCTCACTAAATCTCAACTAACACACGCTCTTTTTGCTATTTATACATTTGTGTATTCATATTTTAATATCCGCACATAAATTTAACGCTTATTTCACGCATTTAAACAAAGAAAAGTACAGGCAGCGACGATGAACACTATGAACCTAACCCCAAACTATCTATTTTAGAAGCTAGAAAGGAAAATCTCTTCCAAATTATGCAGAATTTGTACGATCTTAGCCTAAAGGTCTCCGATCCGACATGTCAATCACAATTTTTAGCGCGCGTTCACTCAGTAGACATTATTAGATCTAATTTCATGGAAACTTTGGACTCGTGTGTTATGGCTCAATTAGAACATGATCCATCAGCAAAGCCGACTACACCACTTTACAAACATTCGACGAATTGTACTGTTACGTAAAACATACAGCGTCCACGCTAGTAACTCAAAATAATCTTACAAAGAACACACTAGATAATTCTCATAAATATGATTTACTAAACTTACTTTTGTTGGTTCACCATGCAAATGGTCGCCATTTTATCCCCATCTCTCAGACGCCGAAAGGGTTCAATAACTAATAGGTTTGTAGCTATCCTATACTTAGCAGTGCCTACAGTGACTTTTGTGATAATGTAAATAGAAACATGGATACACACAGCCCTGAAAAGGGCTTAAGTGCTTAAATAGAAACAGTGATAATAGTCCTGACAAGGACTGTTTAAGGTCTTTTGTCCTTATCCGTCCTCATTCGCGGGAATTCAAATAGACCCATTGGTGTGATAATAGTGGTTTTCTCGATGTCCTCTTCTCTTATGCTCAGTTGTTGATAGGCTCGGTTGAGGTCTATTGTTGAGAAGATAGTCTTGCCTGAGAGATGATGTGTGAAATCTTTGACGCGTGGAACGGGATAGCGATCGGGTTTTGTGATAGCGTTGAGTCGCCGATAGTCTCCGCAGACTCGAATGTCACCATTCTTCTTCGGGACGATGTAAAGCGGTGATGACCATGGACTCTTGCTTGGCCTGCATAACCCCTGTTCAATCATATTTTCAAACTCTTTCTTCACGATTTCATATCGGTGCGGTGGTATGGGGCGAGCGCGGCTATGTATTGGTGGGCCTTCTGTTTCAATGTAGTGTTGCACGTTGATAGAAGAGCTTATCTGCATTGGAGTGAGACGTGTGATGCCGGGATATTGCGCCAAAATGTCGTGATACGACTGTGACTTGTCAATGGTGTACACTGTAGGCATGTTTGAAATGCGAACTGGGGCGTTGACCTTGAGATTCGTGACGCCGTCGATCAATCTTGTGTTTTTCAAATCGACGATAAGTTGGTGATGTTTGAGAAAGTCAGCGCCGAGTATAGGTCTTGAAACGTCGGCGACGATGAACTTCCATTTGTACGAGTATGGGCGTCGTAGGTTGAAGTCGAGCGTTAATGTTTTCTCACCGTACGTAGCTATATGATAACTTGCGTAGTTCGGTGACAAGGAATTGTAGGTCGGCTGTTTGAGTTGGTGGTGATGTTAGTGAAGTTGTCGTTTGGACGGCTGAGATGTGAGGTGCAGCTGGTGGCGTCTGTTCAATCATTTTGTCGGCGAGTAGCGCTAATTTTTCTAACGACGTCTTGGTTGCGAAGGTTTCGCTGACGGCAAGTACAGAACGTATGTGTGGTGGAAGGTGGTTGGTCCACATGAGTCGCAGCGTACTGTCTGGAACTTTGTCGGTAGCGAGGCTTCTCATACGCCGGAGTAGTTGGGTCGGCTTCTGGTCGCCGAGTTCCATCTCTGACAGCAGTTTTTGGAACTGGCGGCTGTCAGACTCCTCATAGGCAGATATGAGTCGTTCTTTAATAGCCTTGTACTGGTCTTGCTCTGGTGGGTTGTATAGAAGGTCGGTGATCTGCTCGATGTCTTGGCGTTCCAGCTGTGCGATTACCATCTGAGCGAGCTGGGCTTGGCTTTTCTTCAGGTCGTTGGTGGCGGCTTCGAAGCTGATAAACCACAGACGTGGTCGATCACGCCAGAATGGTGGGATACGCATGGTTAGCGATATGCCACCTATTTCAGTGACGGTGTTGATGGATGTAGAGTTGAATGAGCTGGCCGGGATAGAATTTTCTTGCTGTTGTGACATGTTTATTTATTTATTTATTTATTTGAGGACAACCAACAAAGCATACACCAAGAGTACAGAATGTGCTTAATGATTATGAATGAACATTGTGTAGTGTTGCCTTAATTAGAGGTTGCCACGGCATGCATAAAATATAAAACTAGGAAATGCAGTTACAATACAGAATATGTATGAATTTATACAATATCACTTGATTGTTGTAATGAAATGAAATAAACTTTTAGTAAACAAACAAATGCACATTGCAAAACCCTCATCAACGCAATGCAAAAGAGTATTTCAATTTTACTTCAATCCGCTTACATTAAAATAAAAATGAAACACTATTTAAGTATAATATATAGACAAATTTGGATTCCAAAAGTTTCAAATAAGTAATGCGATTGAAAAGTGTATTTCAATTTTGAATAGGCACGTATTATACCCGTAAATAGGAAATGCAGCTTCAAAAAAGATTATGCTCATCTTAATGTATAGGTACTTACAATATCAATTACCTTTTAGAAAGTAAACGGTATACAAACAGATTTAGCTTACAAAACTTTAAATAATGCAAATGAAAAGAATATTATTTTATTTTTGAATAAGCATGTATGCAACATGTAAATTGAAAATGCAGTTACAAAACAATTATGCTTATTTTATGCAGAGGTACATATAATATGAATTAGCATCAAGTATTTTGAATAAAAGAAATGGTACAAAGGCAAACCTGATTCACGAAGCCTTTTAATTAATGCTACCGACGAGTGTATTTAAATGTTGAACAGGCATATAATAAACATTCAAACATGTTTATAGGCATATACATATATAGGTAAAGCAGCTATAAACCACATTTTATTTATCTATATTGAATATTGATAGGTACATACAATTGATATAATATCAATTACAATTACCTTTTGTAAAAGAAACGGTATACTAACAAATTTAGAATGCAAGACTTTCATTAATGCGATTGAAAAATGTTTTAATTTTAAATAAGCATGTGTTAAACATTTATGAAATCTTAATATATAAAATCCTTGCGTTACTGACTGACTGACAGACACGCTACAGCCGAAATTATTGGGCGCAGGAAGCTGAAATTTGGCATGTATGTTCCTTGGAGACCGTAGAGATGCACTAAGAAGGGATTTCCCGAAATTCCCACGGGATCGGCCAAAACGGGTAAATTAAAAAAAATTGCAGGCGTAGCTGCTGGCGTCTTCTAGTTAGTTTATATATAATAAATAGTGTACAAGCAAATTTACTGGCGATATTTTAATGAATGTAATTATAGTATTTAAAATTTAAACAGGCATGTATTAAACATTTAAATAGGTAATATAGTCACAATACACATTATGGTTGTCTATATTCGGTATTGATAAGTACATATAATATAAACAAGCTTTCATAAAAGAAACGGTATACAAAAAACCAAGACCAATCGCAAAGTATGTAAGTTTCAGCTTTGAATAGGCATGTATTAAACTTATAAATAGGAAATTCAGTTACAAACCAGATCACGCGTATCTCTATCTATAGGTACACACAATATCAATTAGCTTTTGTAAAAGAAATACATGTATACAGACAAATTTAAATTGTATTTTTTTTAATAAATGCGATGAGAAAGTGTATGTAATTACTATTTGAACTTATTTCTTTCATTTTTGTGAGAATACCTTATAAACGATAGATTTCACTTTATGTAAGGAGTAAGACATATCAATATCGACACTGGGTGAGAGTGACAGGCGACTAAATTGACCTTGCATTCTATTAACGGTGGAAAAGTGACCCAGATTAGTTTTAAAACTTTTGGCGCAAAGCAACTTATATCTACAAGTACGAGCAAGTTTGTGAGGCACATTAATATTTATCTGACTTAGTAGATGTGGACAATCGATGAAAGAGTTAATAAGTTTATATAGAAACATATGATCTAAGATCGTACGGCGATCTTCCAGACTCATCATTTTGAAATGTCTCAGACGAGAGCTGTAATCGGTTAATGTTCTGAGCATGTTGCAGTGATATGACAAGTGCCATAGAAATATTTTCTGCACTGATTCTAAACGACGTTTATGGACATCATAGAATGGTGTCCAAACTATGCTACAATATTCTAAGCTTGACCTGACTATTGAGTTAAATATAGCAATTTTTGTAGAGGCACTTTTGAAATTTTTACTGTTACGCAGAATGAAACCCAACATTTTGAACCCCTTAGTAGCAATTTTATCTACGTGAATATTAAACCGAAGCTTGTTATCAATATGAACGCCCAGATCACGAATTACTTCTTTCTCGCAAATAATCTGATTATTAATTTTGTAACTACAAAAGTAAGGTCCCTTCTTCCTAGAAAAATGTACATGATTGCATTTGTCAGCATTAAGTAACATATTGTTGTCTAAACACCATTTGGAAAAACGGTCTAAGTCTTCTTGAAGTTTATATGGATCATGATTACACTCTATTCTTTTTATAATTTTTAGATCATCCGCATATAAATATATTTTCGAGTGTACAAAACAGGAAGCCACGTCATTTATGAATATGTTAAAAAATAAAGGACCTAAGTGGGACCCTTGGGGCACGCCTGAGGGTGTCTGGAACAAATCTGACGAATAACCGTTGACCACGACTCTAGATGTGCGTTTGACAAGGTAAGACTCACACCATTGCAATAAGTTGCCAGCAATACCGATCGAATATAATTTATTTACTAACATTTTGTGGTCCACCTTGTCAAACGCCTTGCTAAAATCTGTGTAGATTACGTCTACAGATGACCCACGGTCTACAGCGTCAACCATATCAGACACAAAACACGCAAGATTTGTTCCAGTAGAACGCCCTTTTATGAAGCCATGTTGTTCTGGCATTAATATTTGTTTTACATGCCACGAGAGTGTAGGGTACACTAATGCTTCAAATACCTTGCCAAAAATTGACAAAATAGATACAGGTCTATAGTTATTCGCGGCTGACTTATCACCAGATTTAAAAATCGGTACAACTCGTGCTTCTTTCCAAATCTTTGGAAAACAACCTGAACTCAATGATTTATTATAAATCATAGAGAGAGGTTCCCCTAAAATATCACAACATTTTATAGCAAAAATAGAAGGTAGTCCGTCAGGGCCCGGCCCTTTATGAGGGTCCAGTCTTTTTAAAATTTTACTCACACTATCCGTACTTATTGAGAACTGGGTTAGAGAATCTGTGGATTGACATAGCCTCGACACGTACCCAGCGACGTCATCTACAGTATTACACTTGTTATAAACAGATGAAAAACATGCAGCAAACATATTGCAAATATCTACTCCAGCACTGCCCATGGCATCGCCATATCGTATTGCTGAAGGATATGCACTATTTCCATTACGTTTTTGTTTTAAAAAAGACCAAAATAGTTTAGGGTTGGAAGTGATCGATGATTCAATTGACTTGATATATTGTCTATAATTAAGATGTATTAGTTTTGAAACTCTGTCTTTAAGCAAGCGATACGAAATTTTATCTAATGGGTTTCTAAATTTGGAATAAAGTTTATGATATTTATTTTTTTCTTGTAGCAAGCGTATAAGATCTCTGCTATACCAAGTAGGATATTTGGCAGCTCTCGGTTTAGTCTTAGGTACGTATTTCTCAACAACATTATAAATAACTTTATAAAATGAGTCTGCCATTGAGTTAACATCACAACATTGTGAAAACAAGTCTGACCATGATATGTTACTCAACTCATGAAAAATTTGACTATAGTCTGCTTTATAGACCTTTTCTATATAATAAATTAAATAAAACCTTAGATTTATATAGCATAAGTTATAAGCAGTGTCATCTTGTTGTTACAAAACACCTAATGACAATGACCTACTCTGATACAGAGAATTTGCTTACTGTAATAAAATAGTGTGTAAGTACCTACGCTAAGTTACAACAAATCATAATATTAAGTCTACTTTCTATTACATATTGGCAGTTCATGATTATTATTATGTTAAAATATAGCCCTTTATTATTATTATTTAAGATTTTTTCCTGAAACACAGGTGTTAAAGCCTAGTTCAGGTAAACATTAAAATAGCTATGTATACCAAATATAAGGTATTACCGTAATAAATAAAGTAACTACGCATCAATGTACCACAATTTAACAAAGGCACTTATCGCATACATTATAATTAATTATAAAATTTAATTGAATTATTTTTACTGTAATATTTTTCCTATGTAACATGTGACGTTTATTTTATTGAATAAAAGTTATTATTATTATTATTATTATTATTATTATTATTATTATTATAGAACTTAAATTTTGGCTCCTGGTTAAAGCGCAAAGTTTCCTCATACACGTTGCACAGCAGTTCGAATTCAAGGGGAGGATGGTACAAGTCTACGTTACTTAAAGGATTCTCAGGCATCTTTAAACCACTCACTTTAGTATCTGTCAAAACAAGATCAAGTATTTTATTTCGAAAGTTATTAACACAATTGTATTGATCCAAATTATTCAGAGAAATAAAGTCTAGCAATTTTTGTTCATAAATTCCGTTTTTATTTAAAGATGCTGCTAGCGGTGAACCCGGACTCCCTTTCCATTCGATACTACTGAGGTTGAAATCACCCAGTATTAAAGAGGTTCTACAACTTTCTAGGGCGTTATTAGCATTGTCAATAAAATGTTCTAATACATGTTTTTGTACGGGAGGCGGAATGTACACCGCACAGATTAAAAGTTTTTCTAGTCGTTTATTTACGCTTATGTCTATACCCACCCAAATATCTTCACATTTGCTTTCCCAATTAGGCACTCGATATGACCGTAACCTTTTAGATACCGCTATCAGCACACCACCACCGGATTTATTGTTATGAAAACCGCTAGACTCCCGATCACGTCGATAAACTAGATATCGGTTACAAAATAACTCCGAGTCGAATATGTCACCTGCCAACCATGTCTCACTCAGTACAATTTTATCATAGTCACACGATAATACATTTAAGTAAAAATCTGCCGTCTTGGTCCGCAGACCTCTTATATTCTGATAATAACATTTAATTGTATTAGTGAATGCAAATAGGAAGTACATATAATTTCAAGAGTAGGTAAATGTAGTTTAGAGTTAGTAAGTATTACAACCAATAATTAATTATATAATAAAATCAAGTTAATTTATTCAAAGTGTCCATATTACGAATATATACCGTTTCTGATTCAGCTGATTTGCGCATGTAAACTCGTCCACCACGTACCCACACAAATGTATAATTTAAATTCTTCGCTCGAAGTCGGGCCGCGGCATGTAGATTTTTATTTTCCATCGTTAGGTTCTCGGTAACAAATATCGCAATCTTCTTATCATCCAGGCCAAGTGCACTGGTGTTCAGCATCTCGTGTGGATGGTCCTTGTTGTATTGTATTGCAGCCGCAAGCAGAGAATCCCGGGTGCGTGGGGTGTTGAACTTAACCAGGATTGTCCGAGGGCGAGAAGATTTAGGGTTCGACTTGGCCACGCGAGAAATATATGATATATCGCTATCGTTTATGGGGAATTTGACAACTTGACCAAGCTGTCTAATAATGCTCACAACATTCTCAGCCCTGTGCTCGGGTACACACTGAAGTTCCATATTGGCAGACCTAGACAACTGGTCCATCTGCCTGACGCGGCTGGAAAGAACGTTGACCTCCGATCGAAGCAATACATTTTCAGTTTTTAGTTGTTTCATGGCGGAGCCATGAGCCGCCATATCACTATTTAGGCTATCAAATTGCGCACTTAAAAAGCTGAGGGAGTCATTGAATCCAGCTAATTGATCTCTTAGTTCACGCAATTCAACATTCAAGGTATTTCTCATTTCACTCATGAATTCACTCGTAACTGACCGCATCAATTTCATTCGAATTCTTTACAGGATTCATGTTCACGGCAGACTGAGGTGGTATTTGTCTTTGTCTTGAATTTAAAAGTTATCTCAAAGTACCCGAACATTTTTCAACTATTGGTGTTACTATCTAGTAACACCGTGTTCGAAACGTTGGCTAGTAATAAAAATGTAGTTTCTAGATCATTCGGTTTAAATGTAAAAACAAGTGAAACCAATATAACGCGATAAAATCCGTAAACTGTAGTTTAATTTCAATGTGTAACATTCGCGTAAACCCAAGAAAATATTGGGTTGGTATAGGGTTTAGCTTCAAGTATTCCATCTCTTTTGCAAAGATATTATTCGCTTTTTGCCATTTCCTTTGTCGCTTTTTACGACACCCACGGAATGAAATGGGGTAGTGACACTTGTATTCTTTTTCCGTCACTACACGTAACGGTTTTCTATCATACGAAAAGAAAATTGCAAATAAAAACAACCCTCAGTAAAAGGCTTAAAAAAATCTGTGAATTTTTTTGAAGATAATAAGAATTTATGACAAATTCAATAAAATTGAGAAGGTATTTAATAAGATTTAGTTGTTGCTTAGACGTTTGAAATAGCTAAGACGTGCTTCAGATTCAAGTTTGAAAACGCCTCAAAACTTTAGATAGAGGTATTCCGTTCATATTTTTCATTATTAATAGCTTTGCTGGATATATATTTTCTTTCTGTCCAGGTCACGCTTTAACTAATTACTTGATAGTTTCTATAAGTTTCAATACTAAATAAAACATTGACATTCCATTGACAAATTAGTCGGTGTATATTATACTAGAGAGTGCCCACAGCTACGCAAGCAATTTTTTTTAATTTAACTTCTTCTCCTTGTGGTTCGGGTGCACCAAACATACTTGCTTAATTTTAGCTTCTTGACCCTTGTAGACTGTACGTAGCTTGTCAGTCAGTCACTAAAGAAAGAATATTAAGTTGGCCCAATAAAGGCAAAGTAAAATTTTCCCAAAATTTACATTATTCTTGAAAATGAGAAAAATTAAGGTTTGTTAGAATAAAATTATGAATAACGCGGGTGACACCATGAAATATTCTGACCAGACAATCAAATAAGACTAAGAGTTTAAAGGAAGTAAGCGGCAATTATGCACATCTTATGATAATCAGTGATTAAAAAAATAAAGGAAATGTAAGTATTTTAGGGTTCCGTACCTCACAAGGTAAAAAAAGGAAGCCTTATAAGATCACTTTCTTGTCCGTCTGTCTGTCTGTACGTGTGTCACCACCGATTTTCTCAGGAACGGGTGGACCTAGCAAATTGAATATACCAGATACTAAGGTCTATGGTTCCTATTAGATGTATAAAAATCAGGGTCCTGGGTCAACCAGATAAAAAGATATGGTCAAAATAAGATTTTTGCGAAAACTTGTAAGTACCAAAATTTTACCTTAATTTTAACCTTTTTTAATTTTCGGAATTTTTCTTTACTTGTACTGTAAAACCTTGGTTTTAACCAAAATTGACAATTCTAGGTCAACCGTAAGTACCCTATAGTTTTTGAGTCGAAAACCTATATGGTAGTTCCCGTTGAACTAGAATCACGAAATTTGGCCAAAAGCAGGTCTTACAGCACAAGTAAAGGAAAAATTACAAGAAATAAAAAACTCCATTTAAGATAGTCCTATAAGTTGTATGGGCGCTCATACAGATTTAGAGGACTAGCGTAATTAGCACCAACCTCCAATAAGGTAAAATGCGTACCGAACCCTCGGTGCGCTGGTCAGACTCGCACTTGCCCGAATTTTCATTTTTTGTGGCAATACATTTATTTATTAACCGTGCGGTTGACGGCATAGAATACAAGTGTCACCACCCCGTATCTTCCCGTGGGTGTCGTAAGAGGCGACTAAGGGATAACACGATGCAAATACCATCTTTGCGTAAAGACGGAAAACTCGACATCAAACCTTATACGACTGCCTCGTTGGTCTCGCGGCATAAATGTGCGCGTGGGTTCGGGAGGTCCCGGGTTCGATTCCTGGGTCGGGCAGTGTTATTGGGTTTTTCTGTCAGGAAATTCTCAGTAGCAGCACGGAGTGTGGAAATGTGCCCGGCATGCCAATAGGCTTGCCCCTTATTACGTGGGACTAAATTATATCTGACGAAAAGTGGGTGTAGAAATACACCTCTGCCTACCTCTTCGGGGTTATAGGCGTGAGACTATGTATGAATGTACATATGTATGTACATTTATTTAATACATTATTACTGACGACTGTGGGAGACTGAGTGTACAGTAAGGTCACGGATGGCAGGCTTCAGAGTTAACTCTGAATTCACACGTTGATTGGTGAAGGGTGATCCGTTGCTGGAGTATTCCACCGCGACGCGGTAAAGTAAACAAGTTTTATAAAATGCTGAGGATAGTTTTAGCTAACAGCCAAATTAATGTATTTGCTGATAGTACTTTAAATCTCTCAATGTAATTTTATAAATTGAATTCAAAAACGCAAAAAGCTTGAAATTAAGTACGGTATACAAAAAATACATATTCACAAAAAATAATTAAGTGTCATCCATTCGAGTTTTTAAATGACCCTGATTATTAACACGCGTGCAATTGTATACTGAAATGAATACGATTTTTTTTGTAGTAATAGGTGGCAAACGAACAGACGGATCGCCTGATGGTAAGCAATTACCGCCGCTCATGGACACAAGCAACACCACAGGAGTCACAAGTGCGTTGCCGCTCCTTGGGATTGGGAAAAGGGATAGGATGTGGAGTGGGATGAGGGAGAGGGAATAGGGGATAGGGCCTCCGGAACTCTCACTCAACGAACGAAACGCAACAGTTTAGGTACTGTTACCTTACGTCGATTTTCTGTGAGAGGGTAGTACTTCCCCGGTCGAGCCGGCCCATTCATGCTGAAATCATCTATCTACTACTACCTGTAAAACGTGGGTCCAGATACCTACGCATATCATAATGAGAGCCACAATTGTTTCCATTTGTTAAGCTTTTTTATTTACGAGAGTTTTCGCGTAACTGCCTATTGAGACTTTAATAATAAAGTCACAAATATAGTATGTGATATTTTTTAAGGTTTTTGAAAGGCTTTGAGGAATAGATTTAGCGGAGCTTCAAAATCTTCAAAGCATGAAGTGACCCTTTAGCGGATGGAATACCAGTGAGGTCATTCATGTGAGACCATACTGTGGAAGATTCATGTGATCCGACCACTAAGGCAAGTCGAGAATACTGCGTGTTGGCTCGAATACCTTAAATCGTTATTTATGGTATCTAGAGATAATTTGATAAAATGACCACGATTTTGAGACCACATTTTTATGTCATAAATGTATCAATCTGTTTAAAGTTACTAACAGACTGATAGACAACACACAGCCAAAACGATTAAGCACGAGAATTTGGCTTGTATTGAGGACCGTAGGAGTGCACTAAGAATGGATTTGATAAAATTCTCAAGGTATCGGAAGAAAAGTAACTGCAATAGTATAGTATAAATTGCAAACTTCTTATTCTTTTTAGAATACGTAAATGCGTACGTTTCTTTTAGTAAAAATAAAATGAAAGTTTTTCAGAATGCGTCACACTGCACTAAATGGCTGCGTTAGAAAAGCATTCTAGCAAAAGATGAGAACAAACGGCTATGGCCTAAGTGAAAGCAAAAAGGTTGATAGTCAACCAGAAAATTAATAAAGGCATAGTACCAAAATGTACAACATAACAATTCTTTCACTTTCAAAGTATTTAAATGGAATTTGTAGGGAATGTTTCTTTATATACTTTAGTTTCTACACCGAAAGCGTTTAGTTTTTTTTCTCCTGGGACTAAAAAGACCTGACTTTATGATATTTGGGTATATATTTTTGCGAAAAGATATTCTTCGCAATTCAGACAATCAGGAGCAAGTTTTTGTGCGGCGAACTGATTACAGAACCCTCTATTTACTAACCCCTACTCTTACAAAATGTGTCTCGAAATGCTTTCGGTTATTCAGGCTACACGAAAATACGCTACAATACATTTAACTAGTTTCACCAGCAAACAAGCACAGGCAGCTATGATTTTAAACTTTAGACACTTGATTACACAGATTGATCGATTTAAAACGTTCGCGATTTCTATACATCATAAAATTTTATGGAAAAACAGAAGTATTTATACCTTATCGGTCGGTAAAACAGAGGTATTTATGGCTTTAATTTATTAAATATCGCGAATAAGACACGTTTTCATGAAATTGTATTATGTACACAGATTGACACTTGATTAAATTCACAGATTTAAATTACGTAGCTGCTTATTTAGAATTTATTTTTTAGTACTTAAATCAAGATCGAATCAAATCCAAGATTTTTGGAATCACAAGTTTCAATAGGTTGACGAAGAGAGACGGTTGTTAAATTTAATAGAAAATCAGAGAATGAAGATGATTGGCCACTTGATACGACACGACAACTTCTTCAAAATAATACTGGAAGGCAAAATAGAAGGGAGAAGAGGAAGAGGACGGCCTCGACGTACCTATGTGACACAGCTAAAGGAAAAAGTTGGAGTCGGGTCGTATCAAGAGGTCAAAGAAAAGGCACAAAACCGAAGCTAATGGCAATTCCTCCACCGACAGGAGCTACCTAGCTCTTAAATGGAAAAAGTAGAAGAAGTTTCAATTCACAAATCCAGTAAACAAAAAATAAATACTTATGCGATCCTCCTACTAGTATAAAAAAACGCAATTATAAACGTGCTAATTGGTTCAAATATTCACAAACCATTTCTGAAAATAATATTTTTGTAAACTGCCCTTCCGAGAATATTCAAGAAATGTATGACAATTTATTAGTTGCAATTAACACGGCGGCGGATATGCATATACCGTTAGTTAAAATATGTAATAAATCGGATAAAAAAATTAAGCCGAAAGATTTAATATTAGCTCTAGCTACTTTCAGACACGAAGAAGTCTCAGTTACTAATTCGAAGGGCAAGAGAGAGCAGAGAGTTGGCATAAGTTTTGTGACTCGTTTGATGAAAAAGCTTCGCCTTCCCACATTTGGCAGCGCATGAAATGAATGAAGGGGTGTAAACAACCAAGGGTATATCCTTCCCTTGAAAAGTCTCATGAATTCTTAAATTCTCTTACAGCTGACTATGTTTCAAATTTAGAACCAACATTCACTTCTACAAATAATCTACTAGAATCAGAATTTTCTATGCAGGAACTACAACATGTTTTAAAAAAGAGGGATACATCCCCTGTGGATGACGGTATTTCTTATACAATGCTTTATTATTTACCACATATAGCTAAAAAGTATCTGCTCAATTTATATAATAGTACCTATTCTGAAATATAGTGTTATACTTTTTTAGTGGCGAGATATCCAATTAGTGCCTATCCCCAAAACTAATAATGGCGACCTTAAATTAAGACCCATATCCTTGCCATCATATATATGTAAAACATTTCATTCATTAATTTTCAAACGATTAGAATGGCTTACAGAGAAAGAAAAAATACTCTCATCGTCTACTATAGGTTTTAGAAAATCACTATCTTGTTTGGATTGCTTAACACGCTTAATGACTTATACGCAGATTGGCTTCTCCAAAAATATGCCAAACTTGGCTTGTTTTTTGGATATGAAAACGCCTATAACAACGTTTTTATTGATGTTGCGTTAAGGTTGCTTGATAACATAAATATCGGTTCGAAACTTTGTCGTTATCTCTGGCGGTTCTTAAGCGAGAGACATTTAAGAATGCGAATTAGCGACGGTAGTATTTTAACCAGGTATACAAACAAAGGCCTTGCGCAGGGGTACCCCCTCTGTCCGTTGCTTTTTAACCGACTCCAAAAAGAGGAGGAGGCTCTCAATTCGGCTGTATTTTTTTATGTTTGTTACCTCATAACTCCGTTATTTATCGACCGATTTCCAAAATTCTTGTTTTGTTTGAAAGCATACAGTTTCAGATGGGTTTTATTTAAATTTTATCAAAATCAATCCAATAGTTTCATTAAAAACTCAAATTTTATTAAAATCAATCCAATAGTTTCATTAAAAACTTCAAAAATTAAGTCATCCAAGTAAACGAAATTAAGCATTTACTGTGACTTTTCTTCAGTGGACACTAGAATAGTCGCGATCAATGGGCCTACTTCGGGTTTCATTACCAGGTATTGATGAAACCGGGAGGAAGAAAGGTTGGAGAGTAAATCTATATATATAAAATTGCTTGGGCTGACTGATTCATCAACGCAGAGCCAAATCCACAGGGGCTTGAGACTTGAAATTTTGACAATCGATGCATTTTATGACGTAAGCACCCACTAAGGAAGGATTTTATACATATTTTTTGTTAGAAAAATTGTGACGTCGCTGTGACGTCGGGACGACACCGCCTCCCGGCTGCCTGCATGTTCCGTCCCCACCGCACTGCGAGCCTCTATATAAGCGGACGCGTTGGCTTCGCGCTCCCCTTTCTGCGGCGACTACAGCTCGGAGTTAAGTTGAACAACTATCCTGGACCATCGGCAGCTGGATTCTCCACACAAACCCCACCCCTCGCCGAACTACGCGACCCTGTGTTAATTTTTCTAAATATCACATAAATCGTAATCTTTTTCATTTAAGTAACGCTTGCTAATTGATGTATAAAATTTATTTGGCAATTAAATCAATTTTTATTGTAACATTTAACCACGCTTCTCATTTAGACACCCCCTAGTAGGGATAACGTAACAGCTCACACTCGAAAGGTCCTTTTTACGTTACAGTGGCGCCCACGGGAATATTATAGGTAGGGTTTTATTGAGAATCTGCTGCCGGTGAGTCTTTCTTTATTTTATTTTTTGTGTATGTGTGAAGTCGTTCTAAAGCAGTGTGTAGTTATTTTAGTGGCATTTACCTATTGTTTCTTTTTGCTTGTTCTATTGTGCTCGGAAAGTCGGTGGTGTTGTGCTGATCACAATAGACATTTTCTCTTTTCGTTCTGTTGTGCTCGGAAGGTCGGTATTGTGTTGAGCCGGTCACAGACAAATTTTGTCTTACTACGCTTGGTAAGCATTTCTATATTATAACTTTTTCTGTTACCGTGTGTGATAATTACTGTGTATCAACCGCACAAGTAACGAGTTATAATCGTTCGACTGCGGCCACGTGTCCTCTAAAGACGCGCTAAGGTCACATTGGTCGATCGCATTCTTTGTATTTTGCGATTTATGACCTCACGTCCACTAACGACGTGCCTAGGTCACCTTGATCGTACTGCTTCGCGATTAGCTTTTTTAAATGCCACTAAGGTAATTAAGTGCTACTGGTAATTATTGCTAATAATCTGCTTTGGCTGACTTATGGAACGAGTTCACACCCTTCTCTTTTTCATTTCTTTCTATTTTCTACTATAACCTTCTGCTAGTGATTTTGTACGGCGATATATTTCTATGTAGTCGGTATTATTTAATACTTTTACCGCCTACTACGGCGATTATCTTTTAATATTAACTATTCTTTTCTTTCTTACTAAGAAAGTTGCATCTTTGTTATGCCACGTTTACTTATTATAGTTGGACTGGCTGAGAATGAACGTACCTAAAGATGCTATCGTATTATATACTAGGTATCTAGCTAGAATTCCGCGTTCATTTATTAATAAAATGTACACGTGTCACATGCAGGTTGCTCACTAACAATAATGAAAAACTTTAATCTTTGTCTATTTGGTATAAAAATACGAATATCATCGTAGAATTATTAGTTGTTCGTTTTGTCAAATGTTTATTTTGCTACAATCGTTGTTTTTGGTCTTCGATTTTATCTCCTTGTTACTGCCTATCGGTATGTTATTTGAGAATGCATCTAATTATGCATTTACTGTTCATTGTGAACTCAATCATAAAATTCCTGCGTCGCAATTATTGAATTGTGTTCTTTTTGTAATGTTTTGTGTCGCTAGGATTGTTCTTTCAATGTCTGGTTTCTATTGAAATATATAAAACATATAATGATAAATAAATGATAAAATGAAACCGCTGACAGCCGGTAAAATAATTAATTGTCAATATGTAACTTGTTTCCTTTTTACTAAATGCTATGCATCTGGTTTTACTAAACCATCTTAAATAGTGCTGGTTATAATGTGTTCTTGTGTTAACGCAAATGTATTATATCTAACTGAATTTATCAAACTTAATTGAATTGAAACTAACTTTAACTAGTGTGGGTATTTGCACATAAATTGAATCAATAACTTCTTTTCTTGAATAAATAAGTGCCTATTTACATATGAATCAAATAAATAATATTTATACCTCTTTAAATAACTAAAGTGGCTGTTTCAATGCTTAAATAACTAATGTGGGTATTTCTACATAAATCAATAATTTTATACTTTTATAGCTAAAGCAAATTAATTGATTTACAAGTTAAAGATAATACCATTTCGTATTTCACCGTCGTTTATTTCAAACCTAAAAGCTGAATGAAATAATTAAATCTTATTCTATTATAGCATAAATGTGTTTATAAACGATTGGGTACAGTGTCATTAATAACAATGTAAGACGCATATGTATGCAGAGTTATAATTACCTACATAATTATTTGTGAAGGCCAACAATGGTTCTTTTGTTTCCGAGTCGAAGATAATGCATTGTGTTGTGTTAACGAATTATATAAACATGCTAACATAAAACATGAATAAATATGCTAACATTAAACATGAATAAATATGCTAACATAAAACATGAATAAATATGCTAACATAAAACATGAATAGTTATTACTGTTATAAATTGTCGAAGAGGTTTTCCAAACTTAATATTTTTGAAAGAATCTGTTATTTAAGTATCTAACTAATTATCCAACTATCTGATAACTATCCAACTTTCACATAACTATATAAATATCAGATATGTTTCTCTTGGTGATTTCCATATAAAGGATCGTGGATTAACTCACTACAAAGTTTAAGAATGTAATGATTAATGCTCATCACTAATGATTTAATCACTAAAATAACTTAACACTTCGTTACATATAATATAAAAATCTTTAACTCCTAATTACAGCTAAATCATGTACCCATATATCTTGTTACTTATAGCTTTGGTAATGACTGATCGAAATATAATAAAATATTTTTTTTCCCTTATGGCTCAGTGGCTGAAAGGTTGTTGTCGGATCGGTCTGAGGTTCGATTCTCGATTGTGTTTTTTTTGTGTTTTTAACTATGGTTGTGTACACTATGTCATCGATTGTCTCCTGCGGTGATGTACTATACATTGCAACCTATTCCGAATTGTGTTTTTGCCGTTGTCGATTTTGTATCATAATCAGAAACCAGTTATTTGTCCGCGAGAATGGAATGCGGTAAGCGACAAGCGCGCAGTGATGACTCACTTGTTTACGTCAGCCGATCACTCGGCTCAAAACATTGTATCATACTTTATACTTAATTATTAATGAACACTTTTTTATGCTTTTACAATTCGCATCGAGCGCGTTAATGAGCAATTTGTTTGTGATACTGCCAACTAATCGTATGATTGTAGTATCGTAATATAGTAAGATCGAATATTGGTTTACGACTTAACTCTTTCAATTAATTTCACTTATCGAATATGGGTGGTCAGGTGGTGCCTACCAACATAGACTGGGTGACTATTTACTATAAAACTCACGTATAATACCTCTTCGCGCGTCGTGTATTATAATGAATGCGACTCGCATCTTGAATGAATGTTGGCTTGTTCATGCGTATGATAGTGTGTAGGCCTTTTTGAATGTGATGAATGTCAGGTTATAGGAACGTTCAATGCTTGGTGACGTATGAATGGCCGAGGGTTATACTTGTTTTTTTCCTCTTTCAGGGTTAATATTGGCCCCGTATTTAACCTACTGACACCACTACCACTCATCTATTTCAGGGTCCCGGAGTGCAGTTGCCGCCTACCAGCCACAGAATTTTCCCTATGGGAAAATTCTGGCCTAATGGGGGGAGTGTGTGACGTCGCTGTGACGTCGGGACGACACCGCCTCCCGGCTGCCTGCATGTTCCGTCCCCACCGCACTGCGAGCCTCTATATAAGCGGACGCGTTGGCTTCGCGCTCCCCTTTCTGCGGCGACTACAGCTCGGAGTTAAGTTGAGCAACTATCCTGGACCATCGGCAGCTGGATTCTCCACACAAACCCCACCCCTCGCCGAACTACGCGACCCTGTGTTAATTTTTCTAAATATCACATAAATCGTAATCTTTTTCATTTAAGTAACGCTTGCTAATTGATGTATAAAATTTATTTGGCAATTAAATCAATTTTTATTGTAACATTTAACCACGCTTCTCATTTAGACACCCCCTAGTAGGGATAACGTAACGGAGCACACCCGAAAGGCCTTATTACGTTACAAAATAAACACGCAATTTAGATTTTTTCAAATCTAACAACTAAGAGGGTGATATAAAGTTGATAAAGTATGTAGGGTAGAAAGATGGGAGGTCCGTAATTTTTAGGGTTCCGTACCTAAAAGGTAAAAAACGGAACCCTATTACTAAGCCTCCGCTGTCTGTCTGTCTGTCTGTCCGTCTGTCTGTCACCAGGCTGTATCTCATAAACCATGATGGCTAGAAAGCTAAAATTTTCACAAATTATGTATTTCGGTTGCCGCTATAACAGCCAATACTAAAAATAAAAAAAATAAAATATTAAGGGGGGGTCCCATACAAAAAACGTGTTATTTTTCGTATTTTTTGCTCAAAATTACTAACTGTTACAGGTAGACGCTTTAAATTTTCACAGAATATGAAGTTATATATTACCTTTCAAAATAAATAATTAAATTAAAAAAAGTAAATAATAAAGGGGGGCTCCCATACAACAAACGTAATTTTTAAGCAATTTGTTACTCGATCTTAATAAACAGGTAGAAACTTATAAAGTATTTAAGTATACATACAACGAACGTGATTTTCTTTTATAGATGATGGTACGGAACCCTTTGTGCGCGAGTCCGACTCGCACTTGCCCAAGTTTTAAAACGATAGCATGTAATTTTGTGTGCAAACTTCTGGTTAGAAATAAAACAAATACGTGTTTTAGCGATTTCTAAACTCTACCGTTTAAAAGGGTGAAATAGGGGTTGAAAGTTTTTATGCGAAGTGAAATTTCATAAACTAGCTTCTGATTAGAAATAAGTGATCATATATTTACGCGTTTTTGGAAATAGGGGTTGTTGCTTGCGTAATGACGGACTTTCTATTTTTATATAGAAAGTCCGTCATTACGCAAGAGCAAAGCCGCCAACTGCTAGCTTATACATATAATAACTTTGATTATAAATCCCAGAATAACTAATAGTAGAACGGTTTAATTCAAAGAGCAGACGATGAGTACGTTCTTCAGTGTTTACACGATTTAATATTTTTCACTGTAAACCCGCATTTGTGATAACCTCTTTTCACGCAGTTCACTACTTTCTCTTGAATTGGCTTTGGATCGAGATTCCCTACTTTGAGATAGACGTTTCTCCATTTCTTCGCTAGTTGTGGAGTACTGCTCACATCTCTGGGCCGGAGTGCCAAACTATCAGCTTGATCCACTTGACTCCCTACAGAGACGAGCTGTTCGAATCGTTGATGATCCCGATCTCACGGCTAGACTAGAGTCGCTGGAGCAGCGGAGAGACTTTAGTTCTCTCTGCGTATTTTACCAACTCTTTCACAGGGAGTGCTCCAAAGAATTGTTTAATTTGGTACCAGGGTCACCCTTCTACCAACGTACCACTCGCCGACGCAGTAGAGTTTACCCGTACTACCTGAAAGCGTTCTCATCTAGTACGGTGCGCTTCCAGCGATCTTGTCTACCATGCACGTACGTATAGGCTCTGGAATGAACTACCTGCTGCGGTGTTTCCCAAGCGCTATGACTTGTCCTTCTTCAAACGAGGTTTAAAGAGAGCATTACTTTCACGGTAGGGAGCGGCTTTGCTGTGTATACCCTGATATTAGCGAAGTTTATGAGCAGTGGTTACCGTTTACCATCAGATGGTCCGTTTGCTCGTCTTCCACTAGCAGCAATAAAAAAATAGTTTTATTTAAACGGCGCTGTCTCATATGGGCATCGCGTTTAGTAGGTCTACCCATCTTTGATTGAGAGGAGAAGTGCCTGCGTCACGTTTAGGTTGCCTCAGATACTCACCGGACACGGATGTTTTGGCGAGTATTTGAACTGTATCGGCCGCGAGGCAACGCCGGCATGCCACTACTGTGGCAGTGACCTGGACTCTGCCCAGCATACGCTCTCTGAGTGCCCTGCATGGGAAACCGAGCGGCGAGACTTGGTCTCTGTTATCGTAGGCGATCTTTCTCCGCAGGCCGTCGTCCAGGCCATGTTGGCGGAAGACATCCGGTGGGATGCTGTGGTCTCCTTCTGCGAAGCGGTCATGCTCCAGAAGGAGGCCGCCGAGCGGGATCGCGAGAGAGCCGATCCCGCTCGCAGACGCAGGCGGCGTCGTGGTGGTGGCAATGGCCGCCAGCCCAAGATCTTCCTTAGGCCCGTGGGCAATCAGAGATGGCAATCTGGCTGTCCGACCACGAACGACCCCGAGAAGACAGCGGTCTCGGATAGCCGAGGAACCACTGTACTCGCACAGTTTGAGGCGCTACCTCATACTATGCGAGTGGGGAGGACACTTCCAGAGACTGAGCCCTACTTACGGGACAAGCGTAACGGGACCCAGGAGCAGCACACCTGCGTTCTCTGTATCCCATTCTTTGCCCGCCACGCGGAGAGGCACTCAGCAAAAGAGTTTCCCCAGTAAAAAAAAAGTCTAAGTACCCATCTTTAATTTCGATAAATCAGATAACTGCAGATAGGAAAATTCACTAAGAAACAGGAAATAACATTTTTTTAACAAAAAAATACAGCATCATGCTGTATCCACTGGCAGGTATTGCCCCTCCAGCTGTCCGCAGAGAAGTAGCCACTGCAATAGAAAAATGGAAACAGGAAACTGACCGAAGACACCCAGTATACGGCCAAATTCCAGCTAGCAAAAGGCTAAAAAGCCGTAACAGTTTCCTCCACACCGTATCTGCAAGTGCCAATGATGCTCCTGAAGCCAGAGTTAGCCTGTGGCGTGGAAAATTCTCCCTGCCGTCCTTTATCACACCAGCAGAAAAGTTACCACCGAGAGCCAAACTGCCTTGGCCAACCTGGAAGGCACTCAACAGGTTGCGTACCCAGGTTAAAGACAATATGTCAAAGTGGGGGTATATAGATACAAGTGCGAATAGATGTGACTGCGGCGTATCACCACAGACAATGGATCATCTGCTGTCGTGCCCGGTGAACCCAGAATCGTGCACACTGGATGATCTGTATCAGGCGACACCAAATGCCATCAGCGTTGCTGAAAACTGGTCCAAAATTTTATAAAATGTGTTGACATCGACACGATAAGTAAGTAAGTAACAAAAAATTACCGCCTCCAAAATCTGAAAAATGTGTGAAAATAGCACTAAAAAGTAAAAAATAAATTCCGTTATTTTTACTTCAATTTACTTATAAACATCACCTATTCAACTGAATATATACTTGTACGAATTATACGTATCTACCACTTAATTCACATACCTGACACAATACATATTTTTCTATAACTAACGAACTAAATTAAATACCTATCACTAGAAATCCGATAAGTATATTATATTTTTGGACTAAGTACTTAGAAGAAAATATTTTATTAGGACTATAATATACAATTATGCTTTTTTTTGGAGTCGGTGCCAGCCAAACATTTTAGTAAATAATTTCTTGATAATGTACAAAATATATGAAAAGCTGTATTGATACGATCAGTTAGCAAAACTTCATCAAACTTATAAGTAATTTACAAATGACGAAAAATCTAATCAACAAATATAAATCAAATTTTGGGATGTTTTCTATAACACAAAATATATGTACCTAAAGTTACATTAACACCACCATGTAGGATCTAACAAAACCTATTTTGCAAATAAAGAAAACAACGCAACCTGGCAATAGGCGCGACAGCCCAGTTACAAATTAACCTGAATACCTATTTACAATAACCTATCTAACCAAAACAAGAACTTAAAGCGATACTTGGAACAAATCAAATTCTGAGAAGATTTTACAAAAAGATCTCAAAATTTGAAAAACAAGAAAAATTTAATTATGTAAAGATGCAATACTAAATTTACCCGTTTTGGCCGACCCCGTGGGAATTTCGGGAAATCCCTTCTAATGGCACCCCTACGGTCGCCAAGGAACATACATGCCAAATTTCAGCTTCCTGCGCCCAATAGTTTCGGATGTGGCGTGTCTGTCAGTCAGTCAGTAACGCAAGGATTTTATATATTAAGATGTCATTGATAACGTAGACGATGGTAGGGACACTGCTGTGGTATTTTTCGATATGACAAAAGCTTTCAATTTTGTCTCACATAATATTTTGCTTTATAATTAGGCTCAAAACATATTTAGAAAACAGAAAACCATGTGTTGAGATAAGAACTATAAATGATAACAAAGGTAAAATAGGAGAGCTAGAAGTAACTTGTTCCAATTGCGTAATTAATAATTCTGGGGTACCGCAAGGGAGTGTAAGACCAAGAGGTCCGCTATTGATTCTGTTGTATGTCAATGACCTCCCAGATGTAACTAAAAATTCATGCACTCTGTTTGCGGATGACATTTCAATAATTATTTCATCTAAAACTAATGACATCCAAAAATATGCCACTCATTCTAATAAACATAATACTGACATTGATAATAATACTGACATCGATAATAATACTGACATAGACAATAATACTGACATTGATAATACTGCTGACATTGAAAATAATACTGACATTGCTAATAATATTGACATTGATAACATTGCTCTATACAATTCTAACATCAATAAATCTATAAAATCTGTTGTGAATTGGATGGGGGATAATAATTTAAATGTTAATCTTACAAAAACTAAATATATTCAATTTACCACATACGGGCGTAAATCAAAAAAAATAAACGTAATGCATAACGTAATGATTAGGCGGCTGTTTGTATCAGCCGACGTTATAACATTACAAGAAACATGGTTACTGCCCCATGACTTGACGTTTCTAGGCACTGTGCATGATGACTTTGCTTACACTGGGACCTCTGCGGTGGATACTTCGGCTGGAATACTGTGAGGTAGACCATACGGAGGAGTTGCACTCCTCTGGAGGCAAAGTTTATTCTCATCTGTGACGGTTGTGAAATGTAATAGTGCTCATATTACAGCAATACAGATAGAACAGTCAAACAATAGATTACTTGTTTTTTCAGTCTATATGCCTACTTGCTGTGCTGATAATATAACTGAGTTTACTGAGTGTTTAAGCGAGATGAATGCTATAAAAGAAAATAGTGATATACAATATGTGTATATGTAAGGTGATTATAACGCGCACCCCACTGAACAATTTCACTATGAATTGTTAAGGTTTTGTGAGGAACAGTGTTGGACCTACATGGACAGCGAGTTACTACCACGCGACTGGTATACGTATGTGAGTGATGCGCACGGGTGCAAGCGATGGCTTGACCATTGCGTCGTTACTGAGGCCGCGCGTCAAACTATATCTAGTGTAGAAGTATTGTACGGCACTTATTGGTCCGATCACTTTCCTATTCAAATAGAATGTAACCTAAGTATAGTGGAGTCTAATATTCCACTACGTGAAGTTTTAAGTAGTAAGGTTGTATGGGGCGAACGAGACTTAGAACAGATTAAGATGTACGAAGAACTGTTTAATTCAGGTTTATGTGAAATAGATTTCCCCCCAGAGTGTATTAATTGTGCGGATAACATGTGCGGCGATATAACTCACAGAGTGGTCTTAGACAATATGTACACAAAAATCATTGATGTACTTTCAACATCTGCTGAGCTGACCGCTACAGGTATTAGACAAAAAAGTTATAAACCTTTAACTGGATGGAATAGACATGTCAGAAGTGCTCACTCTCAGGCTCGGCTTGCTTTTCAGATGTGTCATTTATCTGGAAATCCAACTTCAGGAATTATTTATGAGAATAAGCTAAATTCACGTAAGATTTTTAAAGTGGTGTCGCAATAAGCAAACACAAATAAAACTAGACATTATGGCTGAGCAGCGCAAATCCAAAGATTTCAGGAAGTTTTGGAAGAGTACCTCTAAACTGAACACCAAGCCGAGTCTGCCGGTGAGCGTGGCTGGAATTTGTGACCCTCAAGCCATTTCAAATTTATTTGTGAAACAGTTCCAAGTTGAACCTTTGTTGGGATCGGCTACGCCCATGTCTTCGTCGGTGATTGGCGCTGTGGTAAGTTCCCCGTGTGTAACCTTTTTGGCTAAGGAAATAGCTGATGTCATTAGAAAGATGGTCAGAGGCAAGTCTCCGGGACATGACCACCTCAGCGGCGAGCACTTGCGATACGCGGGCGCTCATTTACCAAGGGTATTGGCAACATTTTATTCGTTATGTCTAAGTCACTCGTACTTGCCAGATAAGCTTATGAAGACCATAGTGGTGCCAATAGTAAAAAATAGAACGGGTGATGTTACAGATCCCGCAAACAATAGGCCTATTTCTTTGGCGACTGTTACAGCTAAAGTACTGGACTGTCTGCTTGACACACATATGGCGAGTCGTATAAATCTTCACGATGCCCAATTTGGTTTCAGGCCTGGACTATCGACGGAGACGGCTATCATGTGTCTTAAGCAGACTGTTCAGTATTATGCTGATAGGAAAACACCGGTCAATGCATGTTTTCTGGATTTATCGAGGGCATTTGACCTGGTGTCATATGATATCTTGTGGGAAAAACTGCGGAAGGAAAGCAGCCTTGACTGTACTGTTATTTCTTTATTTAAGTTTTGGTACGAGGATCAGACAAACTATGTCAGGTGGGGTGGAACTCTGTCCGATGTGTATGGGTTGAAGTGCGGAGTGAGACAGGGAGGTATTACCTCACCTCGTCTCTTTAACCTTTACATTAATCAGCTGATAGTTGAACTCAGCAGCACCCGTATAGGCTGTCACATCGACGGCGTTTGTGTTAACAATATAAGCTACGCTGACGACATGGTGCTGCTGAGTCCATCAATAAGCGCACTCAGGCGTCTTGTTAAGATGTGTGAAGACTACGCGGTCACTCAGGGACTCAGGTACAATGTGAAAAAATGCGAATTACTGGTGTTCAAGGCAGGCACCAAATGTTACACTAACGTGCCAGATGTCACCATAAATAATACTCCGATAAACAGAGTAACAAAGTTTAAGTACCTGGGCCACTGGGTCGCGCATGACCTGAATGATGACCTGGACATCGAAAGGGAACGCAGGGCGATGGCTGTCCGAGGTAATATGCTGATCCGCAGATTTGCACGTTGTACGACGCAAGTCAAAATAACCCTTTTCAGAGCATACTGCCAGTCTTTTTACACGTGCAGTCTGTGGGTCAGGTATACGCTGAGGGCATACAACGCCCTGCGTGTCCAGTATAACAATGTATTCAGGATGCTGTTGGGTCTACCACGCTGGGCGCGGGATGTTCACCGAGGCCAGGGTTGATGGTTTCCATGCAATTATACAGAAACGGTGCGCTTCAATTCTAGGTAGAATACGTGCTAGCTCCCACAGCATCTTGAGTGTATTGTGTGATAGATGGGACAGCCCCATGCTGGCTCACTGGATAAGGCTGCACACGTAGGTGTCAGTCGTTTCAATTTTTATATAAGAATGTCTTTTACTAACACTAGGTTAAGATTTATACTAACATTATATGGATCTTGTAATGAATGATCTGAAATAAACTGATTAATTAAATTATAATGGCTTTGTAATTGAGGAAGTTGATCATACAATGTTCCTTGGTATAGTCTTGGACAAAACTATGAATTGGAAGTTACATGTGGACAAAGTGTGTAATAAGATAAATGGATTTGTGTACGTTTTAGCAAAATTAAGAAGAATCTCATCAGAAAAAACGGTCATGAATGCATACCATGGTTATGTGGCATCCGTCCTTAATTATAGTTTGCTCCTGTGGGGCAATTCTACTGATGTAAACAGGGCTTTCATTGCTCAAAAAAATGCATAAGAGCAATTTGTGGGGTAGCACCTTGGATATCCTGCAAACCTGTTTTCAAACAGTTACGGGTTCTTACTTTGCCAAGCATGTATATATTTTAAATTGCCAAATTTGTAAAACTGAATAAAGATCTGTTTACTAAAGCGAAGGATATCTACTTAAGAAATACCAGGGATCCAGACAGAATTGTTTTGCCTAAAATTCCTAGGACTGAATTTTACAAAAAGAACTGTTTTGCAATGTCTGGATATATATTCAATCGCATACCTAGCAATGTAAAAGACCCTATAAGAATTTTGTTAAAAGCCTTAAGAGTTGGCTAATAGATAGAGTTTTTTATACTGTACTGACAGATTATATAAAGAACAATGGCAAGTTCCCATACAACACTTTATTTGAATTCGAAGCGTCTATGTATGAAAAATTGTTAAAAACAAAGGGGTTCTATTACTTAAACATAATCATCAAGAGTTTTTATTTTAGGAGGCCGTAAAAAAAGATCTGTGCAAAAATGATCACCATCTTTTTTTCCTGTGTGGGTAGTCGTGGCCTTAACAGTAAAAATTTGTTAGTCCTCTTTTAAAATTTATTATAATTTATTTCTATTGATTATTCAGTTATTTTATGATTTAAATTGGTTTATTATATTACGCAACCTGCCGGTGAGTGTTATCTCCTTCTTAAATTTATTCAATCACACAGTACACATATAATACTATGGAGTCATTACAAAACACCATACAAAACCTTAATAGCATGTTCCATCAAAGGATGTCGCAGTTTGAGGACAAGCTGCAAAGCAACACCAATCCTCCGTCAAACATGGCTGGTCTGGCATCGGAATTTGCTTCATTCCGGGGTTTTGTCACCGAAGCATTAAAGGGCCTGCAGCAACAAGTCCAGCTGCTACTGCAGAGTGTGGACCACTTGGAAATGCGGGGCCGCCGTAAGGTTCTTTTGTTTCACGGTGTAAAAAGATAAAAAGGAAGATCTTGCGCAGACTGTTGCTAATTTCTTGAGAACACACTTGAAGCTCGATGACATCACTCCAAGTAGCTTCAAGCGCTGCCAACGTATGGGAAGATTCGCAGTTCCAAACCGACATCGCCCAATACTGGCCAAGTTCCAGAGTGTCTTAGTCCGGGATAAGGTATGGTTCACAAAACCTAAACTTAAGGGCTCCGGTATTACAGCCTCGGAGTTCCTCACCAAGGCCCGACACGACGTCTTTGTAGCTGCTCGGGAGAAATTTGGAGTCTCCAAGTGCTGGACTAAGGACGGGGTGGTTTATGTCCTCGGAGCAAAGGGTGAGCGACATCGCATCAATTCTTTGGTGGATTTTCAAAACCTTTGCCATATATCTGCAGTAGATCAGCAGCAACAAGAGCCCCCTGCTTTGAGGAATGAGCCGGCTAAAACAAGAAGAGCTGCAGCAAAAAAAAAATAGTCCAACATTTTTGTCGTCTTTCTATACTTTCAAACCCAGGTAGGTGTCTAAATATTTCTCCAACTATAATACTCGTACTAGGACGGTATCTACACAACTTTTTATAAACTTCCATCACTTAATTACATATAATTTTCATTGTTTTTGTCTGATACCTTCTGGTATCCATTGTAATTTCCATTATATTTTCCATATTTCTATTTACATTACTGTCAAATATGACAGCTTCAGCCGTCACATTAATGTTAAAAAATAAAGTTCGGAATTACGGATACACTTCAAAATGTTTTAATTGTTTGGGCCATAGTTACACGCCCTAGTAATGTTTTTATATACTATGTATATTTGTAATATTTATAATGTTTTCAATTTCATTTTTCTGCCTGGGTTTAATCTTATCTTATTTATTACTTGAATTTTTGTTTTAAAATATTTATTTAACGTGGTACTGAATGATAATGTAACTGGCAGGTGCACTTTGACGAATAGTGTTATTTAGTTGTGCTTTACGCATATCGGATAATTAGACCAATATAATATATTTTATTAGTTTTATATATTTTATTATTATTTATATTATTTTATATATATAAACTTGTATTTTATATGTCATTTAAGGATTTTGACAGTGACAGTGATGACTTTTTCTCAGCGAGTTCCGACAACGATAGTTTCGTTAGTGTCCCTTCTCTTGCAGATAATCTGAAATCTGCATTTTCTGATGTTCCCAGTAATTTGAATGTTGTCCATATCAATGCACAGAGTATTCCGGCCCATTTCCCTGATATGCTTGCTAACTTTGACTGTAAGAACATCCATGCTATTCTTGTATCAAAATCATGGCTAAAGCCATGCCTTTCTTCTGCCTCCTATTCTTTACCTGGCTTTCAGCTAATTAGGAATGACCGAATTGGCAGTGGTGGCGGTGGTGTTGCTATTTATCTCCGCTCTTATATTGACTTTTCAGTGGTAAGCATGTCTGCCCAACCGCCTCCACCCAATGCTGGTGAGCATCTTTTCTTGGAGGTTAAGCTGCACCACACCAAAATCCTTCTTGGTGTAAACTACTCTCCTTCTTTACGTATTAACTTCTTTTCCTCCTTTGAAAATCTTTTACTTAACTTTTCTCCTCCTTACAGTCAAACTATAGTTATGGGTGACTTCAACACTTGTCTCCTTAAGAACGACTCACGCTCCTCATTTCTACATTCTATTTCAGTTTCCAGTAATTTACATATTCTTCCCCTCAACGCCACCCATAATTTTCCCAATTCTACTCCCTCACTTCTAGACCTCATCTTTGTCTCATCACTTGGTCATGTTGCTAAGCACGGCCAATTTGATGCA
This sequence comes from Euclidia mi, assembly GCA_944739405.2. Taxonomy (NCBI): domain Eukaryota; kingdom Metazoa; phylum Arthropoda; class Insecta; order Lepidoptera; family Erebidae; genus Euclidia; species Euclidia mi. Next base: position 107,093,562 of record OX123181.2, read on the forward strand.
GATGTTTTTTCTTATCACGATCTCATTTTTCTCTTTTACAAAGTCCGTCCTCCCAAGGCTAAGTCTAGAATTCTCTTGCTTCGCAATTTTAGTAGAATGGATAGCGATCTCTTGCGTGAGGATGCCAAAACTATAAATTGGCAACCGTTACTTGATGCACAATCTTTGGATGATAAAGTTCAATTGTTTGAGAGGAACATTATAGACCTTTATGACGTTCATGCACCTATTCGAGCCGTAAAGCTAAAACATGCACCTTCGCCTTGGCTTACTACAGACATAAGCTTACTTATTCATAAAAAAGCGACTGCAAAATCCAAGTACAAGTCTAAACCCACGGAGATTAATAAAGAAAAGTACATTAAGATAAGAAATCACTGCAATAGGGTGTGTAGGGATGCACAACGCCGGCATATCCATAATTCTGTTCAAAACGGAGATCCAGCGAAAGTATGGAAATTCCTTAGCCGCTTGACCGCTAGCGCCAATTCGCCGAATTCACTTGACCGCTCACGTTCTAAACAAAATGTCGCGCCGCCGCTCGCCACATGGGCGCGCTAACATAAACATTTATTGTTGATAAGTCCGAAACATGAGTAAGTTGAAATGATGTTTTTCTTCAACCTTATAAATGACTCTTTCAAGTCGTATGAATTCTCTGTTGATATTTATTTTCTAATTTATTATACTTAGCAGCGAACATTGACTATCGTTGAAAAAAACACTTTGTGTATTTTAAACAGGATTATTTTAAAAAGTAAGTCGATGACATACATATTTTATGAATTTTAACTGTAGAGGGATTCTATCTACACCGAATTAAATAAAAAAAAAACATGTATCATAGTATAAAAATATTTAATTACACGCATATGATAAGCACGTAATTACTTAGCAGCGAACATTGACTATCGTTGAAAAAAACACATTGTGTATTTTAAACAGGATTATTTTAAAAAGTAAATCGATGACATACATATTTTATGAGTTTTCACTGTAGAGGAATTCTATCTACACCGAATTAAATAAAATTAAACATGTATCATAGTATAAAAATATTTAATTACACGCATACGATAAGCACGTAATTACTTAGCAGTGAACATTGACTATCGTTGAAAAAAAACACTTTGTGTATTTTAAACAGGATTATTTTAAAAAGTAAATCGATGACATACATATTTTATGACTTTTAACTGTAGAGGAATTCTATCTACACCGAATTAAATAAAAAAAACATGTATCATAGTATAAAAATATTTAATTACACGCATACGATAAGCATGTAATCACGGAGCGCGCGAAACAAAGAGTGGCATTTTACATTATATTTTCGTTCCGGGTTAACGATTTTAAGACTCGCTTCGTATTTTTAGCATCAAGAAATGTTCAATGATTTGAATAGAATAGAGAAAAATAATTTTAAACATTACGTAATAGAAAGAAACAGTCAATTCAGACCGAGTATAGCGCTGTAACCAAAAAGGGAAAATAGTCACTTGTGCGCGGTCTACGGCATTTCGAAAAAGGGAGAATAGTCACTTGTGCGCGGTCAAGCGGTTAGATCATTAGGGGTTGGAAAGCAAAGTCAGAATACAAAATCCTTCAATATTAATATCAATTTGCTTAACAAGCACTTCTCTGCTTCGTCCAAGTTGGTTATGGATAAGACGTTCGAGGACTTTGGAAAGAAAGGGTAAGATGGATATAGGTCGATATTCAGAGAAGGATACAGGGTTGGCTTTCTTAGGGAGAGAAACTACGTGGGCATTTTTCCAAGAAGTTGGAAAGATGCCGCTAGAAATGGAGTAATTAAGAATGTGGGAAATAACAGGAAGGATCTCATTAAGGATGGGGAGGATCATATTTCGAGTGATACCATCGCTACCAACTGCGTTGGAAGTTATGGATAAAATGCTCTTCTCAACATCACATGCAGTAAACTGACTAAAGACAAACCCCTGATCACCCTCCTGGTGATCAGGGGTTGAGAGCGACGAAAGGTAATTTAAAGTATCAGTTTTTATTGACGCTGGCAATGACAATCGAAAAATCTGGCAGGTCATAAAGAGAGTGACACACACTGACAAGCCCAAAGCTTCAAATACTGAGTTGCTCTCCTCCTGTTCTTCCCCGCAGCATTCTGTGAACCTCGTAAATGAGTCTTTGGCTAGTATGGGTAAGAATCTTGCTTGTAAATTTCCACACTACCTTGAACACAGCGTATCAGGAACTTCCACTTCTTCGAGTGTGCAGTCTTTCGTTTTGTTGGACACCGACGAGATGGAGGTTGAAGCTGTGTTCTTGTCTTTAAAATTAAACTCTGCTGTTGGTTGGGATAACATCTCTACTAACCTACTAAAACGGTATCCGCGATTGCTTGTCCCACCACTCACCTACACCTTTAATTTGTGCTTCAGAACTGGCATCTTTCCAGCGTATTTGAAAAGGGCCATTATACACCCTATACACAAGGATGGAGATATAAACTGTATTGATAATTACCGCCCCATTGCAGTGCTACCGGCGATTTCCAAGATCTTAGAACGAATTATCAATAAAAGACTGATTTCGTACCTTGAATCTAAGATGCTTTTATCCCCTAATCAGTACGGTTTCAGGCGTTTATTACGCCTACTAACTGTGCTGTTTTGGAACTTACAAACCATATCGTAAAAACTATGGATGAAGGTAAAAAAGTACTCCCTATTTTTTTGGACTTAAAAAGGCATTCGATACGGTTTCTATCCCGATCCTAATTTCTAAGCATGAGGAGTTGGGAATAAGTGATTTCTCACTTAATCTTCTTAAAGATTATTTACACAACAGGACCCAGAGCGTTAAAGTACAAAATCATGTTAGTACTGAACTCCCTGTCACTTTTGGTGTCCCTCAGGGCAGCGTGATTGGCCCACGCTCTTCTTAATTTATGTAAACCACCTCTGTAACCTGGATCTACGTGATGGCAGGATTACGGCATTTGCTGACGACACCGTCCTCACTTTTTCCGGTGAGACCTGGAATGATACTTTCGTCGCGGCACAGGAGGGGCTCAACAAAGTTATGTCTTGGTTATTTCAACATCTACTTACTGTAAATACACAGAAGACAAAAGTACTTACCTTTTCTCTACGTGAGTCCACTCAGCCTTGTGTTACCCATTATTTAATTGCTCACTCTTGCCCTTCACCAGATGCCGAATCTTGCAGGTGTCCCAAACTTGAACGGACACGACCTATCAAATACCTTGGAATAATCCTCGACGATGGTCTAAACTTCAGGATGCACAAAGAGTCTTTGGCCAATAGAATTAGAAAACTAATCTTTGTTTTCAAATCTCTACGCTATGTTGCGGACGCTCAGATTACCAAGAGAGTATATTTTGCGCTCTGCCAGTCTCTCTTGTCATATTGTATTTCTGTTTGGGGTGGTGCTCCTAAGTTGTACATGATCAAGTTGGAAAGAGCTCAAAGAGCCGTACTGAAAGTTAGCACCTTCCGCCGAATTTTGTTCTCTACCGGTGAATTGTATAAAATTTCTGGGGTCCTCACCGTCCGACAACTCTTTATACTTAACACCGTTATCTTGTAACATCAGGGCACTCCGTATGTGGAAACCACAAAAAGACGCAAGGACAGAATATGCGAACTCCAAAGAAGTACTTACTCATGGACTCAACGGTTTTTCTGCTACTGGGGTCCTCATCTGTACAACACACTGAACAGAACGCTGCACTTTTATTCATCTTCGACTGGCTCTCTGAAAAATACTCTAACACAATGGCTACAAAAATGTAAATACCACGATACAGAGGCTCTTATCCTCCCTGGGATATAAAATACTTCTATTCCAGTCAACCTCACAGACACTCATATAATTATTTAATTATTTAATAGGTAGGTAATATATTGTACATACACACTCGCGCACTCCCATACACATACACACACACACCCATACCCATCCACATACACACACACTCACACACACACACACACACACACACACACACACACACATACTCAAACAGACACAAATACCCATTTCAATAATTCAATCAGCCAATCATAATATTTTAAACATATTTTACCTCAATTTTTTTTTGCATGTTCCGTTTATTGATTTTAAATTTGTATTAAAAATATTATTATTTTATTCTTAAATGATTATAATCATAAATAAATCTGTACTAAATTAATCTATATTGTGAGAAACTTTGCAATTACTGTACAATAGCACACTATCGTATAAAGTATTTATGTGTATAAAGATCATAATACTGGGGGGTTGGCACTAACATCTTAAATACAAGTTGTTTCGGCAACTTAGCAAGGTGTTAGTTGCGAAAATTGACGATTATGTACATATATAATACCGTTATACCTTATCTTATACATCTGTGCAAATGTCAATGTATGTGTAAACTACTTTTATATGCTAATATTTTTTTTTCTCCTTGCACGGTTATTCTTCTAACATTTGGTATTAAAAGAATAACTGGACCTTTGGTAGGCTTACACGGGGATATGGATCCAACGTGCAGAGGCCCGTAGAGAGTTTTAATCTAAAATGTGATGGGACACGTGCAGCGGAGCCTCCACAACTGCACTACTAAGTACAGCTATGGACTAGCCGCAGCACGTGCAGGACTATTGCTTGAATGTGGAATCAACTAGAATAAGGTTATGAGGATGGGTGATTAATGGACCGGTATGATAAAAACTATGGATTACAGACGGCACTTGCCTGATACTCCTATAGTATCCGTCCGCGAGGCAGGTGGTGACTCGCGAACTCACTGGATGGGCCCTCTCTTATTAGCCGCCAAGGCAAGCAAAGTCTGCCATAAAGGCAGCCAGAGGGCAACACCGGAGTTGGTGGAGTCTTGCAACAATAAATAAATGGTCAGTGGAAACCATTAGGTTATTTCTCGAGACAATTAACTGAAGCTCAACAAAAATGTTCCACTTATGATCGCGAACTTTTAGCAATTTATTTGGCTATGCAGTATTTCCGTAAAATGTTTGAAGGTAGAAAATTAGTAATATACACCGATCATAAAGCGTTAACATTTGTGGATCGGCGTTACACCGAAATATGTACTAGGCGATTTTGTGATATGGAAAAATATTAATTTTGTGGACTGTATCAAGAATGGCTGGTAAATCGCCTAGAAGAGTGGGTGAACGGGCGATCTTATGACTATAGGATATAGGAGGCACGCCTTACCTTGCAAGTCAGTCTTCTTCTTTACAAAATGGCGGCCGCCGGCGTCTTCCAGAGTCAGCCCACAAAACAGATCACTCACTTTTGATCTAGCTTGAAGCTGCACAGATCACTCCACTACACCCGCGGGCGATTTAGTTCTCGTTTATAGTATAAAATAGCGGTAAAATATTGCGGTGCTGCACGCGTTCGGCGCGGCGCGGAGCTGTGTCAGGACGCGACCGATCAGCGTGACGATTGACCTCTGACTCCCTCGCAGCGTCATTGAATTCCGCGACCAACTAGAGCGAGGTGTCGCGATTTCTCGCGATTTGTATGTAGTCTTATAATCTTGCCCGGCGGGAGTGTCGCGACTTCTCGCGATCTGTATATAGTGTACAGGGCAGCAACATTAATGAATTTAAAGAGTAAATAATAACCAACCTCTATGTGAATACTTAACCAACCTCTATGTAAGTACTGGCCACAACCGACGGTTCTACGTTTGAGGTTTGAACTTGATATATGAAGAATACGAAATTACTTTATTACTTCATAGTATTGACATTGTCATTTGAAATATTGTATACTGTGTAAAATCATATGAGAAATGTATTATTAAATATGCTGATGTGCTGATACAATATTAAATGTGCTAGTTGCATGCTGATATGAGAAATGTATTATTATTAAATATGCTGATGTGCTGATACAATATTAAATGTGCTGATTGCATGCTGATCTGCATGCTGATCTGATGAAATCACAAATGGGCGCTGGAGCTAAGTATTTAGTGATTCCTACTGTTTGCGAGTAGCTAGTGTTGTAAAGCTAATTATATGGGATCCTATTGTTTCTACGTATCTAGAAATTGGTAATGTATTGTATGGTAATTCTGTATTGTAATAGTAGAGATGTTTTTAGACCTCTGCTGAGGATAAAGACGTTTATGCCTCAGTGGAGATAGAACGGAGACGTCCGTTACAGAGCGGTGATCAGACCGACAGTTAAAATACCTTGGCAGCGGTGAAATATCCGACAGGTATTGGCGTTACTATAAAAACCTGTATACAGGATATTGAGATATTATTATGAAATTATACCCAGAAAGCTCTGGGGGGACCTAGAGAGCTGTGTGTGTGCTGTTTAAATCTAGGCCTACCAAAGACCTGGTCAAACAGGATATTGGGCACTATTGTAATTGGCAGTTATATAATTCGTAATTCGTACTATAGAAATTGATAGACCTGCAATACTAGACTGCCAGACAGTGGAATCATATAACCTTTTAACCTACAGGTCGCACTGAAAGAATTCAGGAGGAACCATACTGACAAATGATTGGTATCGAGGTCAAACAGAGCTATCCATGTGATGTCTACGTCTTGAGATGTAAGTCAAACATTTTATCTGTACACGCATATTATTCCAATTGCAATGCATATCGGCGTTCAGTTACAAACCCCTTAAGCAACATTATAACTCGCCGACACGAGGCGTGCCTTTGGAAATGAAAGGGATAAAAGATCGGTCGTTTTGACACTGCGGTATGCAAAGGAATTTATTAGCTAGGTGTTGACATATTTCAATCATAAATCATAAATCAATGGAAAATATAGATGGCGCTACTATATCGCCCCGGCCCCGGGTTGCATTAAAAAAAAATTGAACTTAGCTATGTTGGATGTACTACCGAATAACCCACCAATAGGCTAAGACAGCGATATGATATTAAAATTAATCTAAATTAACTTTAGCGAAACAATTATAACGAAATCTACAAACTAAATACTTAAACTAAGAGGTAGATCTAACTTCAGGCTAGATCTCACTGAGTTGGAAGCGTACAGAGACGTACAACAGGGCGCACGTAGCTCCCCTGCGCGGTTTTCACGGTAACAACGCGGGTTGTACCGTCTTTGGAAGTATGCAGTTTCTCCACGATGGCCAACGGCCATGAAAGCGGCGGAGCATTATCATGTATTATGACGACCAACGTACCCTCCTGTATAGGGGATGCAGGACTATTCCATTTGGATCTAGCCTGAAGCTGGTGGAGATATTCCGTACGCCAGCGCCGCCAGAACGACTGCACGAGTTTATCCAGCACAGTATGTCTCTAGAGCAAGCTTGAAGAGTCTGCTTCAGGAGCCGGAAATGACGATAATGGCACTGTGTTCAGAAAATGTGCAGGGCTTAACGCGGATGGTTCTGCAGGGTCACTACTCAATGCCGTGAGCGGACGCGAGTTGATCAGCGCCTCAACTTGTGCAAGGACAGTTAAAAGCTCTTCGTAAGAGAGGATCTGTTGCCCTATAACTTTAAAGAGATGCGTTTTAATTACTTTGACCATGCTTTCCCAACATCCACCGAAATGTGGTGATGCTGGCGGAATAAACTTCCAGTCAATATGATTTATGGAATGTTCTTCCTGAAGACGAGTACGATACTCTTCCCTGAGAAACTTATAAAGGTCGCGTAAATAAGAGCTTGCGCCCACGAAACAAGTGCCGTTATCCGTGTACAAACACTGTATAGGGCCGTGTCGTGAAAGAAATCGTTTAAGGGCTGCCAAGAATGACACCGTGCTTCAATGTGCGTAGCGCGCGCCGTTAAGCATGTAAAAATACATAGCCAAGCTTTACGGCTTTTAACACCTCGACCACGCACTGGCGTATACTGCAGTGGTCCTGCGTAATCACAACCGGTATGTGTAAACGCTTTATCAACCTGATTGACGCGCTGGCTAGGAAGATCTGCCATGGGAGGGAAAATTGGACGCGGACGAAGAAACAGACGTTACATTTATGTATTTTGTGACGAATTATTCGTCGAGCAGCTAAAACCCAATATTTAAGCCTAAGTAAGGACATAAGCAACTCTGGACTAGCATGAAGATGCTTCTTGTGACTAAAATCAACAAGAAGGTCGACGCGGTAGAATGCAAGGATGCTTCGGCTGTGCTACGGAAAAACAAAGCAACTAACATATTTTTCTAAATTAGTTTTTTCACATATTTGGAACATTTTGCCTATAACGGACACTGCTACATTCACAGAATCATCGAAAAGGCTATATTGTTCGAGATAAAACTTTGTAAAATGAAGTAACTGCAGGCACTTGTCCAACATATCTACGGTAAAACAAAGTAAACCACAATGTCTAAGCAAAAACAAAGTAATTGCACGTCGATAACATTGTTTTACGTAGTGAAATGATTTAATTGGCTTTTCATTTGATATAAATTTATTTTTAAGCCCCTTTATCTAGCTATAAGAAAATCAAACAACTTTACTTTGTTTTAGGATTGTTTAAAATGGTCAAAATGGCAAATTTGTTAACGTAAAACTAAAGCAAGTAAAATGACAAATGTAAAACAAAGCAACTGAATAACAGTTGCTTTGTTTCTTTATTGTAAATCAATTCAAGCTATTACTATATCCCATTTACTTGGTTTTTACTATGCTATCGTTCATTTGTAAATTTCAAATGTCTTAATTATTTGACATTACTCGGTTTTATCACCTTTCAAATGTCAGTTTTCCCACAATTAAATTTGTCAGTTACAACACTTACAACTTCGTGTCATAAGTTTGCCGAGGCTTGTGATTCTTGTGTGTTTTGTTTAGAAAATGTTTAAAATGCAAAATAGCAACAGTTTACATTCGAGAATTGTGGTACAGTTAGCACAAATGTAAGTGCAAATGTCCAATTATTTGTATTATTTTTACGAAAGATATCGTAGGCATACATGAAGTAGTACCTTTTTTTCTGTTTTGATTTGGCTGTCTTTAAGAAATACTAATCAATTCGTTAATAAACTGTCCGTGTAGTGACGGATAAAGAATACAAGTGTCACAACCCCATTTCATTCCGTGGGTGTCGTACAAGGCAACTAAGAAAATTGCAAAAAGCGAATAATATCTTTGCGAAGAGATGGAAAACTTGAAACCAAACTCTATACTAACTCGTCTGGCTAGCGCGGTATAGTAGGCCAAATACCACACAATGAGCGCACCAACGAATAAAAGGCCCCCAGTTCCCGGTACCCCTACTGTCCGCAACTACGGTAGCGGTCACGGTAACAGCGGGGCAGGGGGTGCTAAGAATCTCTGGGCTACGGCAAACGGCTATCACAAGAAACTGACCCTGGCTACGTACAATGGACGCTCTCTACGGCTGAACCAACACATCACCGAACTCGAAGTAGAACTAGGTCGTATAAACTGGCATATATTGGGGTTGTCTGAAGTCCGAATACAGGGGGAGGACACGATAACCCTTGATTTAGGCAATCTGTTCTACTTTCGAGAAGGTGATCAGCCCTCTCAGGGCGCTGTCGGTTTCCTCGTTAACAAATCTCTTACTAACAGCGTTGTAGAAATCAGCAGTGTGTCAACACGGGTAGCGTACCTCATATTAAGGGTCACAGACAGGACGGTACTCTCTGAAGGTGGTACAGGTATATGCGCCGACCTCGACATACTGCGATGACATAGTCGAAGCCATGTATGAAGATATTACTTAATCTCTACATCATACCACCAAGACACACTACAGCGTTGTTATGGGGGATTTTAATGCCAAAGTGGGAGTACAAGAAAGCGTCGAAACGAAAATCGGACCCTATGGCGTGGGGCGCCGAAATCACAGGGGGCAAATGCTGGTCAATTTTCTGGAGTCACAGGAGCTCTTCTTAATGAACTCCTTCTTCAAGAAGAAGCCTAATAGAAAGTGGACACGGCGAAGCCCCGATACTGTGACAAGGAACGAGATAGACTTCATCATGTTTGATCGGAAGTATATATTAATTTGATGCGATTCGCCAGCTTGGTAGAATTCATCTGTCGAAACTCAATACTGCGTATGGCAAAACCGTAACCTCCAAGTTCGAGGGAGCTCTGCAGCGGTGTTGCATCGATTGGCGCTACATCGAGGTGTTGAGATGTTTGTACGACACGGCCACTATGGCCGTCCAGCTCCAGGACAGTAAAACCAGCCCCATTGAGTTGCGTAGAGGGATGAGGCAAGGGGATGTAATATCCCCTAAGCTCTTCATCAACGCACTCGAAGACGTCTATAAGACGCTGAGCTGGACTGGACGGGGCATAAACATTAATGGCGAGTACATATCCCACCTTCGGTTTACCGAGGATATCGACATCGTGGCATAGAGCCTGGAAGAGCTGAGTGAGATGCTGCACAGCCTAAATGGAGCCTCTCGACGGGTCAGTCTCGGCATGAACTTGCATAAATCCAAGATTTTGTTCAACGAACACATTGTGCAGGGACCGGTTTATGTCGATGGATCGATGCCCGAAGTTGTTCAAGAGTATGTCTACCTTGGTCAAGTAGTCCGGTTTGGTTAAAACAACTTCAAGAAAGAAATCGACCGCAGGATCCAACTGGATCCTACTGAGACGTAGCTTGCCAAACGCTGCCCAACCCAAGTGGGTTGGGCAGCGTTTGGCAAGCTATGTCGAGTTTTCTCTTCGCCTCTACCGCAATGCCTGAAGACCAAAGTCTTCAACCAATGCGTCCTACCTGTTATGACGTATGGTGCCGAGACGTGGACACTCACAGTGGGATTAGTCCACAAACTAAAAGTCACGCAGCGAGCTATGGAACGAGCTATGCTTGGCGTCTCTTTGAAGGATAAAATCTGAAACAAAGTTATCCGACAAAGAACCAAAATTACCGACATAGCTCACAGAATCAGTAAGCTCAAGTGGCAGTGGGCTGGCCATATCTGTAGAAGGACTGATGGCTGATGGAGCAAGCGTGTCCTAGAGTGGAGACCACGCCTCGGCAAGCGTAAGGTAGGGCGGCCTCCGGCTAGGTGGACCGACGACGTGAAAAAGGTGGCTGGGACAGACTGGATGCGGAAGGCTGAGAACCGTGTACTGTGGCGCGTGTTGGGCGAGGCCTATGTGTAGCAGTAGACTGCGATAGGCGGATTGATTGAATACTTCATTATATGACTATAACTTATATCTATGATTTTTTAATTTGTTTTAGGTAACCGTTATATGCATGCAATATTCCTTGAGTGACACTTATCTTAATTAATCCTTAGATGAACTAGTTTTTACAATTCTTACAAATTATGAGATTCATAAAAAGCAAAAGCCAAAAAATCTTATAGTAGATATATTAATGTTTAAATGTATTCATTGTCTTTGTTAAAAACAATTAAATGCATTTGGTTTGTTATTAAAACTAAAACCTAACTTGTCCATCTCCTTTTAAATTATTTAAAAAACAAAGTGACTGTAGTTACTTTGTTACTGAATTGTTCTTTTTATATAAAATTAATTTTATGTCTATAGAAAAATATTTTTCTCAATTTAAAGGAAAGTCACCAATAATTACTCAAAAAGTTGCTTTGAAACAAATAGAACTAATTATTTTACAAATTATGAAATAAAAAAAGTACTTAAGTTATAGGCAGTACGTTTTAAATTTGTGATTTTCGGTTTTTTGCTCCTCCTGACAATTTTGCTTGACTGCAATTACTTTGTTTTTCCGTAGAGCAGCCGGCTTGTAGTTATAAGGTTCATCCGAATTTGACAAACGACCACCAACGCGTATGACGCCGTGCTCATCGAGAAACGGCTTGAGCCTAAGAATAGCGGGAGAACAAGGTACATTATTTTTCAAATTTTGAATATCGTTACTAAAATGCACAGCCTGTACAGCTCGTAATAACTTATATTCTGCAAATTCAAGGTCAGTACTTGAAACAAAAGTCCCATTAGGTAGGTGCCTAAGAAACCTACAGACATAAACGATGGCGCAGAGTTACTTAGACCACGATGACATTCGTAGTGCGAGTGCATAGATCGGAGATTCAGCAACCTATACTGACTAATCACGGGATGAAAAACAGACTTCCGTTCGGGTATATCCTCGTCCTCTGTACTGTGGTCAAAGGGTTGCATGGGCCACTCTGACGGATCATGGGAAATCCAAGAAGGTCCACGATGCCACAATGGATGATGCAGAAGATTAAGTGGACTAACAGCACGAGACAGGCAAGCAGCGGGGTTCTCAATACCCGCAACGTGATTGAAACAAGTAGCAGAAACAAGTTCAATTAATTTATTTATTAACTTTATATACACACATAGCGTATAAAGGTGGATTTAATGCCTTAGGCATTTTCTGCCAGTTGTGACGTCGCGCTCCGGCGCCCGCGAGCCTCGCTACGACTGACGCACAGCAGTGGGCCGCCCCCTTGCCCACTCCTCCTCGCCGGCCTTATAAATACCGGGGACACCCGAGGTTTTGCCTCCTTTTTGCTCCGGCCAACACGACCAAGCTGAGTACCTCATCCGAAGACCTGTGAAGTGCCAACGTACCCCCCACGCCCTGGATAATTGTCTCATCGGCTAATCTCAAGTGTCCGTTTTTTTTTTGTATAATTAAAGCCATTGTGTAACTGGAATATAACGCGAGTTTAAACTTTCCTGGTGATATTTTTTATTTATTTCCCTTAAGTCAACCTAATTATCTCTCTTTAATTGCTCGGCGAGTGATCGATCCCGGCTACCCCGTGGAAATCAATCACTCGTGCGACATTGGCGCCCAATAGAATTTTTAATTATATTTGTAAAACGTAAGTTGGCACTTTACAGGTGAGTGAAATAATTTCTTTTTCTCTTGTATATTTTTCTCCTGTGTGTGCATATATTCTGGTGTGGTGAATTGCATACAGGTACAGTTCCTATCTATTTTGGTTGGCCATAAGCAATTTAACTGTGTAAATAACATAACGGTGATTTAATTAACGTCGGTCTAAAATCACGTTCCACCGCGGGCAGCGTGTCGTGCCGCCAACCGGTTCTAACCGCTTAGCCGTTGAACTAACGAGCCTCGTGCTCGCGAAAAAATATTGTGATTCAACCTTTGAGTGACCTTTAAGAATTTTTTTTTAATCCTTTACCAATCATCACACCATTGTATAATTTAGTGTATTTCAGCTTTTTTTAGCACGGTATTCGATTTTCTGGCGATATTTAATTTTTTTTCTAGTGCCAGCGTAAATACTTAGATTTTCTATTATTGTTTTGTAATAATGGCTTACATTATAAATTTCTCATTATTAACTAAAGCGGAATTAGAATATGAGACCACAATACGCGGCGTTTCAAAGCCTGACGATCCCCGCAAACAAATCGCTAAACTTTCAGTTAAAACTCCCTCAGAGGATATATTATCTTCACCCTTCCCACCAGAGGAGGATGTGGCAGAAGTGGAAAAGTCGTTATTAAGATCAAATAAACACTTATCTATGTTGGAAGCAAACTATACTTCCGAGCTTCAACAGAAGGTCGAAACCGTGCTACACCATTGTTTTCATCGACTGAATAGGGTGGATACCGGCAGTCTGGATATTAAAAAAATTTAATCTGTGTGGAATAAATTTAATGACTTATATGCGAAATTACAATTAATCACGAGCCGTAGTTCGCGGTCGGATTGCTCAGTGGCAGAGGGAAACACTTCCTATAATTACGACCGTAAGCTTTTTTCGGAATTAGGTAAATTCAAATTTAACGGTAAATCATCTGTAAGATCCTTTATCGAAAAAATTTATGAATTTATGTCCTGTAGATGTATTCCACACGACAAGATGTTGACTTTCGCTTTTGAAATATTTTCGGGTGACGCATTAGTTTGGTATCGTTCTGTTAAAAATAATGTAAAAACTTGGTTAGCACTTTGCGAACTTTTGAAACGAGATTTTAGTCCGCATAACTACGATTATCGGCTTATGACGGAGATTCGTCAGCGCTCACAGGGCGAAAACGAATCAATAACTATTTACGTGGCAAAAATGCACGGTCTGTTTTCGCGACTTAGTTCTCCTATCGCTGATTCGGAGAAGCAAGAAATTTTACTAAATAATATTAGACCTTGTTACACTAATTGTCTGCTCACTGCAAAGGTTGTTGATGTTGATAGTCTGGTCGAAGTTTGTCGTCTTTTCGAAAATTACCAAAGTCGCAGTAAGCAATTTTCTGAACCCCCTAAAGTTTCAAAGAATACTGTAGCACCCGATCTAGCGTATAATTATCCGTTTTCTAATTTTTCTTCAAACAAAAATGTTTACAATCATAATCACTTCAATAAATATAACTCTGTCGCTGATACATTGAGATACAAGTCTGTACCACAAGTTAACGCCGTATCGAGTACTTCTAATATAAATAAAAATTTTTGCGTGTGATAGATAATTCTGATTATTGTGCATATATATGTTTCTATAAAATGTTAAAACAATTATATTTTAAGTATAAAATGTATTATGAATTAGTTTTGTAATAAAACATTGTATTTCAATCTGCACGTGGGCGACGAAACGTCATATCCGCACACGGTGAGTTGTTTGTACACTAGTATAAAAGTCAGATCGCTACGGAGCGACACTCAGTTGTCTTCCGGCAGTCGAAGTGCGAACATCGGAAGAACAAGTGTTGCCAATTGTAAATAGACAATTTGGTTTGACGTTTGACAGTTGACACTGTCAAACGGGTAAATAAAATATGAACAGACTCTGTTCAATGTTCGGTTCCGCCCCGGCAACGACTAACTAAGGTACGATATAATTCTGACTTTTATATTATTGTTTTTATTGTGCTTTTACTAATAATGTGTTTCGCAATTCTTTATTGCTATTGTGGTGTTAATTAGAGTATTGTCAATATAGACAATGTAAAGTTAATGTAATAATATAGCTTAGCAATTGTATAATTGATATGGTGGGTGATATTGTGGGTGGTTTCGTTACTTGTGAGATGTTAAAGTTCAGATCTTGGGGTATCATATATTACAGAGTCGAATTATATGCTGAGATACAAGTCGTGTCTATTATATAAATCGTGTGGTGAATATTTCAGTGGTAAATATTGAATACCCCTATAGTAAATATATCTGTGGTGAATATTACTAAACGAATTATGCTAATCTATTGTACTAAGGTAATAGTTACTTTTGAAATATTGAACTACCCACAACCTTGCTATCCGATATAATAATATGTATTGATTGTACCGCTTTTATAAACGATAATTACAACTATTAAAAGAATGGCCAAGAGTTTTCTTGGCCACGTTCTTTCTCTTGGTTCTATGCCCTTGCTTTGCGAACGTGACGCTAAATGTAAATGTAGAATCAGAACTTGAGATTTTAAAATATACTCTTGTGACAAGCTGAATAAATGAAAGTAAGATTTGATAGTTGTATCTTTTATTTTTCAACACCTGACAAATAGAAATATAATAATACATATAGGCTGTATACTTTGTATCTATACATATATATCGTGCTCACTCTATCATCAGAAGTGGGATGTGTCCACCTCACATTACTAATACATCCAATTGTAAGTTCCAGAGCATCCTGGTCGAAATCCCAAGACGCTGACTAAAGGACATCATGACCGTTCTGCTGACGACGGAGCACGTCGTGTCCGCGGCGCCGCACAGTGGCAATGGTGCTGGAAACAGGCTAGTGGATATGTTCTGTTGGGCGAGGTGATTTTGCAATATATAAGACTGATCGAAAAAAAATTAGAATGGCTGACGAACGTTCAACAAAGTAAATACATGTTATGTAAAAGAACTGTAACATAATTTTTTAACAAGTGTATAATTACCTCCATAAGTAGCATATTTACTGATAAGTATTGTGAACTATATTATCGTTAATCGAAAGTTGGCTATTTATACCCTATCCTATATGGGATGTTGGAAACTATTACATGAACAAAATGCTAACCAATCCATTGCCTTGATGTTGATATCGATGGGATTGCGCAAGGGGTTGCTATAACGGCTTCAAAATATGCTTATTATAAAATAATTTGCATATTTATTATAATATTGTGTGTGAGTTTGGGTTTTGAGGCATAGATGTATTTGGAATATAGAATTCTATTCTATCCGATTATATAAATCTCTTAAATGTGATAGTTATGTTTGTCTATTATCTGGTCCCATACAAAAAGTTTCGGCTGAGCTGGGAGTACATAGCGTTGTACAAATGTGGTAGGATATTATTATATTATTATAATGAACCACAAATTTAAAGTAGGTATACAATACAGTGAAAAGAACCTAAAATGATATTTAGTTCTTAGAAATATGACACAGATTAATCTTTTTTAATCCCATTAACCCGGCAGGCGATTGACCTGAGAAAATAAGTTTCAGTCCTGTTACAAAAAAAAAACCTGGATAAAAATCTTAGCCGTAAACCATTAGTCTGAGGTTAAATGTCAAACCATTGCGTAAAGTGATCCCTATTACTAAAAGTGGTTTTCTTGCTGTCGAACTGTAATGATTTCATTTTTACTAAATAAGTAATGTACTTAAAGCGGAATGAAGTTTTTTTGAAACTTAGTAATTTGATAGTTAAATTTTTAATGACCAACAAAAGTATTTAACTATTGGTGAATAAATTTATGCAAAGCTTATAGGGTTCTTGGAAAAACTAGTAGAACAGGTGTCAATAATTAATAAATGATGATTGTGTCTACTCAAGTTTTCTAGTAACTTGTAGATCAAAAAAATAAATTATTTATATTGTTCAGTATATGTATAATCGGTAAATAATTATGTCAATAGAAGAATGGTAGATCCTTATATTCGTAATTTTCTTATGTTCAAAATTTTATTATTTTACGACATGTAATTATTCCGTATTTAAATGCCTACTCTCATTGCTCAAAACTCTATTCAACCCAATGTTGTGAAATCCTATTCGATTATTTATTAAAGAAGAGATGAACTTTTCTTTTGAAATAACAATTGGTTATGATGCTTTGGAGTAGCTCCTTTCGTATCATATTTTCTTTGGTAATTCGTGGATGATGCAGTGAGTTGCAATATTAATATTATGATGTACTTATAATATATTAATATAGTAAAGTATAATATTATTTTACAGTTCTTACATATAATAATTAAACTATATATATAGTAGTTGTTTATCACCCTTTGTGAAGGAATTGGATGAATATGGACAGGCCGACCTATTCATAAAGGATTAATTTCCTAAGCCATTACACACACCGGGATTATCTTAGATAAATTATAGATGTAACGATGACTTTTAGATATCTGCTGAAGATATTTAGAGTTTCAATTATTATAATAATTATGTTATACTAATTACTTCAAAAGGGTACATACGTAAAGAAAAAAAAATGGTTGCCTTGTTGTAATATTGAATACTTTATTTTTCACTTAACACGGATATATTTGTAAGGATGGCCAAACTGGCTCTTTCATTAGTTTGATTCTTCATTCGTAGGACTTCTATCAACCCAAATATGATACTTAATTCAGATGAGATATTACAAAATTATTGTTCTGATTCCTTACTGCTGATTTACCATTTGAACATGAACATCTTAAAATGATTGCCGATGTTGACCCATCACGTTGCTAGAACATTGATACTGATTGAAAATGACTGGACTCGGATTAACTAGAACAAGGTCTAAAATTTTCCTGAATATATTTATTCAATTATTTTACAACTTCATAGTGATTAACATTGACATTAACTTGTTTATAACTACCTAATACTATACGTCTAAATTTGAAAATAGTTCTATCATACAACCAAATTGGATATCATATCTATTAATATTGAGTAAATGTATTATTATTTTATGTTTATATTATTTTTAATTATGTGTGTACACATATAAAAATATTATGCTTATTATGAATTGAAAGATTGAAACCTCATCTGGATCTAACTTATATTGTAATTGCGATAATTTGAAACAAATAAAGTAAATCGAGCCGCTCGCCAACCGATTGCTTGGTACTGGTTTATCCCACGGGCAGCGGGTGGACGGAATCAGTACCTGGAGGTAATCGGGATAGAAAATGAAGCCGCTCGCCAACCGATTGCTTGGTACTGGTTTATCCCACGGGCAGCGGGTGGACGGAATCAGTACCTGGAGGTAATCGGGATAGATAATGAAGCCGCTCGCCAACCGATTGCTTGGTACTGGTTTATCCCACGGGCAGCGGGTGGACGGAATCAGTACCTGGAGGTAATCGGGATAGAAAATGGAGCCGCTGGTCGACCGGCCACTTGGTACTGGTTTATCCCACCGGCAGCGGGTGGACGGAATCAGTGCGTCTAGGTGGTCGGTATATGAAATGGAGCCGCTGGTCGACCGGCCACTTGGTACTGGTTTATCCCACCGGCAGCGGGTGGACGGAATCAGTGCGTCTAGGTGGTCGGGATATAAAATGGAGCCGCTGGTCGACCGGCCACTTGGTACTGGTTTATCCCACCGGCAGCGGGTGGACGGAATCAGTGCGTCTAGGTGGTCGGTATATAAAATGGAGCCGCTGGTCGACCGGCCACTTGGTACTGGTTTATCCCACCGGCAGCGGGTGGACGGAATCAGTGCGTCTAGGTGGTCGGGATATAAAATGGAGCCGCTGGTCGACCGGCCACTTGGTACTGGTTTATCCCACCGGCAGCGGGTGGACGGAATCAGTGCGTCTAGGTGGTCGGGATATAAAATGGAGCCGCTGGTCGACCGGCCACTTGGTACTGGTTTATCCCACCGGCAGCGGGTGGACGGGATTAGCATGTCTAGGTAAACGGGATATTTTTTTTTATGCTTGGTATAAGCTTAACTTATAAACAAAGAATGAATGATGTTTTAAGTGAGTTTCAAATTGTCGCAACAACTATGATTTAATTACTTGTTTAATTGCATAAGTACTTTGAGAACAAAGTACATGTCAGTATGGCCGTGATAGATAATTCTGATTATTGTGCATATATATGTTTCTATAAAATGTTAAAACAATTATATTTTAAGTATAAAATGTATTATGAATTAGTTTTGTAATAAAACATTGTATTTCAATCTGCACGTGGGCGACGAAACGTCATATCCGCACACGGTGAGTTGTTTGTACACTAGTATAAAAGTCAGATCGCTACGGAGCGACACTCAGTTGTCTTCCGGCAGTCGAAGTGCGAACATCGGAAGAACAAGTGTTGCCAATTGTAAATAGACAATTTGGTTTGACGTTTGACAGTTGACACTGTCAAACGGGTAAATAAAATATGAACAGACTCTGTTCAATGTTCGGTTCCGCCCCGGCAACGACTAACTAAGGTACGATATAATTCTGACTTTTATATTATTGTTTTTATTGTGCTTTTACTAATAATGTGTTTCGCAATTCTTTATTGCTATTGTGGTGTTAATTAGAGTATTGTCAATCTATATTGACAATACTCTAATTAACACCAATGTATAGTTAATGTAATAATATAGCTTAGCAATTGTATAATTGATATGGTGGGTGATATTGTGGGTGGTTTCGTTACTTGTGAGATGTTAAAGTTCAGATCTTGGGGTATCATATATTACAGAGTCGAATTATATGCTAAGATACAAGTCGTGTCTATTATATAAATCGTGTGGTGAATATTTCAGTGGTAAATATTGAATACCCCTATAGTAAATATATCTGTGGTGAATATTACTAAACGAATTATGCTAATCTATTGTACTAAGGTAATAGTTACTTTTGAAATATTGAACTACCCACAACCTTGCTATCCGATATAATAATATGTATTGATTGTACCGCTTTTATAAACGATAATTACAACTATTAAAAGAATGGCCAAGAGTTTTCTTGGCCACGTTCTTTCTCTTGGTTCTACTCCCTTGCTTTGCGACCGTGACGCTTAATGTAAATGTAGAATCAGAACTTGAGATTTTAAAATATACTCTTGTGACAAGCTGAATAAATGAAAGTAAGATTTGATAGTTGTATCTTTTATTTTTCAACACCTGACAAATAGAAATATAATAATACATATAGGCTGTATACTTTGTATCTATACATATATATCGAGCTCACTCTATCACGTGCGTTGTAGATGCAATTCGCACTCATTACGTAATTGCCGTCAGCCACACTACCTAATCTGTTTTAAGTGCGGCACAAAGGGTTTCAAGGTGTCAGACTGCCCCAATTGTAAATCTAAGTCGACCCCTACAGTTTCAAAAAACTAGTTAACAAGGATTGTGGAAAATCAAATTATACAACTAATTGTAATAAAACAGAGTGGAATAATTGGTTGGACTTTTTAAAAACATTCTTTAGTAGCTATCATATCTCCTCAATCCGTAATTCTAAAGTAGAATATTTACCCTACGTTACTCTTAAATTAAACGGAATACCTACCACTGGTCTTTTAGATTCTGGATCTTGCGTTACAATTTTAGGTAATAATTTGCATAACTTATTTTTGAAAGACGATGTTTTGGATAAATCGAAACCTTTAAGGTTAATAACAGCTGGCAGCGAACGATTTGAGTCTTTGGGATCGGTGTTTCTACCCTTTGAGTTTCAGGATAAATTGATTAACTTAGAAGTTCATGTTGTCCCTGGGATTCAAAATTCCCTTATCCTTGGCATGGATTTTTGGCGAAGCTTTGGCCTATTTCCTAACAAATTAGAGTCTGTTTTGATTGTGAACAAGTCTGACGCTCAAGTAATGGAGTTGCAGGCAGTTCCCTCTACACATCTTGTTTCTTATGATCATCTTACAGTCGACCAGAGAGCTACCGCTGACAACATTATTTCTAAATTTACCGATATTTCATACGAGAAGCGGGGTCGAGACCCCGCTTCTTTTTGCTTCTTGTTGCACAAATATTATTTCTCATTCAATTGATACAGGTGATTGCCCCCCTATTCGGCAAAGATTTTATCGCATGTCTCCCGATAAACAAAGAATTTTAATAAAGCATCTTGACGACATGCTCTCAGAGGATGTTGTTGAACGATGTGAAAGCCCGTGGTCAAACCCGGTCATTTTGACCCCTAAGAAGAATGGTGAACTGCGTTTCTGTTTGGACAGTCGTAAATTAAATTCCGTTACAAAAAAAGATGCTTATAGCTTGCCTTATATTTCGGAAATTTTAGATAATCTGAGAGATGTTAAATACTTGTCTAGTTTAGATTTGTCTAAATCTTTTTGGCAAACATTAATTACAGAAGAGGACCGTTGCAAAACAGCCTTTTATATTCCTACGCGTGGCACATTTCAATTCAAAAGAATGCCCTTCGGTCTTACGAATGCGCCAGCTACTCAGCAACGATTAGTTGATATTTTATTTTATGGTCCAGAATTTGAAAATAAGGTTTTCTGTTTTATCGATGACATAATCTGTATCACGTCCAGTTACAACGAGCATATTACTCTTTTATTACGCATTCTTGATAAACTCAAAAGCGCTAATTTAACAATTAATCTCGAAAAATGAAAATTTTTTAGAGATAAACTAAAATATTTAGACTACGTTGTCGACTCTAGTGGATTGCATCCCGATCCGGATAAAGTAAATTCAATGAAAAATTATCCCACTCCTTCTAATAGAAAAGAAGTACGTCGATTTTTAGGCGCAGCCTCGTGGTACAGGCGTTTTAAACCGAATTTTAGCTCTTTTGCTGCACCCTTAAATAAGTTAACATCTCAAAGTAAAAACGCACCTCCATTCTGTTGGACGACAGAGGCTAATGAGGCGTTTAATAACCTAAAGAATTGTTTGATTTCCTCCTCGGTGTTGGCTTGTCCTGACTACTCGCAACCTTTTGAAATACACTCAGTTGCTAGCGATTTTGGACTTGGCGCGATCCTCTGTCCAAGGTTAAATGGTGAGGAAAGAGTCATAGCGTACTATAGCAAATCACTCACTAAGCAAGAAAAAAATTACAGTGCCACAGAGCGCGAAGCCCTGGCTGTTCTATCTGCTATAGAACACTGGCGTTGTTATGTTGAAAATGGTAAAAAGTTTATTGTTTACACAGATCACGCTGCTTTGAAATGGTTCTTGACCTTAAATAACCCTACAGGCCGGTTAGCCAGATGGGGAGTTCGCTTATCTTCCTATAATTTCGAAATACGTCATCGTCGGGGTTCCGATAACGTTTTACCTGATTTTCTGTCTCGCTCTTTACCCGTTTCTGCTATTGCTAATGATATAAATATAGATATTAATTCTAATCAGAATTTACCAGTTTCTACTAATGATCCTTGGTATTTAAATATCTATAAAGGCTGTTTAAGTTCTCCGACTTCCTTTGTTAACTTTCAAGTAATAAACAATAAATTGTATTGTTTTAAAAACACATTAAACCCTCTCACTAGAGAATTTCAATGGAAAGAGGTTATTCCGTCTGACCAAAGAAATGACATTCTAAGGGAGAATCATTCTTCGCCCACTGCTGGACATCTGGGTATTTTTAAGACATACAAACGTCTCGCACTTAATTACTTTTGGCCTGGTATGTACGCCGATGTTGTCAAGTTCGTCAGTTCATGTGAACCTTGTATCACCCATAAACACCAAAATCACCCAAATTTAGGTCTAATGGGAAAACCCAAATCATGTCAAAAGCCCTTTCAGACGACTAGTATTGATTTGATTGGTCCATTGCCTCCCAGCAGAAAACAAAACACTTTTATATTTGTGGTCAGTTGTTGTTTCTCTAAATATTGTTTACTTTTCCCCATTAAACGGGCAACTGCAGAAGTGATAACGAAAATTCTCGAGGAAAATGTATTTTTGGTGCATGGAATTCCATCCACTATTGTTTTGGATAACGGTAAACAATTTATTAGCGCAACCTTTAAAAGTATGTTGTCAAAATATGAAATTCCAAATTTGCATTTTACACCGTTGTATAGCCCCACGTTAACTCAGTTGAACGTTACAACAAAACCATTATGACAGCTATTTCAACCTTCATAGAATCTGATCATCTAATCTGGGACACTCTAATCACTAAAGTTCAATTCGCCCTTAACTGCGCAGTTAGTGAGGTTACTGGTTATTCTCCTAATTTCGTTGTTTTTGGTAGGGAGGTCATAACATGTGGTTCTCAGTATATTGACAAGGAATTTAATTCCAGTATGGTGCTTGAACCACGGGACGGCTATGCCGAAACTTTAGGCTACTTATCTTCTATTTTCGAGAAGGTACATTCAGCTCTGTTGTCGGCCCACCAACGAAATTGTTCATCTTATAATCTTCGCCGTAAACCGGCAGAATTCAATTTCGGTGATATAGTTTGGCGCAAAACGTTTCTACTTAGTGACAAGGATAAATACTTTAGCAAGAAATTGGCGCCTAAATTTATTAAATGTAAGATTGCCTCAAAAAAGTCACCTCTAGTATACAAACTTAACGACATGGCCGGAAAACCTTTAGGCGAATGGCACATCAAGGATTTAAAGTTGATTAATTACAAAGAATAATAAAAGTATAAAAACAACAATGTAAGACGCATATCTATGCGGAGTTATAATTGCCTGCATAATTATTTGTGAAGGCCAACAATGGTTCTTTTGTTTTCGAGTCGAAGCTCACAAGATAATGCATTGTGTTGTGTTAACCTCTGGAACGCAGGCGGGACATACGTATGTCCCAGGAAAATTTGTTCCGTCCAGCGCTTGCGGGAAACACGTATGTCCCGCAACGACAGCGCCATGTTTCACTACTTGAAATGACGTTAAAATAATTCCACCAATAAGATTACGTTCCACTTTTGCAAAGTATGAATATTCTTTTTAATTTTGCATTGTAATTGGTTGTTATTTTTATAGACTTTTTTTGCAATAATAACGACTGAAAATTGTTTGCCACAAGTTCGATCTCGCGCGCGTTAGAGTGACGACAGCTCTGCTTTGAAAAACGTGTAGCGTCGCAATCTCATAATTTCACTATATGTATTATATGTCATTATACTCGGAAACTAATCTTGTTTGCTATAAAATATAGTTAAGTTATGATCATTGTATAAATTATAACGAAAAACGATTTTCAAAATATCATTATCAAAAATGGCGGCAAGTTGTAAATACACCCGTCCGCATTTCAGATTTGTAAGATTAGATAGTTAAAAGTCGGTTCTATTACTCATAACCTTTCTTATTTATCACAAACTAATGAGTAAATAATAATAAAATAATAAACTTATGGTTTTGATATTTACAAAAGTGTATCTAAGTCGGCACAGTTTCGCTCGCGATTATGGCGGCCGTTTCGTATTCCGATGATGTGTTTAAACTTTTGTTGATTTATAAAAATACTAGTGAAGTTGATATTAACTGTTGATTAAATTCAATAATACATTAAGTAAGGTATATAAAGTGATGTGAATAATTGCTAAAATGCTAAATATTTGTGAGATAGTGTGTGTTAAAAGTTTTATTGAAGAGGATTTTTTCATGTTTTCGAGTTTTATTTCAACGAGCTGCAGAGAAAAGGTAATTATACATCATATATCTATAATAAGTTTTCTAAGCATATTTCAAGGATGCAAAAACAGTCATTATTTTTGTGATACGTTGAAAACTAACTGAGATATAGGTAAAATAATGACGCCGGTCAGCTGTTGCTCGATCAAGAGGTAAAGCAGCCTGCACTACCGGCCATTTTTTATTTTTTACGTCCCGCGCGGGAGGGGTTAATGATTTATGTAAACATGCTAACATAAAATGAATAAATGTTTCAGTTATAAATTGTAATAAAGTTTATTACATGTAATATTGTTACAAAGAATCTATTGTTTATCTAACTATCAGTTATGGCTCAGTGGTTAAAAAGTTGTTGTCGGATCGGTCTGTGGTTCGATTCTCGCATATGTATTTTCTTTCCGCAAATCTATTTGTTGAAATGCATCTTGATTGGCGTATTGTTTTTCGCCGTGCCTTGTTCTGAAGTTCTGTTGTTATTCTTAATTCTGTATAAATTCCATAATCAAATTGTTATTATAGGTACTTTATAAACATTCAGGGTGATTAACCGTGGGTCGCGAGCTCGGAACAGTCGAATAGTACCTACCATTTAGATCGTACCTACCTAGTTGTCGTTATGACGCACGCGCGTTCACTCAGCGACGCGCCGATAAATAAATGCCTAACTAATGATTCACCATTGTTTACATTCAAAAGGTGTTTACTGGTCGTGTTGTAGTTATTAATTAGAGCAAAATATTTATTAATTTCTTTCCTTTGACATTGAGCGGTCCGGTCGTGTCTGCGGCTTATATTATTTTTGTTCATCTTTACGAAAAATCTGTTGTTATACCTAACTATATTCAAAAAGTTTACTTATCTAGTGGCAAAGGCCGAACCCAATATTTATAAGTCGTAGGGCTAGATCAAGTTTCTTATATCTACAAATCATTATTACCTAATAATTACCCTAAGCGCTTCTCCATAGATTGTTATCTTTAATATTAAGCTATTACACTGGCCTCGGCATTTACATGTAGGTATGTGTGATGAATTATGAATGATAAATGTTTATGTTTAAATTCAGACTGCCGTTGTACGCGTGAAGAATGCAAGCGTTGGTCATTATTATTTAGGTATCCTAATTAGCGTATAGGGTTGTCACTTGTTCAAGGTACTCATGCCCTTGTTTTCTCTAATTTCAGGGAGTATCTTCAGGGCTGCTACGCCCGTTGGGGTAGGGAATTTTCCTTAGGGAAAATCCCGGCCTAACGGGGGGGGGGGGTGTGACGTCGCGCCCCGGCGCCCGCGAGCCTCGCTACGAGTGACGCACAGCAGTGCGCCGCCTCCTCGCGCACTCCTCCTCGCCGGCCTTATAAATACCGGGGACACACGAGGTTTCGCCTCCTCTTTGCTCCGGCCAACACGACCAAGCTGAGTACCTCATCCGAAGACCTGTGAAGTGCCAACGTACCCTCCACGCCCTGGATAATTGTCTCATCGGCTAATCTCAAGTGTCAGTTTTTTTTTGTATAATTAAAGCCATTGTGTAACTGGAATATAACGCGAGTTTAAACTTTCCTGGTGATATTTTTTATTTATTTCCCGTAAGTCAACCTAATTATCTCTCTTTAATTGCTCGGCGAGTGATCGATCCCGGCTACCCCGTGGAAATCAATCACTCGTACGACACAGTCTACCTTAGAGTGGTGCAGAGATTAATAGTAGGTGTATTTAAAAAGTAGAGTTTGACTTTATTATATTATATTTAATAGATATGATGGATGCACATACATTACATAACATTAAATAATAATAATATTACATACATACATCGAATATAGAAATGCATACATATACTTACAAACACATACATATTATATATACATATATAAATAAATATATATAAATGTAACGATACTTCTGCTAACTTAGCCAATAAAAGCTGCTTTACCTTTGTCTTAAAGCAGTACCTAGTAGTGGACGTCCTGATTTCGAGAGGAAGGTCATTCCAAAGAAGAATAGCTTGAGTGGGAAAAGAAAAGTGGATGAAAGAAGATCTATGTGAAGGACAAAGAAGGAGAAGGTTATCAGTTGAACGAAGGTTTCGATCGTGGTTGCTGCATAAATACTGGAAGTAAGAACTAAAATAGTTGGGAGTATTGGGAGACATAAGGATAGAATCAAGAGAGTAGTGAGAGCACGCAGACTGCGTCTTTGACGAATAGGAAGCCACTTCAACTGGGAACGATAAGTAGACACGTGGTCATACTTGTGAAGATTGAAAATAAATCGAATGCAGTTATTGAGAAGACGGCAAATTTATTAAGAACATCTGCATTCAGGTCATAGTAGCATACATCACCATAGTCGATCAAGGGAAATACCAAAGTTTGCACAAGCATTGTCTTAGTTTTGATTGGTAGGAAGTTCCTTAGGCGATAGATAGCACGTAGAGTACCGGTAATCTTTTTGCTAGTTTGAGTGACGTGGTTTCGCCAGCTTAACTTACAGTCCATGTGTAGGCCAAGGTTTTTGACTACTGGGCACATATATATGATATTACTATCATAAACTATTGGTGGCAAAGTTGAGACGTCCAATCTTTTAATTAAGCATTGGCTACCAATTACAATTGCTTGGCATTTGCTAGGGTGCACATACAAACCAAACTTGTTTGACCAGCTCTGTATGGCGCTTAGATCTCGGTTAATTTTGAGAATTGCAGATGACACATCTTCAACGGATGCCTGAGAGTATAGCTGCAAGTCATTGGCATACAGGTGATAAGCGCATTGAAGATTTTGAGTTAGGAGATTAAAAAAAATTAAAATAATAAGGGAGAAAGAATACCGCCTTGAGGAACACCAGAGTTATTGTCACGCCACTTCGACGATGACTCGTCGAGGTGGGCAGACTGCTGGCGTCCTCGAAGATAGCTTGAGAACCAATCCAGAGCCTCGGATGAGATCTTAAGATGGGTAAGGAGGGATAGTAGGACATCGTGACTGACGGTATTAAAGGCATTTGAAAAATCAACCCAAGCCAACACAGTGACTTTGGTGTTCTCCATGCCCTCCCTAATATCGCCAGTCACTTTGAGAAGGGCCGTTGTAGTACTGTGTCCAGGCCTGAACCCAGATTGGTAGGGGCTTAATAAGTTATCTGTGTAGACAAATCTAGACAATTGCTTTTGGACACAGGGCTCTAGGACTTTGGACAAGAAAGGAAGAATAGAGATAGGACAAAAGTGATTCGGGTGAGAAGGGTTTTGGACTTTAGGCAGAGGAATAATATAAGCTCTACGCCACATGGCTAGAAAGGTGCCAGAAGTAAGAGAAAAATTTATGACGTGGGAGATGGCTAGAAGGAGTTGGTCTAAAATGGCAGTGATCATGCGCCGGCTGATGCCGTCGCATCCCACCGCATTAGACTTTATGGAAAGGATTATCTTCTTGATCTCATCTGGGGCTAGTGGAGAAAAGTGGAAGGATTCTATGTTGGGTCGGGTTAAACAAGCTAAGTAGTTTACTGTGAGACACTCAGTCTGTTGATCTAATGTGGTGGTGGTTGTGAAATGTGTATTGATGTCATCCAGACTGAGTGTCCCAAGACAGCTATCACGTCGCTGTTTGCCGATACCTAAAGTTCCGAGGAACTTCTAGATATCGGCAGGGGAAGAGGAAGAAATATTATGCAGAATGTATTGGCGTTTAGCATTGCATACCATCTGATAACACCGATTCCTTGCAGACTTGAACAAGTTCCAGTTATCATCGCAGCGGTCCTTTTTGTAGATCCGGAAGGCCCGGTCCCTACGCCTCATTGCCATGCGTACACCCCTGGTAATCCAGAGTGCCGGTGGGCGTTTTAATTTAACTTTCCGTATAGGGGCATGGACATCGTATAGTTCACAAACTGTATCATTAAAAATGCGAACTTTTTCGTTTATTGTCGAGGAACCTTCCATAGTTGCCCAGTTAACATTCGCCGCGTCTTCACGGAGTTTGTCTAAATTCAAACGACCAAAACAACGCCTGTGCAAAACCTTAGGCAAGGATTTGGGGGTTTTAGGCGGTATGAGAGGAATACAAGGTCGTGACAGGAAAAATCAGGAGCTGGAAATTGTCCATGGAGAGAGACTAGGGCAGGAGTAGACGTGATTATCAAGTCGAGCCACGTATCCTCCCCATCAGTGTTGTGGTGAGTGGGTTGTAGTGGCAGAATGTGGAGGTTGGCTGACTCAATTATATCAAGGAGTTTACGGGAACGGCTGGATTCGGGAAAATGGAGATTGGTGTTGAAATCGCCCATGATGATGTGATGTTCATACTCTGACCCTAAAGTTTCCAGTATCGGTTCGATACTGGAGAAATAATCAAGAGCCGGTGGACAATAGACAACGCCAAGAACAGCTTTAGCCCCTTTGACGTCGATTTCCAGAAATAAGTATTCTGCAGGTGAAAAAGCCGGTGAGGACGCAATGATTTTAAATGAAATGGCACTGCAGAGATAAATGGCGACATCACCCCCTCTCCGGCCAGTACGGTCATTCCGTATTAAAACGAAGCCGGGTAGAGAGTAAGACGTAGAGAGTAGTTCAGGTTTTAGCCAACTCTCCGAAATCAGGACGGCGTGTACATTTGTACCAGTAAATGTCTCCAGTAAGTCATTGTGATGACTAGGTATGCTTTGCGCATTTATATGACAAACATTTAGCAATGGCTGGGATTGCTGGGTAACAAAGCATTGTCGAAGGTAGTCACCCAAAGTGCCTTCAGTGGAACAAAAACTATTGTTACTACTTATGTCAGCTGATTCGTTGGCAGACAGATATGCATCGTCATCCGAATAATAATCCATAATAATATATAATAATTAATATAAAATTATACTAATATACTTAAGTATATAAGTATATTTTTTTATATAATTAGGTATATATTATTAATAATAATATATACCTAATTATCAAGAATATAACAAATAAAAGTAATACTAATTAACAAGTGAACTACACATCTCTGCACCACCCGCCAGCTTACACAAACTAAACAAAATAAACAAAAGCAACAATAAAACAGGTAAAGTATTAATAAAAACAAACCAAGTGCAATGAAAAAAAATAAAACGTTTCCGAACGCAGAATGCATTCATACCTTTCGCGAATTGACATTATTGACAGCTGTTGTCACACTTGTTATGTCACTCTTGTCTGTATAGCAAAGTAAACAAAATTTACAAATTATACTTGTGGGTAACGGCGGCTAATGAGTAAACAAACTAAAGAAATCTTAAATTAATGGAAGGAAACACGAGTCAATAAATGTAATTAATATTAACACATTAAATAAATAAGGACGTAACAAGACAAGACAGATTTACTATTTACGCGGTTTTGTACTTGTGTTGGACGTACCAGCAATCGCAGAGTCGCTCCTGCTCACCGATGATGAACCGCTTGCAGCCCCGGAGTGCTTCAGCATCGCGGAGTCTAGCTGTTCCATGGTGGTTATTTTAAGGCGGCTACCATCGGATGCTTTGGCCACGATAACGCCGTCCTGTGTCCAACACGCCCGCATCCCGAAGTGTTGACGGGCCTTTGTAAAGATTGCCTGCCGTGGTTTCGTCAGGAACTCCTTGACTGATACAGCTGATCCCTTCAGTTTAGTCTTGGCCTTCCACACAGCTGTTCTGACATCCCCATTGGTAAACCAGGCTAATATTGATCGCCGTTTATCCTTCTTGCGCGAACCAATTCGATGGCAAACATTGATGTCCGGTGCCGCCACATTGGGAAGTGCCAGACTGTGGACAATTTTCAGAACCGAAGCCCTGCAGTCCTCTTTCTCATCTTCTGGCACCCCGAGAAATACAAGAGCCTTGCGCGTGTGCCTAGTTTCTATGGCATCAATGCTATGGCAGCATTCATTAATTTGTTTGTGCAGGAGGCTGAGCATTGAAAACATAAGTTCTCTAAAGGTGCGAAAATCCTCGGCTTCCTTCGCAAATGTTTCATTTGCCGGACCAGCAACTTGAAGTTGTGCCTCCAGCTCTGCCATCCTCGTTGAGAAGGACTCCTCCAGACTGTTCTGAGCCATTTTGATGTTATCAAGCTGTGACATTGTTGATTCTTCAATATGTTTTTTTTTTGAGAAAGGAAGTGGGTATTTGAAGTGCTGGCAGGTGGTGTAGTTTATTAGATGATGATTATTACATAAACAATACTTTCCATGTAAGTACTGTATTTTGTGAAACAATACAATAATAAAAACTTACTTTTATGATTTAAATTAATTAAATAAAAACTTGGTATTTCTTAACAGCTGTTAACTTTTTGACACCTACCGCCCAAAAGTCAAAAGTCTGCCAGCGGTGAGGAGAAGAATAAATCCAAGCGAGCACTATATTGGAGTCAGAAAACTCGTATATTTTGTTGATAGGCTAGTTGGGCAAAACTGTGTCTTGAACCTTGCGAAGCAACTGAAACAGCAGAAGGGCCGCGCACAACTCCAGTCTCGCAACCGAAATGGTTTTAATAGGCGAGACCTTGGACTTGGCACAAACTAACTGCACCGAGTAGTTAGAACCAATGTGGACTTGCAGATATACGACTCCGCCGTAAGCACGCTCGCTGGCGTCAGCGAAACCTATTAAGTTGATGGTACATCCATCTACCAACCCAAGATGACGCGGAATAATAATTTGATTGAGCGCGGTAAGCTCAATACAAAACAGGCTCCAAGCGGCGACAATATGGTCAGGGGGTGTTTTATCCCACTCACACACGGCGTACTAAATTGTGGGAGCCACAAAACCCAATATGTCCCATAATCGAGCCACTGTGGACAGCATAGTGCGTTTGGTGCACTTATCATCTGGCGGTGAGACGTCAAACCAAAAACTATCACAGGATTTGTCCCAGCGTAAACCGAGAACTTTATGCGGTACAGACTTCTCAAACTCAATGTCTGGAGAAGCTTTATGAGAATCAGGTATGCGTGCGAGAACCTCCTTAGAATTGCTTGTCCATTTGACAAGATGAAACTGGCCTCGCTTGAAAAGCTGAATAAGCTCTTCACAAAGCGGACTTGCTAGCGGAACGGATGTGACACTGCAGGCGATGTCATCCATATATAAAGTGGAAGTTGCAACAGCTGCTGCGGCGGGAAAGTGATCGCCTTCATCAGCGATCAACTGGCGAACAACTCGTAACGCGTGATATGGGCTAGACTTGAGTCCAAAACAAACACGATTGAACTGATACACGGATAAAGGTTCCTTATTGTCAAAACGATAAAAAATCCGTTGAAATCTACGGTCTGATTCGCGAACGCCGATACTGAGAAACATTTGGCGGCAATCAGCTGACAGAGCGATTTGGAAAAGACGAAACTTTATTATGATGTTAAATAAATCTATCTGTAGATTAGGGCCGGCATGCAAAATTTCATTAATCGACTGACCCGATGTAGTCCTACAACTAGCATCTAAAACCACACGAAGTTTAGTAGAGGTTTTATCTTCGTGAACTACACCGTGATGCGGGATATAGTATGAGGAATGAGAGTTGCCCTCGCTGTTTACAACTACACTCAAAAAACCTTTATCTATGTAGTCACGAATGACGTCATTATAGGCACCGCGCAACTTAAGTGATGCATCAAGTTTACGTTCTAAACAATGAAAACGTCTAAGCGCAGCAGCGTACGAGTCGCCTAACGAATACAGGTCACCATAGAATGGCAACGCCACAACGTATCTGCCACTGTCGTCACGAACAGTGGTAGCGCGGAAATGTTCTTCACACTCGAGATCCTTACGGCTCATCGAGGGCGGTGCAGTAATCTCTTCGAGCTCCCAAAATCGCTTGAGAAGTGAATCAATATTATTTTCTTGAAGAACAGAACAACAACAAGACGTAATATAATGAGAAGTATGTAACGCAGATACGGTACTTATAATCACATACCCAAATACCGTCTCAATAGCGGGCGGTAATTTATGTTGCTCACTACGTACAACTTTAGGTAGGAACAAGTGCGGAAATATTGAAGCTCCGATCAAAACATCAATGTCTGCCGAATTCGCAAATTCCGCGTCTGCTAGCGGCAATGTCTCGAGATGTGTGAGTAGCGATACGTCCACATTAGCGTTCGGCAATGTGTCCGTAATACACTCCACGATAAGCGAAAAAATGTTAAAATTAATATCCCTATCAAAATGTGAATGTATTTTAATATCTACGGAACCCTTGCAATGTTTTTCTGACCCCCCAATCGCCTTGACTACTTAGTTAGTATTTTTAAAGTTATCCCACAGTCCGAGGCGTCTGAAACAATCAGAAGTAATAAAGTTACTCTGTGATGCGCTATCGAGTAAACAACGAACTATGTGCGGTGCGTTATTAATATCATAAACGATAACTTGCGCTGTTGCTAATAGAACCGTTTTGGACGCCGTACACTGTGGTTTAGCATCGCGCTGAGCATGACAAGCGCGCGAGGATTGTCCGCGTGTGTGCGCCGCCAGTGCAATGGACGCCGTACACAACGATACTTCGTACTGAGACGCGAAGGGGAAGCCACCGCGGCGGCCTGCACCTGCGACGTAATTGGACTAGAAATCGGGTCAAGGTTACCGGATTGACCCGACAACGGATAACTTTTATCAAAATGTAATAATGAGTGATGTCGTTGATTACATGAACGACACTTCTGTGAATAATTATAATTAGATTCTGAGCATGCTACGTAAGATTGCGGATTAGGGACCGAGTTATTATTGCTATTTCGCGATTTATTCGACTTTTGTTTGCTATTATTATTATTAGACGAGCTAGATGAACTAGACTGCGTATTATGAAATATTCGACACTGATCTTTGATGAAAGAAATAAAACTATCTAGTGTAGGTATTTTATGATAACGTTCAGTCATCTCAAAAGCACGAATTGTTTCAGTGTCAAACTTTGTTAAAGCGAGTTGAAGAAACATAAATTCGGAAAGATCTTTTAATTTTAAGTTTTTAAGGAAACTAACTGCGGTAACAAAGTTGTCTATAAACAGCTGGAAATTCGAAACAGACGCGGTACCGGACAATTTAAGATTTAAAGCTTGATCAAAGTAAGTAGACGCTAGAATACGAGTATCTTGATACCTATCAAGTAGTGACTGGAATATGACCTGATAATTCTCAGCACTGGGTGTGACACCTGCAAATACGGACTGGGCCTTCGAGCTTCGGTGACAGCTTACCTAATAAATAGTACAACCTGTCAGCATCTGTCAGAGAACCATTATCGTGCACCGTAGACTTAAAACTCGCATAGAATAACGGCCAATTTCGTATATCGCCATCAAATGACATAAGCTCAACACAGCATAACAACTTATGAAATTCTGTTCGAATACTATCTACTGTCATACAATAACTAAGAAATGATTCCCTATTAATATCGGAAGTAGCGGCAGTTTTCAAGCGCTCGTAAATGTTTTGAATACGCTCAAATAAAATATTACGTTTAGCTTCCAAGATTGTCAGCTCTTTTTCTTCCGACATGCATGGCTTCTTTTATTGCGCCATCTTAACGTAAGTATAAGCTAATGAGACCAAATCAAAATAAGAATAACTAAAGTACCTATTATTTTACCTAAGTAGGTGTTTATGCGGTAGTTATTCGTAAGTAGGCAACAACTTTAAGGCGGTGGAACTAAGAGGTGCTTGAAATATAGAATTTACAAGACAACTATGATACTTCGAGTAATAATAATTGGGTAGATATATCAGATTAGTAGGTAGCTACATAAAAGTATATTACCTTGTGACGTCACATCGCGCTCCTGCGCCGCGAGCCTCGCTACGAGTGACGCACAGCAGTGGGCCGTTCCCTCGCGCTCCTCTGCGCCGGCCCTATATATACAGCGGTCACGAGGCTTCGGCCCCTTTACTCCGGCCAGCACCACCGAGTTGAGTACAAGACCATCTGAAGACCTGTGAAGTGCCAACGCCGTCCACGCCCTGGATAATTGTCTCTTCTGTTAGCCTTAATCGTCAGTTCTTTTTTGTATCGAATAACTGGAATTATAACGCGAGTTTAAACTTTCCTGGTGATATTTTTTATTTATTTCCCGTAAGTCAACCTAATTATCTCTCTTTAATTGCTCGGCGAGTGATCGATCCCGGCTACCCCGTGGAAATCAATCACTCGTGCGACATTGGCGCCCAATAGAATTTTTATTTATATTATATATATAATTTTTAAAACGTAAGTTGGCACTTTACAGGTGAGTGAAATAATTTCTTTTTCTCTTGTAAATTTTTCTCCTGTGTGTGCATATATTCTGGTGTGGTGAATTGCGTACAGGTACAGTTTCTATCTATTTTTGTTGGCCATAAGCAATTTAACTGTGTAAATAACATAACGGTGATTTAATTAACGTAGATCTAAAATCACGTTTCCACCGCGGGCAGCGTGTTGAGCCGCCAACCGGTTCTAACCGCTTAGCCGTTGAACTAACGAGCCACGGGTTCGCGAAAGAATATTGTGATTCAACCTTTGAGTGACCTTTAAGAATTTTTTTTTAATCCTTTACCAATCATCACACCATTGTATAATTTAGTGTATTTCAGCTTTTTTTAGCACGGTATTCGATTTTCTGGCGATATTTAATTTTTTTTCTAGTGCCGGCGTAAATACTTAGATTTTCTATTATTGTTTTGTAATAATGGCTTACATTATAAATTTCTCATTATTAACTAAAGCGGAATTAGAATATGAGACCACAATACGCGGCGTTTCAAAGCCTGACGATCCCCGCAAACAAATCGCTAAACTTTCAATTAAAACTCCCTCAGAGGATATATTATCTTCACCCTTCCCACCAGAGGAGGATGTGGCAGAAGTGGAAAAGTCGCTATTAAGATCAACTAAACACTTATCTATGTTGGAAGCAAACTATACTTCCGAGCTTCAACAGAAGTTCGAAACCGTGCTGCACCATTGTTTTCATCGACTGAATAGGGTGGATACCGGCAGTCTTGATATTAAAAAAATTGAGTCTGTGTGGAATAAATTTAATGACTTATATGCGAAATAACATTTAATCACGAGACGTAATTCGCGGTCGGATTGCTCAGTGGCAGAGGGAAACACTTCCTATAATTACGACCGTAAGCTTTTTTCGGAATTAGGTAAATTCAAATTTAACGGTAAATCATGTGTAAGATCCCTTATTGAAAAATTTATGAATTTATGTCCTGTAGATCTATTCCTCACGACAAGATGTTGTCTTTCGCAGTCGAAATATTTTCGGGTGACGCATTAGTTTGGTATCGTTCTGTTAAAAATAATGTAAAGACTTGGTTAGAACTATGCGAACTTTTGAACGAGATTTTAGTCCGCATAACTACGATTATCGGCTTATGACGGAGATTCGTCAGCGCTCACAGGGCGAAAACGAATCAATAACTATCTACGTGGCAAAAATGCACTGTCTGTTTTCGCGACTTAGTTCTCCTATCGCTGATTCGGAGAAGCTAGAAATTTTGCTAAATAATATTAGACCTTGTTACACTAATTGTCTGCTCACTGCAAAGGTTGTTGATGTTGATAGTCTGGTCGAAGTTTGTCGTCTTTTCGAAAATTACCAAAGTCGCAGTAAGCAATTTTCTGAACCCCCTAAAGTTTCAAAGAATACTGTAGCACCTGATCTAGCGTATAATTATCCGTTTTCTAATTTTTCTTCAAACAAAAATGTTTACAATCATAATCACTTCAATAAATATAACTCTGTCGCTGATACATCGAGATACAAGTCTGTACCACAAGTTAACGCCGTATCGAGTACTTCTAATATAAATAAAAATTTTTGCGTGCGTTGTAGATGCAATTCGCACTCATTACGTAATTGCCGTCAACCACACTACCTAATCTGTTTTAAGTGCGGTACAAAGGGTTTCAAGTTGTCAGACTGCCCCAATTGTAAATCTAAGTCGACCCCTACAGTTTCAAAAAACTAGTTAACAAGGATTGTGGAAAATCAAATTATACAACTAATTGTAATAAAACAGAGTGGAATAATTGGTTGGTCTTTTTAAAAAAAATCTTTAGTAGCTATCATATTTCCTCAATCCGTAATTCTAAAGTAGAATATTTACCCTACGTTACTCTTAAATTAAACGGAATACCTACCACTGGTCTTTTAGATTCTGGATCTTGCGTTATAATTATAGGTAATAATTCGCATAACTTATTTTTGAAAGACGATGTTTTGGATAAATCGAAACCTTTCAGGTTAATAACAGCTGGCGGCAAACGATTTGAGTCTTTGGGATCGGTGTTTCTACCCTTTGAGTTTCAGGATAAATTGATTAACTTACAAGTTCATGTTGTACCTGGGATTCAAAATTCCCTTATCCTTGGCATGGATTTAGGCCTATATCCTAACAAATTATAGTTCTTTTTTGATTGTGAACAAGTCTGACGCTCAAGTAATGGAGTTGCAGGCAGTTCTCTCTACACATCTTGTTTCTTATGATCATCTTACAGT
The DNA here is from genome assembly GCA_944739405.2 of Euclidia mi. Lineage (NCBI taxonomy): Eukaryota > Metazoa > Arthropoda > Insecta > Lepidoptera > Erebidae > Euclidia > Euclidia mi. The sequence goes on from OX123181.2 coordinate 107,130,626, forward strand.
CGACCAGAGAGCTACCGCTGACAACATTATTTCTAAATTTACCGATATTTCATACGAGAAGCGGGGTCTCGGTTGCACAAATATTATTTCTCATTCAATTGATACAGGTGATTGCCCCCCTATTCGGCAAAGATTTTATCGCATGTCTCCCGATAAACAAAGAATTTTAATAAAGCATCTTGACGACATGCTCTCAGAGGATGTTGTTGAACGATCTGAAAACCCGTGGTCAAACCCGGTCATTTTGACCCCTAAGAAGAATGGTGAACTGCGTTTCTGTTTGGACAGTCGTAAATTAAATTCCGTTACAAAAAAAGATGCTCATAGCTTGCCTTATATTTCGGAAATTTTAGATAATCTGAGAGATTCTAAATACTTGTCTAGTTTAGACTTGTCTAAATCTTTTTGGCAAACATTAATTAAAGAAGAGGACCGTTGCAAAACAGCCTTTTATATTCCTACGCGTGGCACATTTCAATTCAAAAGAATGCCCTTCGGTCTTACGAATGCGCCAGCTACTCAGCAACGATTAGTTGATATTTTATTTTATGGTCCAGAATTTGAAAATAAGGTTTTCTGTTTTATCGATGACATAATCTGTATCACGTCCAGTTACAACGAGCATATTACTCTTTTATTACGCATTCTTGATAAACTCAAAAACGCTAATTTAACAATTAATCTCGAAAAATGAAATTTTTTTAGAGATAAACTAAAATATTTAGGCTACGTTGTCGACTCTAGTGGATTGCATCCCGATCCGGATAAAGTAATAAAGTAAATTCAATGAAAAATTATCCCACTCCTTCTAATAGAAAAGAAGTACGTCGATTTTTAGGCGCAGCCTCGTGGTACAGGCGTTTTAAACCGAATTTTAGCTCTTTTGCTGCACCCTTAAATAAGTTAACATCTCAAAGTAAAAACGCACCTCCATTCTGTTGGACGACAGAGGCTAATGAGGCGTTTAATAACCTAAAGAATTGTTTGATTTCCTCCTCGGTGTTGGCTTGTCCTGACTACTCGCAACCTTTTGAAATACACTCAGATGCTAGCGATTTTGGACTTGGCGCGATCCTCTGTCAAAGGTTAAATGGTGAGGAAAGAGTCATAGCGTACTATAGCAAATCACTCACTAAGCAAGAAAAAAATTACAGTGCCACAGAGCGCGAAGCCCTGGCTGTTCTATCTGCTATAGAACACTGGCGTTGTTATGTTGAAAATGGTAAAAAGTTTATTGTTTACACAGATCACGCTGCTTTGAAATGGTTCTTGACCTTAAATAACCCTACTGGCTGGTAAGCCAGATGGGGAGTTCGCTTATCTTCCTATAATTTCGAAATACGTCATCGTCGGGGTTCCGCTAACGTTTTACCTGATTTTCTGTCTCGCTCTTTACCCGTTTCTGCTATTGCTAATGATATAAATATAGATATTAATTCTAATCAGAATTTACCAGTTTCTACTAATGATCCTTGGTATTTAAATATCTATAAAGGCTGTTTAAGTTCTCCGACTTCCTTTGTTAACTATCAAGTAATAAACAATAAATTGTCTTGTTTAAAAAAAACATTAAACCCTCTCACTAGAGAATTTCAATGGAAAGAGGTTATTCCGTCTGACCAAAGAAATGACATTCTAAGGGAGAATCATTCTTCGCCCACTGCTGGACATCTGGGTATTTTTAAGGCATACAAACGTCTCGCACTTAATTACTTTTGGCCTGGTATGTACACTGATGTTGTCAAGTTCGTCAGTTCATGTGAACCTTGTATCACCCATAAACACCAAAATCACCCAAATTTAGGTCTAATGAGAAAACCCAAATCATGTCAAAAGCCCTTTCAGACGATTAGTATTGATTTGATTGGTCCATTGCCTCCCAGCAGGAAACAAAACACTTTTATATTTGTGGTCAGTTGTTGTTTCTCTAAATATTGTTTACTTTTCCCCATTAAACGGGCAACTGCAGAAATGATAACAAAAATTCTCGAGGAAAATGTATTTTTGGTGCATGGAATTCCATCTACTATTGTTTTGGATAACGGTAAACAATTTATTAGCGCAACCTTTAAAAGTATGTTGTCAAAATATAAAATTCCAAATTTGCATTTTACACCGTTGTATACTCCCCACGTTAACTCAGTTGAACGTTACAACAAAACCATTATGACAGCTATTTCAACTTTCATAGAATCTGATCATCGAATCTGGGACACTCTAATCACTAAAGTTCAATTCGCCCTTAACTGCGCAGTTAGTGAGGTTACTGGTTATTCTCCTAATTTCGTTGTTTTTGGTAGGGAGGTCATAACATGTGGTTCTCAGTATATTGACAAGGAATTTAATTCCAGTATGGTGCTTGAACCACGGGACGGCTATGCCGAAACTTTAGGCTACTTACCTTCTATTTTCGAGAAGGTACATTCAGCTCTGTTGTCGGCCCACCAACGAAATTGTTCATCTTATAATCTTCGCCGTAAACCGGCAGAATTCAATTTCGGTGATATAGTTTGGCGCAGAACGTTTCTACTTAGTGACAAGGATAAATACTTTAGCAAGAAATTGGCGCCTAAATTTATTAAATGTAAGATTGCCTCACAAAAATCACCTCTAGTATACAAACTTAACGACATGGCTGGAAAACCTTTAGGCGAATGGCACATCAAGGATTTAAAGTTGATTAATTACAAAGAATAATAAAAGTATAAAAACAAAAATAAGAATACCTTCTACCTATTCATTGTTTAATTTTTTCAAACGAACGTTTCTAATTTATATTACCGTTTGTAGTAGTGCCTACTATAAATTGATATTTTCTGTGGTGGGTAGCAAATATTTTGTTTCTCGTAAACAATACTATTTTTCAAATTGCTGCGCAATTGTGTACTCAAATGTTACGTTGAACATTGTTTTAAAAATACTAACCATAAACTAAATATATTGTTTTTTTACCCTGTTGATCAGTGGTTAAAAGGTCGCTATTAGCTGAGCATACAAGTTTGATTCTCGCATGTGTATTTTCTTTCCGCAAATCTATTTGTAGAAATGCATCTGGATTGGCCTATTGTTTTTCGCCGTGCCTTGTTCTGAAGTTCTGTTGTTATTCTTAATTCTGTATAAATTCCATAATCAAATTGTTATTATAGGTACTTTATAAACGATCATGGTGATTAACCGTGCGTCGCGAGCTCGGAACAGTCGAATAGTACCTACCATTTAGATCGTACCTAGTTGTCGCTATGACGCACGCGCGTTCACTCAGCGACGCGCCGATAAATAAATGCCTAACTAATGAATCACCATTGTTTACATTCAAAAGGTGGTAACTGGTCGTGTTCTAGTTACTAATTAGAGCAAAATATTTATTTAATTCTTTCTTTTGACATTGAGCGGTCCGGTCGTGTCTGCGGCTTATATTATTTTTTTCATCTTTACGAAAAATCTGTTGTTATACCTAACTATATTCAAAAAGTTTACTTATCTAGTGGCAAAAGCCGAACCCAAGATTTATAAGTCGTAGGGCTAGATCAAGTCTCTTATATCTACAAATCATTATTACCTAATAATTACCCTAAGCGCTTCTCCATAGATTGTTATCTTTAATATTAGGCTTTTACACTGGCCTCGGCATTTACATGTAGGTATGTGTGATGAATTATGAATGATAAATGTTTATGTTCAAATTCAGACTGCCGTTGTACGCGTGAAGAATGCAAGCGTGGGTCATTATTATTTAGGTATCCTAATTAGCGTTTAGGGTTGTCACTTGTTCAAGGTACTCAGGCCCTTGTTTTCTCTAATTTCAGGGAGTGTCTTCAGGGCTGCTACGCCCGTTGGGCTAGGGAATTTTCCTTAGGGTAAATCCCGGCCTAACGGGGGGGGGGGTGTGACGTCACATCGCGCTCCTGCGCCGCGAGCCTCGCTACGAGTGACGCACAGCAGTGGGCCGTTCCCTCGCCCCCCTCCGCGCCGGCCCTATATATACAGCGGTCACGAGGCTTCGGCCCCTTTGCTCCGGCCAGCACCACCGAGTTGAGTACAAGACCATCTGAAGACCTGTGAAGTGCCAACGCCGTCCACGCCCTGGATAATTGTCTCTTCTGTTAGCCTTAATCGTCAGTTCTTTTTTGTATCGAATAACTGGAATTATAACGCGATTTTAAACTTTCCTGGTGATATTTTTTATTTATTTCCCGTAAGTCAACCTAATTATCTCTCTTTAATTGCTCGGCGAGTGATCGATCCCGGCTACCCCGTGGAAATCAATCACTCGTGCGACATTGGCGCCCAATAGAATTTTTAATTATATTATATATATAATTTTTAAAACGTAAGTTGGCACTTTACAGGTGAGTGAAATAATTTCTTTTTCTCTTGTAAATTTTTCTCCTGTGTGTGCATATATTCTGGTGTGGTGAATTGCGTACAGGTACAGTTTCTATCTATTTTTGTTGGCCATAAGCAATTTAACTGTGTAAATAACATAACGGTGATTTAATTAACGTAGATCTAAAATCACGTTTCCACCGCGGGCAGCGTGTTGAGCCGCCAACCGGTTCTAACCGCTTAGCCGTTGAACTAACGAGCCACGGGTTCGCGAAAGAATATTGTGATTCAACCTTTGAGTGACCTTTAAGAATTTTTTTTTAATCCTTTACCAATCATCACACCATTGTATAATTTAGTGTATTTCAGCTTTTTTTAGCACGGTATTCGATTTTCTGGCAATATTTAATTTTTTTTCTAGTGCCGGCGTAAATACTTAGATTTTCTATTATTGTTTTGTAATAATGGCTTACATTATAAATTTCTCATTATTAACTAAAGCGGAATTAGAATATGAGACCACAATACGCGGCGTTTCAAAGCCTGACGATCCCCGCAAACAAATCGCTAAACTTTCAGTTAAAACTCCCTCAGAGGATATATTATCTTCACCCTTCCCACCAGAGGAGGATGTGGCAGAAGTGGAAAAGTCGCTATTAAGATCAACTAAACACTTATCTATGTTGGAAGCAAACTATACTTCCGAGCTTCAACAGAAGTTCGAAACCGTGCTGCACCATTGTTTTCATCGACTGAATAGGGTGGATACCGGCAGTCTTGATATTAAAAAAATTGAGTCTGTGTGGAATAAATTTAATGACTTATATGCGAAATAACAATTAATCACGAGACGTAATTCGCGGTCGGATTGCTCAGTGGCAGAGGGAAACACTTCCTATAATTACGACCGTAAGCTTTTTTCGGAATTAGGTAAATTCAAATTTAACGGTAAATCATGTGTAAGATCCCTTATTGAAAAATTTATGAATTTATGTCCTGTAGATCTATTCCTCACGACAAGATGTTGTCTTTCGCAGTCGAAATATTTTCGGGTGACGCATTAGTTTGGTATCGTTCTGTTAAAAATAATGTAAAGACTTGGTTAGAACTATGCGAACTTTTGAACGAGATTTTAGTCCGCATAACTACGATTATCGGCTTATGACGGAGATTCGTCAGCGCTCACAGGGTGAAAACGAATCAATAACTATCTACGTGGCAAAAATGCACTGTCTGTTTTCGCGACTTAGTTCTCCTATCGCTGATTCGGAGAAGCTAGAAATTTTGCTAAATAATATTAGACCTTGTTACACTAATTGTCTGCTCACTGCAAAGGTTGTTGATGTTGATAGTCTGGTCGAAGTTTGTCGTCTTTTCGAAAATTACCAAAGTCGCAGTAAGCAATTTTCTGAACCCCCTAAAGTTTCAAAGAATACTGTAGCACCTGATCTAGCGTATAATTATCCGTTTTCTAATTTTTCTTCAAACAAAAATGTTTACAATCATAATCACTTCAATAAATATAACTCTGTCGCTGATACATCGAGATACAAGTCTGTACCACAAGTTAACGCCGTATCGAGTACTTCTAATATAAATAAAAATTTTTGCGTGCGTTGTAGATGCAATTCGCACTCATTACGTAATTGCCGTCAACCACACTACCTAATCTGTTTTAAGTGCGGTACAAAGGGTTTCAAGTTGTCAGACTGCCCCAATTGTAAATCTAAGTCGACCCCTACAGTTTCAAAAAACTAGTTAACAAGGATTGTGGAAAATCAAATTATACAACTAATTGTAATAAAACAGAGTGGAATAATTGGTTGG